>CAKAOJ020000056.1:1355000-2070000 GCA_916701645.2 Sebastolobus alascanus | reverse complement strand
GGTGGAATGCTATTAAGTCCACAATAAGGTTAATCATTAAATGTAGACTCAAGAAGCGGATTGTATAATTATTATCAATAAGTTCACTTATCGGTTGTTTTGGTCTTAGTCGACTAAGATTTCTTTAGTCGATGAGTCGTTTTTTATGTTTTTTTTTCATGGTGAATTACTTATTTCCAAGAAACTTATGAGCGTATCTTTGGTAATCACAAGATTTAAAGTGGTGCTTTTGTGCGATTCTAAATCAACGAATAGATTAATCGACAAAATTGTATAAGTGTTAGTCGACGAAGAATTTCTTTGGTCGAGGACGTGCCTTGTCATTCTATTTATGAACATTATGCGATTCTCCACTTTCAAGTGTTAATGCTAACTATGTAACTATAATTTCTATAAAAGTGTATTATTATTGTATGTTTTCTACTTTAACTGTCAGTTGTGTTGCATGTTAAAGGTATAATAAGCAGAATTTTCCTAAAACGCTATGTATAGACTGGCTCATACAAAAGTAATCCCACTCAATCATCACTTATGACCCACTAGACGTGTGTGGCGGTGTCTGTATCTAAAGAGACCCTCTACAGGCTCTCTGCCTGTATTTCTTCTGTGTTCGGGACATTTCTGGGCTTCAGAACTTCAGAATACCCGAAGCTGAAATTACAGCCCTTTTTAAGGAGCTCATTTGTCTTATTTGTTGGTTCTCAGAGTTTCACACTCAAGGTGTTGAGGGAGGATCAGCAGACTGGGTGGAGACGAGGACATCAGGGTGAGGAAAGAGTGGACCTGACAAACACAAATTACATGATTTTTTTATTTGAATGATTGTGTGTCTGTAAAAGTTTTTTTTTTTTTGCATAAGCGATGGAGGAGCGACTGGAGAACTACAAGGAGGCTCATCAGAAGCAGCTCAGCCGCCTCCCAGACGAGATCTAAGACGAGCAGAAGATGCTGGATGAACTCAGAGTAAGGAAACACCAGTAAAGCAGAATATTGTTTTGATAATTTGATTAATGTTTCAGTAAGTATAGTATACCATAAGAATTTCATAATATTGTATGTCACACAAATTTCATAACAAATGCACTAGTATATTATGCCATAAAATGTCAGAAAAAGATCATAGTATTGTATGCCATGAAAATGTAATAACAAATGTCATAGCATAGTATGCCTTAAAAAGAGTCATAAAATGCCATAAGCACTTGTGATGAGAAATATCAGAGAATAGTATGCCATAAAAATGTCATGAAAATATCATAGTATAGTATGCCATATAAAATGTCGTAAAAAATATCATAGTATAATATTCCATAAAAATGTGATACTATGGTATGCCATAAAAATGTCATAAAAATATCATAGTATAGAATGCCTTATAAAATATCATAAAAAATATCATAGTATAATTTTCCATAAAAATGTGATATTATATGTAATGCCATAAAAATGTCATAAATTATCATAGTATAGTAAGCCATTAAAATGTCATAAAAAAATATCATAACAATGTATGCCATAGAAGAGTCTAAAAAATGTCATAAAATCATCATAGTGTATCATGTCATGAAAGAATTAAAAAAGAAGAAGTTTGGGCTAGTGTAGAAGTCCACTTTGTCGCTGCCTAAAGCAAAACTATGAAAACATGTAATTTATCCTCTGAATATCGTATATATTTGTTTTCTGGCATACTATGATATGACATTTTTCTTTACATACTATACTGACGTTTTTTTAAAAAGTTTTTCATGACATACTATACTGTAACATTTTTGATTAGATACTATATTATACATTTTTCATGGCGTACTGTAGTATGACGAATGAAAATGAAATTTATCGACATACTATACAATGACTTTTTTCATGAAATTTATCGACATACTATACTATGACTTTTTTCATGAAATTTATCGACATACTATACTATGACTTTTTTTCACAAAATTTTCGTCAAACTATAGTTTGACCTTTTTTTCACAAAATTTTGCAACATACTGTAGTATGACTTTTTTCACATTTTCGACAAACTGTAGTTTGACCTTTTTTTCACAAAATTTTCGACATACTATAGTATGACTGTTTTCACAACATTTTCGACAAACTGTAGTTTGACCTTTTTTTCAAAAAAATGTCGACATACTATAGTATGACTGTTTTTCACAAAATTTTCGACATACTATAGTGTGACTTTTTTTCATGAAATTTTTCGACATATTATACTATGACTTTTTTTTCACGAAATTTTCGACACTATGACTGACTTTTTTTCGACATACTATACTATGACATTTTTTTTCATGAAATTTTCTACATACTATTCTATGACTTTTTTTCGGCATACTATACTATGACTTTTTTTTCACAACATTTTTCGACATAATATGCTATTACTTTTTTTTTACAAAGTTTTTCGACATACTATACTGACTTTTTTTCGACATACTTTAATATGACTTTTTTTCGACATACTATACTATGACTTTTTTTCGACATACTTTAATATGACTTTTTTTTCACGAAAGTTTCGACATACTACACTGAGTTTTTTTTCAAGAAATTTTCAGCAAGCTATAGTTTGACCTTTTTTTCCACAAAATTCTCGACATACTATAGTATGACTTTTTTCACATTTTCGACAAACTGTAGTTTGACCTTTTTTTTAACAAAATTTTCGACATACTATATAGTATGACTTTTTTTATTTAAATATTCCAACATACTATACTATCACTTTTATTTCACAAAATTTTCGAAATACTATAGTATGACTTATTTTCACAAAATTTTCGTCAAACTATAGTTTTACTTTTTTTTCACAAAATTGTCGGCTTACTGTACTATGACTTTTTTTTCACAAAATTTTCGACATACTATTCTATGACTTTTTTTTCGACGTACTATACTATGACTTTTTCTCACAAAATTCTTCGACATACTATACTATGACTTTTTTCAACATACTATACTAGGACCTTTTTTCGACATACTAGACTGACTTTTTTCACAACATTTTCGACAAACTATAGTTTGGCGTTTTTTCAAAAAATTTTCAAAATTCTATAGTATGACTTTTTTTGACAACATTTTCGACATACTATACTATGGCTTACTTTCAAAATTTTTTTCGACGTACTAAACTATGACTTTGTTTTACAAATTTTTCGATATACTATGCTATGACTTTTTTTCGACATACTATACTATGACTTTTGTCACAAAAGTTTCGTCAAACTATAGTTTGACCTTTTTTTCACAAAATTTTGCGACATACTGTAGTATGACCGTTTTTTCTCAAAATTTTCGGCTTACTGTAATATGACTTTTTTTTCACAAAATTTTCGACATACTATTCTATGACTTTTACCCAACATACTATACTATGACTTTTTTTTACAAAATTTTTCAACATACTATACTATGACTTTTTTTCGACATACTATACTATGCCTTTTTTTTTACAAAGTTTTTCGACATACTATACTATGACTTTTTTTCGACATACTATACTATGACTTTTTTTTTACAAAGTTTTTCGACATACTATACTATGACTTTTTTTTCTACATTCAATACTATGACTTTTTTTCACAAAATTTTTCGACATGCTATACTATGACTTTTTTTCAACATACAATACCATGACTTTTTTTCACGAAATTCTTCGTCATACTATGCTATGACTTTTTTTTTACAAAGTTTTTCGACATAATATACTATGACTTTTTTCCAACATACTATACTATGACTTTTTTACAAGAAATTTTCGACATACTGTAGTATGACATTTTTTCCCAAAATTTTCGACATACTATAGTATGACTTTTTTTCACAAAAGTTTCGACATACTATACTATGACTTTTTTTTGACATACTATAGTATGGCCTTTTTTCACAAAATTTTCGAAATACTATTGTATGACTTTTTTTCAAAAAAATTTCGACACACTATACTATGACTTTTTTTTCACAAATCTTTCGACATACTATACTAAGACTTTTTTTCACAAAATTTCAAAAGTCAAAATTTTCGACTATACTATCAGTGTGTTCCAATATGCGTACTTCTGTACTTACACTTACTATTTTGAGGGCATAAGTGCGTTCACACTGTGAAGTACGGCATAATATAGTATTTCGAAAATTCAGTGAAAAAAAGGTCATAGTATAGTATATCGAACATTTTGTGAAAGAAAATCATTACTATAGTATGTCGAAACTTTTGTGAAAAAAAAATCATATTATAGTATGTCGAAAATTTCTTGAAAAAATGTCATAGTATAGTATGTCGAAAATTTCGTGAAAACAAAGTCATACTATAGTACGTCAAAAGATTCGTGAAAAAAAAGTCATAGTATAGTACGTCGAAAATTTTGTGAAAAAAAAATTATAGTATAGTATGTCGAAAATTTTGTGAAAAAAAATCATACTATAGTATGTTGAAACTTTTTTGAAAAAAAGTCATATTATAGTATGTCGAAAATTTCGGGAAAATATCATAGTATAGTATGTCGAAAATTTTGGTGAAAAAAAGTCATAGTATAGTATGTCGAAAAAAAAGTCATACTATAGTATGTCGAGAATTTTGTGAAAAAAAAATTGTACAATAGTATGTCGAAGATTTCGTGAAAAAAAGTCCTACTATAGTATGTTGAATATTCTGTGAAAAAAAAGTTATAGTATAGTATATTGAAAATTTTATGAAAAAAAGTCGTACTATATTATATCGAAAATTGTGAAAAAAAAGTCATAGTACAGTATGTCAAAAATTTTGTGAAAAAAAAGTCATTCTATAGTATGTCGAAAATTTTGTGAAAAAAAGTCATCGTATAGTACGTCGAAAATTTTGTGAAAAATAGTCATAGTATAGTATGTCAAAAATTTTGTGAAAAAAAAGTCATATTATAGTATGTCGAAAATTTTGTGAAAAAAAGTCATAGTATTGTATGTCGAAAAAAGTCATAGTATAGTATGTCAAATTTTGTGAAAAAAAGTCATAGTGTAGTATGTCGAAAATTTCGTGAAAAAAAAGTCAAACTGGTATGTCGAAAAATTCGTGAAAAAAAGTCATAGTATAGTATGTCGAAAATTTTGTGAAAAAAAAGTCATAGTATTGTATGTCGAAAAAAGTCATAGTATAGTATGTCAAATTTTGTGAAAAAAAATTCATATTATAGTATGACGAAAAATTCGTGAAAAAAAGTCATAGTATAGTATGTCGAAAATTTTGTGAAAAAAAGTCATAGTATAGTATGTCGAAAATTTAGTTAAAAAAAAGTCATAGTATATTATGTCGAAAAATTTGTGAAAAAAAGTCAAACTATGGTATGTCGAAAAATTCGTGAAAAAAAGTCATAGTATAGTATGTCGAAAATTTTGTGAAAAAAAGTCATAGTATAGTATGTCGAAAATTTTGTGAAAAAAAAGTCATATTATAGTATGCCGAAAATTTTATGAAAAAAAGTCATACTATAGTATGTCGAAAATTTTGTGAAAAAAAAGTCATAGTACAGTATGTCGAAAATTTTGTGAAAAAAAAGTCATTCTATACTATGTCGAAAATTTCGTGAAAAAAAGTCATCGTATAATACGTCGAAAATTTTGTGAAAAAAAGTCATAGTATAGTATGTCAAATTTTGTGAAAAAAAAGTCATATTATAGTATGTCGAAAATTTTGTGAAAAAAAGTCATAGTTTAGTATGTCGAAAATTTCGTGAAAAAAAAGTTATAGTATAGTATGTCAAATTTCGTGAAAAAAAGTCATAGTGTAGTATGTCGAAAATTTCGTGAAAAAAAGTCATACTATAGTACGTCGAAAATTTTGTGAAAAAAAAGTCATAGTATATTATGTCGAAAAATTTGTGAAAAAAAGTCATAGTATTGTATGTCGAAAAAAGTCATAGTATAGTATGTCAAATTTTGTGAAAAAAAAGTCATATTATAGTATGTCGAAAATTTTGTGAAAAAAAGTCATAGTATTGTATGTCGAAAAAAGTCATAGTATAGTATGTCAAATTTTGTGAAAAAAAATTCATATTATAGTATGACGAAAATTTTGTGAAAAAAAGTCATAGTTTAGTATGTCGAAAATTTCGTGAAAAAAAAGTTATAGTATAGTATGTCAAATTTCGTGAAAAAAAGTCATAGTGTAGTATGTCGAAAATTTCGTGAAAAAAAAGTCAAACTATGGTATGTCGAAAAATTCGTGAAAAAAAGTCATAGTATAGTATGTCGAAAATTTTGTGAAAAAAAAGTCATAGTATAGGATGTCGAAAATTTAGTGAAAAAAAAGTCATAGTATATTATGTCGAAAAATTTGTGAAAAAAAGTCAAACTATGGTATGTCGAAAAATTCGTGAAAAAAAGTCATAGTATAGTATGTCGAAAATTTTGTGAAAAAAAGTCATAGTATACTATGTCGAAAATTTTGTGAAAAAAAGTCATATTATAGTATGTCGAAAATTTTATGAAAAAAAGTCATACTATAGTATGTCGAAAATTTTGTGAAAAAAAAGTCATAGTACAGTATGTCGAAAATTTTGTGAAAAAAAAGTCATTCTATACTATGTCGAAAATTTTGTGAAAAAAAGTCATATTATAGTATGTCGAAAATTTTGTGAAAAAAAGTCATAGTATTGTATGTCGAAAAAAGTCATAGTATAGTATGTCAAATTTTGTGAAAAAAAATTCATATAGTATGACGAAAATTTTGTGAAAAAAAGTCATAGTTTAGTATGTCGAAAATTTTGTGAAAAAAAGTCATAGTATAGTATGTCAAATTTCGTGAAAAAAAGTCAGTGTAGTATGTCGAAAATTTCGTGAAAAAAAAGTCAAACTATGGTATGTCGAAAAATTCGTGAAAAAAAGTCACAGTATAGTATGTCGAAAATTTTGTGAAAAAAAGTCATAGTATAGTATGTCGAAAATTTTGTGAAAAAAAAGTCATATTATAGTATGTCGAAAATTTCATGAAAAAAAAGTCATAGAATATTATGTCGAAAATTTCGTGAAAAAAAGTCATAGTATAGTATGTCGAATATTTTATGAAAAAAAAGTCATAGTATAGTATGTCGAAAATTTCGTGAAAAAACGTCATACTATAGTACGTCGAAAATTTTGTGAAAAAAAAGTCATAGTATATTATGTCGAAAAATTTGTGAAAAAAAGTCATAGTATTGTATGTCGAAAAAAAGTAATAGTATAGTATGTCGAAAATTTTGTGAAAAAAAAGTTATATTATAATACGCCGAAAATTTTGTGAAAAAAGTCATAGTATAGGATGTCGAAAATGTTGTGAAAAAAAGTTATAGTATAGTATGTCAAATTTCGTGAAAAAAAGTCATAGTGTAGTATGTCGAAAATTTAGTGAAAAAAAGTCATAGTATATTATGTCGAAAAATTTGTGAAAAAAAGTCATAGTACAGTATGTTGAAAATGTTATGAAAAAAAAGTCATACAATAGTATATCGAAAATTTAGTGAAAAAAGTCATACTATAGCATATACTATACTATGCCTTTATTCATGAACATTTTCGACATTCTATACTATGACATTTTTTTACGAATATTTTCGAAAATTTTCATGAAAAAAAGTCATACTATAGCATGTCGAAAATATTCGTAAAAAAATGTCATAGTATAGAATGTCGAAAATGTTCAGGGAAAAAGGCATAGTATAGTCTGTCGATTAATTTGGTGGAAAAAAAACTCAGTTTAAAATTTCGAAAATTTTCATGAAAAGTCATACTATAGCATGACCTTTTTCATGAAAATTGACGAAATTTTAAAATGAGTTTTTTTTCCACCAAATTAATCGACAGACTATACTATGCCTTTATTCATGAACATTTTCGACATTCTATACTATGACATTTTTTTACGAATATTTTCGAAAATGTTCATGAAAAAAGTCATACTATAGCATGTCGAAAATATTCGTAAAAAAATGTCATAGTATAGAATGTCGAAAATTTTCATGAAAAAAGGCATAGTATAGTCTGTTGATTAATTTGGTGAAAAAAAACTCAGTTTAAAATTTCGAAAATTTTCATGAAAAGTCATACTATAGCATGACTTTTTTCATGAAAATTGACGAAATTTTAAAATGAGTTTTTTTTCCACCAAATTAATCGACAGACTATACTATGCCTTTATTCATGAACATTTTCGACATTCTATACTATGACATTTTTTTACGAATATTTTCGAAAATTTTCATGAAAATTTCGTCAATTTTCATGAAAAAAGTCATGCTATAGTATGACTTTTCATGAAAATTTTCGAAAATATTCGTAAAAAAATGTCATAGTATAGAATGTCGAAAATGTTCATGAAAAAAGGCATAGTATAGTCTGTCGATTAATTTGGTGGAAAAAAAACTCAGTTTAAAATTCGGAAATTTTCATGAAAAAAGTCATGCTATAGTATGACTTTTTTCATGAAAATTTCGGATTTTTAAACTGAGTTTTTTTTCCACCAAATTAATCGACAGACTATACTATGCCTTTATTCATGAACATTTTCGACATTCGATACTATGACATTTTTTTACGAATATTTTCGAAAATTTTCATGAAAAAAGTCATACTATAGCATGTCGAAAATATTCGTAAAAAAATGTCATAGTATAGCATGTCGAAAATATTCGTAAAAAAATGTCATAGTATAGAATGTAGAAAATTTTCATGAAAAAAGGCATAGTATAGTCTGTCGATTAATTTGGTGGAAAAAAAACTCAGTTTAAATTTTCGTCAATTTTCATGAAAGTCATAGTATAGTATGACTTTTTTCATGAAAATGTCGAAATTTTAAACTGAGTTTTTTTTCCACCACATCAATCGACAGACTATACTATGCCTTTTTTCATTAAAATTTTCGAAATTCTATACTATGACATTTTTTTACGAATATTTTCGACATGACTTTTTTCATGAAAATTTTCGACAATATTCGTAAAAAAATGTCATAGTATAGAATGTCGTAAATTTTCATGAAAAAAGGCATAGTATAGTCTGTCGATTCATTTGGTGGAAAAAAAACTCAGTTTAAATTTTCGTCAATTTTCATGAAAAGCCATGCTATAGTATGACTTTTTTCATGAAAATTTTCGAAAATATTCGTAAAAAAATGTCATAGTATAGAATGTCGAAAATTTTCATGAAAAAAGGCATAGTATAGTCTGTCGATTCATTTGGTGGAAAAAAAACTCAGTTTAAAATTTCGAAAATTTTCATGAAAAGTCATACTATAGCATGTCTTTTTTCATGAAAATTGACGAAATTTTAAACTGAGTTTTTTTTCCACCAAATTAATCGACAGACTATACTATGCCTTTTTTCATGAAAATTTTCGACATTCTATACTATGACATTTTTTTACGAATATTTTCGAAAATTTTCATGAAAAGTCATACTATAGCATGACTTTTTTCATGAAAATTGACGAAATTTTCTAAAGTCATACCAAAGCATGACTTTTTTCATGAAAATTTTCGAAATTTTAAAATGAGTTTTTTTTCCACCAAATTAATCGACAGACTATACTATGCCTTTTTTCATGAAAATTTTCGACATTCTATACTATGACATTTTTTTACGAATATTTTAGAAAATTTTCATGAAAGAAAGTCATACTATAGCATGTCGAAAATATTCGTAAAAAAATGTCATAGTATAGAATGTCAAAAATGTTCAGGGAAAAAGGCATAGTATAGTCTGTCGATTAATTTGGTGGAAAAAAAACTCAGTTTAAAATTTCGAAACTTTTCATGAAAAGTCATACTATAGCATGACTTTTTTCATGAAAATTTCGGATTTTTAAACTGAGTTTTTTATACACCAAATTAATCGACAGACTATACTATGCCTTTTTTCATGAACATTTTCGACATTCTATACTATGACATTTTTTTAAGAATATTTTCGAAAATTTTCATGAAAAAAGTCATACTATAGCATGTCGAAAATATTCGTAAAAAAATGTCATAGTATAGAATGTCGAAAATTTTCATGAAAAAAGGCATAGTATAGTCTGTCGATTAATTTGGTGGAAAAAAAACTCAGTTTAAAATTTCGAAAATTTTCATGAAAAGTCATACTATAGCATGACTTTTTTCATGAAAATTGACGAAATTTTAAACTGAGTTTTTTTTCCACCAAATTAATCGACAGACTATACTATGCCTTTATTCATGAACATTTTCGACATTCGATACTATGACATTTTTTTACGAATATTTTCGAAAGTTTTCATGAAAAAAGTCATACTATAGCATGTCGAAAATATTCGTAAAAAAATGTCATAGTATAGCATGTCGAAAATATTCGTAAAAAAATGTCATAGTATAGAATGTCGAAAATTTTCATGAAAAAAGGCATAGTATATTCTGTCGATTAATTTGGTGGAAAAAAAACTCAGTTTAAATTTTCGTCAATTTTCATGAAAGTCATGAAAATGTCGAAATTTTAAACTGAGTTTTTTTTCCACCAAATCAATCGACAGACTATACTATGCCTTTTTTCATTAAAATGTTCGAAATTCTATACTATGACATTTTTTTACGAATATTTTCGACATGACTTTTTTCATGAAAATTTTTGAAAATATTCGTGAAAAAATGTCATAGTATAGTATGACTTTTTTCATGAAAATGTCGAAATTTTAAACTGAGTTTTTTTTCCACCAAATCAATCGACAGACTATACTATGCCTTTTTTCATTAAAATTTTCGAAATTCTATACTATGACATTTTTTTACGAATATTTTCGACATGACTTTTTTCATGAAAATTTTTGAAAATATTCGTGAAAAAATGTCATAGTATAGAATGTCGAAAATTTTAATGAAAAAAGGCATAGTATAGTCTGTCGATTCATTTGGTGGAAAAAAAACTCAGTTTAAATTTTCGTCAATTTTCATGAAAGTCATAGTATAGTATGACTTTTTTCATGAAAATGTCGAAATTTTAAACTGAGTTTTTTTTCCACCAAATGAATCGACAGACTATACTATGCCTTTTTTCATTAAAATTTTCGACATTCTATACTATGACATTTTTTTACGAATATTTTCGACATGACTTTTTTCATGAAAATTTTCGAAAATATTCTTAAAAAAATGTCATAGTATAGAATGTCGAAAATTTTCATGAAAAAAGGCATAGTATAGTCTGTCGATTCATTTGGTGGAAAAAAAACTCAGTTTAAATTTTCGTCAATTTTCATGAAAAGCCACGCTATAGTATGACTTTTTTCATGAAAATTTTCGAAAATATTCGTAAAAAAATGTCATAGTATAGAATGTCGAAAATTTTAATGAAAAAAGGCATAGTATAGTCTGTCGATTCATTTGGTGGAAAAAAAACTCAGTTTAAAATTTCGAAATTTTCATAAAAAAAGTCATACTATACTATGACTTTCATGAAAATTGACGAAAATTTAAACTGAGTTTTTTTTCCACCAAATGAATTGACAGACTATACTATGCCTTTTTTCATTAAAATTTTCGAAATTCTATACTATGACATTTTTTTACGAATATTTTCGACATGCTATAGTATGACTTTTTTCATGAAAATTTTCGAAAATATTCTTAAAAAAATGTCATAGTATAGAATGTCGAAAATTTTAATGAAAAAAGGCAAAGTATAGTCTGTCGATTCATTTGGTGGAAAAAAAACTCAGTTTAAATTTTCGTCAATTTTCATGAAAGTCATAGTATAGTATTACTTTTTTCAGGAAAATGTCAAAATTTTAAACTGAGTTTTTTTTACACCAAATTAATCGACAGACTATACTATGCCTTTTTTCATTAAAATTTTCGACATTCTATACTATCACATTTTTTTACGAATATTTTCGACATGCTATAGTATGACTTTTTTCATGAAAATTTTCGAAAATATTCTTAAAAAAATGTCATAGTATAGAATGTCGAAAATTTTCATGAAAAAAGGCATAGTATAGTCTGTCGATTCATTTGGTGGAAAAAAAACTCAGTTTAAATTTTCGTCAATTTTCATGAAAGTCATAGTATAGTATGAATTTTTTCATGAAAATGTCGAAATTTTAAACTGAGTTTTTTTTCCACCAAATGAATCGACAGACTATACTATGCCTTTTTTCATTAAAATTTTCGACATTCTATACTATCACATTTTTTTACGAATATTTTCGACATGCTATAGTATGACTTTTTTCATGAAAATTTTCGAAAATATTCGTAAAAAAATGTCATAGTATAGAATGTCGTAAATTTTAATGAAAAAAGGCATAGTATAGTCTGTCGATTCATTTGGTGGAAAAAAAACTCAGTTTAAATTTTCGTCAATTTTCATGAAAGTCATAGTATAGTATGACTTTTTTCATGAAAATGTCGAAATTTTAAACTGAGTTTTTTTTCCACCAAATGAATCGACAGACTATACTATGCCTTTTTTCATTAAAATTTTCGACATTCTATACTATCACATTTTTTTACGAATATTTTCGACATGCTATAGTATGACTTTTTTCATGAAAATTTTCGAAAATATTCTTAAAAAAATGTCATAGTATAGAATGTCGAAAATTTTAATGAAAAAAAGCATAGTATAGTCTGTCGATTCATTTGGTGGAAAAAAAACTCAGTTTAAATTTTCGTCAATTTTCATGAAAGTCATAGTATAGTATGACTTTTTTCATGAAAATGTCGAAATTTTAAACTGAGTTTTTTTTCCACCAAATCAATCGACAGACTATACTATGCCTTTTTTCATTAAAATTTTCGAAATTCTATACTATGACATTTTTTTACGAATATTTTCGACATGACTTTTTTCATGAAAATTTTCGAAAATATTCGTAAAAAAATGTCATAGTATAGAATGTCGTAAATTTTAATGAAAAAAGGCATAGTATAGTCTGTCGATTCATTTGGTGGAAAAAAAACTCAGTTTAAATTTTCGTCAATTTTCATGAAAGTCATAGTATAGTATGACTTTTTTCATGAAAATGTCGAAATTTTAAACTGAGTATTTTTTCCACCAAATGAATCGACAGACTATACTATGCCTTTTTTCATTAAAATTTTCGACATTCTATACTATGACATTTTTTTACGAATATTTTCGACATGACTTTTTTCATGAAAATTTTCGAAAATATTCGTAAAAAAATGTCATAGTATAGAATGTCGAAAATTTTCATGAAAAAAGGCATAGTATAGTCTGTCGATTCATTTGGTGGAAAAAAAACTCAGTTTAAATTTTCGTCAATTTTCATGAAAAGTCATGCTATAGTTTTTTTTCCACCAAATGAATCGACAGACTATACTATGCCTTTTTTCATTAAAATTTTCGACATTCTATACTATCACATTTTTTTACGAATATTTTCGACATGACTTTTTTCATGAAAATTTTCGAAAATATTCGTAAAAAAATGTCATAGTATAGAATGTCGAAAATTTTCATGAAAAAAGGCATAGTATAGTCTGTCGATTAATTTGGTGGAAAAAAAACTCAGTTTAAAATTCCGAAAATGTTCATGAAAAGTCATACTATAGCATGACTTTTTTCATGAAAATTGACGAAATTTTAAAATGAGTTTTTTTTCCACCAAATTAATCGACAGACTATACTATGCCTTTTTTCATGAAAATTTACGACATTCTATACTATGACATTTTTTTACGAATATTTTCGAAAAATTTCGTCAATTTTCATGAAAAAAGTCATGCTATAGTATGACTTTTCATGAAAATTTTCGAAAATATTCGTAAAAAAATGTCATAGTATAGAATGTCGAAAATGTTCATGAAAAAAGGCATAGTATAGTCTGTCGATTAATTTGGTGGAAAAAAAACTCAGTTTAAAATTCGGAAATTTTCATGAAAAAAGTCATGCTATAGTATGACTTTTTTCATGAAAATTTCGGATTTTTAAACTGAGTTTTTTATACACCAAATTAATCGACAGACTATACTATGCCTTTTTTCATGAAAATTTTCGACATTCTATACTATGACATTTTTTTAAGAATATTTTCGAAAATTTTCATGAAAAAAGTCATACTATAGCATGTCGAAAATATTCGTAAAAAAATGTCATAGTATAGAATGTCGAAAATTTTCATGAAAAAAGGCATAGTATAGTCTGTCGATTAATTTGGTGGAAAAAAAACTCAGTTTAAAATTTCGAAAATTTTCATGAAAAGTCATACTATAGCATGACTTTTTTCATGAAAATTGACGAAATTTTAAACTGAGTTTTTTTTCCACCAAATTAATCGACAGACTATACTATGCCTTTATTCATGAACATTTTCGACATTCGATACTATGACATTTTTTTACGAATATTTTCGAAAATTTTCATGAAAAAAGTCATACTATAGCATGTCGAAAATATTCGTAAAAAAATGTCATAGTATAGAATGTCGAAAATTTTCATGAAAAAAGGCATAGTATAGTCTGTCGATTAATTTGGTGGAAAAAAAACTCAGTTTAAAATTTCCGAAAATTTTCATGAAAAGTCATACTATAGCATGACTTTTTTCATGAAAATTGACGAAATTTTAAACTGAGTTTTTTTTCCACCAAATTAATCGACAGACTATACTATGCCTTTATTCATGAAC
The DNA here is from genome assembly GCA_916701645.2 of Sebastolobus alascanus. NCBI lineage: Eukaryota > Metazoa > Chordata > Actinopteri > Perciformes > Sebastidae > Sebastolobus > Sebastolobus alascanus. The sequence continues at coordinate 2,055,386 of CAKAOJ020000056.1, read as the reverse complement.
ATTTTCGACATTCGATACTATGACATTTTTTTACGAATATTTTCGAAAATTTTCATGAAAAAAGTCATACTATAGCATGTCGAAAATATTCGTAAAAAAATGTCATAGTATAGCATGTCGAAAATATTCGTAAAAAAATGTCATAGTATAGAATGTAGAAAATTTTCATGAAAAAAGGCATAGTATAGTCTGTCGATTAATTTGGTGGAAAAAAAACTCAGTTTAAATTTTCGTCAATTTTCATGAAAGTCATAGTATAGTATGACTTTTTTCATGAAAATGTCGAAATTTTAAACTGAGTTTTTTTTCCACCAAATCAATCGACAGACTATACTATGCCTTTTTTCATTAAAATTTTCGAAATTCTATACTATGACATTTTTTTACGAATATTTTCGACATGACTTTTTTCATGAAAATTTTCGACAATATTCGTAAAAAAATGTCATAGTATAGAATGTCGTAAATTTTAATGAAAAAAGGCATAGTATAGTCTGTCGATTCATTTGGTGGAAAAAAAACTCAGTTTAAATTTTCGTCAATTTTCATGAAAAGCCATGCTATAGTATGACTTTTTTCATGAAAATTTTCGAAAATATTCGTAAAAAAATGTCATAGTATAGAATGTCGAAAATTTTAATGAAAAAACGCATAGTATAGTCTGTCGATTCATTTGGTGGAAAAAAAACTCAGTTTAAAATTTCGAAAATTTTCATGAAAAGTCATACTATAGCATGTCTTGTTTCATGAAAATTGACGAAATTTTAAACTGAGTTTTTTTTCCACCAAATTAATCGACAGACTATACTATGCCTTTTTTCATGAACATTTTCGACATTCTATACTATGACATTTTTTTACGAATATTTTCGAAAATTTTCATGAAAAGTCATACTATAGCATGACTTTTTTCATGAAAATTGACGAAATTTTCTAAAGTCATACCAAAGCATGACTTTTTTCATGAAAATTTTCGAAATTTTAAAATGAGTTTTTTTTCCACCAAATTAATCGACAGACTATACTATGCCTTTTTTCATGAAAATTTTCGACATTCTATACTATGACATTTTTTTACGAATATTTTAGAAAATTTTCATGAAAAAAGTCATACTATAGCATGTCGAAAATATTCGTAAAAAAATGTCATAGTATAGAATGTCGAAAATTTTCAGGGAAAAAGGCATAGTATAGTCTGTCGATTAATTTGGTGGAAAAAAAACTCAGTTTAAAATTTCGTCAATTTTCAAGAAAAGTCATACTATACTATGACTTTTTTCATGAAAATTTCGAATTTTTAAACTGAGTTTTTTTTCCACCAAATTAATCGACAGACTATACTATGCCTTTTTTCATGAAAATTTTCGACATTCTATACTATGACATTTTTTTAAGAATATTTTCGAAAATTTTCATGAAAAAAGTCATACTATAGCATGTCGAAAATATTCGTAAAAAAATGTCATAGTATAGAATGTCGAAAATTTTCATGAAAAAAGGCATAGTATAGTCTGTCGATTAATTTGGTGGAAAAAAAACTCAGTTTAAAATTTCGAAAATTTTCATGAAAAGTCATACTATAGCATGACTTTTTTCATGAAAATTGACGAAATTTTAAACTGAGTTTTTTTTCCACCAAATTAATCGACAGACTATACTATGCCTGTTTTCATGAAAATTTTCGACATTCGATACTATGACATTTTTTTACGAATATTTTCGAAAATTTTCATGAAAAAAGTCATACTATAGCATGTCGAAAATATTCGTAAAAAAATGTCATAGTATAGCATGTCGAAAATATTCGTAAAAAAATGTCATAGTATAGAATGTCGAAAATTTTCATGAAAAAAGGCATAGTATAGTCTGTCGATTAATTTGGTGGAAAAAAAACTCAGTTTAAATTTTCGTCAATTTTCATGAAAGTCGTGAAAATGTCGAAATTTTAAACTGAGTTTTTTTTCCACCAAATCAATCGACAGACTATACTATGCCTTTTTTCATTAAAATTTTCGAAATTCTATACTATGACATTTTTTTACGAATATTTTCGACATGACTTTTTTCATGAAAATTTTTGAAAATATTCGTGAAAAAATGTCATAGTATAGTATGACTTTTTTCATGAAAATGTCGAAATTTTAAACTGAGTTTTTTTTCCACCAAATCAATCGACAGACTATACTATGCCTTTTTTCATTAAAATTTTCGACATTCTATACTATGACATTTTTTTACGAATATTTTCGCCATGACTTTTTTCATGAAAATTTTCGAAAATATTCTTAAAAAAATGTCATAGTATAGAATGTCGAAAATTTTCATGAAAAAAGGCATAGTATAGTCTGTCGATTCATTTGGTGGAAAAAAAACTCAGTTTAAATTTTCGTCAATTTTCATGAAAAGCCATGCTATAGTATGACTTTTTTCATGAAAATTTTCGAAAATATTCGTAAAAAAATGTCATAGTATAGAATGTCGAAAATTTTAATGAAAAAAGGCATAGTATAGTCTGTCGATTCATTTGGTGGAAAAAAAACTCAGTTTAAAATTTCGACATTTTCATAAAAAAAGTCATACTATACTATGACTTTCATGAAAATTGACGAAAATTTAAACTGAGTTTTTTTTTTCCACCAAATGAATTGACAGACTATACTATGCCTTTTTTCATTAAAATTTTCGAAATTCTATACTATGACATTTTTTTACGAATATTTTCGACATGACTTTTTTCATGAAAATTTTCGAAAATATTCGTGAAAAAATGTCATAGTATAGAATGTCGAAAATTTTAATGAAAAAAGGCATAGTATAGTCTGTCGATTCATTTGGTGGAAAAAAAACTCAGTTTAAATTTTCGTCAATTTTCATGAAAGTCATAGTATAGTATGACTTTTTTCAGGAAAATGTCGAAATTTTAAACTGAGTTTTTTTTCCACCAAATGAATCGACAGACTATACTATGCCTTTTTTCATTAAAATTTTCGACATTCTATACTATCACATTTTTTTACGAATATTTTCAACATGCTATAGTATGACTTTTTTCATGAAAATGTCGAAATTTTAAACTGAGTTTTTTTTCCACCAAATCAATCGCCAGACTATACTATGCCTTTTTTCATTAAAATTTTCGAAATTCTATACTATGACATTTTTTTACGAATATTTTCGACATGACTTTTTTCATGAAAATTTTCGACAATATTCGTAAAAAAATGTCATAGTATAGAATGTCGTAAATTTTAATGAAAAAAGGCATAGTATAGTCTGTCGATTCATTTGGTGGAAAAAAAACTCAGTTTAAATTTTCGTCAATTTTCATGAAAGTCATAGTATAGTATGACTTTTTTCATGAAAATGTCGAAATTTTAAACTGAGTATTTTTTCCACCAAATGAATCGACAGACTATACTATGCCTTTTTTCATTAAAATTTTCGACATTCTATACTATGACATTTTTTTACGAATATTTTCGACATGACTTTTTTCATGAAAATTTTCGAAAATATTCGTAAAAAAATGTCATAGTATAGAATGTCGAAAATTTTCATGAAAAAAGGCATAGTATAGTCTGTCGATTCATTTGGTGGAAAAAAAACTCAGTTTAAATTTTCGTCAATTTTCATGAAAAGTCATGCTATAGTTTTTTTTCCACCAAATGAATCGACAGACTATCTTATGCCTTTTTTCATTAAAATTTTCGACATTCTATACTATCACATTTTTTTACGAATATTTTCGACATGCTATAGTATGACTTTTTTCATGAAAATTTTCGAAAATATTCTTAAAAAAATGTCATAGTATAGAATGTCGAAAATTTTCATGAAAAAAGGCATAGTATAGTCTGTCGATTAATTTGGTGGAAAAAAAACTCAGTTTAAAATTCCGAAAATGTTCATGAAAAGTCATACTATAGCATGACTTTTTTCATGAAAATTGACGAAATTTTAAAATGAGTTTTTTTTCCACCAAATTAATCGACAGACTATACTATGCCTTTATTCATGAACATTTTCGACATTCTATACTATGACATTTTTTTACGAATATTTTCGAAAAATTTCGTCAATTTTCATGAAAAAAGTCATGCTATAGTATGACTTTTCATGAAAATTTTCGAAAATATTCGTAAAAAAATGTCATAGTATAGAATGTCGAAAATGTTCATGAAAAAAGGCATAGTATAGTCTGTCGATTAATTTGGTGGAAAAAAAACTCAGTTTAAAATTCGGAAATTTTCATGAAAAAAGTCATGCTATTGTATGACTTTTTTCATGAAAATTTCGGATTTTTAAACTGAGTTTTTTATACACCAAATTAATCGACAGACTATACTCTGCCTTTTTTCATGAACATTTTCGACATTCTATACTATGACATTTTTTTAAGAATATTTTCGAAAATTTTCATGAAAAAAGTCATACTATAGCATGTCGAAAATATTCGTAAAAAATTGTCATAGTATAGAATGTCGAAAATTTTCATGAAAAAAGGCATAGTATAGTCTGTCGATTAATTTGGTGGAAAAAAAACTCAGTTTAAAATTTCCGAAAATTTTCATGAAAAGACATACTATAGTATGACTTTTTTCATGAAAATTGACGAAATTTTAAACTGAGTTTTTTTTCCACCAAATTAATCGACAGACTATACTATGCCTTTATTCATGAACATTTTCGACATTCGATACTATGACATTTTTTTACGAATATTTTCGAAAATTTTCATGAAAAAAGTCATACTATAGCATGTCGAAAATATTCGTAAAAAATGTCATAGTATAGCATGTCGAAAATATTCGTAAAAAAATGTCATATTATAGAATGTAGAAAATTTTCATGAAAAAAGGCATAGTATAGTCTGTCGATTCATTTGGTGGAAAAAAAACTCAGTTTAAATTTTCGACATTTTCATGAAAGTCATAGTATAGTATGACTTTTTTCATGAAAATGTCGAAATTTTAAACTGAGTTTTTTTTCCACCAAATCAATCGACAGACTATACTATGCCTTTTTTCATTAAAATTTTCGACATTCTATACTATGACATTTTTTTACGAATATTTTCGACATGACTTTTTTCATGAAAATTTTCAAAAATATTCGTAAAAAAATGTCATAGTATAGAATGTCGTAAATTTTAATGAAAAAAGGCATAGTATAGTCTGTCGATTCATTTGGTGGAAAAAAAACTCAGTTTAAATTTTCGTCAATTTTCATGAAAAGCCATGCTATAGTATGACTTTTTTCATGAAAATTTTCGAAAATATTCGTAAAAAAATGTCATAGTATAGAATGTCGAAAATTTTAATGAAAAAACGCATAGTATAGTCTGTCGATTCATTTGGTGGAAAAAAAACTCAGTTTAAAATTTCGAAAATTTTCATGAAAAGTCATACTATAGCATGTCTTGTTTCATGAAAATTGACGAAATTTTAAACTGAGTTTTTTTTCCACCAAATTAATCGACAGACTATACTATGCCTTTTTTCATGAACATTTTCGACATTCTATACTATGACATTTTTTTACGAATATTTTCGAAAATTTTCATGAAAAGTCATACTATAGCATGACTTTTTTCATGAAAATTGACGAAATTTTCTAAAGTCATACCAAAGCATGACTTTTTTCATGAAAATTTTCGAAATTTTAAAATGAGTTTTTTTTCCACCAAATTAATCGACAGACTATACTATGCCTTTATTCATGAACATTTTCGACATTCTATACTATGACATTTTTTTACGAATATTTTAGAAAATTTTCATGAAAGAAAGTCATACTATAGCATGTCGAAAATATTCGTAAAAAAATGTCATAGTATAGAATGTCAAAAATGTTCAGGGAAAAAGGCATAGTATAGTCTGTCGATTAATTTGGTGGAAAAAAAACTCAGTTTAAAATTTCGAAACTTTTCATGAAAAGTCATACTATAGCATGACTTTTTTCATGAAAATTTCGGATTTTTAAACTGAGTTTTTTATACACCAAATTAATCGACAGACTATACTCTGCCTTTTTTCATGAACATTTTCGACATTCTATACTATGACATTTTTTTAAGAATATTTTCGAAAATTTTCATGAAAAAAGTCATACTATAGCATGTCGAAAATATTCGTAAAAAAATGTCATAGTATAGAATGTCGAAAATTTTCATGAAAAAAGGCATAGTATAGTCTGTCGATTAATTTGGTGGAAAAAAAACTCAGTTTAAAATTTCGAAAATTTTCATGAAAAGTCATACTATAGCATGACTTTTTTCATGAAAATTGACGAAATTTTAAACTGAGTTTTTTTTCCACCAAATGAATCGACAGACTATACTATGCCTGTTTTCATGAAAATTTTCGACATTCGATACTATGACATTTTTTTACGAATATTTTCGAAAATTTTCATGAAAAAAGTCATACTATAGCATGTCGAAAATATTCGTAAAAAAATGTCATAGTATAGAATGTCGAAAATATTCGTAAAAAAATGTCATAGTATAGAATGTCGAAAATTTTCATGAAAAAAGGCATAGTATAGTCTGTCGATTAATTTGGTGGAAAAAAAACTCAGTTTAAATTTTCGTCAATTTTCATGAAAGTCGTGAAAATGTCGAAATTTTAAACTGAGTTTTTTTTCCACCAAATGAATCGACAGACTATACTATGCCTTTTTTATAATTTCACATTATATATGATTTTTTCACAAAATTTCGAAACTATAGTTGACTTTTTCACAAAATTTGCAAATACTTAGTTACTTTTTTACAAATTTCGCACTGTATTGACTTTTTTTCACAAAATTTTCGACATACTATTATGATTTTTTTCGACAAACTATTGACTTTTTTCAAAAATGTCGACATACTATATATGACTTTTTAAAAATTTTACTATATAGGACTTTTTTCAAAAATTTTACTAACTGACTTTTTTCACAATTTCGACATATGTGCTTTTTTCAAAAAATTTTTTCAAATTTAATACTTTTTGACTTTTCGCATACTTACTAGGGCTTTTTTTCAAATTTTTCGACTACTAACTGACTTTTTTTACAAATTTTTTCGAATACTTGCTTTTTTCGAATACTTATATGATTTTTCACAAAGTTTCGCAACTATAGTTTTTTTTCAGAATTTTCAGCAACTTAGTTGACCTTTTTTTCACAAAATTTGCATACGTATATGACTTTTTTCACAAAATTTTCGACAAATAGTTTGACTTTTTTTCGACATACTATATATTGACTTTTTTTATTTAAATATTCCAACATACTATACTATCACTTTTATTTCACAAAATTTTCGAAATACTATAGTATGACTTATTTTCACAAAATTTTCGTCAAACTATAGTTTTACTTTTTTTTCACAAAATTGTCGGCTTACTGTACTATGACTTTTTTTTCACAAAATTTTCGACATACTATTCTATGACTTTTTTTTCGACGTACTATACTATGACTTTTTCTCACAAAATTCTTCGACATACTATACTATGACTTTTTTCAACATACTATACTAGGACCTTTTTTCGACATACTAGACTGACTTTTTTCACAACATTTTCGACAAACTATAGTTTGGCGTTTTTTCAAAAAAATTTCAAAATTCTATAGTATGACTTTTTTTGAGAACATTTTCGACATACTATACTATGGCTTACTTTCAAATTTTTTTTCGACGTACTAAACTATGACTTTGTTTTACAAATTTTTCGATATACTATGCTATGACTTTTTTTCGACATACTATACTATGACTTTTGTCACAAAAGTTTCGTCAAACTATAGTTTGACCTTTTTTTCACAAAATTTTGCGACATACTGTAGTATGACCGTTTTTTCACAAAATTTTCGGCTTACTGTAATATGACTTTTTTTTCACAAAATTTTCGACATACTATTCTATGACTTTTTCCCGACATACTATACTATGACTTTTTTTTACAAAATTTTTCAACATACTATACTATGACTTTTTTTTTACAAAGTTTTTCGACATACTATACTATGACTTTTTTTCGACATACTATACTATGACTTTTTTTTTACAAAGTTTTTCGACATACTATACTATGACTTTTTTTCTACATTCAATACTATGACTTTTTTTCACAAAATTTTTCGACATGCTATACTATGACTTTTTTTCAACATACAATACCATGACTTTTTTTCACGAAATTCTTCGTCATACTATGCTATGACTTTTTTTTTACAAAGTTTTTCGACATAATATACTATGACTTTTTTCCAACATACTATACTATGACTTTTTTACAAGAATTTTCGACATACTGTAGTATGACATTTTTTTCCCAAAATTTTCGACATACTATAGTATGACTTTTTTTCACAAAAGTTTCGACATACTATACTATGACTTTTTTTTGACATACTATAGTATGGCCTTTTTTCACAAAATTTTCGAAATACTATTGTATGACTTTTTTTCAAAAAAATTTCGACACACTATACTATGACTTTTTTTTCACAAATCTTTCGACATACTATACTAAGACTTTTTTTCACAAAATTTTCGACATACTATACTATCAGTGTGTTCCAATATGCGTACTTCTGTACTTACACTTACTATTTTGAGGGCATAAGTGCGTTCACACTGTGAAGTACGGCATAATATAGTATTTCGAAAATTCAGTGAAAAAAAGGTCATAGTATAGTATATCGAACATTTTGTGAAAGAAAATCATTACTATAGTATGTCGAAACTTTTGTGAAAAAAAAAATCATATTATAGTATGTCGAAAATTTCTTGAAAAAATGTCATAGTATAGTATGTCGAAAATTTCGTGAAAACAAAGTCATACTATAGTACGTCAAAAGATTCGTGAAAAAAAAGTCATAGTATAGTACGTCGAAAATTTTGTGAAAAAAAAATTATAGTATAGTATGTCGAAAATTTTGTGAAAAAAAATCATACTATAGTATGTTGAAACTTTTTTGAAAAAAAGTCATATTATAGTATGTCGAAAATTTCGGGAAAATATCATAGTATAGTATGTCGAAAAGTTTGGTGAAAAAAAGTCATAGTATAGTATGTCGAAAAAAAAGTCATACTATAGTATGTCGAGAATTTTGTGAAAAAAAAATTGTACAATAGTATGTCGAAGATTTCGTGAAAAAAAGTCCTACTATAGTATGTCGAATATTCTGTGAAAAAAAAGTTATAGTATAGTATATCGAAAATTTTATGAAAAAAAGTCGTACTATATTATATCGAAAATTGTGAAAAAAAAGTCATAGTACAGTATGTCAAAAAGTTTGTGAAAAAAAAGTCATTCTATAGTATGTCGAAAATTTTGTGAAAAAAAGTCATCGTATAGTACGTCGAAAATTTTGTGAAAAAAAGTCATATTATAGTATGTCGAAAATTTTGTGAAAAAAAGTCATAGTATTGTATGTCGAAAAAAGTCATAGTATAGTATGTCAAATTTTGTGAAAAAAAGTCATAGTGTAGTATGTCGAAAATTTCGTGAAAAAAAAGTCAAACTGGTATGTCGAAAAATTCGTGAAAAAAAGTCATAGTATAGTATGTCGAAAATTTTGTGAAAAAAAAGTCATAGTATTGTATGTCGAAAAAAGTCATAGTATAGTATGTCAAATTTTGTGAAAAAAAATTCATATTATAGTATGACGAAAAATTCGTGAAAAAAAGTCATAGTATAGTATGTCGAAAATTTTGTGAAAAAAAGTCATAGTATAGTATGTCGAAAATTTAGTTAAAAAAAAGTCATAGTATATTATGTCGAAAAATTTGTGAAAAAAAGTCAAACTATGGTATGTCGAAAAATTCGTGAAAAAAAGTCATAGTATAGTATGTCGAAAATTTTGTGAAAAAAAGGCATAGTATAGTATGTCGAAAATTTTGTGAAAAAAAAGTCATATTATAGTATGCCGAAAATTTGATGAAAAAAAGTCATACTATAGTATGTCGAAAATTTTGTGAAAAAAAAGTCATTCTATACTATGTCGAAAATTTTGTGAAAAAGAAAGTCATTCTATACTATGTCGAAAATTTCGTGAAAAAAAGTCATCGTATAATACGTCGAAAATTTTGTGAAAAAAAGTCATAGTATAGTATGTCAAATTTTGTGAAAAAAAAGTCATATTATAGTATGTCGAAAATTTTGTGAAAAAAAGTCATAGTTTAGTATGTCGAAAATTTCGTGAAAAAAAAGTTATAGTATAGTATGTCAAATTTCGTGAAAAAAAGTCATAGTGTAGTATGTTGAAACTTTTTTGAAAAAAAGTCATATTATAGTATGTCGAAAATTTCGGGAAAATATCATAGTATAGTATGTCGAAAAGTTTGGTGAAAAAAAGTCATAGTATAGTATGTCGAAAAAAAAGTCATACTATAGTATGTCGAGAATTTTGTGAAAAAAAAATTGTACAATAGTATGTCGAAGATTTCGTGAAAAAAAGTCCTACTATAGTATGTCGAATATTCTGTGAAAAAAAAGTTATAGTATAGTATATCGAAAATTTTATGAAAAAAAGTCGTACTATATTATATCGAAAATTGTGAAAAAAAAGTCATAGTACAGTATGTCAAAAAGTTTGTGAAAAAAAAGTCATTCTATAGTATGTCGAAAATTTTGTGAAAAAAAGTCATCGTATAGTACGTCGAAAATTTTGTGAAAAAAAGTCATAGTATAGTATGTCAAAAATTTTGTGAAAAAAAAGTCATATTATAGTATGTCGAAAATTTTGTGAAAAAAAGTCATAGTATTGTATGTCGAAAAAAGTCATAGTATAGTATGTCAAATTTTGTGAAAAAAAGTCATAGTGTAGTATGTCGAAAATTTCGTGAAAAAAAAGTCAAACTGGTATGTCGAAAAATTCGTGAAAAAAAGTCATAGTATAGTATGTCGAAAATTTTGTGAAAAAAAAGTCATAGTATTGTATGTCGAAAAAAGTCATAGTATAGTATGTCAAATTTTGTGAAAAAAAATTCATATTATAGTATGACGAAAAATTCGTGAAAAAAAGTCATAGTATAGTATGTCGAAAATTTTGTGAAAAAAAGTCATAGTATAGTATGTCGAAAATTTAGTTAAAAAAAAGTCATAGTATATTATGTCGAAAAATTTGTGAAAAAAAGTCAAACTATGGTATGTCGAAAAATTCGTGAAAAAAAGTCATAGTATAGTATGTCGAAAATTTTGTGAAAAAAAGGCATAGTATAGTATGTCGAAAATTTTGTGAAAAAAAAGTCATATTATAGTATGCCGAAAATTTGATGAAAAAAAGTCATACTATAGTATGTCGAAAATTTTGTGAAAAAAAAGTCATTCTATACTATGTCGAAAATTTTGTGAAAAAGAAAGTCATTCTATACTATGTCGAAAATTTCGTGAAAAAAAGTCATCGTATAATACGTCGAAAATTTTGTGAAAAAAAGTCATAGTATAGTATGTCAAATTTTGTGAAAAAAAAGTCATATTATAGTATGTCGAAAATTTTGTGAAAAAAAGTCATAGTTTAGTATGTCGAAAATTTCGTGAAAAAAAAGTTATAGTATAGTATGTCAAATTTCGTGAAAAAAAGTCATAGTGTAGTATGTCGAAAATTTCGTGAAAAAAAGTCATACCATAGTACGTCGAAAATTTTGTGAAAAAAAAGTCATAGTATATTATGTCGAAAAATTTGTGAAAAAAAGTCATAGTATTGTATGTCGAAAAAAGTCATAGTATAGTATGTCAAATTTTGTGAAAAAAAAGTCATATTATAGTATGTCGAAAATTTTGTGAAAAAAAGTCATAGTATTGTATGTCGAAAAAGTCATAGTATAGTATGTCAAATTTTGTGAAAAAAAATTCATATTATAGTATGACGAAAATTTTGTGAAAAAAAGTCATAGTTTAGTATGTCGAAAATTTCGTGAAAAAAAAGTTATAGTATAGTATGTCAAATTTCGTGAAAAAAAGTCATAGTGTAGTATGTCGAAAATTTAGTGAAAAAAAAGTCATAGTATATTATGTCGAAAAATTTGTGAAAAAAAGTCAAACTATGGTATGTCGAAAAATTCGTGAAAAAAAGTCATAGTATAGTATGTCGAAAATTTTGTGAAAAAAAGTCATAGTATAGTATGTCGAAAATTTTATGAAAAAAAGTCATACTATAGTATGTCGAAAATTTTGTGAAAAAAAAGTCATAGTATTGTATGTCGAAAAAAGTCATAGTATAGTATGTCAAATTTTGTGAAAAAAAATTCATATTATAGTATGAAGAAAAATTCGTGAAAAAATGTCATAGTATAGTATGTCGAAAATTTTGTGAAAAAAAGTCATAGTATAGTATGTCGAAAATTTAGTGAAAAAAAAGTCAGTATATTATGTCGAAAAATTTGTGAAAAAAAGTCAAACTATGGTATGTCGAAAAATTCGTGAAAAAAAGTCATAGTATAGTATGTCGAAAATTTTGTGAAAAAAAGTCATAGTATAGTATGTCGAAAATTTTGTGAAAAAAAGTCATATTATAGTATGTCGAAAATTTTATGAAAAAAAGTCATACTATAGTATGTCGAAAATTTTGTGAAAAAAAGTCATAGTATTGTATGTCGAAAAAAGTCATAGTATAGTATGTCAAATTTTGTGAAAAAAAAGTCATATTATAGTATGTCGAAAATTTTGTGAAAAAAAGTCATAGTATTGTATGTCGAAAAAGTCATAGTATAGTATGTCAAATTTTGTGAAAAAAAATTCATATTATAGTATGACGAAAATTTTGTGAAAAAAAGTCATAGTTTAGTATGTCGAAAATTTCGTGAAAAAAAAGTTATAGTATAGTATGTCAAATTTCGTGAAAAAAAGTCATAGTGTAGTATGTCGAAAATTTAGTGAAAAAAAAGTCATAGTATATTATGTCGAAAAATTTGTGAAAAAAAGTCAAACTATGGTATGTCGAAAAATTCGTGAAAAAAAGTCATAGTATAGTATGTCGAAAATTTTGTGAAAAAAAGTCATAGTATAGTATGTCGAAAATTTTATGAAAAAAAGTCATACTATAGTATGTCGAAAATTTTGTGAAAAAAAAGTCATAGTATTGTATGTCGAAAAAAGTCATAGTATAGTATGTCAAATTTTGTGAAAAAAAATTCATATTATAGTATGAAGAAAAATTCGTGAAAAAATGTCATAGTATAGTATGTCGAAAATTTTGTGAAAAAAAGTCATAGTATAGTATGTCGAAAATTTAGTGAAAAAAAAGTCAGTATATTATGTCGAAAAATTTGTGAAAAAAAGTCAAACTATGGTATGTCGAAAAATTCGTGAAAAAAAGTCATAGTATAGTATGTCGAAAATTTTGTGAAAAAAAGTCATAGTATAGTATGTCGAAAATTTTGTGAAAAAAAGTCATATTATAGTATGTCGAAAATTTTATGAAAAAAAGTCATACTATAGTATGTCGAAAATTTTGTGAAAAAAAAGTCATAGTACAGTATGTCGAAAATTTTGTGAAAAAAAAAGTCATTCTATACTATGTCGAAAATTTCGTGAAAAAAGTCATCGTATAATACGTCGAAAATTTTGTGAAAAAAAGTCATAGTATAGTATGTCAAATTTTGTGAAAAAGTCATATTATAGTATGTCGAAAATTTTGTGAAAAAAAGTCATAGTATTGTATGTCGAAAAAAGTCATAGTATAGTATGTCAAATTTTGTGAAAAAAAATTCATATAGTATGACGAAAATTTTGTGAAAAAAAGTCATAGTTTAGTATGTCGAAAATGTTGTGAAAAAAAGTCATAGTATAGTATGTCAAATTTTGTGAAAAAAAGTCATACTATAGCATGTCGAAAATATTCGTAAAAAAATGTCATAGTATAGAATGTCGAAATTTTCATGAAAAAAGGCATAGTATAGTCTGTCGATTAATTTGGTGGAAAAAAAACTCAGTTTAAAATTTCGAAAATTTTCATGAAAAGTCATACTATAGCATGACTTTTTTCATGAAAATTGACGAAATTTTAAAACAAGTTTTTTTTCCACCAAATTAATCGACAGACTATACTATGCCTTTATTCATGAACATTTTCGACATTCTATACTATGACATTTTTTTACGAATATTTTCGAAAATTTTCATGAAAAAAGTCATACTATAGCATGTTGAAAATATTCGTAAAAAAATGTCATAGTATAGAATGTCGAAAATTTTCATGAAAAAAGTCATACTATAGCATGTCGAAAATATTCGTAAAAAAATGTCATAGTATAGAATGTCGAAAATGTTCATGAAAAAAGGCATAGTATAGTCTGTCGATTAATTTGGTGGAAAAAAAGCTCAGTATAAAATTTCGAAAATTTTCATGAAAAGTCATACTATAGCATGACTTTTTTCATGAAAATTTCGGAATTTTAAACTGAGTTTTTTTTCCACCAAATTAATCGACAGACTATACTCTGCCTTTTTTCATGAACATTTTCGACATTCTATACTATGACATTTTTTTACGAATATTTTCGAAAATTTTCATGAAAAAAGTCATACTATAGCATGTCGAAAATATTCGTAAAAAAATGTCATAGTATAGAATGTCGAAAATTTTCATGAAAAAAGGCATAGTATAGTCTGTCGATTAATTTGGTGGAAAAAAAACTCAGTTTAAAATTTCGAAAATTTTCATGAAAAGTCATACTATAGCATGACTTTTTTCATGAAAATTTCGGAATTTTAAACTGAGTTTTTTTTCCACCAAATTAATCGACAGACTATACTCTGCCTTTTTTCATGAACATTTTCGACATTCTATACTATGACATTTTTTTACGAATATTTTCGAAAATTTTCATGAAAAAAGTCATACTATAGCATGTCGAAAATATTCTTAAAAAAATGTCATAGTATAGAATGTCGAAAATTTTAATGAAAAAAGGCATAGTATAGTCTGTCGATTAATTTGGTGGAAAAAAAACTCAGTTTAAAATTTCGAAAATTTTCATGAAAAGTCATACTATAGCATGACTTTTTTCATGAAAATTGACGAAATTTTAAAACGAGTTTTTTTTCCACCAAATTAATCGACAGACTATACTATGCCTTTATTCATGAACATTTTCGACATTCTATACTATGACATTTTTTTACGAATATTTTCGAAAATTTTCATGAAAAAAGTCATACTATAGCATGTTGAAAATATTCGTAAAAAAATGTCATAGTATAGAATGTCGAAAATTTTCATGAAAAAAGTCATACTATAGCATGTCGAAAATATTCGTAAAAAAATGTCATAGTATAGAATGTCGAAAATGTTCATGAAAAAAGGCATAGTATAGTCTGTCGATTAATTTGGTGGAAAAAAAGCTCAGTATAAAATTTCGAAAATTTTCATGAAAAGTCATACTATAGCATGACTTTTTTCATGAGTATTTCGGAATTTTAAACTGAGTTTTTTTTCCACCAAATTAATCGACAGACTATACTCTGCCTTTTTTCATTAAAATTTTCGACATTCTATACTATGACATTTTTTTACGAATATTTTCGAAAATTTTCATGAAAAAAGTCATACTATAGCATGTCGAAAATATTCGTAAAAAAATGTCATAGTATAGAATGTCGAAAATTTTCATGAAAAAAGGCATAGTATAGTCTGTCGATTAATTTGGTGGGAAAAAAACTCAGTTTAAAATTTCGAAAATTTTCATGAAAAGTCATACTATAGCATGACTTTTTTCATGAAAATTGAAGAAATTTTAAAACGAGTTTTTTTTCCACCAAATTAATCGACAGACTATACTATGCCTTTATTCATGAACATTTTCGACATTCTATACTATGACATTTTTTTACGAATATTTTCGACATGACTTTTTTCATGAAAATTTTCGAAAATATTCGTAAAAAAATGTCATAGTATAGAATGTCGAAAATTTTAATGAAAAAAGGCATAGTATAGTCTGTCGATTCATTTGGTGGAAAAAAAACTCAGTTTAAATTTTCGTCAATTTTCATGAAAAGTCATGCTATAGTATGACTTTTTTCATGAAAATTTTCGAAAATATTCGTAAAAAAATGTCATAGTATAGAATGTCGAAAATTTTAATGAAAAAAGGCATAGTATAGTCTGTCGATTCATTTGGTGGAAAAAAAACTCAGTTTAAAATTTCGACATTTTCATAAAAAAAGTCATACTATACTATGACTTTCATGAAAATTGACGAAAATTTAAACTGAGTTTTTTTTCCACCAAATGAATCGACAGACTATACTATGCCTTTTTTCATTAAAATTTTCGAAATTCTATACTATGACATTTTTTTACGAATATTTTCGTATGACTTTTTTCATGAAAATTTTCGAAAATATTCGTAAAAAAATGTCATAGTATAGAATGTCGAAAATTTTCATGAAAAAAGGCATAGTATAGTCTGTCGATTCATTTGGTGGAAAAAAAACTCAGTTTAAAATTTCGACATTTTCATAAAAAAAGTCATACTATACTATGACTTTCATGAAAATTGACGAAAATTTAAACTGAGTTTTTTTTCCACCAAATGAATCGACAGACTATACTATGCCTTTTTTCATTAAAATTTTCGACATTCTATACTATGACATTTTTTTACGAATATTTTCGACATGACTTTTTTCATGAAAATTTTCGAAAATATTCGTGAAAAAATGTCATAGTATAGAATGTCGAAAATTTTCATGAAAAAAGGCATAGTATAGTCTGTCGATTCATTTGGTGGAAAAAAAACTCAGTTTAAATTTTCGTCAATTTTCATGAAAAGTCATGCTATAGTATGACTTTTTTCATGAAAATTTTCGAAAATATTCGTAAAAAAATGTCATAGTATAGAATGTCGAAAATTTTAATGAAAAAAGGCATAGTATAGTCTGTCGATTCATTTGGTGGAAAAAAAACTCAGTTTAAAATTTCGACATTTTCATGAAAAAAGTCATACTATACTATGACTTTCATGAAAATTGACGAAAATTTAAACTGAGTTTTTTTTCCACCAAATGAATAGACAGACTATACTATGCCTTTTTTCATTAAAATTTTCGAAATTCTATACTATGACATTTTTTTACGAATATTTTCGACATGACTTTTTTCATGAAAATTTTTGAAAATATTCGTGAAAAAATGTCATAGTATAGAATGTCGAAAATTTTAATGAAAAAATGCATAGTATAGTCTGTCGATTCATTTGGTGGAAAAAAAACTCAGTTTAAATTTTCGTCAATTTTCATGAAAGTCATAGTATAGTATGACTTTTTTCATGAAAATGTCGAAATTTTAAACTGAGTTTTTTTTCCACCAAATGAATCGACAGACTATACTATGCCTTTTTTCATTAAAATTTTCGACATTCTATACTATCACATTTTTTTACGAATATTTTCGACATGCTATAGTATGACTTTTTTCATGAAAATTTTCGAAAATATTCGTAAAAAAATGTCATAGTATAGAATGTAGAAAATTTTCATGAAAAAAGGCATAGTATAGTCTGTCGATTAATTTGGTGGAAAAAAAACTCAGTTTAAATTTTCGTCAATTTTCATGAAAGTCATAGTATAGTATGACTTTTTTCAGGAAAATGTCGAAATTTTAAACTGAGTTTTTTTTCCACCAAATGAATCGACAGACTATACTATGCCTTTTTTCATTAAAATTTTCGACATTCTATACTATGACATTTTTTTACGAATATTTTCGACATGACTTTTTTCATGAAAATTTTCGAAAATATTCGTAAAAAAATGTCATAGTATAGAATGTCGAAAATTTTCATGAAAAAAGGCATAGTATAGTCTGTCGATTCATTTGGTGGAAAAAAAACTCAGTTTAAATTTTCGTCAATTTTCATGAAAAGTCATGCTATAGTATGACTTTTTTCATGAAAATTTTCGAAAATATTCTTAAAAAAATGTCATAGTATATAATGTCGAAAATTTTCATGAAAAAAGGCATAGTATAGTCTGTCGATTCATTTGGTGGAAAAAAAACTCAGTTTAAAATTTCGACATTTTCATAAAAAAAGTCATACTATACTATGACTTTCATGAAAATTGACGAAAATTTAAACTGAGTTTTTTTTCCACCAAATGAATTGACAGACTATACTATGCCTTTTTTCATTAAAATTTTCGAAATTCTATACTATTACATTTTTTTACGAATATTTTCGACATGACTTTTTTCATGAAAATTTTTGAAAATATTCGTGAAAAAATGTCATAGTATAGAATGTCGAAAATTTTCATGAAAAAAGGCATAGTATAGTCTGTCGATTCATTTGGTGGAAAAAAAACTCAGTTTAAATTTTTGTCAATTTTCATGAAAGTCATAGTATAGTATGACTTTTTTCATGAAAATGTCGAAATTTTAAACTGAGTTTTTTTTCCACCAAATGAATCGACAGACTATACTATGCCTTTTTTCATTAAAATTTTCGACATTCTATACTATGACATTTTTTTACGAATATTTTCGACATGACTTTTTTCATGAAAATTTTCGAAAATATTCGTAAAAAAATGTCATAGTATAGAATGTCGAAAATTTTCATGAAAAAAGGCATAGTATAGTCTGTCGATTCATTTGGTGGAAAAAAAACTCAGTTTAAATTTTCGTCAATTTTCATGAAAAGTCATGCTATAGTATGACTTTTTTCATGAAAATTTTCGAAAATATTCGTAAAAAAATGTCATAGTATAGAATGTCGAAAATTTTAATGAAAAAAGGCAAAGTATAGTCTGTCGATTCATTTGGTGGAAAAAAAACTCAGTTTAAAATTTCGACATTTTCATTAAAAAAGTCATACTATACTATGACTTTTTTCATGAAAATTGACGAAAATTTAAACTGAGTTTTTTTTCCACCAAATGAATTGACAGACTATACTATGCCTTTTTTCATTAAAATTTTCGAAATTCTATACTATGACATTTTTTTACGAATATTTTCGACATGACTTTTTTCATGAAAATTTTTGAAAATATTCGTGAAAAAATGTCATAGTATAGAATGTCGAAAATTTTAATGAAAAAAGGCATAGTATAGTCTGTCGATTCATTTGGTGGAAAAAAAACTCAGTTTAAATTTTCGTCAATTTTCATGAAAAGTCATGCTATAGTATGACTTTTTTCATGAAAATTTTCGAAAATATTCTTAAAAAAATGTCATAGTATAGAATGTAGAAAATTTTCATGAAAAAAGGCATAGTATAGTCTGTCGATTAATTTGGTGGAAAAAAAACTCAGTTTAAAATTTCGTCAATTTTCATGAAAGTCATAGTATAGTATGACTTTTTTCATGAAAATGTCGAAATTTTAAACTGAGTTTTTTTTCCACCAAATGAATCGACAGACTATACTATGCCTTTTTTCATTAAAATTTTCGACATTCTATACTATGACATTTTTTTACGAATATTTTCGACATGACTTTTTTCATGAATATTTTCGACAATATTCGTAAAAAAATGTCATAGTATAGAATGTCGTAAATTTTGATGAAAAAAGGCATAGTATAGTCTGTCGATTCATTTGGTGGAAAAAAAACTCAGTTTAAATTTTCGTCAATTTTCATGAAAGTCATAGTATAGTATGACTTTTTTCATGAAAATGTCGAAATTTTAAACTGAGTTTTTTTTCCACCAAATGAATCGACAGACTATACTATGCCTTTTTTCATTAAAATTTTCGACATTCTATACTATGACATTTTTTTATGAATATTTTCGACATGACTTTTTTCATGAAAATTTTCAAAAATATTCGTAAAAAAATGTCATAGTATAGAATGTCGAAAATTTTAATGAAAAAAGGCATAGTATAGTCTGTCGATTCATTTGGTGGAAAAAAAACTCAGTTTAAATTTTCGTCAATTTTCATGAAAAGTCATGCTATAGTATGACTTTTTTCATGAAAATTTTCGAAAATATTCTTAAAAAAATGTCATAGTATAGAATGTCGAAAATTTTCATGAAAAAAGGCATAGTATAGTCTGTCGATTCATTTGGTGGAAAAAAAACTCAGTTTAAATTTTCGTCAATTTTCATGAAAGTCATAGTATAGTATGACTTTTTTCATGAAAATGTCAAAATTTTAAACTGAGTTTTTTTTCCACCAAATCAATCGACAGACTATACTATGCCTTTTTTCATTAAAATTTTAGACATTCTATACTATGACATTTTTTTACGAATATTTTCGACATGACTTTTTTCATGAATATTTTCGACAATATTCGTAAAAAAATGTCATAGTATAGAATGTCGTAAATTTTAATGAAAAAAGGCATAGTATAGTCTGTCGATTCACTTGGTGGAAAAAAAACTCAGTTTAAATTTTCGTCAATTTTCATGAAAGTCATAGTATAGTATGACTTTTTTCATGAAAATGTCGAAATTTTAAACTGAGTTTTTTTTCCACCAAATGAATCGACAGACTATACTATGCCTTTTTTCATTAAAATTTTCGACATTCTATACTATCACATTTTTTTACGAATATTTTCGACATGACTTTTTTCATGAAAATTTTCGAAAATATTAGTAAAAAAATGTCATAGTATAGAATGTCGAAAATTTTAATGAAAAAAGGCATAGTATAGTCTGTCGATTCATTTGGTGGAAAAAAAACTCAGTTTAAATTTTCGTCAATTTTCATGAAAGTCATAGTATAGTATGACTTTTTTCAGGAAAATGTCGAAATTTTAAACTGAGTTTTTTTTCCACCAAATGAATCGACAGACTATACTATGCCTCTTTTCATTAAAATTTTCGACATTCTATACTATCACATTTTTTTACGAATATTTTCGACATGCTATAGTATGACTTTTTTCGACAATATTCGTAAAAAAATGTCATAGTATAGAATGTCGTAAATTTTAATGAAAAAAGGCATAGTATAGTCTGTCGATTCATTTGGTGGAAAAAAAACTCAGTTTAAATTTTCGTCAATTTTCATGAAAGTCATAGTATAGTATGACTTTTTTCATGAAAATGTCGAAATTTTAAACTGAGTTTTTTTTCCACCAAATGAATCGACAGACTATACTATGCCTTTTTTCATTAAAATTTTCGACATTCTATAGTATGACATTTTTTTACGAATATTTTCGACATGACTTTTTTCATGAAAATTTTCGAAAATATTCGTAAAAAAATGTCATAGTATAGAATGTCGAAAATTTTCATGAAAAAAGGCATAGTATAGTCTGTCGATTCATTTGGTGGAAAAAAAACTCAGTTTAAATTTTCGTCAATTTTCATGAAAAGTCATGCTATAGTATGACTTTTTTCATGAAAATTTTCGACATTCTATACTATCACATTTTTTTACGAATATTTTCGACATGCTATAGTATGACTTTTTTCATGAAAATTTTCGAAAATATTCTTAAAAAAATGTCATAGTATAGAATGTCGAAAATTTTAATGAAAAAAGGCATAGTATAGTCTGTCGATTCATTTGGTGGAAAAAAAACTCAGTTTAAATTTTCGTCAATTTTCATGAAAGTCATAGTATAGTATGACTTTTTTCATGAAAATGTCGAAATTTTAAACTGAGTTTTTTTTCCACCAAATCAATCGACAGACTATACTATGCCTTTTTTCATTAAAATTTTCGAAATTCTATACTATGACATTTTTTTACGAATATTTTCGACATGACTTTTTTCATGAATATTTTCGACAATATTCGTAAAAAAATGTCATAGTATAGAATGTCGTAAATTTTAATGAAAAAAGGCATAGTATAGTCTGTCGATTCATTTGGTGGAAAAAAAACTCAGTTTAAATTTTCGTCAATTTTCATGAAAGTCATAGTATAGTATGACTTTTTTCATGAAAATGTCGAAATTTTAAACTGAGTTTTTTTTCCACCAAATGAATCGACAGACTATACTATGCCTTTTTTCATTAAAATTTTCGACATTCTATACTATGACATTTTTTTACGAATATTTTCGACATGACTTTTTTCATGAAAATTTTCGAAAATATTCGTAAAAAAATGTCATAGTATAGAATGTCGAAAATTTTCATGAAAAAAGGCATAGTATAGTCTGTCGATTCATTTGGTGGAAAAAAAACTCAGTTTAAATTTTCGTCAATTTTCATGAAAAGTCATGCTATAGTATGACTTTTTTCATGAAAATTTTCGAAAATATTCGTAAAAAAATGTCATAGTATAGAATGTCGAAAATTTTCATGAAAAAAGGCATAGTATAGTCTGTCGATTAATTTGGTGGAAAAAAAACTCAGTTTAAATTTTCGTCAATTTTCATGAAAGTCATAGTATAGTATGACTTTTTTCAGGAAAATGTCGAAATTTTAAACTGAGTTTTTTTTCCACCAAATCAATCGACAGACTATACTATGCCTTTTTTCATTAAAATTTTCGAAATTCTATACTATGACATTTTTTTACGAATATTTTCGACATGACTTTTTTCATGAATATTTTTCGACAATATTCGTAAAAAAATGTCATAGTATAGAATGTCGTAAATTTTAATGAAAAAAGGCATAGTATAGTCTGTCGATTCACTTGGTGGAAAAAAAACTCAGTTTAAATTTTCGTCAATTTTCATGAAAGTCATAGTATAGTATGACTTTTTTCATGAAAATGTCGAAATTTTAAACTGAGTTTTTTTTCCACCAAATGAATCGACAGACTATACTATGCCTCTTTTCATTAAAATTTTCGACATTCTATACTATCACATTTTTTTACGAATATTTTCGACATGCTATAGTATGACTTTTTTCATGAAAATTTTCGAAAATATTCTTAAAAAAATGTCATAGTATAGAATGTCGAAAATTTTCATGAAAAAAGGCATAGTATAGTCTGTCGATTCATTTGGTGGAAAAAAAACTCAGTTTAAAATTTCGTCAATTTTCATGAAAAGTCATACTATAGTATGACTTTTTTCATGAAAATTTTCGAAAATATTCGTAAAAAAATGTCATAGTATAGAATGTCGAAAATTTTAATGAAAAAAGGCATAGTATAGTCTGTCGATTCATTTGGTGGAAAAAAAACTCAGTTTAAATTTTCGTCAATTTTCATGAAAGTCATAGTATAGTATGAATTTTTTCAGGAAAATGTCGAAATTTTAAACTGAGTTTTTTTTCCACCAAATGAATCGACAGACTATATTATGCCTTTTTTCATTAAAATTTTCGACATTCTATACTATCACATTTTTTTACGAATATTTTCGACATGCTATAGTATGACTTTTTTCATGAAAATTTTCGAAAATATTCTTAAAAAAATGTCATAGTATAGAATGTCGAAAATTTTAATGAAAAAAGGCATAGTATAGTCTGTCGATTCATTTGGTGGAAAAAAAACTCAGTTTAAATTTTCGTCAATTTTCATGAAAGTCATAGTATAGTATGACTTTTTTCATGAAAATGTCGAAATTTTAAACTGAGTTTTTTTTCCACCAAATGAATCGACAGACTATACTATGCCTTTTTTCATTAAAATTTTCGACATTCTATACTATGACATTTTTTTACGAATATTTTCGACATGACTTTTTTCATGAAAATTTTCGAAAATATTCGTAAAAAAATGTCATAGTATAGAATGTCGAAAATTTTCATGAAAAAAGGCATAGTATAGTCTGTCGATTCATTTGGTGGAAAAAAAACTCAGTTTAAATTTTCGTCAATTTTCATGAAAGTCATAGTATAGTATGACTTTTTTCAGGAAAATGTCGAAATTTTAAACTGAGTTTTTTTTCCACCAAATGAATCGACAGACTATATATACTATGCCTCTTTTCATTAAAATTTTCGACATTCTATACTATCACATTTTTTTACGAATATTTTCGACATGCTATAGTATGACTTTTTTCATGAAAATTTTCGAAAATATTCTTAAAAAAATGTCATAGTATAGAATGTAGAAAATTTTCATGAAAAAAGGCATAGTATAGTCTGTCGATTAATTTGGTGGAAAAAAAACTCAGTTTAAATTTTCGTCAATTTTCATGAAAGTCATAGTATAGTATGACTTTTTTCATGAAAATGTCGAAATTTTAAACTGAGTTTTTTTTCCACCAAATGAATCGACAGACTATACTATGCCTATTTTCATGAAAATTTTCGACAATATTCGTAAAAAAATGTCATAGTATAGAATGTCGTAAATTTTAATGAAAAAAGGCATAGTATAGTCTGTCGATTCATTTGGTGGAAAAAAAACTCAGTTTAAATTTTCGTCAATTTTCATGAAAGTCATAGTATTGTATGACTTTTTTCATGAAAATGTCGAAATTTTAAACTGAGTTTTTTTTCCACCAAATGAATCGACAGACTATACTATGCCTTTTTTCATTAAAATTTTCGACATTCTATACTATGACTTTTTTTTACGAATATTTTCGACATGACTTTTTTCATGAAAATTTTCGAAAATATTCGTAAAAAAATGTCATAGTATAGAATGTCGAAAATTTTCATGAAAAAAGGCATAGTATAGTCTGTCGATTCATTTGGTGGAAAAAAAACTCAGTTTAAATTTTCGTCAATTTTCATGAAAAGTCATGCTATAGTATGACTTTTTTCATGAAAATTTTCGAAAATATTCGTAAAAAAATGTCATAGTATAGAATGTCGAAAATTTTAATGAAAAAAGGCATAGTATAGTCTGTCGATTCATTTGGTGGAAAAAAAACTCAGTTTAAATTTTCGTCAATTTTCATGAAAGTCATAGTATAGTATGACTTTTTTCAGGAAAATGTCAAAATTTTAAACTGAGTTTTTTTTCCACCAAATGAATCGACAGACTATACTATGCCTTTTTTCATTAAAATTTTCGACATTCTATACTATCACATTTTTTTACGAATATTTTCGACATGCTATAGTATGACTTTTTTCATGAAAATTTTCGAAAATATTCTTAAAAAAATGTCATAGTATAGAATGTAGAAAATTTTCATGAAAAAAGGCATAGTATAGTCTGTCGATTAATTTGGTGGAAAAAAAACTCAGTTTAAATTTTCGTCAATTTTCATGAAAGTCATAGTATAGTATGACTTTTTTCATGAAAATGTCGAAATTTTAAACTGAGTTTTTTTTCCACCAAATCAATCGACAGACTATACTATGCCTTTTTTCATTAAAATTTTCGACATTCTATACTATGACTTTTTTTTACGAATATTTTCGACATGACTTTTTTCATGAAAATTTTCGAAAATATTCGTAAAAAAATGTCATAGTATAGAATGTCGAAAATTTTCATGAAAAAAGGCATAGTATAGTCTGTCGATTCATTTGGTGGAAAAAAAACTCAGTTTAAATTTTCGTCAATTTTCATGAAAAGTCATGCTATAGTATGACTTTTTTCATGAAAATTTTCGAAAATATTCGTAAAAAAATGTCATAGTATAGAATGTCGAAAATTTTCATGAAAAAAGGCATAGTATAGTCTGTCGATTCATTTGGTGGAAAAAAAACTCAGTTTAAATTTTCGTCAATTTTCATGAAAGTCATAGTATAGTATGACTTTTTTCAGGAAAATGTCGAAATTTTAAACTGAGTTTTTTTTCCACCAAATGAATCGACAGACTATACTATGCCTTTTTTCATTAAAATTTTCGACATTCTATACTATCACATTTTTTTACGAATATTTTCGACATGCTATAGTATGACTTTTTTCATGAAAATTTTCGAAAATATTCGTAAAAAAATGTCATAGTATAGAATGTAGAAAATTTTCATGAAAAAAGGCATAGTATAGTCTGTCGATTAATTTGGTGGAAAAAAAACTCAGTTTAAATTTTCGTCAATTTTCATGAAAGTCATAGTAGAGTATGACTTTTTTCATGAAAATGTCGAAATTTTAAACTGAGTTTTTTTTCCACCAAATCAATCGACAGACTATACTATGCCTTTTTTCATTAAAATTTTCGACATTCTATACTATGACATTTTTTTACGAATATTTTCGACATGACTTTTTTCATGAAAATTTTCGACAATATTCGTAAAAAAATGTCATAGTATAGAATGTCGTAAATTTTAATGAAAAAATGCATAGTATAGTCTGTCGATTAATTTGGTGGAAAAAAAACTCAGTTTAAATTTTCGTCAATTTTCATGAAAGTCATAGTATAGTATGACTTTTTTCATGAAAATGTCGAAATTTTAAACTGAGTTTTTTTTCCACCAAATGAATCGACAGACTATACTATGCCTTTTTTCATTAAAATTTTCGACATTCTATACTATGACATTTTTTTACGAATATTTTCGACATGACTTTTTTCATGAAAATTTTTGAAAATATTCGTAAAAAAATGTCATAGTATAGAATGTCGAAAATTTTCATGAAAAAAGGCATAGTATAGTCTGTCGATTCATTTGGTGGAAAAAAAACTCAGTTTAAATTTTCGTCAATTTTCATGAAAAGTCATGCTATAGTATGACTTTTTTCATGAAAATTTTCGAAAATATTCGTAAAAAAATGTCATAGTATAGAATGTCGAAAATTTTAATGAAAAAAGGCATAGTATAGTCTGTCGATTCATTTGGTGGAAAAAAAACTCAGTTTAAATTTTCGTCAATTTTCATGAAAGTCATAGTATAGTATGACTTTTTTCAGGAAAATGTCGAAATTTTAAACTGAGTTTTTTTTCCACCAAATGAATCGACAGACTATACTATGCCTTTTTTCATGAAAATTTTCGACATTCTATACTATGACATTTTTTTTCGAATATTTTCGACATGACTTTTTTCATGAAAATTTTCGAAAATATTCGTAAAAAAATGTCATAGTATAGAATGTCGAAAATGTTCATGAAAAAAGGCATAGTATAGTCTGTCGATTCATTTGGTGGAAAAAAAACTCAGTTTAAATTTTCGTCAATTTTCATGAAAAGTCATGCTATAGTATGACTTTTTTCATGAAAATTTTCGAAAATATTCGTAAAAAAATGTCATAGTATAGAATGTCGAAAATTTTAATGAAAAAAGGCATAGTATAGTCTGTCGATTCATTTGGTGGAAAAAAAACTCAGTTTAAATTTTCGTCAATTTTCATGAAAGTCATAGTATAGTATGACTTTTTTCAGGAAAATGTCGAAATTTTAAACTGAGTTTTTTTTCCACCAAATTAATCGACAGACTATACTATGCCTTTTTTCATGAAAATTTTCGACATTCTATACTATGACATTTTTTTTCGAATATTTTCGACATGACTTTTTTCATGAAAATTTTCGAAAATATTCGTAAAAAAATGTCATAGTATAGAATGTCGAAAATTTTAATGAAAAAAGGCATAGTATAGTCTGTCGATTAATTTGGTGGAAAAAAAACTCAGTTTAAATTTTCGTCAATTTTCATGAAAAGTCATGCTATAGTATGACTTTTTTCATGAAAATTTTCGGAAATATTCGTAAAAAAATGTCATAGTATAGAATGTCGAAAATGTTCATGAAAAAAGGCATAGTATAGTCTGTCGATTAATTTGGTGGAAAAAAAACTCAGTTTAAATTTTCGTCAATTTTCATGAAAGTCATAGTATAGTATGACTTTTTTCATGAAAATGTCGAAATTTTAAACTGAGTTTTTTTTCCACCAAATCAATCGACAGACTATACTATGCCTTTTTTCATTAAAATTTTCGAAATTCTATACTATGACATTTTTTTACGAATATTTTCGACATGACTTTTTTCATGAATATTTTCGACAATATTCGTAAAAAAATGTCATAGTATAGAATGTCGTAAATTTTAATGAAAAAAGGCATAGTATAGTCTGTCGATTCATTTGGTGGAAAAAAAACTCAGTTTAAATTTTCGTCAATTTTCATGAAAGTCATAGTATAGTATGACTTTTTTCATGAAAATGTCGAAATTTTAAACTGAGTTTTTTTTCCACCAAATGAATCGACAGACTATACTATGCCTTTTTTCATTAAAATTTTCGACATTCTATACTATGACATTTTTTTACGAATATTTTCGACATGACTTTTTTCATGAAAATTTTCGAAAATATTCGTAAAAAAATGTCATAGTATAGAATGTCGAAAATTTTCATGAAAAAAGGCATAGTATAGTCTGTCGATTCATTTGGTGGAAAAAAAACTCAGTTTAAATTTTCGTCAATTTTCATGAAAAGTCATGCTATAGTATGACTTTTTTCATGAAAATTTTCGAAAATATTCGTAAAAAAATGTCATAGTATAGAATGTCGAAAATTTTAATGAAAAAAGGCATAGTATAGTCTGTCGATTCATTTGGTGGAAAAAAAACTCAGTTTAAATTTTCGTCAATTTTCATGAAAGTCATAGTATAGTATGACTTTTTTCAGGAAAATGTCGAAATTTTAAACTGAGTTTTTTTTCCACCAAATGAATCGACAGACTATACTATGCCTTTTTTCATTAAAATTTTCGACATTCTATACTATGACATTTTTTTTCGAATATTTTCGACATGACTTTTTTCATGAAAATTTTCGAAAATATTCGTAAAAAAATGTCATAGTATAGAATGTCGAAAATTTTCATGAAAAAAGGCATAGTATAGTCTGTCGATTCATTTGGTGGAAAAAAAACTCAGTTTAAATTTTCGTCAATTTTCATGAAAAGTCATGCTATAGTATGACTTTTTTCATGAAAATTTTCGAAAATATTCGTAAAAAAATGTCATAGTATAGAATGTAGAAAATTTTCATGAAAACAGGCATAGTATAGTCTGTCGATTAATTTGGTGGAAAAAAAACTCAGTTTAAATTTTCGTCAATTTTCATGAAAGTCATAGTATAGTATGACTTTTTTCATGAAAATGTCGAAATTTTAAACTGAGTTTTTTTTCCACCAAATGAATCGACAGACTATACTATGCCTTTTTTCATTAAAATTTTCGAAATTCTATACTATGACATTTTTTTACGAATATTTTCGACATGACTTTTTTCATGAAAATTTTCGACAATATTCGTAAAAAAATGTCATAGTATAGAATGTCGTAAATTTTAATGAAAACAGGCATAGTATAGTCTGTCGATTCATTTGGTGGAAAAAAAACTCAGTTTAAATTTTCGTCAATTTTCATGAAAGTCATAGTATAGTATGACTTTTTTCATGAAAATGTCGAAATTTTAAACTGAGTTTTTTTTCCACCAAATGAATCGACAGACTATACTATGCCTTTTTTCATTAAAATTTTCGACATTCTATACTATGACATTTTTTTACGAATATTTTCGACATGACTTTTTTCATGAAAATTTTCGAAAATATTCGTAAAAAAATGTCATAGTATAGAATGTCGAAAATTTTCATGAAAAAAGGCATAGTATAGTCTGTCGATTCATTTGGTGGAAAAAAAACTCAGTTTAAATTTTCGTCAATTTTCATGAAAAGTCATGCTATAGTATGACTTTTTTCATGAAAATTTTCGAAAATATTCGTAAAAAAATGTCATAGTATAGAATGTCGAAAATTTTAATGAAAAAAGGCATAGTATAGTCTGTCGATTCATTTGGTGGAAATAAAACTCAGTTTAAATTTTCGTCAATTTTCATGAAAGTCATAGTATAGTATGACTTTTTTCAGGAAAATGTCGAAATTTTAAACTGAGTTTTTTTTCCACCAAATGAATCGACAGACTATACTATGCCTTTTTTCATTAAAATTTTCGACATTCTATACTATCACATTTTTTTACGAATATTTTCGACATGACTTTTTTCATGAAAATTTTCGAAAATATTCTTAAAAAAATGTCATAGTATAGAATGTAGAAAATTTTCATGAAAAAAGGCATAGTATAGTCTGTCGATTAATTTGGTGGAATAAAAACTCAGTTTAAATTTTCGTCAATTTTCATGAAAGTCATAGTATAGTATGACTTTTTTCATGAAAATGTCGAAATTTTAAACTGAGTTTTTTTTCCACCAAATCAATCGACAGACTATACTATGCCTTTTTTCATTAAAATTTTCGAAATTCTATACTATGACATTTTTTTACGAATATTTTCGACATGACTTTTTTCATGAATATTTTCGACAATATTCGTAAAAAAATGTCATAGTATAGAATGTCGTAAATTTTAATGAAAAAAGGCATAGTATAGTCTGTCGATTCATTTGGTGGAAAAAAAACTCAGTTTAAATTTTCGTCAATTTTCATGAAAGTCATAGTATAGTATGACTTTTTTCATGAAAATGTCGAAATTTTAAACTGAGTTTTTTTTCCACCAAATGAATCGACAGACTATACTATGCCTTTTTTCATTAAAATTTTCGACATTCTATACTATGACATTTTTTTACGAATATTTTCGACATGACTTTTTTCATGAAAATTTTCGAAAATATTCGTAAAAAAATGTCATAGTATAGAATGTCGAAAATTTTCATGAAAAAAGGCATAGTATAGTCTGTCGATTCATTTGGTGGAAAAAAAACTCAGTTTAAATTTTCGTCAATTTTCATGAAAAGTCATGCTATAGTATGACTTTTTTCATGAAAATTTTCGAAAATATTCGTAAAAAAATGTCATAGTATAGAATGTCGAAAATTTTAATGAAAAAAGGCATAGTATAGTCTGTCGATTCATTTGGTGGAAAAAAAACTCAGTTTAAATTTTCGTCAATTTTCATGAAAGTCATAGTATAGTATGACTTTTTTCAGGAAAATGTCGAAATTTTAAACTGAGTTTTTTTTCCACCAAATGAATCGACAGACTATATTATGCCTTTTTTCATTAAAATTTTCGACATTCTATACTATCACATTTTTTTACGAATATTTTCGACATGCTATACTATGACATTTTTTTACGAATATTTTCGAACATTTTCATGAAAAAAGTCATACTATAGCATGTCGAAAATATTCGTAAAAAAATGTCATAGTATAGAATGTCGAAAATTTTCATGAAAAAAGGCATAGTACAGTCTGTCGATTAATTTGGTGGAAAAAAAACTCAGTTTAAAATTTCGAAAATTTTCATGAAAAGTCATAATATAGCATGTCTTTTTTCATGAAAATTGACGAAATTTTAAACTGAGTTTTTTTTCCACCAAATTAATCGACAGACTATACTATGCCTTTTTTCATGAAAATTTTCGACATTCTATACTATGACATTTTTTTACGAATATTTTCGAAAATTTTCATGAAAAAAGTCATACTATAACATGTCGAAAATATTCATGAAAAAATGTCATAGTATAGAATGTCGAAAATTTTCATTGGAAAAGGCATAGTATAGTCTGTTGATTTCATTTTGTGGAAAAAAAACTCAGTTTAAAATGTCGAAAATATTCATGAAAAAAAAAAAGTCATACTATAGTATGTCGAAAATTTTTGTGAAAAAATGTCATAGTATAGAATGTCGAACATTTTCATGAAAAAAGGCATAGTATAGTCTGTTGATTTCATTTTGTGGAAAAAAAACTCAGTTTAAAATGTCGAAAATATTCCTAAAAAAAGAAGTCATACTATAGTATGTCGAAAATTTTCGTGAAAAAATGTCATAGTATAGAATGTCAAAAATTTTCATTGGAAAAGGTATAGTATAGTGTTTTGATTTCATTTTGTGGAAAAAAAACTCAGTTTAAAATGTCGAAAATATTCATGAAAAAAAAAAGTCATACTATAGTACGTCGAAAATTTTCGTGAAAAAATGTCATAGTATAGTATCTCGAAAATTTTATGAAAAAAAAGTCATACTATAGTATGTAAAAAATTTTGTGAAAAAAAAGTCATAGTATAGTATATCAAATTTCGTGAAAAAAAAGTAATAGTATAGTATGTCTAAAAATTTGTGGAAAAAAGTCATAGTATAGTATGTTGAAAATTTTGTGAAAAAAAAGTCATACTATAGTATGTCGAAAAGTTTGTGAAAAAAAGTCATAGTATAGTATGTCGAAAATTTAGTGAAAAAAAAGTCATACTATAATATGTCGAAAATTTTGTGAAAAAAGTCATACTATAGTATGTCGAAAATTTTGTGAAAAAAAAGTCATACTATAGTATGTCGTAAATTTCGAAAAAAAAGTCATAGTATAGTATGTCGAAAATGTTATGAAAAAAAAGTCATACTATAGTATGTCAAATTTTGTGAAAAAAAAGTCATAGTACAGTATGTCGAAAAATTTGTGAAAAAAAGTCAAACTATAGTATGTCGAAAATTTTGTGAAAAAAAGTCATAGTATAGTATGTCGAAAATTTTGTGAAAAAAAAGTCATAGTATAGTATGTCGAAAATTTTGTGAAAAAAAAGTCCTATTATAGTATGTCGAAAATTTTGTGAAAAAAAGTCATATTGTCTGACGAAAATTTTGTGAAAAAAAAGTCATAGTATAGTGTGTAGAAAATTTCGTGAAAAAAAAGTTATAGTATAGTAAGTAAAATTTCGTGAAAAAAAATTCATAGTATAGTATGTCGAAAATTTTGTGAAAAAAAGTCATAGTATTGTATGTCGAAAATTTTGTGAAAAAAAAGTAATAGTATAGTATGTCTAAGAATTTGTGGGAAAAAAATGATAGTAGAGTATGTCGAAAATGTGAAAAAAAAAGTCATAGTATTGTATGTCGAAAATTTTGTGAAAAAAAAGTCATACTACAGTATGTCGAAAAGTTTGTGAAAAAAAGTCATGGTATAGTATGTAGAACATTTTGTAAAAAAAAAGTCATACTATAGTATGGCGAAAATTTTGTGAAAAAAAGTCATAGTATAGTATGTAGAAAATTTTGTAAAAAAAAAGTCATAGTATTGTATGTCGAAAATTTCGTGAAAAAAAGTTATAGTATGTCAAATTTCGTGAAAAAAAAGTCATAGTATAGTATGTCGAAAATTTTGTGAAAAAAAAGTCATATTATAGTATGACGAAAATTTTGTGAAAAAAAAGTCATAGTATAGTATGTAGAAAATTTCGTGAAAAAAAAGTTATAGTAGAGTATGTCGAAAATTTTGTGAAAAAAGTCATACTGTAGTATTTCGAAAATTTTGTGAAAAAAAAGTCATACTATATAGTATGTAGTAAATTTCGTAAAAAAAAAAGTCATAGTATAGTATGTCGAAAATTTAGTGAAAAAAAGTTATAGTATAGGTTGTCGAAAATTTCGTGGAAAAAAAAGTCATACTATAGTATGTCGAAAAGTTTTTGAAAAAAAGTCATAGTATAGTGTGTCGAAAATTTAGTGAAAAAGATGTCATAGTATTGTATGTAGAAAATGTTGTAGAAAAAAAGTCATACTATAGTATGTCGAAAATTTCATGAAAAAAAAGTCGTACTATAGTATGTCGAAAATTTAGTGAAAAAAAGTTATAGTATAGGTTGTCGAAAATTTTGTGGAAAAAAAAGTCATAGTATAGCGTGTCGAATATTACGTAAAAAAAAAGTTATAGTATAGTATGTCGAAAATTTCGTGAAAAAAAAGTCATACTAAAGTAGGTCGAAAATTTCGTGAAAAATAAGTCATACTATAGTATGTCGAAAATTCCGTGAAAAAAAAGTCATAGTATAGTGTGTAGAATATTACGTAAAAATAAAGTTATAGTATAATATGTCGAAAAGTTCGTGAAAAAAAAGTCATACAAAGTATAGTCTGTTGATTTCATTTTGTGGAAAAAAAACTCAGTTTAAAATGTCGAAAATTTTCGTGAAAAAATGTCATTGTATAGAATGTCGAAAATTTTCATGAAAAAAGGCATAGTATAGTCTATATCCAAAGTCCTCAATAAACTCCAGTACATTCAGAACTCTGCTGCCCGTCTGCTAACCTATTCCCGGTCCTGTGATCACATCACCCCTGTCCTCCAGAACCTCCACTGGCTCCCTGTCCCTCAACGCATCCAGTTCAAACTCCTTCTCCTCACTCACAAAGCCCTCCATAACCAGGCCCCCCCCTACCTCACAGATCTGCTCCACCATCACACTCCTTCCCGCTCCCTCCGTTCCTCTGATGCCAACCTCCTGTCCACACCACTCAGAACCAAGCACCGGACCTGGGGCGACAGAGATATGCCATTTGCCCCCTCCCTCTGGAACTCAGAAGATTTTGTGAAAAAAAAGTCATACTATAGTATGTCGAAAATTTTGTGAAAAAAAAGTCCATGACATAGGATGTCGAAAATTCCGTGAAAAAAGTCATACTATAGAATGTCGAATGTTTTTTTTTTCCACAAAATTAATTGACATACTATACCATGACTTTTTTCATGAAATTTTTCGACATACTATACTATGACTTTCTAATCATGACATTTTTCGACATACTATACTATGACTTTTTTTGGTGAAAATTTTCTACATACTATACTATGACTTTTTTTTCATGAAAATTTTCGACTTACTATAGTATGACTTTTTTCGCAAAATTTTCGACATTATATAATATGACTTTTTTTCACGAAGAATTTCAACATACTATACTATGACTTTTTTTAAAACATTTTTCGACATACCATAGTATGATTTTTTTCCCCACAAAATTAGTCGACATACTATACTATTACTTTTTTTCACCAAATTTTTCGACATACTATACTATGACTTCTTTTTCACTAATTTTTCGACATTCTGTACTATGACTTTTTTTTTTCTACAAAATTAATTGACATACTATACTATGACTTTTTTCATGAAAATTTTCGACACACTATACTATTACCTTTTTATCATGAAATTTTTCGACATACTATACTATGACTTTTTTCATGAAATTTTTCGACATACTATACTATGACTTTTTTCATGAAATTTTTCGACATACTATACTATGACTTTTTTTTCAAAATATTTTTCAACACACTATAGTATGACCTTTTTTTTGACTAAATCATCGACATACTATACTATGACTATTTTCATGAAATTTTCGACATACTATACTGTGACTTTTTTTTAATGAAATTTTTCGACATACTATACTATGCCTTTTTTTCATGAAATTTTTCGACATACTATACTATAACCTTTTTTTCATGAAATTTTTTGACATACTATACTATGAGTTTTTTTCATGAAATCTTTCGACATACTATACCATGACTTTTTTTCATAAAATCTTTCGACATACTATACTATAACTTTTTTTCCATGAAATTTTTCGACATATTATACTATGATTTTTTTCGTGAAAATTTTCGACATACTATATATACAATGACTTTATTTTCATGAAAATTTTCGACTTTCTATAGTAGGACTTTTTTTCGCGAAATTTTCATCATACTATAGTATGAACTTTTTTTCACGAAATTTTCGACATACTATATTACTTTTTTTCACGAAATTTTCGACATACTATATTACTTTTTTTTCCGACAAAATTAATCGACATACTTTACTATGATTTCTTACATGAACATTTTCGACATACTATACTATGACTTTTTTCATGAAAAATTTCGATATACTATACTATGACTTTTTTCATTCAATTTTGACATACCATACTATGACTTTTCTTTTCCACAAAGTTTTTCAACATACAATATTATGACATTTTTTCATGAAAATTTCTGACATACTATACTATGACTTTTTTTTCATGAACATTTTCGACATTCACTTTTTTTTTCCACAAAATGAATCAACATACTATACTATGACTTTTTTCATTAAATTTTTCGACATACCATGCTATGACTTTTTTTTCCACAAAATGAATCAACATACTATACTATGACTTTTTTTCATTACATTTTTCGACATACTATACTATTATATTTTTTCCCGAAAAATTTCGAAATACTATACTATGACTTTTTCATGAAGTTTTCAGACATACTATGCTATGACTTTTTTAACATGACATTTTTCGACATACTATACTATGATTTTTTTTGGTGAAAATTTTCGATATACTATACAATTACTTTTTTTTCATGAAAATTTTCGACTTACTATAGTATGGCTTTTTTTCGCGAAATTTTCATCATACTATAGTATGACCTTTTTTTCACAAAATTTTCGACATACTATAATATGACTTTTTTTTCCGACAAAATTAATCGACATACTATGACTTCTTTCATGAAAATTTTCGACATACTATACTGTGACATTTTTTCATGAAAATTTTCGACATACTATACTATGACTTTTTTCATTACATTTTTCGACATACTATACTATGACTTTTTTTTCCACAAAATTTTTCGACATACTATATTATGACAGTTTTTCATGAAAATTTCCGACATACTATACTATGACTTTTTTTCATGAAATCTTTCGACATACTATACCATGACTTTTTTTCAAAACATTTTTCGACATACTATAGTATGATTTTTTTCCCCACAAAATTAGTCGACATACTATACTATGACTTTTTTCATGAAATTTTTCGACCTTCTATACTATGACTTTTTTTTCACAAAATTTTAAACACACTATACTATGACTTTTTTTTCACGATTTGTCAAACTTACTATAGTATGACTTTTTTTTCACGAATTTTCGACATACTAAAGTATGACTTTTTTTTCAAAATATTTTTCGACATACTATACTATGACTATTTTTTATAAAATTTATCGACATACTATACCATGACTTTTTTTCACCAAATTTTTCGACATACTATACTATGACTTCTTTTCACTAAATTTTTCGACATACTATACTATGACTTCTTTTTCACTTAATTTTCGACATTCTGTACTATGACTTTTTTTTAACTACAAAATTAATCGACATACTATACTATGACTTTTTTCATGAAAATTTTCGACATACTATACTATTACCTTTTTATCATGAAATTTTTCGACATACTATACTATGACTTTTTTCATGAAATTTTTCGACATACTATACTATGACCTTTTTCATGAAATTTTTCGACATACTATACTATGACTTTTTTTCAAAATATTTTTCAACACACTATAGTATGACCTTTTTTTTGATAAAATCATCGACATACTATACTATGACTATTTTCATGAATTTTTCGACATACTATACTGTGACTTTTTTTCATGAAATTTTTCGACATACTATACTATGCCTTTTTTTCATGAAATTTTTCGACATACTATACTATAACCTTTTTTTCATGAAATTTTTCGACATACTATACTATGAGTTTTCTCATGAAATCTTTCGACATACTATACCATGACTTTTATTCAAAACATTTTTCGACATACTATAGTATGACTTTTTTTCCCACAAAATTAGTCAACATACTATACTATGACTTTTTTCATGAAAATTTTCGACATACTATACTTTGACAGTTTTTGCAACAAATTTTTCGACGTACTATACTATGACTTTTTTTTCACGATTTGTCAACATACTATAGTATGACTTTTTTTTCACGAATTTTCGACATACAAAAGTATGACTTTTTTTTCAAAATATTTTCGACATACTATAGTATGACTTTTTTTTTATAAAATTTATCGACATACTATACTATGACTATTTTTCGACATACTATACTATGACTTTTTTTCACCAAATTTTTCGACATACTATACTATGACTTTTTTTTCACTAATTTTTTGGACATTCTATACTATGACTTTTTTTGGAAATTTTTCGACATACTATACTATGACTTTTTTTCATGAAATTTTTCGACATACTATACTATAACTTTTTTTTCATGAAATTTTTCGACATACTATACTATGACTTTTTTTCATGAAATCTTTCGACATACTATACCATGACTTTTTTTCAAAACATTTTTCAACATACTATAGTATGATTTTTTTTCCACAAAATTAATCAACATACTATACTATGACTTTTTTCATGAAAATTTTCGACATACTATACTATGACTTTTTTTTTTCAAAATATTTTTCGACATACTATAGTATGACCTTTTTTTTGATAAAATTCATCGACATACCATACTTTGTCTATTTTCATGAAATTTTTCGATATACTATACTATGACTTTTTTTAATCAAGATATTTTTCGACATACAATACTATGACTTCTTTTTCATTCAATTTTTCGACATACAATACTATGACTTCTTTTTCATTCAATTTTTCGACATACTATACTATGACTTTTTTTCCGTGAAATTTTTCGACATACTATACTATGACTTTTTTACATAAAATTTTTCGACATAGTATACATTACTTTTTGTCATAAAATTGTTTGAGATGCTATACTATGACTTTTTTCATGAAATTTTTCGACATACTATACCGTGACTTTTTTTCATAACCTTTTTGATATACTATACTATGACTTTTTTTAATGACATTTTTAATGTAAACCAAGAAAAGTGTGTCCATATGCCACATGAGAATCCTGAGAGATAGACAGTCCATTTGGGTTTACCTACACAATTCTACCCTTATTTGTAACATGCCCATGGAAAGTATGGTGCTAAATTCAAAATTCATAGCAAAGTTTATCATCTGAAAGAAGAAATTACGTTTTTTCCCTTACAAATGAAAACTTGTAAAAAGCAGTATGCTCAATTTAAGGGGTTTTGCTGCTGTAGACTGACTTGGTCTGGTAGCTTATAGTGGATAATTTTAGATTGTGTTAAAAAGATATTGCCCTGCAGCTAATATTATTCAGCCAGTTATCTGACTTTATGTATTTAATTTTTGCCACATTATTAAAAACTGGGATATTGTGGCAATGTTAACACTTCATCCAGGTTTCCGATCAGTCTATGTCATGCTCACAGGTGCGTCCTCAAATCAAGTTATGTAACAGTCAGTCAGTAAAGCAAAAATAAAAGTGAAAGTCTAATAATAGTGATGCAAATTATCATTTTATTGTTTCTCTCATCTTCCATTACTGAAGATTAGATGAAGCTAAATCCAGAGTGGTAAATGCAGCAGAGTCAGAAACCAAACAGAGTTCATCTATCAGCTATTAACTAAGGCAACTTAGTTGGTGCAGAAACGATGCAGATAATCAGAAACCTGGATAATATTAGAATCATGATAACAGTGATGTGAACAACCATGGTAACATCATATCCTGTATGATCAAAACCAGGATATTAATGTGCCTGCAAACACACTCGTTGTCTGCTTATCTCTCTTTAATGAAAACAATGACTTTCTACATCTTCAGTATCACACTACCAGTACAGGATGCAGGTTCTTATAGCATCTCCATCAGGCTAGTAAATGTACTCCAACATAAACACATAGTTCTCTCTGGTTGCCTTTAACTAAGATTTCCATTCCTGTGATTCAACAGATCGTCTTTTGTACCTTGATCTTCTGTCTCTGGAGGTTTCTGGCTCTTCATTGGATGATCAACCAAGAGTTCTATGTAGAGATGAAGAAAAAGAAGACAGACAGACAATAGTTTACTTCAACTTGTGTCCTTGAGAAAGTGTCACAGAATTATTTGTATATCTGTGATTACTATATGTACTACCATCAGGCCATTAAAGGGACATTATGTTTTATTATTATTAATATGGAAGTTGAGATGTGCTGAACACAATAGACAAAGACTGTGAGCAAATGTGTTATCATTCCCTGTTTGTTGTTGTTGTCATGTAAGCAGGCAGCAGTGGGTATGTGATGCATTCCTTCTTACCTCCAAGGGTGGAATAAATTTGATGCACACGGTTCTGCTGTTGGTCCAGCGCCTCTGTTAGCATCTGGTTTTCCACAGAGTAGTTGTAGGCTGGTTGGAAACAAAGATAGACACAAGTGAGTGCAAGTTCACACATACAAGACAAACACAATACTAGAGCTTGGCATTATCTTACCGTAATACAGAACAATGAACCACAGGCAGAGCAGCACCACTGTGACACTGTTGAGGGACGAGACGGCAGAGTGTTTCTGTTTCTGTCAGGAGGAAAATACACGTTAGATCAGAAAAGTGATGAAAACAATCTGTAAAACCTTAAAAATCACAGAAATTGAGAATTTAGTAAACGGAGCTTACTTCACGTTGGATGTCTTCTTGCAGTTTTTTTACCGACTTACTGGATTCTCCAATTTGCTCCTTGAGCATGTCGAAGTGTTGGTCCATATACTCCTGTTGAATATATCAATACATAAACAGTATAATAATATCATCATCTTATTCTACACTATGACAGTAGTAGTGCTGTCAAAATTGGCCAAAAATGCCATTGATATATAGACTAATCCGGAGACCACTTTGTGTGTTACGTGATCTAGCGGCGCTGCCATTACTGTGGTGGCAAGTCGTAGTGACTCAGTGTCTGCTAACCGTGTTAACTGGTGACTTTCAGCCAAAAGCATCCGTGGTTGCTTATAGTAACTTACGTTAATGGTCGGCGTAGATAATAAACAGAGATCAGTATGTGTTTCAAATGGACTAAAGTCAAATTGAAGGCTTTCATGAGGACACCTACATGTTATATGTGTATATATATACTGTATATATATATATATATATATATATATATATTATGGATCAGCCTTTTCCAGCTTTCCATGAGAGCTATATGTTTGAAGATATGAGTGAAATACGTAAACTCAAACATATTTGGTATTTTTGTAAAACTCTGGGACCCCCACTATAATCTTAAATACAGTTCTATAGGTTTGCACAAAGCTTTTCTGCACAGCACAGCATGGATTTGTAATGACTGATCCATGGGGTTTAAGAGATAAAGGGTGAATGAATGAGGTGGAGTGGGGAGTGTAGTTGAAAGTCAGACTTTCAGATTCTCAGGGACCAGAAAATCCTGTTTCTCTGCACTGCATGCAGCAACAGCAATTTCCTA
This sequence comes from Sebastolobus alascanus, assembly GCA_916701645.2. Lineage (NCBI taxonomy): Eukaryota > Metazoa > Chordata > Actinopteri > Perciformes > Sebastidae > Sebastolobus > Sebastolobus alascanus. The sequence continues at coordinate 2,014,652 of CAKAOJ020000056.1, read as the reverse complement.
CCTCAGCGAGGTTAATGCCACTCTGTTTATAAGAAACTTTTGCTACCACAAACGTCCTTTGTAAATCCAAACTGATGTTTTCTTATTGACCTAAAGATGTTTCCTGTGTAATATAGTGTAAAAGTGTGTTATTCAAAACTCACAGTCAGCTGTCTCCGCAGGACAGTGGAGGCCTCAGTGGCCAGGTTGTGCTGCTTGCTCTGAAGGGCGCACACGTTGCAGATGTAGCGCCTGGATGTGTTGCAGTAGTATCTCAGCACCTCGTCCTCGTGCTGCGGGCATTTCCTCTCCGGGAGGTCACCCAGAGGCCTGACCAAGGGGTGTCCCGTGAACACCGGCAGCTCCTGGTGGTCCTTGACGTGCTCTTTGCATAGTGACACCTCGCACTTCAGACACGTTTTGATGGCCAGAGTTTTGTTCTCCATGCAGCAGTCGCAGTACACACTTCTTGTCTGCTCTTCCTGAAAATCAGACATTGAGATGTGGGAAAATGTGTGTTAGAAATTTGTCGACTTCTGATTCGTTTTAACATTCCACAACTATTAGTTTATTCTCTAAGTGTCACGATTAAAGAGATTGTAAAAAAGTACTCATAGTAGATACCCTCCTCCTCTTGTTCACCCTGAAGTCCTCTACGATGTTGGCCAGCGCGTAGCTCTTCTGCACCGCAATGACCGGTCCAAAATATGCCCTACAGTCTGGACAACGCAAGGGAATGTCTGAGGAGTGATCCATTAAGTTTTCCAGACAGCCCATACACAAGCTGTGTCCACAGGGCAGCTGCCGGGGATCTTTAAAGATGTCCTGGCACACGGGGCACATCAGCATCTCCTCAAGCTTCGTTTTCTCCGTATCTTCCATTCTTGATCCCTCTTCTTCAGTGAGCATGAAAAGAGCAGACAGGAAGGAGTTAACTGCAGAGTTTCTCCAGCACTCAGCTGCTGCCTTTGTAAACACTTCTGTTTCGTTTGTTATGAATAACCCACGAGCCTTAGCACCACATTGAGGGAGCTAATAAGTAAAAGGATTCCTACCTTTAAAGTTGAAGCTGAGTAACTCCCTCGGTATCGCTTGTCTGCTATCTTCTGTACACACATTGCTAAAAGTGAAAGTTCTGCTGAGTTTATATTTGCACTTCCTGGTGGGGCGGGGCCTAAGAGGAGGAGGCTCCAGAGTAACTTGCTAAACTACATATATATATATATATATATATATATATATATATATATATATATATATATATGATAAAAATTTTAAAGTTGGATACTACGACGGAGTATTAGGGCCACATTGAGGACAAAAAATAAATCTGAGATTTCGAGAATAAAGTCATAGTATTACGAGAATAAAGTCATAGGTTTAAGAGAAAAAAGTAGTAATATTATAAGAATAAAGTCAGAGGTTTACGAGAAAAAACTTGTAATATTATTATGATGACTTTTTTTTCTCGTAAAGTTATGACTTTATTCTCGTAATATTACGATTTTGTTTTTCTTGGAATAGTATGAATTTATTCTCATTAAATTACAACTTTTTTCTTGTAAAGTTATGACTTTATTCTCATATTACGACTTTCTTTCTCGTAAAGTTATGACTTTATTCTCGTAATATTACGACTTTTTTTCTTGAAATAGTATGACTTTATTCTCATTAAATTACAACTTTTTTCTCGTAAAGTTATGACTTTATTCTCATTATATTTCAACGTTTTTTTCTTGAAATAGTATGACTTTATTCTCATTAAATTACGACTTTTTTTCTCGTAATATTCTGACTTTATTCTTGAAATCTCTGATTTTTTTCCCCCTCAATGTTTCCCTAATGCTCCATCGTAGGATACAGGATTACATAATCAAAATGTCATTATAAGAAATAACAAAAATAAGACAATACTTGTTATAACTGCTACTTTTTGAAAAAATGAAGAATACAGAGAATGTAAAAAAAGGCTGACCTTGATTGTAGTTAACTAGAACTTATCACCGACCTCAGGACAACTTAACTAAACATTAACATCAATATTAGCTCTGGCCAAGAAAAGTGTTCAAAGTCCAGTCCTGTCCTGTTGCATGTGGACTATCACAGCTCACCTAGCTAACATGGCACAGAGGAGCTAACGTTAATGTTCCACCTGTGGGTTCAGCCAGATTAACTGAAAACACCTTTGCTTCAGAAGTCGCCCCCACTCGAGCCATAACTTTGCCGAAATAAAATAAAAAAGGTATTTACTTACACTACGTATTCTTTCCGTCCAGCGGTATTAAACGTCCGTCATCAATCATAACATGTAGCTAGATAAGATAAATGTCTGCACCTTGAAACAATGGTTACAGTGCAAGCTAAAATTCAGTAATCTTTCCTAACTAACTGACTGCAATAACTCATGGCAAAATTACACTTCCTGTTTACATCCCGCAAAGCATGATGGGAACTCTGGTGGCAAAAAATTCAAAAATATATTCATCCCAAATGGAATAAGAGGACAACATTAAAGTGAGGTTTAACTCTCGCAAATATGCATTTATGAATGTGAAATTTTGCGACAATGATAATGAGATTGATTAGAAGAAATTCTCTCTCTCATATATTGTGTTGAACCTTTAGAAAAAAACACATTTTCCAGTAGAAGTTCAAAGTCACAGATATTAATTTTCCAAGATAAATCTACAAATATCTTGTCACAATTTACGGGTGTGTGTACATCTCCAGAACAGATGGACAATAGTTTCAGTGTGGGAATCACACATGGCACAGCTTGAATCAATATCATTTTTGAATTTAACAAAAAAGGACCTAACTGGGTAACATCGATGAATGATTTTAAATGACATTTCTTTGACCTTATTTACCAAAAAGTATTTTTGTGGGAGAGTCCAAACTTTTTTCCAACATAAATTGATTACACGAGTATTCCAAAAAGATACTCCAGGTGAAACAGAAAAGACAATATCTTCTGCAAAAAACAAAAAGGCTAGTAAGACGGTGAGTTTGTGCTCCCATTTTAATGTTTTTATTTTGGTTACTATTATTCATTTATTTATATTAACCCCTGGCATGTTTTGTGTTTTATGTTACTTTTTTATTTATTTATTTTATTGTTGTTTTTATTTATCCCTTTATTTCCTTTATATGTATTGTTTACCTATGTATTGATTTAATTGTTCTTTGTATTGTTTACAAATTTAAAATAAAGTCTATTGAAAAAAAGAAGACAACATTAATGAAAATTAGCTTATTCTTATTAGCAGTGGTGGAATGTAAGTGAGTACATTTACTCAAATACTGTACTTAAGTACAATTTTGAGGTACTTGTATTTTACTTGAGTATTTTCATTTTATGCTACTTTACAGTAATGCTTCTACTCCACTACATTTTGGATGCCAGTATTGTACTTTTTGCTCCACGACATTTATTTGACTGTTTGAATTGTTACTTAGCAGATTTAGATTATTAATACAAAGTATAAATCAACTATTATATTCTGAAATAGTATTATAGATTAAGCTACATGGCAGAAAAAGTAGTCAAAATTACCTTTACCAGCCGCAACATGGGCCATTCTGCATGAGTACTTATACTTTTGGTACTATAAGTACATGATGCAAATACTTTTGTACTTTAACTTAAATAAGATTTCAAATGCAGGACTTTTACTTGTATTTCTACACTGTGGTGTTGCTACTTTTACTTACGTAACAGATCTGAATACTTCTCCCACCACTATTATTAGTCTTATTCTGAAAATAACAAACTAGCTAGTGTTTAGCTAAGACATGTAGTGACTTTACCATTGGTCTTAAAGTGATTTATACCTGATCTATAGGACATTAGTAATTTATCTACCAATTGAGCCATTACAACGTATAAACCTCTTATAACGGGTGCTTTATTGTGAAAGGCTGATGCTAGAATGGATGGTCCGGAGGGAAGCTTGACCGACTCTGTGCATGCACTTCCTATCCCCTGAGCAACAGTCTCTCCTAACCCTAACCATTCATCCCTCCGGACCATCCATTCTAGCATCGACCTATTAGAAAGTCGTACCCTTCCTCCATAATGAATGCAGTGTGTTGAGGGTTCACACAACAAAAAAACTAAATTATCTGTGTGTCACAAAGATATTTTTTATTAATACACAAGAAAAATGTTATTTAGCATCAGACGTTTAAAAAGCTGAAAGTAGAATGTATTCAGGAATATAAAACCTTTTTTTTTTAAACTGTATCAAAAAAGAGAACAAGATCACATTTGTTTGGCCATATGTACACTTATCATAGTACTATTATCATTCCAAAGGGTTTCAACATTGAAACCAGATGTCTTTGACATCTAGGTCATGAAAGGAAAGAAGTCCACAAACGTTTAGGAATCATAACATCAATACAAAACCAAACACTTTTTGATAAGTATAAAGTAAAAAAGACACAACATAAAGATTGTATAAATCAAAAACAAACATCAGTGGAAGTTCTTTATATATAACCATGACACAGAAAGGTTGGCAGGTGAGGATCTGTACGTTGCCCAGCCAAACAATCACCAGCTATCTTCTATCTGTGGCCATAAAAGTATAACATTTTACTGATGTGTTCCAACCCATTTACAAGACAACAATCTCCAAGACGCAGCAGAGAACTTCAGCATATATGTTGAATGTAAAGGCCCTTACTCACCAAATCGACGGTCGGCTGTCAGACACTTTGGGGCCGTAGGTGAGAGAAATCAGCTTAAACGAATCAGTGCATGAGAAGAGAAACGGATGTGAGGAAAGCAAGCCAACGAGTAAACTCAAGAGGAAATACACAGAAGACTCTTCTCATTTTTCATCTTCATCTCATCTGATCATTCCAATACACGGATATTTTCACAATGACATGGCCATCTGGAATGAAGCTTAGTGGTGAGTGAGAGTGGTGTGAAACTGGTCGGCAAACGCCGCTTTGTGTCATGTACGTATTGCTTGTATAACCGCAGTCCTCAGTCTTCTGGTTTTGAATGACGAATACAGACTACCGCCGCCTGCTGGTGTGGAGGGTTATTTCATCTCACGCAGGCGCAGAACGTACGTGCTAACTGGCCGTCGGCTGTAGTCTTTGCGATGTGTTCGAGTGCAACTTTTTGGCCAAGACAAAGGCGAGTTCTTTGATATCGGGTTGGTGTGTCTGGGCCTTAAAGCTGCAGTACGTAGAAATGGAGCAAATACGATAGGAAAACAGTTATTTTTATCGGTCTATCTGTAGTTTTAACGGTCACTATATCCTGACCGTAGTGCATGAGACGGGTAATCTGAAAAAAAATCATGTGCCTCTGTGTCCTCCGGTGCTCCTAATGGCATCTGCAAGATTTCACAGACAACGGAGGGAAACAACCAATCAGAGCCGAGCTGGAGCCTTGACATCTCTGAGCAGCTGTCAATCACTCGTGAACTCCGATCAAACGGTCAAACCAGGCAGCGCTGATCATATGAATCAATATTCTGTTACTGTAATGCCTATTTCTCTGCTCAAATGTTTTCAGAAACATCTTGTAGTGTACTGTTCAGCTGTAAAATGAGAAAGTTTGTGACCCGGCAGCCATGTTGCGATCAGTTGAGGAAATACCAAGCACCGCCCACCAGCTGGAGCACAGCCGATAGAAACGCTCACTCTCTGAAATGACCCGCTCGCTGTACATTATCCCACTTACACGACTACTTACTTAAAGGTACAGTGTGCAACATTTCGGGGGATCTATTAGCAGAAATAGAATAGAATATTCTGACTATGTTTTCTTTAGTGTATAATCACCTGAAATCAAGATTTGTGTTTTAGTTACTTTAAAATGAGCCCTTCATATCTACATAGGGAGCGGGTCCTCTTCACGGAGTCCACCATTTTCCATTTTACGCTGCCTGAAGGCCACCGTAGTTCTCGGACATGCTTGGAAAGGGAGGGGTGAGCGGAGGGTGGCAATCTGCAACCTCACCACTAGATGCCACTAAATCCTATAAACAGTACAAACTGTACCTTTAAGAAATCAATTTGAGACAAAAACGGTCCTCCAGAGTCCATATCAGCGGTCTGCTATAAAGAAATAACAGACCATGGAATGCCGTAACTGACCAATCAGAATTTGCAGACTGATCATGTGTTTCTCAGAAGGTCTAATGCAAAAAAGTGTCAAGTAGTTGTACAACTCTTGCACACTGTTCCAGTCCCACTATTGGTCCACAATCACAAGAAGGCAAAAACATGGTGAGGAATAAGAAACAAAGAAAAATAAGACAAAACCATCAGTAGTATAAGTTTCTAAAAAATGCTTACTGCTTCTTACTGCTCATTAAAATATAACCTTTCTGGATCATGGTTTCTGTTTCTCTCATAGCTTTAACTTTACGTATATAAACGTTACATGACAGTATACAAAAGCGTTACAGTGTTTTCAGTCTGAGGTAGAAAGCGGTGCAACCACCACAACCAGCTGTTGTTCCACAGCTACAATCCAGCAATCGTCCTGAATGAAGGAACAAAGAATCCACACTGGCTCAGGTTATGTTTCTCCAGATTCTTTACGATCCTGAACATCTTGCCGCAAGTGGCGCAGTTGAACGGCTTCTCCCCAGTGTGAAACCTCAGGTGTGTTTTCAGATTGTCCCGCAGACGGAAGCTTTTGCCGCACTGCGTGCAGTCGTGCGGCCTCTGCCCCGTGTGGAACCTCAAGTGGCGGCGGAGGCTCTTCCTCAGTGCGAACGTCTTGGAGCACGACGAGCACGAGTACGGTTTCTCTCCGGTGTGAAAGCGCTCGTGCCGCCGGAGAATCTTCCTCCGCTTGAACGTCTTCCCGCAGATGCTGCAGGGGTAGCCGTCGCGGGAGTGGGCGACCACCTTCTGGAGCCGCCACACGTCGTTTTCACAGGGGGTGAAGCAGCAGAGGCGATGGCCCGTGTGAAGACCTTGGTGGCGGCGGAGGTCTTTGGGCAGAGGCCAACCACTTTTGTGGTTAGCATCATGACATTTGGCGATGGCGTCCTGAAGCTTCGTCTCCGACTTGGGCACCGTGCGCACGTCCACCAGTTGTACCGCACAGGGACGCGCCAGCTTTTGGTCCGGAGAAGTCAGTTTCAGTTTCATGTGGAGGTTGGTCTTCGTATCCTTTGGCGTGTGGATCCGTTCCCAAACGCCGACCTGAGCAGGAGTCACAGCTCCATCAGATGAGGACGGACTGTAGGCAGTGCCCTTGGCGGTGCTGACGCTGACTTGCTGAGGCTCGGTTTGAACAGGCTTCTCTGAGTCGTCAGGTTTCGGGGCTGGAGACTCGGACTTGAGGATCAGCGGGCACACAAACTTTACCTTCTCACCAGAACTGACATCACGTGTATCTGGTTGGATCACGAGAGGCTTCTGTTTAACTGGAGAGCTTTGCGTAGACCCGTGTCTTATTGTCTCCGTCCATGTCTCTGCAGAGACTGAAAAAAAATTAAGATGCATTTTTAATTATATTGTACCCCATCATCCTATTCTCATTCAGCTTCAACATCCCTCCACCCTTTTTTCGGTGCAATTACGACCTTTTGAGACATGGAATACGTATCATCATTGGCGTCATCTATCGGTTAAAGTGATGTCTTTTGGTCATTCAGACATGACGGCACATTTACGGAAAGAGACACAGTGCTTGCACGATATTTGGCACCAGGTAAATGAGAGGGAGCAGAGTGTGTGATAGAACAGCAGTGAATTAAAAGTGTTACAATAAGGAAGAAGAGTGTTTTTTGGTTCTCTCACAGGTTTTTAGATGAGACCTTAAATGTATTGCAGTGATCTAGGAAGGTAGTAAAAGATGCACATTTCTCAGTCTTTGCATGTTTTACCTTGTGCAGCCTTCACATTAAAGGGACAATTTGGGTGTTTTGAAGTCGGGTTGTATGAGGTACTTAGTCAGTGTATTACCTACAGAAGATGACTCGGAAGCAAAGAAATGTACTGTGGTGGACGGGGCCGGCAGCAAAGCGTATTTTAGGAAAAGAACAGAAAGGCTCACCTACAAAAAAACAACAATATTGGTCTAACTGTACGCTATATTTACAATATATTTTCTCTGCTCTACTTTGCCATCAGTCAGCCCTTTACTTCTCCTCTCTGAAGGGGAACTGAGCTCAAAGTGAAACTTATCCATGTTCGTTCCAAAGCCAGCAGGCTCAGATGACAAAAACAGTATAAATATGTTTCACTTCACTTTCAGTGAAGTCAGTTTCAGTTCGCCGTTGGAAAATATTTGAAATATCCCCGTCCACAGCACTGTATTGCCTTGCTACGGTGTCGGTACTCCTGTCTGTTTCTCCAAACTGAAGGCGTGCCGACCGTCATCTACTGTTGGTAATACACTGACTGATAAGTACCTCAAACAACCCCACTTCAAAACACCCAAACTATCCCTTTAATCTATTGGCATTCAATCCTTGTGAGATTGCTGGCGTGACTTTTACCGCGTAAGTTTTTTCGTAAAGTGGCCAGGCTGATTATTCAGACACATGACAAACATGTTAAATGGACATCAGATAAATAGTAGTAACAATAGTAACGGAGTGCATGACCGAAAGCGACCTTAGACGGGATCAGTGACAAACAGGGTTGAAGTTTTGAATAAGATGTGCAGCGGTGAGGTGAAAAGTCTACGTAGTGCACCGAGGTATCACTGCCACAACGTTTGATGTATCCTCTCTTGAGCTTCAGGACATTTTCAGTACTAATGTTATGTTAGCATAAGCCACTGTCAGCCATATTATTTTAAGATGTTTGATTATTAGGCGTGGGAAATTTCAGCACAGCACTGCATCAACCAGTTTACACAGAAATTAAATTTAATAGGCCTAACCTTTAATGTAACTGCACACTTTACTGTTGGCTCGGGCGGTACGGCTCCACCTCGTGTGAACTACTCTGCAGGTGGAGATGTGGATACTTGTCAGTGTGAAGTGTAGAGAGGTTGGGTAGATGCACTGAGACGATGTGCAGCCTCATGTCTTTCCTCTTAAGTATTGTATCACATAACTAATAAGTGCTACGTTTTATATTTATAAGACAAATCTCTGTAGAATTTGCTTTCAATAAACATCTATATTATGAACAGGGCATTATATAATTTGTAAGAGTTCTATGTGGCTCGAAGCACAGGCTTTTATTTTGAAGGATGCAAGGTAGCATTTCCGCTATAATTTTTCCTACATTTCTTAAATATTGTTGATATTGCGTTAGTATGTTCTTATGAAATTGTGTACATAAGTAGATTGGGTCTCATGTTAAGGTTAGACACTTTCCTATAAAGAGAAATGTCAGGGGTTATCGGTGGAAGTACAGCGAGTAATTTATTTTACAGATAAAAATAAATTTGCATAATTTGTCTGTATGTCAGTGTGTTTTAACTCACTGTCACGGTGCTTTTCCTTACCATGCAAAACGACTTCTGTTTGAGGTTCGCTATCAGTTGGAGACTCTGCTTTAAACCCGCTCAGCTCCACCATGTCTACAGTCTCTGACACAACCTGTTTAAAGAAGAAACATAAATGAGCATGTCTGCAACATTGGGGCAACACATGTAATTAAAAAAAAATTACAAGACGTACTGCTATTAAAAAAACAGGCCCTGCTGGGTGATGTGCTAATGTAGGAGTCACCGTCTCACTCAGCCTGTTCCACAGGTTATTTACACCCCTGTAAATTCTCACTGACCTGTTCCTTTAGAGGTGACCACTTGGGGTCAACCTGGTCGTTATCTTCAGTGGGGAGGATCTCTGATGGAATGAGACACCCCTCCACCACCTCCACGCTGCACTCCCTCAAACAATCCCCATCTGAGAGGATGGGGGGGCCTGTGGAGAAGAGGAGAGGGGGGAGGGGTTAAGACAGAGGCACACAAACATTCCTTTACACTGGGTTTGCAATGGGGAACACCCTGCAGGAGCTCCGTGCAACAGTTACAGAGTGTGTGCAAGAACTAAATGCACATATGCATCACGCTAAATGCATACAAAATAACCATCTTCCTGATTTTACCATGCAATTAAAGCAACTAGTGTGCACTCTCCTCATGCATATATCCAGAGCTGCCAAGTTATTATAAGTGGCTTGTTTTCCTGAAAAGTCGCTTACAAATATCGGTAGTCGCGGGCTGTGTTTTTTGGGGCTTGTTTCTAAAGTGTAGTTGCTTATTTGGGCTCCTGTCTCTCTCTAACAATTTGAAGGCAGTTTGCCGTAATTGTAAGTGTGATATACAAACACATCATCCCGATCTGGTACAACATGTTAGCACTAAAAAATACAACAACAAAAAAACGCAGCACTGTTCTCTTTAATGAGGCTTACCAATATTGGATGGATGTCTTTGCAAAAAATACAAAAATGAAATGAAATGCAAAAATGAAATGAAATGTTCAACTTGTTTAAGTTTAGTTGACAAGGAAAATGTTACAAGCTAAAAATGGATGCAACAATGAAATAAATGTTCTATAACTTTAAGTTTAGTTGACAAGAAAAATGTAAAGTTACAAGCTAAAAATGTATGCAAAAATAAAATAAAATGGTCTATAACTTTAAGTTTAGTTGATAAGAAAAATGTAAAGTTACAAGCTAAAAATGGATGCAAAAATGAAGTAACATGTTCTATTACTTTAAAATTAGTTGACAAGAAAAATGTAAAGTTGTAAGCTAAAAATGGATGCAAAAATGCATTGCATGCCATCCAACATAAATTCATACATATGAAGTGATCAAGTGCCCGCCTCTCTCTCTTATATTGTGGTAGGTAGGTAAGGTCGCTTTTTGAGGGGCAGAGTTGCTTCTTTTGGGCTTGTTTTTATAGACCTGGTTACTTGTTTCTCTAGCAGGATCTGGCGACACAAACATTCCTTTACACTGGGTTTGCCATGGGGAACACCCTGCAGGAGCTCCGTGCAACAAGGAGCAAAGTGTGTGCAGAACTAAATGCACGTATGCATCAAGCGAAATGCACACAAAATAATCTGATTTTGCCATGCAGTTAAAGCAACTAGTGTGCAAACTCTCCTCATGCATATATCCCTCCTGCAGCCTAGCTCGTGGACGTAAACAGGAAGTCATAGCTCACCAGAAAGCTCAAAGGGCGGATAAACGCCCTCGTCCACTTGCACTCCGATGCTTCGTGTCGTGTCTCCAGTCGACAAACTGTCCAGTGTGTCATGTTGCCGTTTATCCTCCGTGCGGCCCGCAGTCACGTCCAGCACCGAGGCTCGGTATCTGCTCTCGAACAGTTTGGTTAACTCCACCGTGGCAGCTTTCAGCAGCGCTCCGAGCACCGACTCCACCTGCGCCTGGAGGTTCACGACGCCCGCCGACATATTGGCTGCTCCCACCGTGAAAAACGTCAGCGTTTGTAAGCAAAAATTCAGAGTAAAAAAGGTGGATTTAAAAATTAGCAGAGATCTTTATTTATCAACGACAACCACATGGCTTGCAGAAAGAAGGGGCGTGTCTCTTAGTAGCGCAGGCGCGCCAGATGCGTCATTACGACATGAGATGAAGGGGGCGGAGCAAAAAGATAAAAAAAGAAACTTCATCTTTTTATCCATCATTCTTTTACTTATCTATTTATTTATATATATTTTTTTTTTTAATCTTGACTTAATTTGATTTGCACCCTGACTGGCAGCCACCCCCACCCCGTCCCAAGCACCCACACTGTACACAGTCACATGTACACACCTTGATATTGATCTTTGCCCAGTTCTGTTGGCTTTTTTGTTTTGTTTTCTTTATCCATTTTTTTGATTTTTCTTAGTTATTTATTTTTTTTTTATACGACGGAGTATTAGGGCCACATTGAGGAAACAAAAATAAATCGATTTCGATTTCGAGAATAAAGTCATAGCTTTACGAGAAAAAAGTCATAATATTTTGAAAATAAAGTCATAAGTTTAGAGACAAAAGTTGTAATATTATGAGAATAAAGTCATAAGTTTACGAGAAAAAAGTCATAATATTTTGAGAATAAAGTCATAAGTTTACGAGACAAAAGTTGTAATATTATGAGAATAAAGTCATAAGTTTACGAGAAAAAAGTCATAATATTCTGAGAATAAAGTCATAATATAAATAAATATATATATATATATATATATGTATAAAATCAATAGCATATATGTATATTATATATATTATAATCCTGTTTTGTTATTATCATTATACATATATAATAATAACAAATTCCCAGATAATTATATCTTCAAAATCAATATGTATCAAATATAGTTAAAAAAAACTATATTTAGAATTCACACACATGCACACATCTTTAAAAAACTATACAGTAATGGTGTTTCTGTCCAAGCTGTCATTTATTTAAGACTTTACAGTAAGTTAAATTTCTCTTGTTACAAAAATAGAATATGGCTTTTGTCATATTTCATCATCGTAGAAAACATCCATATGATGTACAGCACTTTCAGTGTACAGCGTTACATTGATTTCACAGAGTAGGCTGGTGATACTTAAGACCCATCAGAAAAGCCTGCTAGCACCCTTGGGTCTGACTTCAGTTGTTTCGATACTGGGGTGAACAAGAAAATAAATGAACAGATAAAACACATTCAGACTGCAACAGACTCCACAGATGGACTCAGACATAATGCATACAACATTGCAACACCTCCAGTACTTTGGAAAATAAAAACTTCAATAATATAAAAATCAATAGCAGTAGATGGCAAGGTTTTGAAAGAATTTCTTTTTTTTTATTGTACCAGACAGTATTACATGTGTGTAATAAAGGTACTGTGGGATCTTATCTTAGAAAGTACTTTGTTACATGGAGGATTAGTGAATATGTAGGGGGGGGGGGGGATAAACGAGTAGTGGAATATTGTTCTGGTGAGATGCAGAAAGAGGATGATGAACAGATGAGATATCAAAATGGACTGACGAGTTCAACATGAGAACTTGTTACAAAAGAAGATGATTTGACAGAGTTAATGATGTTGACTCTTGAAACTGCATTGGTCAGACTTAACGAGTAAATTATGACTTAATGATTTAATAATCATCATCGTCATCATCATCATCATCGTCGTCATCATCATCGTCATCGTCGTCGTCATCATCATCGTCGTCATCGTCATCATCGTCGTCATCATCATCATCGTCGTCATCATCGTCATCGTCGTCGTCGTCATCGTCGTCGTCGTCGTCATCATCATCATCATCATCATCATCGTCGTCATCATCATCGTCATCATCATCATCATCGTCATCATCATCGTCGTCATCATCATCATCGTCGTCATCATCATCATCATGATCAGGATCGACTACACCTGACAGAGCATCCTCGATCCAGTCCTCCAGCTCGTCTACAGATGGCAAGTCCTCTCCATCATCCATGTCCAGCCAAACGCTGTCAGCCTGCAGAGTGAAGAAGAACAAATAAAGATGTGTAGATTCAAAACAAACATGGCGTTGCAGTGTCGACTTACCTATACTGTACGGTATGTAGGGCCGTATTAACCTGCTAGGGGACCTCGGTGCAAAACCTACCTATAGGCCCCTATTGAGGCCCCACCCACACATTCCCCCCAAACAATTTTACCTAGTCTCGGAAAGGAACCAAACTATCTACACTGGCATACTACCTGCCCCAGATTTGCTGTATGTCAATTACTTTGTGATAATCTGATTAAACACAAATTAGTTTAAAGGTGCTAAATTCCAAATTCGGAGCATATTGCTATTCTGCAACGACGTCGTGGGACCATAGACTGTATATAAAGATTATTTAATCAAATTACCACAAATGAATCCAGCTTTGTGTATACATACGGTATGTATAACAGAGTGCGGCAAAACACACAAATGCACAGGTAATCTATGAAAAATATTACTCACATCATCAGCATCAACAACACCAATCTGCGGGGAGGACAGGTCGATTTTAAAAGTCTTCTCCCAGTGTGGCAGAAGCTGCAGGGAAAATGAGAAAAAAAAGAAATTGATTAATTCTGCTGTTATTAGACAATGTCGATAAAATAAGTGTGACATTTCAGTCATTAAATCTCAGTTAACTGTGAGTGAAGGAGTACCTAAAGGAGTCCCTCTGATTTCCAGTAGCCTATGTGTTATTGCACTGTGTTATATTCTTACCAGGGGGAAGTCATCAGGGTCAATCCAGACAATGCTGAGGTCGGGGTTGTCTGTGTTGTCCTCGGCAACTTGCTTCAGGATCTCAAGGAACTCATAACCGTCTAAGGAGTGGAGAAGACAACAGAGAAACTAAACCATTATAGGGGTGAATCAACAGGGTGGCACAATAGTGGTAATGGTATTTGCATTTCATTCACCTGTAGAAATACTGTATAGCTTCATGGGACAGTCAAATTAAAGGGGAACTATACGCCCATTTTCAAAATTCATACATGTTATTCCTATTATCTAAGACAGTCCAAAAAATACTAGTAAACATGAACGGCTCTCTCAAAAACATATCGGGATTCTTAACTTAGGAGGTGTTGCCCTTTAAATTTGCCTTAACATCACGTCATCACCATGCAAAAACTTCTCCACCAGCCCCTTTGCTGCCCAATGTAATACTTTAGATTTGCTGTTGGTGACTGGTCGTAATTTACCTGGGTCAGACTCCTCTGCGAAAGCAATGATATGTTCACCACCGACATCGTCATCCTGTGGAAAGATTAACGACAAACTGAACCCACTGAGGTGAACTTGTTGAAGTTACAATTTCAGAAAATTCATAAACTGTTACTGGAGTTGTAATCTCACATGTTGTAATGTCAAAAGTTTTAAAGTTCTTACCCAGATCTCGTACATGTTGTGTGGCTGCAGCTTCCTCAGGGTTGGTCTTGATAAAGCACAGAGGAATAAGATTTTACGTGTTTTGTTTTACATTATGGATGGTTAAGCTTTTACCTCACAATCTCATTGTAGCATAGCATTAATGGGATTTACCTGTCATTATCTTCAATGAATTTCACCAGCTCTTCCTCAGAGTAAGGTTTTCCGGGGATGACAACTGGATCATCAATGAAGGGTTCGTAGAAGTCCACCTCATTGAGCTTCAGCTCCAGAGCCTTGGCAACCTGTAATACACAACCAACAAGTGAGCGTAAAGGACCCAGGAACCATGAAGAAGTTAATGATATATGACAAAAGAAGTTTCATTCTCAAAATATTTAGCCAGATAAGTATGACTAAATGCAAAAAAAATTTCATTTTGACTGTTTGAGGACAAAATTTATGTTTGAAAATTTTATCTCAGGACGATACAAAGTATAGCAGTTTTGAATGAACACTGTTGTGTAGATACGGTGTGTTAATTGAGTGATAAAACTTTTAACACACACTTCAGTTCATGTTTTTCAGCGCACCAACGGAGGTTTATTGAATGTTCAGCCTCCAGAAGTCGCCAATCTGCAGACCAGATTTTATTTGGAAAAACAGGTCTGCTAGTCTACTTCTTACTCTTCAATACACAAATAAGGAAGAAAGCCTGGAAAGGGAAAATATTTTTATAATTGAGGAATTCTGGGAGGCTGTCTGACAGTAGACGGAAGATTGTTTTCTCCAGCTAAGAGCTTAGTGTTTTAAAGGGCAATCTACTTCAGACATGATATACAATCAGTTGAATACCCACCAACCTATTTCTGATCAAAAGCCTCTGATTCAGCAGACTATTATAATATAGAATATATATTGTTTAGTACCGTATATGTTTTAAATACTTGGAATTAAGGATGTTGTTCTAAAATGGTTTGTTAAGGATATTCACAAAGAGCATTTTGTGTTCATCAATGGTCAGATGTCAAAGAGGGCTATGCTTCCTTATGGAGTGCCTCAAGGCTCGATTTTGGGCCCATTGCTTTTTGCTTCTCTTTTTTAAAAAAAAGTGTAAACTTAATTTTGTTACAGCTGCACTAATCAACATTTTGATATCAGCAATGGATCAAATGATTGTGTGTAATGTGAAAGGAGTCGCTCGTAATGACTAATCCACAGAGAGACTCACCAAACTCAGACACCTCTCATCTTTTAGCTATAGATTTGGTTCTCTTGCCCATGAATGCAAATTCTCTCATCAACCTCATTTCAGCAGCTACGGACAGCTGTTTTTTTTTAGCAAAAAATGCTTTGATAACCCAACTGTACGCTACCTGGCCTGCACCAAAATAGCAGATAGACAAATCTTATTATCAGTTTATTATAGATATTTGTTTTAATACTTATGCTAGCATATTTTTAAGTTTTACGTTAGTTTTATATACATTTTCAAACACTCGTTTATATTCTATCTAGTCTTATTATGGTGTTTTCAGTGTGTCTGATCAAATTTAAAGGAACAGTGTGTAACATTTAGGGGGATCTAATGGCAGAAATTGAATATGATATTAATGAGTATGTTTTCTTTAGTGTATAATCACCTGAAAATAAGAATCGTTGTGTTTTCGTTACCTTAGAATGAGTCGCTTATATCTACATATGGAGCGGGTCCTCTTCAGCCAGAAGAGGACCCAGAGGAGGAGCCGGCCGCCATGTTTCTACAGTAGCCCAGAATGGACAAACCAAACTCTGTGTTAACTTTTCCCGCTTGGGCCGAAGTCGATAATGTTACTTGCTCCGGAGTTAACCCCCTAGATGTCACTAAATCCGACACACTGCTCCTTTAAGATATTAATCATTATTACTCACCTTGGGACTGAATGTGGCGAAGAACTTGATGTGAGGATGGAACTCTTCAGCAGCATCAGCAAAAGCCTCAAAATCTGAAATTTTATAGGCATCCATCAAGTTGTTTCAGTAGATCGGCTCCTGTATGAAATATCTAAGAATGTAGACTTGTTGCACTCATCATTACTAATGTAGCTCTTAGTGTGCTCACTTGAAAATCACCTTAAAAATCAAATCAGTCTGCAGCTCAAAGTTAAATCAAGCAATCTGACCATGGTCTCTGTTGCACTTCTTGATATGCAATCATGAGCAATTATGTTGAAAAGTAACTGTAAAAAACAAACAAATTGAAACAGGTTATCATGCCATCACAGTACAGATTCTTACGTTCTGACTTGTGACCCTTAAAGTAGCCCACCAGTTTGATGTCCTCTTCGATGTTTTCAAAGCCTTTCAGTTCCCTACTATTGTCAATAATTTCCACTGGGTCCTCAAGAACCTATGAAGGGAAAGGAGGGTCATGGAGGATAAAGGGTGGGAGACAATGGAGTTGAAGGTGACAGAGAAAAGAAGAACCCAGAGTCAGATTGGTCATCTTTAAAGACAGCAAACTGGGATTTAGAGACTTTTTGTCGCTAAAATAAAGCAAATTATATCCTCACGAACATCATAGATGAACTCCACAATAGTGTCTGCTGCAAGCTCGCCATCATATTCTATGACTTCATCGTCTGTGAAGATGAAGATGCTGTCGGACTCATCAAGGCCTGGGGGAAAAGAGAAGAAGCCCCGACCGGAGCAAAGGTCACATATGCTAATTAGACAATATGGCCTCATCCTCCCACTTTTTTTATGGTAGTGGCTAGAAGGAAGCCTGCAAACTGCTGAAACGTCGCTGGTCGTTGGGCAGCGAGTCTCGCGAGAGTTTTTGCGAGTTTTTGCAAATCTCAGATCAGATTTCGCAATTTGCGGGCTCCCTTCTAGACACAACCATTTTTTATACATATCTTCCATAAAACAGGAAACATTAATGTAAAGTCGGCCACATCCCACTGAGAGCTACATTATCTTTAGTTAGACAGGTTACTTCAAGTTATTAGCCATTATAGATTGAAGGTGCTATTGATAACATTCAGCCACTAGATGTCGCACTCTCCCTCCTCCGTTCCATTGCATTTACTTCACAACAAATGGTTGCCAGTTCGTCGTACAACCTGCATATTTCATGGTCGCGTGGAGTGAGTCTCAGACAGACAGACAGTCATGTCAAGTGATGAATCTTTCGGTAGAGAAGTGAAGTTTTGCAACATGTTGTGCGATGGTGTTTAAAGATTCATGTAACGTAATCTATCGTGACTAATGCAAAGATGCTAACGTAGCTCCTCAGGGATTGAAGCTGTTGTTTTTCTCATTTTGACAATCTAACCAGTGACAACACATTAGTTAAGGTTGTAAGGACTGTTGGTAGTTGTTGTTGGTTTTGTTTAAATATGCCTAATTATAATTTTATGAGTTATTGTTGTTCGGACAGTTAAGCTAAGATAGCTAACATGTGTTAACATCAGTTGGCACTTGTTGCCATGGTTGATATTCACGTATTCTGCAAACTGATGTAGACACCAGTGTATTGTTTTTTTTAAATGATTTGTCTACATCAAATTTTTTATCAATAAAACCTTTAATAGTTTGACTTGAGATACTGATACTGGCTGGTCTCATTTTGCATAATGTGAAGTGTCTGCAGCTGTGTTGATTTTGTCGAGTGTTTACCTAATTTCTTTGCAACGGCTTTGTCGAGCTTCGCATCAATGAGTCCGACTCCGATATCCTCATCATCAAACTCATCCAGGACCTGGGCTGCAAGCTGGAAAACAAAGACACCGTCACATAACCGAGGACACGATTTGTCAGTTCAGTATAAGCCTACAAAACATGAACACAAGTCTGTGTGAGTGTGCAGTAAAACGAGTGTCCATATCTTGTGCACATTTATACCTTTTTGACAAAGTTGTCTCACTCAGTAGTTTCATTACCATAAAAGCCTGCTTTTCAGAGCGCTGCTTATGCACTTTCTAAATCTGTATGAAACTTGAACCTCATGACTGACAGTTGGTTCCACCAATGGCAGCGCCACGCTCGCAGCCTGACTGCATAGAGGAAGTGGTTGTCTCAGTGTGTTTGGAGGGTAAAAAGCGTGCGCACACACACACACACACACACACACATACACACATGGGTGCACACTGGTGTCAGAGATCTTGAGCAGCTGCTTCTACTGGCATAAATAGTTTGACTAAGCAGGCTGTCCTGCAGTTTGTTGTGCAGATAATTCTTGGCATTTCTTCTAATTTGATTGGAGATGCAGATGGGTGGGGCGCAGTGGTGCACTTTAGTTAGTGAGTTTTTAGCTTAGCAGCAGGTGAGTTGCAAACATATCTTTAATGCAAAAGTATATACACTTAAAATTATATACATTTATAATACAAATTGGGTCTTTAAGTACAGTATTTTGGTTTTACTGTGACTTTTTGCATTGAACTATATGTTGTTGCAGACCCAACCCTTTTGGCATTTAAGTAGGCTAAAATAAGCTTTTTAAAGGGCAAGTGACTGAGGTGAGTAAGTCTTCATACCTCATACTATCCAAGCAACTGAAGGATTTGAAGATTAATTGTAATAAACAGATGTGAAAAAGCACTGGTTATTTATACTTCTAACTATTTTCCTGTATAATCACTTTAGGAAACCAATACATTTAAGTGAGAGGAACATTAGATATAAATATGTTCATTTGCATAGAGGTTGCTTATCTGGATTTGAATGTGTAATATAAATTATTTTGATTTCTCTCTAGTTACCAAGTGGCATCTTTTTTTCTGATTTTTTTTTAACGAAACAAAATATTTCATAGCTTCATATCCTCCAAATGTAAAACATGCAAAATATCTTTAGACGTCAGTGTATGTGCTGTAATGTGGCTGGTATCATTTCTTGGATGTAACTGAACCTCCTTAACTACATGTACTGTAAAGTTAAACCAACAAACTCAGTATGTGGGACAGGATTTCATAGCAAGATGTGCATGTTTTCCAACTACACAACATGCAAAATGTACTGCAGCTGTACACAATTAAATTTTTTTTTAATACTGACATTTTGTACCTGAGACATACATATATATATGACAAAGATATGAACAAAGCACATGATAAAATGTAATTAACTGTTCGCTATTACTGCTGTGGATCGCAAATTATTTCTCCTCCTGTTGGACAGTGGAGTCCCATTTTGATATCCTAAAGGCCTGAGGAGGAAATATATACATCCATGTGTACATATCTGTATTCAGTTTCATAGTACAGTGCATTTAGTCTGGAGAATGCAGGCTTATTAATGTAAATATTGCAAAAATGATTAATACATACAGTAGACTCCAGTCACAGTGTGAGGCCACCTCAGCAGAAGAGAGAAAACACCTAATTATGACTTCCTCACTCCCATCATGTCACTGAACTTTCACTAACAGACCGACCTGACCTCTGAAATTTTCAGCCCTTTGCTGCTGTCTGCTACTAATAATAAACCCTCATTAAATGTAAATCATAATACATTCATAAGGAGAAACACAAGCCTTCGGGGAGCTCGATCCACCACAAAAGCAGCTCGGGATAAATATAGCGCCAGAAGCCACACCAGCCCAGCTAGGGACTATTTTGGCGAGGTGGCAGTGATGCTCAGCGCTCTGGGATCCGCTGACAAGTACAGTACTGCAAGTGTCAATCACGGTGCCGAGCTGAGCCGGCACTACTGGGGCCAGAGACTCCAGTGCTGGCCTCCGGCCCTGAGACCGAAGCCTTAACGCACCCATACAGAGACACCAGAGGTTGCTGAGAGGATGTGATACGCTAAGGGGAGCGGCGTGTATTAATGCTTTCCTCTCTATAATTATCTATCACTGTTATTTCCCTCCCCGTTTCATTCATTTTGTTGACATTACATGACAAGATACATCTGAAATTTGTTGATTGATGAATTTTTTGAGCATTCATTTAGTATGACCACAGCTGTGGAAGGGGCTGTTGATGACTTATCCTTTAGTGTCATCCCGCTCAAATAGATGTCCAAATCTGTTTTTGAATTTGGATGTAATTGCCAAGACAGTTTTTTTATGCCTGTCTTGCATGTCAAGTCTAAAAGGAGCCACCAGCGATGCTTCTCCCGAAACAACAATGCATCAAGTGTATAAGGAAGTCGCCTGGCCATGCCAAATACCATAAAATATGGTTGACACATGATCCACCGTATCTATTCCATAAATCAGTCGTCACCTCTATTACTTTTTTTTATAGACTTGCAACTCTCACAGCAGCTATTAGTCCAGTATTTCTTCAAACGACATCAATTCTGTGTAAAATGCAGTTTGAGAACCAGCTCTCTGTTTTTTGGTACAATTCAAAGTGTCTGCTGTATTTCTAGGTAGAATCAACTTCAAATCGACGAGGATGAGATACGCTAATATAACTTTTCCTTAAAAAATGCAGCATATGAGTATGTGACATTTGATATTCAAGTTGTTTTCCCCCCTGAGAACCGACCCAGGTCAGTTGGGGTTTGATGCGTTTGTGAGATGATACTGAAAGCTTGCTGAATGATGATGTAATGTCTCCCTGTGAGGAATGTGGTGAAACTGCTGAGTATCCAGGCTGACGGGAGAGGTATACTTAAAGAGGTGTGTTAAGTACATCAACTTTCTCTCTCTCTCTCTCCCACACACACACACACACACACACACACACACACACACACACGCACGATGTACACAAGCTCAGCCTTTGCTAGAATACATGATATCTTGGGTCCTCACAGCTCAGCTCTTTGCCTCGTGGTGGACGACACTGACGACACACGGCAGGCTTGTGACACATTTTTGGGACTTCACCTATCAGCATTTCTGAATCCAGCAAAGCTATTTTCCACCTTGCAGCATCACTTTCTCATGATAACTCCCCCCTGTGGTTCAATTTCACATTTAACACAAATCTAGCAAAAAAGCACATGTATTTGTTGCCAAATATTCTCTTTCCTTTCCTTATAACCACACATTTACACCTGCACTATGAATAAGAATCAGATTTTACATTTAACATTTGTATCTTAATCCCTCTACCAGCAGTAAACACACTTCACATCTGCATGATTCAAATTCCGTGCAACCAAATAAACTAGATCAAAATACAACCTTCAACCAAACTCTTAATAGCAACTTTGAGTTCAAGACTGTGTAATGCTTGTGTGTGCTTTGCGTTATGAATCCAGCACTAGTTCTAGTAAGCTATCCTCCTTATTCTACCCATAGTTCCCATCACAACCCACCTCAAGGGTCAACTCCTCAATCTCAAACTGTCTCTGGGCGACGCGGCTGGATCCGGGATGGTCATGGTAGTACACCACCATGACATCGTACTTCTTCATCACGGCCTTATAGTTCTTGGCGTTGAGGTCATGGACGCGGTCCTTGCCGTCATACTCGGGGAAGTCCAAGCTCTCCTTGCCCAGCGATAGACCCCCAAAGGACAGCAAGACTGTCACAAACACCCAGGTCCACTTCATGGCTCCTCTCTGAGATAGTGTCGATGTATTGACAGTTTCAGAAAGTAAAAGAAGGGGCGCCGACAAAACGAAACGGAAAAGTTTGGTAAAACTATCGAGAACCCCTTCCAATCCGCGTCACCCAGAAGAGAGCAAGACCAACTCTTGCATCCACCTTATTAAAAACCGCACATGGGCAACTGGCAGTGGGGCACAGGGTGCAAGAGGGGTTGGGCTAAGTTTGACACAGGTGCGAGTGTATGTCTATGTGGGGTGTAATCGGGAGGGATGAGGTGGGGGCCGCTGCAGGTTGCTGGGGTGACAGCCTTGTGTATGTGTGTGTGTGTGTGTGTGTGTGTGTGTGTGTGTGTGTATGTGTGTGCGTGTGTTTGAGTGTGTGTTACAGACCTGTAAAAGTGGGTGGAGTTAGGAGATGAGAACCTGCTCTCTTTCTCTCCATATCCACTGAGAACAAGAGAAGGCAGTGATGGAGATGGAGAGAGATGGTGCTAAAACAAGGAATAAAGAGATAAAATGGTGTGTGCGTGTGCGTGTGTGTGTGCGCGTTGAGCCCGTCCGCTTTGCGCCAACCGAAGAAGCAGTGATACAGGACGATGGATTTAGAGGCGGCTGCGAATACGAGGCACTCTTTTCCCATATTAAGTGTAGATGGAGGCTTGGATCCCAGCTAAAAATAATGGATGTAGGACAGAGAAGTACATATCAGGAGGGGGTGCTGGTGTCTGATTTGCTGCTGCTGGCAACGGCGCTGCGCTAGAATGTGGCGCCGGGTCACCCAGGGACAGGGAGAGAGGAGAGGGCGGTGCACCTGCTGAGGATTCAGTGCATAGGTGTCACTTAGCCCTGACTCAAGAAGAAAGTGAAACATAGAGTTTTACAAGGGACGAGGGGGGACTGGGGGGCATGTGGCAATTTTTTGGGGGATCTTTTTGAGCCTGATCCATCTGTACATACAGTACACGTGTGTCCTGTGCAATGTGTCCAGCACGTATGCTTGAGATGATATATTACTTAACGGATTGGAAGGGAGGAGGTAATCTATAAATAAATACAGGCTACGTGGTATCGTAATACTCCTTCAGACCCCCGAAACACACACGTACAACACGACACACCCCTCTTTCCTGTAGCAGGATACGCAGCCTACGGTTTTAAAGCGGAAAGATTTAGTTTGAAGGGAGCCGTTGAAAGATGCACCGACTGTATGTGAGTGGCAGTCATGGTAGAGGGGGTGGTTACATGTGGTGTCAGTGACTGGAAAATAAAACTGAACGCTGGCTCACTGTGTTACTGTAAACACATCATAAAAAAAATGATATGAGATGGAGGCTAAAATTAAGGCGTATCTTGAGGTCAAAGGTCAAGGGACCCCTTTAAAAATGGCCAATTTTTTTGCGTGAAATTTAGCGTTACTTTGGAGTGTTGGCCTCCTTCACGACAACATCTTCTGAAGGATCAAATAGCGGCCCAGACGGCGGGCAGTCAGATTTTTAAGAGGTTTATAAATAATCTATACAGTGTTTGCAGAATCGATACAGTATCACAAAACATAATATCACAATACTCATGTGTATCGATATTTTCTTACATCCCTAATTAGCAGTATCCCGGGCTACCAAATGCCTGGATGACATCCATCACTGGATGAGCAACGACTCCCTGCAGCTAAATGGCAGCAAGTCAGAAACCATTCTCATTGATCAAACCCCATCAGACAAAAAAAAGGCTGGTATCACCCAAATCACCATCAACGGTCACCCCATCCCTCTCTCCTCACTTGTCACAAACCTGGGTGTCAAGCTGTCCTTCGATGCACACATTAAATCTGTCTGACAAACCTCATTCTTCCACCTGAGGAACATTTCCAGATTAAGACCCTCCCTGAGCAAACGTGATGCAGAAAAACTGGCCTTCATCAGCTCACGCATTGACTATTGCAACTCTCTGCTCCCAACCAAAACCATCCAGAGGTTACAATATGTCCACAGCAGTGCCGCCCAGGTCCTCACAGGAACACGAAAATCACAGCACATCATCTAAGTCCTCCACTCTCTTCATTGTCTCCCAATAAACCAACAGATCATCAAGTTACTAATAAGGTGTACCGGTCCCACCTACCTTCAGGAGCTCTTCACAAAGCCACCGACAAAGCTGAAAAGCACAGGGGATCGTGCCTTCTCGTCGCTGGGGCCACGTCGCTTGTGGAATCAGCTCCCAGGATCTATTCAGGCCTCAGACTCACTTGCTGTTTTTGTTCCTCTCAGCCTTCCCCCAGGGTCCTGGTTTGCGTTTTACTTTTAAACTTGGGTCTCTAAATATTTTGTTTTATTTACTTTTTAACTTAGGTCTTGAAATATTTTGTCTATAAGTTTATTTATCCTATCCTAAAAAATATATACTGTATATATATATACAGTATATACAGTATATATATATACATATACATTTTTTTTGTCAAAGCCACAGGGAGCCACTGGAGAGGGCCTAAAGAGCCACATGCCGCTCAGAGCCACAGGTTGATGACCCCTGGCCTATGAAAATTACCAACAATACAACTTTTTCTAATGCTGCTATACCGAGTGCACCACTTTTTAATAAAAAAATAATTTGCAGTTATTGACTATATTTGACATCAATATTCTTCAAACTTTCTTCCCTGATATGGGACCTTTAAGAGACACAGGATTGGTGGGTAGAGTTTAAGAGTAGCAGTAATGTGTAAATGACATGATGTTACACACTCTTGTACAGTAGGTGGCGGTATGCACCTTAAAGTTGTTAGCAATCCGCCAGAAAACGAGAGAAGAAGAAGAATGTTGGTCAAAGGGTGACCAGAGGGGGGCGGGGTTAGTTATATAACTGCTTCCCTCTGGGCGGTGCTAAAGAGCAACAACCTTACATAACCTGTTATAGGAACACCACTGATTGTTTTCACTTTACGGATGAGTATAAATTTAAATTGTTACCTACAGGAGGCGCCGAAGGTTGAAGCAAAGTGCGACCTGGGTGTCGGTATTAGTTTGTTCATATAACGTTGCATTAAACGGGGTTTAAGGTAAGGCATATTAATGTCATGTAGCCTAGCGTTAGTATCTGTTAAACTATTAGCGTTAGCAGTCGAGCTGCACACAACCTCAGACGTCAGATAACGTAGGAAAAGTAGTCGAGAGCAGATCAAATCAAACTGCCAGTCAATTAAAGATCACCTAATGAGGAATTGGTTCACTGTATGTTACACCTATACAATTAACCTCTAATAGTTATTAGAGAAATATTCAAGATTCAAGATTCAAGATGTTTATTGTCACGCCGATTATACAGGTACAATCGTGTGAAATACTTTTTGCTGGGAAGCTCAATTAAGAAAGAAACAGTAGGTTAAGTAGCAAAGAATAACATAATAAAATAATGGTGTATTTACAATAATATACAGTATAATAATAAAGGAAATATGGTGTATGGTAAATATATACAAGTATTGCACAGGCATTTTTGTTTTTTATATTGCACAGAGGTATGTATTGAGTATTGCACTTTTTAATTGCACTTATTTATTGCACATAGTGGGAGAGAGGGTGTTTGGGGGTGTGATTTATCGGTTCAACAGTCTGTGAATATAATATGAAATAAATCCTATGAAATATCCTGTGAACATTACAAACAGAGCTGGAACTAACACTATTTGTCATTATCGATTAATGTATTGATTATTCTTTTGGTTAATCGATGGCTCTTGGTGACATCTGCAAATGTCTTGTTCAGTCCAAACCCCCAAAAAGAAATTCAGTTCAAAATGATGAATGAAATCAGAGATAAGCAGCCAATCATCACATTGGAGAAGCTAGAACAAGAGAATGGTTATGAAACAATTATGAAAATTGGGGCCAAATCATTTTCTGTTGATTGATTTATCGACAGTTTCAGCTCTAATTACGATAAAAACCATTCATTTTTATCTACAAATAATAACCATTCTCCTGAACTGCAATATTACTTTGAATGTTTTTACAGATGGCTGCAGCTCTGGCCAACAGAGCGATAGGAGCCATCGTAGGATCAACAGTTGCAGATGCAGCAGGTAATGATGGGGAAAGTCTGTCATGCTGTGTTGTATCTTATGTGGTCATTACAATGCCTTAAAAAGTAGTTTCCATGTCCTACCTACTGTTTTACAGTTTTTCTCATTTGCTTTGGCACAATTCTTGAATGACCTTTTCTATACTCAGCTAGCCATTTGATTTCAAGCAACATCTTGTTCATGATCAGACTGAAATTAACCTGCCGACTCGTCCCCCACAGCGCAGCCCCTCCACTGGGTGTACGACCTCCAGAAGCTGCAGGGGCTTCTGGCTCAGGATCCAAACCCTGAGTTCCGCTCCGAGTCGGCCAACCCTTTCTACAGGAGGCAGACGGGCCAGCAGAGCTGCTACGGAGACCAGGCATTTGTCCTGCTGGAGTCCCTGTCTGAATGTGGAGGTAGGCGGCTTGCTTCTTCATCTTATCGACCCAGTAGACTGCCTCACGGTCACTTCAGACTTTTACACCTGTGAGTTTTATGTTTGCCATCGTCTAAGTTATGTATTAACCCATATGACCAGGTCTAAATGTTGACGATCTGAAGCAGCGCACATTGAAATTCTTTGGGCCTGGATCAGAGTATGACACGCCTGTCAACGATCCTTACAGAGAGAGAGGAGGTAAGAAAAAGTAGAAGTGGAGAAGTATTTTATGTTGTTGCAGAACTCTTTTCACTCAGTAAGGTGGGAATACTGATGATACTGTGTTTTTCCTTGTGTATATGTACCAGGGCCAAGACCTCAGCTGCCCATCGAGGGACCGTGGAGACACGCGAGTTTGAAGAGCTTCCTGAAGAATGTGGATGCAGGCAAAGAGGAGACGGGTACATCTGCAGTCATTTCATTACAATGACTAAGGCGTAACTAAGAGAGACGGCTCTAACTGATGTGTTGTATTCTCCGCAGGCTGTGAGGACGACTGTCAGATTGATGGAATAGCCAAACTGGCTCCTATCGTGGCTTTTTATGCAGGGAAGCCTGAGATGCTGGAAAAGGTTGAGCAGGCAGTCCGCGTCACCCAGAACAACGACGCATGTGTGGCAGGGACGCTAGCAGCTGCAAGGTCAGTAGTCCATGTTGTGTTTTCCATGTGCATCAGTTTGCTCTAACTTTACTGCTTTCACTTTATGAACCTGGGATCTGAAACAAACAATAAACGGCAAAAACATCATGATTTTTTTTTAAATTGCAAGGCACAACAAGTATGAAGATATTTTAACTAGTAATCAGTACTGATACTTCTCGATACAACAATGACACACTTGATGAAGTAGAAAGTAGTTGCAATAGATAAGGACACACATTTTTTTTACAACGGACCAAATACATCATCTGTGACGGTGGAATAAACACTGTTGAAGGAGGGTATACGTAGTATTAGAATGTACTTTTCATGTCTTTATTTAAAATCTTGTGTCCTTAAAATCCTTAATTTCCTGTTACCTGTCTAATGTCCGTTATCAAGATAAAGGACAAAATAACCCCAAAATACGTTAAAAAAGTATATATATTTGAAATATAATATCAACATATATAATAAAGATTTCTGCTTACAGAGAGTTCAATTCCTGATATGTCATAAATTTGGATTTTCCGTCGTCCAAATCGAAAAACAGCATTGGAAGTTGTTGCAGTTTTCTTACATCTCATCAGTAATGGTGACCCATCATCACTGTAAATGCTACACAGCATAACTTCAACATGGTTTTAATCCTCAAAATAAACGATTTAAATGTAGTTATTGCTTAGTTATTTATTGCAATGTAAGGTGAACATAAAATGGTCAACAGAATTTAAAATGTAAAGTTGCATGTACATTTCAAACTTTGAACGTCGAAGTTGGAAATCCTCAAATTCAAGCACAGAAATTTCAGGTGCACAGAAGCAGATACAGTGGTTCAATTGATTCACAAAAAAAATAGCGAAATAAAAGTACAGATGGGGGACCAAACTAAAATTGAAATGTATAATGGATTGTGCATTGACGTATTTCCCAGGTTCCTGGAGCATTTCATCCTGAATGGTCCTGATCCGAAAGCCTTGGACTCGGTGCTCGGTCAGCTCAGTGACCCGAACAGAAAGCAGCCCCAGGATCTGGACAAAGCCGTCATCGGTATGTGAGGCCTGCAGCATTGTTGCTTCACTACACCGAAGTCATGTGACTGAGTCATGGGGTTAAAGGGTTTCATTTGGTGCAAGTTTAATATACTGAGTAGTTACTATGTTTGTAATAATTTGTGAAGACGGTAACACGGTTTGTTACTACATTTCTAAATCTAAAGATAACATGCAAAAATTGATGTTTTATGTATCTTTACATGTTTGAGTGATGAGTTTGGCTTCTTCTCTGATTGATTCCAGGGCACATTCATCAGGTGAAGGAGACTCTATCAAAGACTCCCCAGGAGCTAATCCCCGCTGTGTTCCCAAACACATGAGGTACTATTCTCACAAAGCTTGTTTTAACCTCTTTCATCAGTAGGACGGACGTTAATCAGCAATGATCAGTAATCAAGTATTACCTGTAAGCTGTCATTTACTGTAGATTAATAGTGACACGACCAGTTTCAATCATTCACATCTGGTGCTGATGTTTCTTTCAGGTTTGCCTGGTGCGTTCCAAGCAGCGCTGCATGGAGTCCTGACGGCCAAGCACTACGAGCAGGCCATCAGAGACACCATGAGCTGCGGGGGGTGCACCTCGAGCAGAGGGTCCTTCATCGGAGCCTGTCTTGGAGCTCAGGTGTGACTGCGTGCTAATCTTACATTCATTATATTTTATATTATGCCAGAATTGTATGTCTGATGATTTCTAAAAATGTGCTATTTGAATGCTCACAGGTTGGATTTGAGGGAATTCCAGCTTCCTGGTCATCCAAGACCCATCGTTACGACTCCGTCTTGGAACATGCCAAGAAGATAACCAAACAATACCAGTAGTGCTTTTTCTGGCAGTGCTTTACAACTTGAAGTGGCTGAAAACAAAATGAAAAACTGTTGAGCTTTCACAGAACAGTGAATGAAGGTTCTTGCCTAAACTGTTGGACGGCAGGAGCCAGATGGTTTTGTCTCTGTTAAAGTGAAACATGTTGGTTCAGATGTTCAGTAACTGAGTTTGTCTTCAATAAAGTAATTCTGAAAAAAAAAAATTGTTATGGAGAATCTTTTGTGCAACAGTGATGGTAAAGCTAATCATTATGAAGATAATAAGCTAATAATAAAGCACTAACATGTTTTCATTCAAATATTATTCACATCATCGGTCCCTGAGAGTCAGTATGACGATCCTGTGCTGCCATAGCTGTACTGATGTTGTTAGTCGTGGATAGTTGGATTTAAGTGAAACTCACAGGTATTCTTATACTTCCACCAGGACACTAGTATTCTTATAGTAGAAGACATCTTTTAAATATTTTTGCTGTTTCAGTTGTGGTTCTTAAATGTGTTCCTATTATATATCACCCTTGTTTGGGCTGACTGGAATTTAAAATTTATAGTGAATATTGTCAAGACAACATCAAAATCTTTGCCCATTGTCAGAGTATTTCTGGCATAAATGCACTTGAAAAAATAAAAAAAAGATTTGTGATTTTTGGGGCTAGTCAAAACATCTCTCAATTATTTTTTCAGCATATTAACTCAAGGATATATATTTACAAATTGTTTTGACATGGACACTCCGTACTGTTGTACGAACCTTTTACATGATTTGTTTTATTTTGTTCACAATGCAATAGGTAAAAGAATGTTTTCTGTAACGGTTGTTTGGGAAATATTTTTACAAAGCAAAATGGTCAAATTCCAAGCCCATTTTGTTTTCATTTTTGTAAAGTTTTACATTACATTTATTTATTTAAATGTTATAGTGATGCTACATTTTATTTAATAAAATGATTTTAGTGTTAAACCCCAGGCAAAGTTGAAATAGTAATAGTTAACTATGTTGTCTTGTCTCCAATTTTGTCCTCTTCCATGCTCCATACTAACACTTGGTTCGATTATTTTTTTAGACCAACAAAAAACAAATATTTTTTTCACAACAATTTTCTTAATTGATTTTGATCATCATGTTGGAATTTTTAATGCATATTTTAACAGTTTACATATATAATGTGAAAAATAATTTGAGACTATATTTTTATTTATATTTGTAAATAAGAATATTTGTACATTTCTGTTATTAAAAATGGCACCATTGTAAACATTCACTGTTATATACTGTGTGTTATTCCCATGGATTCAAACAAGATAAACAAATGCACTATACTCCATTATCACACACCAACTAACATTGTCCCACCGCAGCCACCGTAGTTGTGTCTGACGACAGAGTCGGTTAACACTACTTTGAGCGTCAAACATGGCCGGTAGAGGAGGAAAACAGAGCCGATCGGGCCCTGGCCTTTCGGGGAGAAAAGGTGCAGAAGAGCAGGAGGAAGAGGAGCAGCTGCTGCAGGCTGTTCTAGTCGCTGACAGCTTCAACCGGAGGTTTTTCCCGGTGACCAAAGACCAGCCAAGGGTAGGCAGCGAGCTAAGCTAACGAGTAGCTAACTAATGTCCATGCTGTAAACAGTGACAGAGCTGCTCTCACACTGATGCGCTTTAACACAGCTGAACACCTTTAAGCCCTTATTTGAGCAGCTGTGTTGGTTTTGTTTAATAATGCTTGGGGACTTTTTTTTCCCACCATGACTGTACAGTTACTTCACTCATGACATCTGTCATATTTCCACTGCTGACAGGCTCTGCTGCCGCTGGGTAACGTTGCCATGATCGACTACACGCTGGAGTTCCTCACGTCCACCGGGGTGCAGGAGACTTTTGTTTTCTGCTGCTGGATGGCCAGTAAGATCAAGGAACACTTGCTGTAAGTTTCACTAATGCTGTCTGTGGCCCAGCTCCAACCCGGTCCATACAACCTCCCACTGTCAGCTCAATGAAGCACCCTTCTTTAAGTTGGAGGGTATAAATACACCACAGAGTATTAGGGCTTCATTCAGGGAAAAAAATAAATCTGAGATTTCGAGAATAAAGTCAGAAGTTTATGAGAAAAGAGTCATAATATTATGAGAATAAAGTCATAAGTTTATAAGAAAAGTCGTAATATTATGAGAATAAAGTCATACATTTATAAGAAAAGAGTCGTAATATTAGTAATATAATGAGAATAAAGTCGTAAGTTTACAAGATGAAAAGTCGTAATATTATAAGAATAAATTCATAAGTTTACGAGAAAAAAAAGTCGTAATATTATGAGAATAAAGTCATAAGTTTACGAGAAAAAAAGTCGTAAAATTATGAGAATAAAGTCATAGGTTTACGAGAAAAACAGTCGTAATATTCTGAGAATAAAGTCATAAGTTTACGAGAAAAAAAGTCGTAATATTATGAGAATAAAGTCATAAATTTAAGAGTAAATAGTCGTAATATTATGAGAATAAAGTCAGAAGTTTACGAGAAAAAAGGCGTAATATTATGAGAATACAGTCATAAGTTTACGAGAAAAAAAGTCGTAATATTATAAGAATAAAGTCGTAAGTTTACAAGATGAAAAGTCGTAATATGAGAATAAAGTCATAAGTTTTCGAGAAAAACAGTCGTAATATTATGAGAATAATGTCATACGTTTACGAGAAAAAAAGTTGTAATATTATGAGAATAAAGTCAGAAGTTTACGAGAAAAATGTTGTAATATTATGAGAATGAAGTCAGAAGTTTACGAGAAAAAAAGTCGTAATATTATGAGAATAAAGTCATAAGTTTATGAGAAAAGAGTCGTAATATTATGAGAATAAAGTCAGAAGTTTATGAGAAAAACAGTTGTAATATTCTGAGAATAAAGTCATAAGTTTATGAGAAAAACAGTTGTAATATTCTGAGAATAAAGTCATTAGTTTAGAGAAAAAAAGTCGTAATATTATGAAAATAAAGTCAGAAGTTTACGAGAAAAATGTTGTAATATTATGAGAATGAAGTCAGAAGTTTACGAGAAAAAAAGTCGTAATATTATGAGAATAAAGTCAGAAGTTTACGTGAAAAAAGTCGTAATATTATGGGAATAAAGTAAGAAGTTTACGAGAAAAAGAGTCGTAATATTATGAGAATAAAGTCATAAGTTTACGAGAAAAAAAGTCGTAAAATTATGAGAATAAAGTCATAGGTTTACGAGAAAAACAGTCGTAATATTCTGAGAATAAAGTCATAAGTTTACGAGAAAAAAAGTCGTAATATTATGAGAATAAAGTCATAAATTTAAGAGTAAATAGTCGTAATATTATGAGAATAAAGTCAGAAGTTTACGAGAAAAAAGGCGTAATATGAGAATACAGTCATAATATGAGAATACAGTCATAAGTTTACGAGAAAAAAAGTCGTAATATAAGAATAAAGTCGTAAGTTTACAAGATGAAAAGTCGTAATATGAGAATAAAGTCATAAGTTTTCGAGAAAAACAGTCGTAATATTATGAGAATAATGTCATACGTTTACGAGAAAAAAAGTTGTAATATTATGAGAATAAAGTCAGAAGTTTACGAGAAAAATGTTGTAATATTATGAGAATGAAGTCAGAAGTTTACGAGAAAAAAAGTCGTAATATTATGAGAATAAAGTCATAAGTTTATGAGAAAAGAGTCGTAATATTATGAGAATAAAGTCAGAAGTTTATGAGAAAAACAGTTGTAATATTCTGAGAATAAAGTCATAAGTTTATGAGAAAAACAGTTGTAATATTCTGAGAATAAAGTCATTAGTTTAGAGAAAAAAAGTCGTAATATTATGAAAATAAAGTCAGAAGTTTACGAGAAAAATGTTGTAATATTATGAGAATGAAGTCAGAAGTTTACGAGAAAAAAAGTCGTAATATTATGAGAATAAAGTCAGAAGTTTACGTGAAAAAAGTCGTAATATTATGGGAATAAAGTAAGAAGTTTACGAGAAAAAGAGTCGTAATATTATGAGAATAAAGTCTGAAGTTTACGAGAAAAAAAGTCGTAATATGAGAATAAAGTCATAATATTATAAAGTAATAATTTAACGTGTTATTTTAGAGGGGAAATAAATGGAGTGGAAGTGAGTAGGGAGAGGGTGTAGGTGGTGGTTTGGATTGGACCTGTGTGTTTGTCCACATCTGTGCATATTGGCCTCAATGAAAGATGTCTGACCTCTCATTGTGTCTTGACAGGAAGTCGAAGTGGTGTCGACCCACGTCTCCAAACACAATCCACATCATCACCTCAGAGCAGTACCGCTCCCTGGGGGATGTGCTCAGGGATGTCGATGCAAAGTCCCTTCTGCGCTCAGACTTTGTGTTGGTCTACGGAGACGTTGTGTCGAATATTGACATCAGTCAGGCACTGCAAGAGCACAGGTAAGAATGATGTCTGTTGAAAATAGTCAGTCATATTTCTTCACCACACGCTTTGGAGCTTTTACTGTCTCCAACATCCCTTTTTCGCTTCAAAAAACGCTCCGTTTTGTGTCACTGCATCCGAGACATATATGTCTGTAAAGGGGAGACTCGTGGGTACCCATGGAACCCTTTTTCATTCACATATCTAGAGGTCAGAGGTCAAGGAACCCCTTTGAAAATGGCCATGCCAGTTTTTCCTCTCCAAAATTTAGCGTAAGTTTGGAGCGTTATTTAGCCTCCTTCGCGACAAGCTAGTATGACATGATTTGGACTAATTCCTTAGGCTTTCTAGTTTTATATGATACCATCTAGCTCTAAAATTGAGCTGCTACAACCTCTGGAATACAGAATATTGGCCATCGGATTTTGAAGAATTTACTCTAATCATTTTGCAGTACCTCTGAGGCCCACCAGTGGTTGAGAAAAGCTGCTTTATACAACAGTTTAACTAAAATTCGATTTTAAAAATTGCAATATATCCCCTTGCTTACAGTATCGCAATATATTGCGATATATAGAACCGTAACCCCCCGTATCATGATATGTTATCTCTAATACTACTGTATGTCATTTTGCTTGCGAAAAGGCATCGTCGAAAGATGGAGAAGAACATCTCAGTGATGACGATGATGTTCAAGGAATCATCTCCAGGTCACAAGACCCGCTGCGAGGAAGACGACGTCATCGTCGCTATGGACAGCAAGAGCCAGCGGATTTTACACTACCAGAAGACACGAGAGCTGAAGAGGCTACAGTTCCCCATGGTAGGAGAAGTTTCACATTTCAATCACATACTTGGGCTAGTTTGGATTGATGATTGACGGTCGCTCCTGTTTGTTTCGCAGAACATTTTCCACAGTGGAAGTGATGAGTTTGAAATTAGACACGACCTCCTGGACTGTCACATCAGCATCTGCTCCCCGCAGGTTAGTTTCCAAACAGACACAGGAGCTGTGGAACTCACCGTTGAGGTAACAAGTTTTTCTCATTTTTTCAGGTTGCTGAGCTCTTCACTGACAATTTTGACTACCAGACTAGGAATGACTTCGTCAGAGGGATGTTAGTCAACGAAGAGGTACAGCGCAGCCGTCGTTAATCGAAATTAGGATCATGTTACGCTACAGATGCCTTTCAGCACGTAAATTCATTTTATTTCTGTTTAGATTCTGGGCAACCAGATACACATGCATGCCACCAAGGACGGTTACGGCGCCCGGGTGTCCAACCTCCTCATGTACGACTCGGTGTCGTCGGACCTCGTGCGGCGGTGGGTCTACCCGCTCACCCCCGAGGCTAACTTCGTCGACCAGAAGGGACGAAGCTGCACGTATTCTCGCCACAACGTCTACCGAGGCTCCGGCGTCAGCCTGGGCCAAGGCAGCCAGATGGAGGAGAACGTTCTCATCGGCTCCGACACTATCATCGGCGCCAACTGTTACATTTATAACAGCGTCATCGGGAACAATTGCACCATAGGTGAGCTCCCCGACCAGCGTGATTGAGATTATATAAACTGTACGTTATACAAGTGGTGTTAACGGTACCCCCTTCTTTTATCACAACAGGTGACGATGTGACCCTGGACCATGCCTACATCTGGAATAATGTGCACATCGCCAGCAACGTGGTGATCAGCCAGTCTGTGGTCTGCGACAAGGCCGAGGTCAAAGAAGGCGTGAAGCTGAATAAACAGTGTGTCCTGGCGTATAATGTAAGCAATGCATGTATTGTCATCATTTATTCTTCACTGTGATTTGTAGGGGTGGGAATAAATCGATACAACTTAGTATTGCGATATTTTGCGTGGCAATGTTGTATCAATACACGGACGTCAAGCATTGATTTTTTTATTATATAAACTATTAACCTCTTAGGTTAGAGGTTGTAGCGGACTCAGTCTTAAAGCTAGATTGAATCATATGTGTATCATATGAAACTAGAAAATCGAAGGAATCGATTGGTACCAACCACGTCATGCTAGCTTGTCGTGAAGAACACTAAATAACGCTCCAAAGTTAGGCTAAATTTTGCTGAGGAAAAACTGCTTACATCTGCCAACTGCTTACATCTCTTAACTTTTAGTTAGAAGCTGAGCAATCAAATGTTTATGAGCTTGCAGAACTTCTTTCCATGTTAATGCTGCACTGGAGAACTTTGCATGTTGGCAAATTTTATGCATCAAGAGATAATTGAGCAGATTTTGAGGACTGTATGTGGTAAAAGTCATGTAACACTGTGTAGTAGGTTTTGTCAATACATACAGTATGTGCTTTATTCTGCAGGAGACAGCTTTTTCTTTCATTTTTATAAAATGTTTTGTATTTAAATCCACCGCTTTCTGTGTGACATTTGGTGAAATCTATGACTATCTCTATCTTATCACAAAATTTGCTGGGATGTGTTTTCAAGGTGGTGATTGGACCAAACATCTCTCTACCCGAGGGCACCGTGGTGTCCATGCACCACCCGGAGGAGGAGGAAGAGGAGGACGACGACGAATTCCTGAGTGACGACGCCGAGGTCGGTCACAGCAAAGACAAAACCAAACTCAAAGGTGCGTATTATTGACTGCGTTCTGACGTACACGTGAATGAACAAAACACTTGTCTGTTCGTGGTGGTGATGAGCTGTTTTCTTCTGTCCTCCAGTGTTTAACCCAGCGGAGGTTGGAGCGGAGGGAAAAGGCTACATCTGGAAGGCCGGCAGTCTGGACGACACAGAGGATGAAGAGCTGTCGCACTGTCTCTGGGGTAGGAGGACAGCAGCGTGGCTGGCTTGTTAAGTAAAATCATAGTAAAAAAAAAACAACTTTTCCCATGATGCTATAGTCCTTGTCCCACTCAGCGTGGCTTATTCTTCCCGTGCAACAGGTTTGGTGTTGAATCCTGACCCTGAGAGTGAAAGTGAGGACAGCGAGCCCGATGATCCTGATGACCCAGTGATCCCCTCCCCCGAGATGGACGATGTCAAAGGTGAGAGTTGCTCATTTCAGCTGTATGTGGAGCCGTAGGAGCGCCCCCTACTGGCCAAAGAGACAGAATACCAACAACAAAACCAGTGATGATAGTCATCCTCTGAGTAATCTGATTACTCTCACAACATTGATAGTGTTTTACAAATACATCCCAGCATGGAATGGTATAATATATTCATCATTTAATGCTGCAACTAACTATAATTTGCATCACAGATTAACCTGTTGACTTTTTTTTTAATTAATGTAGTAATTGTTTATAAAATGTCAGAACTTTTTTAACTTTTTTTGAGTTAATTCATCAATTAATTGTTTTAGCCTTGTGTCTAGGGCTGCCCCCTCTTAGTTCATCGTGAATGAGTTATTTCCAAGAAACTTATGAGCACGTCTCTGGTAAACACAAGATTTAAGGTGGTGCTTTTGTGTGATTCTTTGTGGAGAAACTCAGTTTTACAGATTTGTCGATTAAATCAACTAATCGATTAGTCGAAAAAATCATACGAGTGTTCAAAAATCAGATTGACAGTTTACATTTTTTCATTCTTTGCTCACGGGAACATGTCTGTACCAGAGCACAAAAACTCAAAAGCTATTACATGTGCATTCATCGTCTATGTTTTAGGTAATTTAGGAAAATAATTTCATTCCACTTTATGTTTGCCAACACATAATTTTAAGGTGCTGCAAATTCTTAATATTCTTTAAGGAAATTCCTGTAAAGAATGCATATTTACTATAATTAAATGGGTCTTTCTTCTGGAAATCAACATTTGCTTTTAAACCCAGACAACTAACTAAAGATTGTCTTTTTTTTTTATCTATAATTACTACTAAATTGCACAGTTCATTCCAGGAAACCTTGAACCTAGAAAAACATGATTAGAAATCTGCAAAATAGAGTTATAAGCATTACCACTGGTATTAAAGTCAACAGAATCTGTTTAAAATCATCTGTTTAAACTAAGATGATCGAATGGCCTCTGGTTCTCTCCCTGTTGTGTGTTTGGGTTGAGCCGTCCTCCTTTCTGACTCTTGTTCTTTGGTCGTAGTCTTCCAGTTGGAGGTGCTGGGGACTCTGCAGAGAGGTTTGGAGGAAAACATCAGCTTTGACAATCTTGTACTCGAGATCAACTCTCTCAAGTAAGAAGGAACTTAACTGCAGTTCTAGTTCTCTCTTTCAAAGCTTTCTGCACGTTCAGTTTGACGCCATCTTTCTCTTCAGGTACGCCTACAACATCACTCTGAAAGAGGTGATGCAGATTTTAACCAGAGTGGTGCTGGAGTATCCTTTCCAGCAGCAGGGCCCACAGCTTACCCCGTCACAATACGTCGCTCTGCTCACACCGGTAAATATGTGATTTTTTTTTCTACATTGTAGACGCTGCTAGAAGTAAAGCTCCTCAATTTTTAGTTTTCACTTTTGTCTTTGTGCTCCTCTCAGTTACTGGAGAAATGGGCGCCGGTGTTTAAGAACTACGTGAAGAGAGCACAGGACCATCTAGACTGTCTGTCTGCCTTTGAGGAGCACTTCCTGGAGCAGGAGACTCACTGGGCTGCTATGGTCAAGGTCAGGGTCAATCACCACTACCGTGTACACTCAGTGATGTGATGACTTTTATACAGGTTGAACTGAGAGTCATCAAAAATCAGGAACCATGTAATACTGCAGCTTTACTCTGCGTTCATCAAGCCTGGTGTTGAAGATGCTGTGTTTTTATTTTCCATGCAGGTCCTGATGAGCATGTACCAGCTTGAGATCCTGGAGGAGGAGATGATACTACGTTGGTTCTCCCAGGGAGCCACCACCGACAAGAGCAGACAGCTCCGCAAGAACCAGGGGGTAGGTAGCTGGGTTCACATAGGACACTATTTATAACATCATTTCACAATTACACAATGAAGGGTTGAAGTTTGGATGATGTGGTAAGAGAATGTTTACCAGCTGGTGTCAGCACAACAAAAGATATACATAAAATGCATTCAACAATGATCTAAGACAATGTAGAGAGGAAGATAAAATGAAGCAGAATCAAATTAATAGAAATGGACAAAAAAAATATTAGACACCAGGATAAGTCACTGCTGTTTAACCAATGTGACCTGATATTAATATAAATAAACTATGTATGGAGGACCAAACCAGACTTGCAAGGAAAAAACGAAAAACGTCAGTTAAATAAATAAATAAATAAATAAATAAAAGAGAAGTCATGATTCTTGTGGTTGGCTTCTTCAAATGATCATTTCCTTTTTCTACAATATCTAAATACTAAAGGGAATCACAAAGCAGTAACTGGTTTGAATTATAATCTTGTTTGCAAAGAGGAATATGTTCAGTCATTTGATCTGTCTAGGAGCATGTCTTGCTGAATATTTGACTAAATCTGTGACGCCCCCATTATTTACATGAAATAAATTAGATCACAATCCAATTTGGATATTTCTCGAATGTATTTGTTTTCCAAACCTATAAAGAATTTTTGTCACTTTCTCACAACCCAAATGTTTTCCTCCAACAGCTTCAGAAGTTCATCCAGTGGTTGGAGGAGGCCGAGGAGTCTTCAGAGGAGGAAGGGAAATAACGAGGAGCCCTTAAAGGACAAATATGACACTGTAAAACTTGAAAACTGTTGTTTTGAATAAAGGATTCAGGCAGTTGGTTTTACCCTCCACAGCAGCTTTCTGCCACTGATATCCAGCAGGATGTTTCTCTGTACAGTTCAAGCCGATATACATTTTATCACTCAGCGCCATGTCATGTAAGGGCTGTGTGCTATGAGCGTCAATATCCAAATAAAGAAGAAAGACCCTCAAACTGCTTGGAAATGTATCACCTATCTCACTTTTCTGTCAACAACACAAAATGTCTTTTTAAAGGTTTTAATAGAGGTTTTATTAAATACAAACACCACACCACTTAAAAAAAAGATTGTGTACAATAGTGTTTAACGTCCTTTATTGTCTACAAACGGAACAGTGACTGCAGGTCATAAAACAATACAGTAAAAACATAATGATCTACGAGGTAGAAGATTATATCGGCTAAATAGATTCAGTCCAAATCACCTTAAAATCGGATTTTAATTCCACCCTGTCTGGACATTAAGATGACCGGAAACTTGGACTGACAGTGATGAAATATTAATAATTTCTTTGATCAGGTTCACAAAATGTAAAGTAAAAGATGTGAAAAAGTGAAAAGAAATGACATCACATAACCCCTTCAACTGATTTGATCTTAAATTATCTATATAAAAAAAAATACAATTTCATTACAAAAATAAAATACAATGTTCCCTTGACAAAGTAGCTTTGAATTTATTTAATGTCTAAAGTTAATACATCTAATGAAGTTGAATATCCAGTGTGCTCCTTTGAGTTTTTTTTTTTTTTTTTTTTTAAATCACTTATCACATAATACTTATGATAATTATGGCCTTGTGACTGCAGAAGAAATTAGCGATAGCTCAGAGGCCACACTGAGCGGTTTTCAAGCAAATTTGTACCTTGTCGTAGCTTGACATGCCATTAGCCCCACGAGGAATTCATCTCGTAGCAAGGCTCCATTCACCCCCCTATAAAGTGGACTCTTATAGGCCTACAGACCCTCTAATTATTGTCTTCATCAGACTAAACTGCCATACTCCACCTGTGCTCCCATCATCAGGTGTAGAGAGCTTCTACAAGATACTAACATGGTTAAAAATCTGTTCAGTGGTCCATTAAGTACGGTGGCCCAGAGGGGCAAAACAGAACAACATTGGATAAAACAAAAATAACAAAATAAACAAAAAACAAAATATTTAACACAATAACACTTAAGAAAACACTTAACAGTTTAGAAAATACATAATTAACTTGGGCTCTGTCTAAATGAGAACAAGAATTGTTGTCGCTACCTTTTGTCTTTTTTTTCTGTTTTGTTAATTTGCTTCCAGTTTTGTTGTGTTTTCTAATTTGCAAATGTGATTTCTAAAATGTTGTTGTGCTTTCTATGTTTCTAATGTGGCTACTTTCCAAATTGCATACTTTTTCTTTTTTTACCTCTAGTACATACTGCAGCTGCCCTTAAAAGTACGTACTATTGCACGCAGTATGCACAAAAAGTACAAAAGCAAAACTCTGTTTTTTTTTTTTTACAACTGCCGCCATTTTGGACCGAAAACGCTTATTATATTTAGAATATTTTATTGTTCAACACAGGCCATATCGGTGGAATATGACAATAGAATAGAAATAATATATTTACTTTTGTGCGGCACTTTTTAGGCGGACGTTTTATTGGCGTCTGGTAGTCGCTTTCAGTCCAAAATGGTGGAAGCGTAGCTTTGCTGCTGTAAACAAACAATTAACTTTCACTTCTTGGCCATATACGTTCTTTGGTATGCATACAACTGGGACATACTGCTTCGTCATAACATTGCACCTTGAACTTTGACCCTCTTGCTCATATGTCCGCTGTGCAGAGGATTGTGGGTCAGAAGAGCCAGAAAAGCATGCTGGCTTGCATACTGCAAAATGCGAGCGGATGTAGTAGGACATCCTGGTATTTTTGGCATACAGCACTTGACATACTATGTATTGGGACATACTAAATCTTTTTCTGCCATATTAAATAGTATGGTTGTACGGGTATTGGTATAGTTTTGTCCAAAATTGTTGCGTTTTGCCCCTCACGGCCACCGTAGACAGCGAAGGCTTTGATGCACCTACCGAAATGACATCAGGATGGTGCTACAGTATGGAAGATAAAACAGTACTGAAGCAGTATTGGGACACCCATAAAGCTGTCACAGAGCTTTTTAAACCTGCAGTATCAACGTCTACGAGCCTACTTCGACCTGTCATCCCGTTTTCCCACCAAGCCGTAAATAACTCCGGCTAGAAGAGAAGCCCCCGTGATGCCGGTAACAGCAGTCAGCGTCTTCCACATGCCGGCTGATCTCTCGTGCCGGTCCATGAAGCTCCTGTAGTCAGTGGGCACCAGGATGTACTTGCGGCCGTCCTGCGGGGCCTGCAGCCTCATCACCTGACCCCCCTCCAGCACCACCTCACCAAAACCAGTCAGGGTGGTCCCCACCCGCAGCAGCTCCTCGCTCTCCTCCATCGCCACCGCTTTCTCCCCGCTGAGGCCCTGCATCACCACGTTCACCAAGCCCTCCTCGGCACGCCTCACTTTGAAGTAAACCCTGTTCATGTAGAGCCCGGAGGCCTCCAGAGGGTTCTGAATCTTCACGTACAAGTCGGTGATGTAGGCTCCAGGGCTGACCAGACTGAAAGGCACCGAGTTGTTGGTTTCTTTTCTGTTCTTTGTCCGAGAATTCCTGGAAAAGCAAACTGTTATTAACAGGTTAGTAGATTAGATAGAGACACTTTAGGGATTATTTTGTAGTCTAAATGTACCACGTCTTGGTGAGGGAGTTCCAGTACTTCCAGTGCTCCTCCACTGCTATCTTCTGCATCACACCAAAGCATCGTGGGACAAACTGGCTGGCCAGAGGCTCCCCGTCTGCCTGCACCATACCTCAAAACAGACATGAAGGGAACTGTAAAATACCTGTGACTGATCCCATTCAAAACTGCATTCAAAAAAATGTTAATTCTAGACCTGTTTGTACCTTCGACAGCAACATACTGAAGTCGCTTGCGGGGAGACGCTCTCAGGACTTTGACCAAATGTTGGTCTGGCTTGAA
The DNA here is from genome assembly GCA_916701645.2 of Sebastolobus alascanus. Classification (NCBI taxonomy): domain Eukaryota; kingdom Metazoa; phylum Chordata; class Actinopteri; order Perciformes; family Sebastidae; genus Sebastolobus; species Sebastolobus alascanus. The sequence continues at coordinate 1,972,204 of CAKAOJ020000056.1, read as the reverse complement.
GATGGGTATTTCCTGAAATGGATAAAAAAAGCAATAAGCATTTCATTCATCATTACAAGACTAGAGCTGTGTTAATTCTTTAACAGGACTCAAACACTGATGTAGTCTGGTCTACTTGCCTTCAGCTTTTCCAACTCTTTTTTCTTTTCTTGGTATAAATGGTAGAAAAGACTCGAGAAGGCAAAACTGGAGCCGACACCAATCACAACCAGCGGGTTTACAGGGAAGTCGCCCATATCTGTGTGTATGAGAGGAAGTTATAAACAAAATAGGTCAACACAAGTCGATATACACACAGTGATTATCGGTGTAGAAGTACGTCGTGTGGTTTTGAAGAATAGTTGCATAAATGGAATAAAACGTACCTGTTAAACTAGCAGGACAAACTCTGACACACCTGCAGTTTGGTCACATAAATCGAAAACAGAAGCTGTAATTACGTTGATTTCATTTCCTCGTTTGACCACGTTGCGTCACGTTTCATCAGCCAATCAGAAATAAGCAGCATCCACCAATAGGAAATAAGCAGCATCAGCCAATAGGAGATAAGCAACATCAACCAATAGGGAATAAGCAGCATTTTTTAATGAGATTTTTGACCACCAGGTGGCAGCATTGTCCTGGCTGAAACCATAGACTGTATATACAGAGGTTATGGTTGAAACATTTATTACTTTCTTGCACACTTACATTTACCAATTTAACTACACTATTCAGTTTAATATTTAGTAAATATAATTCTAGCAATGTGTTTAACTTGAAGTACTTTGTCCTTTGGGTTTCAGCAGGCTACCTGAACCCTCCATTTGCCATTTTTCATTAAGCCCACAGTGGTGGGCTTAATGAAAATCATTTACTTAAGTAAAAGTAGCAAGACCACACTATAAAGATACTCCATTACAAGAAAAAAAAAAAGCATAATTCAGAATTACAAGTACAAAAGTGAAAGTGCTCATAATGCAGAATGTCCCCTTTTACTATTCCATTATCTTTGATGCATTACAAGTCAGTGTTACTTCATTGTTGTGGTTGGTCGATGTGTGTGTATACTTCATATATTATATAGCTAATGTATTGATTCAGGGAGTTTATTAAGAAATTTCAAATGAGTTATTTGCTAATTATTATCTATTTATCAGCAGACATGGAAATTAAGTATATCAATTAACTTTGTATTCTTCTCCTGGAAATGTATAAATAAATTATATTTATAAATTACCAGCTATTGTGAAATAGTGTAATATAATTATCAAATGTTTATAATAAAGTAATTTTTGGTAAATTTTGAGGTAAATATTGGGGTAATTTGGCAGTAATTCCAAAGAAATTTCAAATAGGTTACTTGCTAATTATCACCTAATTACCATGCAATTTGCAGACCTAATGTGATGCGATGCGATGCGATGCGATGCGATACACTTTATTGCCCCCACAGGGAAATTTGTCTTGGACTCACATGCTGCACACATGATGTGAAACTTGAAATATCGACTTATCATATAGCTGCCTCCATAGTAATAATAATAAACAGACAACATATAAACAAAGCAACATGAATTTAAGCACATCACAACCACACATTACACATATTGCACAAATTACACAACCAGTGATAAGAACAAGCAACATATCGCATGACCCGTCATCATATCATGAATCTATTGCACAAACTCCCATCATCCTATCATGAATCTATTGCATAAACCTTCGCATCATATCATGAATCTATTGCATAAACTCTTCCTACCATGAAGATATTGCACAACCCCTGCAGCCTCAAGCAACATTATTTAAATGTTTTATTGAGGTAGGCATAAATGAGTTTTTAAAATGGTTAAGTTTACATCAGGGTACTCTATATCGCCTGCCAGAGAGAAAAATCTCACACTCGGCGTGGAGAGTATGTCAGACTCTGTGCTGGCCTGAGAACCAACTGCTCATATATTGACTGGAGGGACTGGTGTTCATTCCTCTGCATTCCTAACCTTCATGGCAGTCTGTACCTAACAAAGAAACTTAGATTTTAACTGTACAGAGAGATTGCTGTACCATGCTGACATCCAGACCATGATCTCTAATACAGCCTGGCAAAATACAAACATAATCCTCTGATCCACGATGCAGGAAAAGCAGAAATTGGTGCAAAAAAAAAATGTATCAGACTGCAGGAAATGAAGTTGTTTTTTTTGTTTTTTTATAATATTTTTATTTAAGAAAAATAATATTATTCACAGATATTTACACAGGGAATGATGATTCAATATTAAGTAATAAGATTAATAATAAAATAAAATAGGATAAATTAAAATATATAAAATAATGTAAATAACCAAAAGCAAAAAATAAATAAATAAACAAACAAACAAACAAATAAACAAATAAATAAATAAATAAATAAATAAATAAATAAATAAATAAATAAATAAATAAATACAAATAATATTATAAATAAATAAAGATTAAAAAAAGCCAGCAAACACATAATTAATAAAATAAAGCATACATACAGATTATTTAAATTAACATTTTGCATAGGAAAAGATACATATACATGCTTTGAAATATGAACAAATTTGTGGATGTTCAAGTATATAGGCTTATTTACCAGCAGTTATTAACATGGTAACATTCTGGTGTGTAGAGCGCTCAATGAGCGGTTCCTGGTTTGGGCTAATCATGATGAATAAAATTACAGTGCCTGCCTAATTTTGGGGAAGGGTCTTAAGCCTTTCGACATAAGACACTAAAGGGTTGTATGGAATTTTTGGGTTGACCCTCGAAAGTTATGCCCTTGACTGTCCACGTCCAGTTTAATACCGTAAGTTTACTGCTGGTTGTGGTGTGATACTGATTAAAGTTGCCAATCCGAATGATGTAGTCTTGAATGTGATGAGTCATTTTATGGAGACTGTAACAGGATACGTACGTCTATGAGGTGTGAGCAGTTCCACCAAAGAGGAATTTCCCTCCTCGGATTGTTTTATTATGATAACTTTTAGCGGCCTGAAGATATCAATCTACCCTACCTAGTGTTTCACAAGATATGAAAAAAAGAGTGATGTTTTCTTCTTCCCTCCTATTAATCAGCTTATGACCTCTCAGTTTTACCTTGTGTGACTCCCTGGAGAGATCACCTAAGTACACTGAAGCAGCTAATCCTCTGATTATGTCTTTACTGTAAGTTGCCAGCGTTGACCAACGTAATACACCAATGCATCATAAAGGAAAGCGTCACAGCTTCCTTTTTTCTCTGCCTCTCTCTCTCTGTGTACTGACTAGCTGACTATGTTCTCTTGGCAAACAGTGTTTGACTGTGAATGCACACCTGTTTTACATGCGAGGTCGTATTTTCTCCTGTCATTTGAATGCTGGGTTCACAATTGTTTCCAGCTGAACTTTTTTTCCAGTCTGTGAAAACAGTTGCGTATATTGAAAATGTATCTGCACCGCAGGAAATACTGGAATGGACCTCTGTTGGTCCACAAATAATGGTGAATCTTCAGGGGCATCTCTTGACACCACGACTTTACAGTTTAATTCAACACCTGATGCTTTAAAGTGGCGGTAGGCAGTATATTTTTGGCATCATTGAGCAAAAATTCCATAATAACCTTTCAGCATATTGTAATTCAAGTGTTCTGAGAGAAAACAGACTTCTGCACCTCCTCATGGCTCTGTTTTCAGGCTTTAAAAAATCTAACGGGAGACTTTGACCAATCACAGGTCATTTCATTGAGAGAGCGTTCCTATTGGCTGTGCTCCGGTCATGTGACCGGAACTTGGCGTTCCTTCAACAGATTTTACAATGGCGGCCGTGTCACAAACGTTCTCATTTTACAGCCAAACAGTACCTTACAAGATGATTCTGAAAACATTTGAGGCGAGAAATAGACATTACAGAAACAGAATATTGATTCATATTTGATCAGTTTGACCGTTTGGTCGGATTTCGCGAGTGATTGACAGCCGGCTCTCATAGACTGCAGCTGGACAGCAGACCTCAGATCAGCTCTGACTGCTTGTTTTTCCTCCGGTCTGTGAAATCTTGCAGATGCCGTTAGGAGCACAGGAGGACACAGAGGAACATGATTTTTTTCAGGTTACCTGTTTCATGTACTACTGTCACGATATAGCGACCGTTTTATAAAAACAACTTTTTTTAATCATATTTGCTCCAATCTCGCCTACTTCAGCTTAAAGAAGAGAAGAGATGAGATGAGAGACAACACAGGACTAAAGAATGCCTTTTATTTAGAGCTGCTTTTGTCCCTTAGTTGCTTAACTCTCATCCCTATTCAGGCGTTGCTTCATTCCTCTTCGATATGTCCTTGACTGCTCACTGAAAGCAAAACGGCATTCAGTTCATGATAATGACATTGGCCAGTTTCCGTATTGTTGGAACACCTGTCACTCACGCAACCTTGGTGGAGCGTCTCCAAACCTGCATGCAACGAACCCGTCTGATGACACTGACAACACGGACGGTCTCATATCTCTGTGGAAATATGCAGCGGCTGCACAAATGGATTGATGCGAAACAGAGCAACACATCAGGACAATATGAAAAGTCTGTCATAATTTGTTTAATGAATAGTCTTTGGCTAATGAATGGTTGCTATTCTTATTTCATCAGCAAAATATGTCCCTGAATCCTCCGGTCTGACTTCCACAGCTCTAAATTCTCTAATATTTGTTTTAAAGATGCACACACACCCTTTGGCCCTCCTTCCTCTCACTGACAAAAGACACACTGCTTCAGAGCCGCCGGCCTGACAAACTAAAGAGAAGAAAGATGAGGCTGTTGGGAATATCAACATTTTCCTCAGACCTATTATAAAATTAGGAAGAAAAACGATATACGACTAAAATTACAATATATTAACTTATTATGCACCGAAAAATGAACTTCCATGGGCTCTGCCATTTCTGACAACGTCAACAAACATGTCACAACTCGTGAACTCGGAGCTTTCAGAAATTTTCATATGGACTCACGACCCCATTTGAAGGCACCATATTTCTCTAATTTGAGACAGTGGAGAATGGGTGGCACTGGAGATGTAGTTATCCAATAACACTAATGTCTGCATTTATGTTTTATACATCAGAAGCCCTTGACAGAAGGAGAATATGGCCTTGAAAATGGAAGGTCTAGTGCCCAGTAACACCGGTAGAGATGTTGACATGTGACCTCAGTAAAATGTTTGGTTGTGTCTGCAGCCATGCTGCTGCTTTGTGAGGCTGCACAGTTGAGCTAAGGGGTCCTCTTTAAATGATGGATGACGTGCATGAGAAAATCCTATATTCAAATGGTTTATGGTGCACTTTCAACGCCCCCGAGATAATAACAAAAAACAAGTTTTAACGAAGTAAAACAGCCGGTTTTTCTTAGTTCCTTAGTAGACGAGATTTGTGTGATTGCGAGCTTTGACAAGATGAAATAGTATTCCTCGTCTCATCGTTTCATTTTCTCATTAAAGCAAACAAACAAACACACACACACACACACACACACACACAGACACACACACACTAACACACACATACACACAGATTTACATTGCTTTTGGTTTCCCCGCTGAGAAGATAATTTTATTCTCTGATCATCCTTTCTGTTTGATGAGTTTGGTGCACCTTCATAACTGCCATAATTGCTTCCATTAAAATATCCAGCGTGTTGACTGACAGCTCCCAGGTCAATTAATTTCTATCAGCACCTCGATGTGCCCCACGGGGAGCCTCTCAGGGTGCAGCGTTATATTTCAGCTTGAATTTACGCCGCAATTACCAACAATAAATAATTCCCACATTCATTTGGAGCGATTAAAGCTTTAATTCCTGTAAATGAGACCCCTGCAGCCTCTGATTGGCACCACATCTCAATTGTCAAATGTGAACGATTGCTTTATGGCACAAAACAGGAAGATGTTGCTGATCTAATAGTGCAAACAAAAGCTTCCATAGTTCCGGGCAGCAAAGATCATATTCATGACAGAGGGCTTATGAGAGATGTTAAAGCACTAGAAGGTTAAGAACATTATGATAGAAGTATATGATGTCCATCCCCATGCCCTATTGTGTCTCATAAGTTGTTGCAGCAATTTTGGGGGTTGATACCATTTGTTACAGAGATTTGGTGCTAAATTTAACAATTTTTTACCACTCAAGAATTGATAAAAATTATCAAAAATCCCTCCAAAATACCACATTAAGACACCAAGACCTTGAGGAACATCATAGAAAAAGCCATGCTGTGATTTGGTGTCAAAAACTTTTGACATTTGGAGATTTCTGCAAGATTTGCATTTTTTGGCGATGAGATGGCGAGCACTTCTGTTCTGGAAACTGCTCAAAACCCCCCTTATTGTCAATCTACCTAGGAAAGCCATCCATCCTCTGAATGCTCTAGGTCTCTAGTTTGTGGCTGTAAAGTTTCATGAGGCTGTGATTATCCTAGAGGTCACCACAGGTCATTTTATACAGTGAGGTCACGATTAAAAAAATGGTCTCACTACAATGAAATGGCTACTATGGGGACTAACATCATCACACATGAATACAGTTGGGCTCATTGGATCCACAAGAGTCTTTACAGTGAGACCCAATTTATGTAATTCCAAGACTGTTTATGGACCCAAGTATGCAGAAATATTCAAATACACCATTTTAGAATAGGAGAAAATAACACATTTGTACTGCATGCAAAAAACTGCATGTGATTATCATAAAGTGGGCATGTCTGTAAAGGGGAGACTCGTGGGTACCCATAGAACCCATTTTCATTCACATATCTTGACATCAGAGGTCAAGGAACCCTTTGAAAATGGCCATGCCAGTTTTTCCTTGCTAAAATTTAGCCTAACTTTGGAGCGGCCTATTTAGTCTAACTCAATGTAGCTTCACTCTAGCTCTAAAACTGAACTTGCTGCAGCCTCTGAAAGACAGTGAAGTCGGTCAGGATAGAGGGCGGGTCTCAGAGGGTTAAACATGCTTTGCATTAGTAAGTAAATTAAGGATGTGTGCATACAGATCAGGCCTCAGAAAGCAGCACAGGAAGCACAAGATACCAGGGATAGAAAGGAGTTTTCTGTCCTGAAATTCCACAAGATTCATCCAAAAGAGCTCAAAAGCTCAAACGGAGGTTATTCTGACATCCATCAAAGCTTTCATGAACCTCAGTGAGCCATTCGCTGATCTTAAAACCAGACCAGTAAAACGTATAAGGTAAAGCACATGCTGCCACTGGAGGAGTCAGTCAGTGCATGCATGGAAACAAGGAGCGGTCCTGTGCATTGTTCTCAGTTAGAGCATGTATTCCCCATGGTTGGAAGTAAATGACTCAATCCTCTTCACACTATGCACACTGATGATTGCAACCATCTGACCGGAGACACTGCATGCTTTTCACACTGCAGAACTTCTATATGGAGCAGACATATTTTTCAGTTTCAGTTCCCACACTATTTTTTTTTTTTGATGAATTATGAGCTTTATATCTCTCTATTCCCCAACCACTTCACAAACATACTGTATGTGCACCATGCATCATTCTCTGAGCACATACAGCAGCATTATCTTATCTGTCAGCTTCATATCGGAGAGCCTAGTGAGAGAAACTGATTTTTATTGCATGTAACTACACAGTTCATGTGATTGACTACAGTATATGATCTTCTATATGGTCTGAGCCAATAATAATGAAAAGAAGACGTCTTAATGGTTCTTGTGCATATTTTGTTGGACTGTGAATGTTGAGTCACAGTCAAGTGCAGCTGATCTATAGATGCAGTCATGTTTTAGTAATATTCCTCAGCCTCTATTCTTCAGCTATATGCACCATACAGATGCGTGACAAATAATAATAATAAAAAACATAAATTGTCTTAGGAAGGTGTTCATTCACATCAGTATCATCCTCATCAAACCGTTTATGCTCCACTACACATTTATTCAGATTTTTTCGTTTAATTTGTCACCTGTCTGTCGGTACTCAACGTGGTGGAGGAAGTACCGCTTATATCTACATAGGGAGCGGGTCCTCGTCACGGAGCCGGCCACCATGTTTCTACAGTAGCCCAGATCGGACAAACCATACACCGGCTCTAGAGAGGGCCATAAACGTTTACACGTTGATTGTTAATACTGATGCATCAAGTATAAGTAGCATTATACTGTTGTAGATACTGTTGTCAGTCCAATGGTTCCCAACCTAGGGGTCGGGCCCCTCCAGAGGGTCATAAAGTGAATCTGGGGAGAGGAACCAAGAAAAAACTAAGTCGTTTTTTATTCTGTGAAGTATTGGATACTTTTTCTTCAGTTTGGGCCTCAAACTGTTTTTTTTTTTTTTTTTTTTTTTTTTTTTTAAATCAAACCATTTAAAACATATAGAGGGTAAACATCTCTTTGTTGCAACTGCTAACAACTCATGGACATCTGAAACATAACAAGGGGCCTCACTAAACACTGTTGTATTTACTGTAAGTCACAAGCCAAAAAGAGGGCGGAAGGGTGGAAGCCACAGGATTAATCTTTAATCTTGAACATGAACTTTTATCGTGTTTTTTATGTAAATTCCTAATCTGTACGTATCCTGTCAAGTGGAGTCAAACATACAGTATTTGCCTATGAATTGTGTAGTATAAAACTAATAATACTCAAGTACAAGTACCTCAAATTGTACTAAAATGTTCTCTATACAATATCCAGAGCCTCTCTGCACTGCTCTCATGCGGCGGTTACAGCTGATAACGCCGTCCCGACCGACGGCACCATAGCAGAAGTATAACACTATTAGCTCTGTCAGCACTGTTGCCGTTGTTTTCACTGTTAGCACCGTTAGCTACGAGCCGCCGGCTCAGCTGTCGCCATGTTGGGGTCAGTTGCAGCATCTGACTTCTTCCATTCAAATAAATACTGTGATTGATACGTCATATGTAATCATCTTTAAATTGTATGGTTAAATAGCAGACGGATGCAAGTTTAATACATACAAAATTTGGTTGGTCTGTAGTCCAAATAGTCTCTGAGTAACTGAGAGAAATGCAAAAAGTGTTGCAACCGTCCCCAGTCTCCCCTACTTGGTTACTTTCCACCTCTTAAAGGAGAAACTCAGGGAAGAGAAATATGCAAATAGCAAATGCAAAGTAGTGATATAACACAACATTGCAGCCATTTAAAATAAATATGGTAGCCTATTAGAATAGACCTTTTTTTTTTTTTTTACATTTTAAGTTTGCTTATAACAAACAGGCTATAGAAAATGAAACAAAGGGTCATGTCTTTATTTATGGATACAGTAGTTCCCTTCTTTCTCTGAAGCTATGTGTGTACACAATCATCTACTGACGTTCACAGGTGATCTGTCATTGGTTACTTGTTGGTTGTTCAAGGTAAAACCCGAGAGGGAGGAGGAGGAGGAGGAGGTGGAGGAGGAGGATGTCAGGAGCGGAGCGATTCATTCCTCTCAGAGCGCAAGAACGCGCAGAGTCAGCGAGGAGGAGACGCACACCAACCTGCGGCGGATTATCACGACTTTCTCAATTCTTTGACTTATTTTTTTCCACTTTCTATTACATATTTTTTTTTTTAAAGCATCAACTACTCTAAAGGATATGTTGGTGGCAAGTTCAAAGAGCGTGTTCATCATTCTCTCCTTTATGTTGCTGGATCCCGTGAGTAGATTTACAACACTTTTGACTCTCCTCAAGTAGTTTTCAATATGCGTCAGTTCTTTGCCTAATTTGGGAATGTATGGTTGACCACGTAGATCGATCGAGTAGAGCGTCCAAAACCAGTTTTGCATCCAAAACCAGTTTTGCACCCAAAACCAGTTTTGCACCCAAGACCAGTTTTGGATGCAGCAGGGCGCACCAATGTGCCCAAATGAGAAGCTCGATTCATTCACAGGTCAACATGTGGAGAGGGAAGCTGTGGAGAGAAGGATTTAGTTGGTAATGGTGCGGGATGTAGCCAGGAAATATTTGGCTTTAGTTTAGTAAGGTTTTCATCAGCATTGCTTTTGTTATTTAAAGATTTTTGCAATACTTTTTCAACTTGAGCTCATTGTTTTTAAGCTACAGTAGGTAGAAATGGAGCAACTATGATTAAAAAAAGTTTTTTTTATAAAATGGTCACTATATCCTGACAGTAGTGCATGAGACAGGTAATCTGAAAAAAAAAAATCATGTGCCTCTGTGTCCTCTGGTGCTGCTAATGGCATCTGCAAGATTTCACAGACCGGAGGAAAACAACCAATCACAGCCGAGCTGGATTCCTACCGTCTCTGAGCAGCTGTCAATCACTCAAATCACTGTCAAACTAGGCAGCGCTGATCAAATATGAATCAATATTCTGTTACTGTAATGCCTATTTCTCGCCTCTAATGTTTTCAGAAACATCTTGTAGTGTACCGTTTAGCTGTAAAATGAGAACATTTGTGACCCGGCAGCCATGTTGAGATCAGTTGAGGAAATACCAAGCACCTCCCACCAGCCGGAGCAAACTTTCTCATGAGAGAAATAGGCATTACAGTAACAGAATATTGATTCATATTTGATCAGCGCTGCCTAGTTTGACCGTTTGACTGGAGTTCGTGAGTGATTGACAGCTGCCTCCATTGAATGAACAGCCAATAGGAATGCTCTCTCTCTCTGAAATGACCTGTGATTGGCCAAAGTCTCCCGTCACTGGCTAGACTTTTTAAAGCCATGAGGAGGTGCAGAAGTCTAGTTTTCTCTCAGAACACTTGAATTAACATATGCTGAAAGGTTATTATGGAAATTTTGCCCAATGATGACAAAAATATTCTGCCTACTGCAGGTTTAAGTTTTTAAAATCAAGAATGACTTCCTCTCCCATCTTCACAGCACCAGTCTCCTCCTCCCTCTGGGTTCAGCCTCTGCTTTGTGTATCAATACCCTCGGGGCAAAAACCTGCAAATTACATTTGACACTAAAGCAAAACACTGGGCCGCAGTGTGATTGCTTTTCAGTGACATTCATGAGTTTTCATGTTCTAGCTGATCTCTTTTCACGACTACGGTCAAGGTGAATTATCACAAGGTGCGTGTAGGTCTCCCAACAGGACACCATGGCAATCGCCCCCTATTGTCTGCCTCTGTACTCTCTGGTCTCCAGCGTCCTTATCCACAACCGTCTCCTGCAGAGAAGAATGTATGATTCATGCTGCAACGCAGTCAGAGGTCAAAGCCCTGAGTATAGCGTGCTGGCTTTGACATCTCTATTTGTACACACTGGCAGTGTTGAAAATGAAGTAAAGGAAACGATGGGTTGTCATTGCTGGTGGGGAAGGTAAAAATGATGATCATGATGATGGCGTGCAGGATGTTTTCTCCTGATACTCCAACGTGCACTGCTTTAGGCGGCCGTGATCCATCACTGACAACATATTCTCAAATCATATAGTCCAGAGGTGCACCGTGGGACGTGCTGCGTAGCCTAAGGAGCGAGATAAATCATAACTTTAATGGGGGAGTCACCTTGTGTGGGGGGGAGAGAGGCTGGAGTCATATGGCTAACAATAGCCACATAGTACCAGTCTGATTAATTCCCACGGAGAGGAGACTCATCCACCTAAGTGGCAGCAATAAATCTTGTGGTCATGCAGAGGGTCTGCATGCTGCTGCATATATTCTCTGGTGGTGGTGAACCCTCATGGATTCATGGCCTAAGACTAACTCCACGTCTTCCAAAGCACGCACATGCAAATCTGAGGATTATGATGATTGAATCACAGTCAAAAGATTGATTTTGTGTCTGCCATGTGTGTCGGGTGGAGAGAATAATGGCAGCCCGGGTCCGCTCATCTCAGGAAGACCCCCACTGGAGACAATAGATGTGTTTGCCTTGACACGTGAAGCACTGTTGAGACAGCACATGCAGCACAACTGATGCAGGATCATGCATGATGTGGCCGAAGAGATATACAGAAAACATGTGTGAAATGTTCTCTTTGCAGGTGTTTTCAGCGCAGAGTCAGATGTGTGACATGGTGAAGGAGATAGACAAGGAGAGGGGCCTGTGTGAAGCTCAGATTGAGAACAAAACAACAGGTATGTTGGGTTTTTTTTGTGTGTTCGACATGCCTTTATTGTCCTGGCTGCACCTATTCTGTTTTATCCTAATTTGCTTAATCCACAAGTAGGTTCTGATTGAACGAGCTCTATAGACAACAAAAGCTGTTCAGACCTCCCCTCTGGCTTTACATTACACCTTGCGTGGGTGAACACTGTTTTCCACATAATACCAGCCTGCTGTCACATGTGCCTTGGGTCAATTTTGAAGAGGACCTATTATGATTATTTTCAGGTGCATACTTGTATTTTACGTTTCTACTAGAACATGTTTACAGGATTTAATGTTCAAAAAACGCTTCATTTTTCTCATATCGGCTGTGCTGCAGCACCTCATTTCACCCTCTGTCTGAAATCCTCTGTTTGAGCTCTTGCCCCGCCTCCCAAAAAGCCCAGTCTGCTCTGATTGGTCACCTGGCCCACTCTGTTGTGATTGGTCAACTGAGCCAAACTCTTCAGACTCCGCTCCAGCTCCGCTCTAACTATCTTTGTTTGAGGGTGTGCCAAAACAGCCATTAGGCAGGTATTTATGCAAATGTATTACTTGGTGACATCACCATGTTACGGAAGAAAAGGCGTTTCAGGCAGATCAGGAGCAGTGTTTCTGTGGGGGAGAGTAACTCCCTTGGGCGTGGACTTTGGGCTTTGTAACTTTGGAGACCTTTTACCTGCACAAAAAACTATAGAACACACTAAAGGAAAGGGAAAAAGCAGCGGGCTACCTCCGGGTCTGAGAAGTGAAGCTATTGCGGATGTGCCTTAAACTTGCATTCTTTCTAACAGCCAGCAGGGGGCGACTCCTCTGGTTGCAAAAAGAAGTCAAATTGTATAGAAGTCTATGAGAAAATGAGCCTACTTCTCACTTGATTTATTACCTCAGTAAACATTGTAAACATGAGTTTATGGCCTCAAACGCTAGTTTCAAGTCTTCTTCAATACAGCATGATGTTCATTTAGTAAATTATGGTCCCGTTTAGAGTCCAATAGACCATAAAGCAGGGTATAATTTAGGGCGTGGCTACCTTGTGATTGACAGGTCGTTACCACGGCGCTGTCCGGTCTGGGAGTTGTCCATGTTTTCGTCTTAGAACTTTAACCCTTTCACAGTGTGTTTTCAGTACTTGAAAGTTAATTATAACCTTTTTGGTCATTTAAAAATATCTCTCGTGTCACTTCTGGTTGAAAAATCAACAGGGCAACGGCCAAAAATCAAGATGGCGACGGCCAAAATGTCGAAGTTGAGGCTTCAAAACGGCGGTCCACAAACCAATGGGTGACCTCACGGTGACTTCGTCCACTTCTACAGTCTATGAAGCACAAAAGCATAATAGGTCCTCTTTAAAGTAAACTTTCTAATTGATCACATTTGACTTTATACTTTTTCATTAAACGCTATTAAGAAAAATACAGCAGCGAGTGTGGAATAATGAAACTCACTTAGCTGATCTGTTGTTTTAATTTCTGGTTGATGAAGGTGGAATTACATGTTGCTAAGTGGGGCATTGCATCCTCACAGCACGCAGCACATAATTAGGTTCTACAGAGAGATAATCGTGCTTCATTGAGCCTCTATTACCTCTGTGTGTAACCGCCGACAACTCATCGATTCTAACTGTGAGACTCTGTTTACTTTCACACATTGAAAAAGTCATTAAACACTCATTATCTTTTTTTAATCTAGATATCATTTCGCTCCCTATAGATTCCAACAAATGTGAATGCTGCAAAATCCTCAGAGTGATGATGCTAATATCACCTGGTAAACCTGATTTTTCATAGTGATGAAATGGTGAGCAGGTGTGGATGTAGAAGGGCCCACTGTGGACAGTCACAGTGGTCTGGGCAGGGAGCTGTTATATTAGTCATGGCGGCGGCGTGTTAACTCAGGTCATCCGCTGTTCCGGACCCAGGGCTGTAACGACAGCTTACCGGACACATTTTGGCTGCCATGGGAACTCCAGTGCTCCACCTTCACCTGAAGCAGGTTGCTGTTTGTCTCTGGAATTGAGTCATCGCACAACAGCTTTAGACATACACTGCTCATGTTGTTTTCTTGGTGCATGTGCTGTTTCCATGTTTGGCAATTACTGACACACATGTTTTGGCCTCTCTCTCTCTCTCTCTATGTCTCTCGGTCAGGTTGCAGTGGGACGTGGGACAAGATCACCTGCTGGCCCAGTGCCGAAGTTGGAGAGGTGGTCACCATCCCTTGCCCCAAATATCTCTTCTACTTCTCAAGGGACGTTCCCACACGTAAGAATCAGGTTTATTAAATAGACTGTGTGTGTGTGTCTGTGTGTGTGATCTTGGCTTACTCATGTTGTGGGGACATAAATCGGTAACACTTCATTTTACAGGTGCACAAATTTCATGGTAATTTAAATTTATCGGGCAAACCAATGAGAGACATAACTACTTTATTGCGTTTGTTTATTTCAACATAGATAATGTAGGATGGCCACGGCTCCACCAGGCTTAATCTTATAAGTGCTGGACATTTCAAAAGGTCCATGCCATGCTGTTGAGTCTTTGTCAGTATCATCACGCTCCACGCTTGAGACCAAAAATAGGACCTACTGAGCAGCATCCTGGTGGCTCATACTCATGATGTCATTCTGGCCAATGATCACCTGTTGTTTCTATCTTTCCTGACACCACATACAGTATCACGTATCACAAAGAACACGGTAAAACTGAAAACACATGGCGCAGCTGAGTCACAAAAAGACAAACAACTTCTCATCCTGGCACCGTCCACGCATCAAAGACACTTTATGTTTATTTGTCCTCCTTTAATCTATGAGAAGCCTCACAGGGAAGCAGTAGTAATAGTACTAATAAGGGGAGCCACTCTCTTGAGGATTTTACTGGCTAAATTGCAGCGTGTTTGTACAGTAGTTCCTGAGATGAGTTTCCCGTATATCTCATTTGTCATTAATTACCACACCGAGTCCCCTCAGTGTAATTACGCTGTAAGAGTTGATTGTATTCAGCTGGTAGAGAGGCCTCAATTTCAACTTAGTGCCTAGAGAAATGTTCCTTTATTGGAGTTGAAGCTGCTTGAAGTTGGCTTGTAAAAACACTGGTATAGTTCTTTGATAAGTTGTACTTTTTTTATAGTAACAATGGATCAGATGGCTATGTGTACTGAAGAATTATGCAAACTTTGCAGATATAGAGTGCTCCAAGGATGACGCATTTTTGTAGGCCAACCCGGAAATCAGCATCGCCGTGGTTCCAAACAAAAAGCCAAGAGGATTTTTTTGATTATTGCATAAAATAAGCTCTGTGGCAAACAGGCATTTATGATACTTGCACATTTTGTTCAGCAAGATAATTTTCACAAATGAACACAACTTTTATGATTTTTGAAGCGTAAATGCAATCGACAGAAGTAAAAAGCTAACGTTAGGCTATAAACGACCTACACCACGGTCACATGAACGCGAGTATACACAACGAGGCTGTAAAGGCGGACGAGTCGGCGTGATGATGTTTAGTAGTCTCATTTAAAGGCTTCAAAATTCACAAGTTGGGTATTTACTGATGTATTTTATATCGCAGAACAAAACGTTAAAATCTCTTAAGCTTGTGTTAACCACAGACCTTATTTCAGGCATCTAACTAAAAACCCATTCCAGGTTTTAGGACTCATTCCTGTAGCACTCTATTACAATTCTACAATTTCATTTAGCAGATGCTTTCGTCCAAAGCGACGTACATCTGAGAATTCATACAACATAAGCAAGGATCTAGATAGGAGGGAACAACGTGAATAAGTGCCAACAACAGCTTCAAGTCCGATCGGACGCAGGGGCCGACAGGCAGTGCACAGAAGGAATGCACAGGGTGGATAGAAGCAGATATATATATATATATTTTTGTCATCACCCTCATTAACAATATCAACAACATCATCAATATCATCATCATGAATATCATCATCATCATGAATATCCTAATCAATGGGAGTACCAGGCGCCTTTCAGTGGCAGAGCGTAGTGTGGGCGGGAGGGAGTGTAGACCTGGATGAGGGAGTTCAAGTAGGCGGGAGCTGTTTTTGTGCTGTTTTGTAAGCGAGCAACAGGGTTTTGAATTTGATGCGAGCTGCAACTGGGAGCCAGTGGAGGGATATGAACAGTGGAGGGATATGAACAGCGGAGAGACATGTGCTGTTTTGGGCTGGTTGAAGACCAGTCGCGCTGCTGCGTTCTGGATCATCTGCAGAGGTTTGAATGTGCATGCAGGGAGGCCTGTCAGTAGGGAGTTGCAGTAGTCTATTAAGCTCTATAATAATAATAATAATGTCAGGGAGAGTGGAGCAGGTGGACCCAAATGCAGGAGATCACAGACAATAGGAAGTTGGAGAAATAATTTTAATTCAATCTCCAATGCAGGGAAGGCAAAACTGAAACTCTCATAACAAATCAAGGATCCAACAAAGACTGAACTGAAAACCAGGACTTAAATACAAACTGATCTGACGAGAGGATGAAGTGCAGGTGGAGAGATGGGCGGAGAAGCTCAGGTGAGGGGAATGAGGTGATTAGGCCCGAGGAACGGGCAGGGAGCTGATTGGCTGGGGAAAAACACTGGGAACAAGAAAGGAGCTGATTGGTTGGGAAGAACTAACGAGGCTGATTCAGAGCAGGTGTGTAAACGGGCAAAGGAGGGAAAGCCAGTACAGGAACACAGGAATGAAAAACACAGTACAGAAAACCCCAAACAAAGAAAACAACTCAGTCCGGTCTACAAAAAGTCTGAAGGCATCTGGACACATAGTGCCATACTGTGACAAATAATACGTTTATTTAGTATATCACCTTTCATAGATCACAATTCACAAAGTGCTTTACAAGAATAAAAATGCATTAAAAACAGTAAAAAGATAAACCATAAAAAAAGCAATAAAAACAATCAATAAAACAGCTATTAGAAACACAAATTAAAATCTAGACTGCACAAAGTGACACAAAGGCATGTTTTACTCTACGGAGCTTTATAGCCCTTTCAGCATATTGTTTCGGTTTCCCCGCCCACAAACTCTCACCTTGGTAGCTTTTTCCAGCAAAAAAGCTCTGACAAACCAGGGCTGCATTCGAAACCGCACACTATAGTAGTAGTACGCAAAGCGCTGGAACGGTACAGGCTACGGTTACAACAACAGCAGCCAAAAACGGCTTGTTTTTTAAATTTTTCGTAACTATTTCATCACTAAATAAACTTCTGAAAATTTTTGAGGCAAGAAATCAACTGTGTAGATTTTGAACGTTTACAGTTTTACAATATTAGATGGCGAATCGAACATTTGCTCGGACGTTTTCGGAGTTTAGAAGCTCCACAAACTGCTGTTACAGCTAGCTAGCGCCTGCCGGGGTCGCTACCTCGTCAGGCGGGTCGTCACGCTCACAGACCGCTGTGAGCCGACTGGAGGGGCTTTTATTTGAGCTGTTAGAATAAATTGTTTAAACCTGCAGTGTCTTATAAAGTAAACAAACATAACATAAACAACAAAATCAAAGTTGTATTTTTCGATAATATTGCAATAGTGGTACGAGGTTGTTTTTTTTGTCCAGTGCTTTAAGAGCTGGTTTAAAGGCTAAAGCCTGGTCTAGCATACTGGAAAATACATCGCTTTAACCGATGCATACTGCATACTATACTCAGGACCGCAGTATGCAGTATGTACTGTATACTGCGTACTGTGTTTGTCAGTAGTATGTAGTAGGCGGTTTTGAATACAGCCCAAGTGTATGCTACCTGCCCATCACCAAATGGCAAACAGACAAAGTTAGTACCTAGCTATTGTAGCACAGTAGTATTTAGCATAGCGTAACGTTGATTAGCTGAGA
This sequence comes from Sebastolobus alascanus, assembly GCA_916701645.2. Taxonomy (NCBI): domain Eukaryota; kingdom Metazoa; phylum Chordata; class Actinopteri; order Perciformes; family Sebastidae; genus Sebastolobus; species Sebastolobus alascanus. Next base: position 1,954,261 of record CAKAOJ020000056.1, on the reverse strand, counting down.
GCCAGATATTTTTTGTCAATGGTTGATGGAGACCAAAACAGAGCTAAAAGGAGAATGAATTTTGGATTCCAAGAAACACGACTCGGGGTGGCGTTTGGGAACCACTGACGTAGAATAAAAAGCAAGAAAGACCACTTATGGCAGGTTGGAGTGGGTTGGATGGGTCCAATAAACACAGGACTTTCATCCAGGAGACCCGTGTTCGAGAGCGGTGTTTTGTTTTGTAAGTTAGTGACTTTTGTGATGTGTTTTCCGTACTTATGTTACTTGTTTCTGTATTGCACTTACTTTATGTACTTATTTAAAGACCAATCATGACGTTTTTCCTAAACCTAACTAAGTGGTCTTGTAGCCTAAACCTAACTGCAGACAAAACCATAGTTTTGTTGCGTGGCGTACAAATGACATGCGAAAAGGCTAAAATGCGTCCTCATCACACGTAGAATGTCCTTGTAATGTCATATTGTACGCCTTCCCGTGAGATTGGGTTGGTCTGTCAGATTTGTACCTGTCTTTGGTCTTGTGTCTGTGACACCTGGTCATGCATCCATCATCCGTGCTGTGCCTTGAACAAGTATAAAGTTGCAGATTTCAGCCGTAAGTGATTGCAGTGCTTTTACACACCTGAGTGCCGAGTCTGACCACATGGCGAGGGGGTTTTTACCCCTGTAATCCAGCCAGTATTTCCCCCATCATATTTCAGGACATGAGAGGGACTCAAACCGGGGATTTATAATCAGCATGTGCAGGCACGGTGCGGAGGAGAGGGGCTTTCTGGGAAGCTGTGATGTGACCCAGATGGGAGATATAGTGACCCGAAAGACGAGAGCACTCCAGGGAAAAGAGAGGGGACTCATAAAGAATCACCAGATTTGTGGGGTTGAAGCCAAAAGAGGTATATTTCACCGACATGTCAAAGGTTCACAGAATCAACACGCCCCCGCTGTGCAGGGACCAGGATGAGCAGCGAAGTGGACTTAAAAGAAAGAGTTGGGATTACACGTGGCCTGTGCTGCACCGATGTGCATGCTATCAATTATGCAGTAAATCAACAAGTCAGTGCATGTCTCTGCTGGTTAAACCTGCTCCGCTCTCAGGTCACGTAAGGAGGACTTCATTAAAAGATGATGATGATGAAAGGTCTGGGATTTGTGCATTGTAAATTACTGTTGGAGTCGGGTCAGAACCTTTACAGGAACTAAGAAAAACAACCTTGTTTGTGCAGCTTGACCGCTGTGCGTTTGACAATTTATTCATTTTATTTTGAACCCCGAGAGGTTAGAGAAATATGAATGTTTTTGTGAATGTGGTGGCAAAAAAAGTCAATTTAGCTTATTATCAAATGTATTCAGTGTTGACTCAAGTTATTGACACATCCCGAGCTGTTCGTTTTATTAGCCTCATACACACTCAAAAAAACAAGCATTACGAAACACGGCGCCACAGAGATTCAGGGCCAAGTCATAAATTTAGTTGAGATAGAGTTCGCCACTCTCATGAACTCTTTACCTAGTGGGTCTAACACAAACACACCATCATTCATCTCGTTCAATAACAAGCTCAGAGTGACAGAGTGCCTGGCTGTCAATGGCTTCACCTACATGCCATAACATTAGCTGAGCTGAAGCTAATCCTATATAATGTGAATCTTCCTCCAAGATATTAGGAAGGATAAAGCGTTGGACTATACAACATTGACAGAAAAGCCCAGATTTAAAAAACAAAAAACAAAAAAAAGCCTTGAAATTAAAACAATGATGGAGCGATTAACTCGTTTGAGCTCTCCTCGTTGTCGTGCATGACACTGAAAATCCTTGCAGTCATGTTTTGGGGGGATGATGAAAGCATTCTTCTGGCAATCCCTCAAACAAGCCAAATCCAATGGTGGCATGGGCTGAAACAGCAGGGGCTTACCATCGCCTTTGTGTCTTGTCATGTTGTTTGAGGAAGCTAAGCCTCCGTCTTCTCTGCAATACGCCACTCAGGTATTTGTGAGCTGACCATATTTTAATGCCAAACACATTCTAAGACTCTGGATTGTTGGTCATTTCCCAACCCGGGCTTGATTTGATAGTGGCTGCGGAGCGATACGGTTGGGAAATGTGAGGAATGTCCTACATTTTTAGATTTCTATACAGCAGCATTCAGTGCGGGGATTAATTTGTCGCCAACACACGCAGCTTCCTTTCTTCGCGGACAGGAAAGGAGATGAGGAAATGCTACAAATAAATATTACACAATATGAGACTGAGATGTCAATCTGTGCTTCTTACCGCCGGTTACAGGATTAGATATGCCTCATGAACGTTGTAAGAAGGGATCTCTATCTAATGACGATAAGTGTTTCATCTCAACTTTGATGAATTTTCTTCCTGTTAAAATTATTTCTCAAAAAGGTCAAACTCATAATCTCTACCTCTATATTTGGCCCAACATCTGCACATGTAGCACTTTTAAAGGAGGTTACACATGAATGATCCAATACTAAAGCACTTTTCCAAAGGATTTTGATATGCAAAATAATTTATTAGGATTATTTATTATTATTATTATGGACATTTTAGCCTCTATTGACAGATATATGAGACAGGCAGGAAATATGGGATGAGATGTAACAAAGGTCTCTGACCTTAACCAGGCCACCAGAAAGTAAAGTGACACAAAGGTATGTTTTACTCTACGGAGCTTTTTAGCCCTTTCAGCATATTGTTTCGGTTTTCCCGCCCACAAACTCTCAGGGAAGGACTAACAAGGCTGATTCAGAGCAGGTGTGTAGATGGGCTGAACTCTGGGAGCAGGGAAGAACTAACGAGGCTGATTCAGATCAGGTGTGTAGACGGGCAAAGGAGGGAAAGCCAGTACAGGAACAAAGGAATGGAAAACACAGAAAACGAGTCAGTCCAGTCTACAAAAAGTCTGAAGGCATCTGGTCACACAGTGCCATACTGAGACAAATAATAAGTTTATTTAGTATATCACCTTTCATAGAACACAATTCAGAAAGTGCTTTACTAGAATAAAACTTTATTAAAAACAGTAAAACCATACAGCATTAATTAAAAAAATCCAATAAAAACAATCAATAAAACAGCTGTTAGAAACACAAAATTAAAAAAACTAGACAGCACAAAGTGGCACAAAGGCATGTTTTACTCTACGAAGCTTTTTAGCCCTTTCAGCATATTGTTTCGGTTTCCCCGCCCACAAACTCTCACCTTGGTAGCTTTTTCCGGCAGAAAAGCTCTGACAAACCAGGGCTGAATTCGAAACCTCACACTATACTAGTAGTACGTACTGATTTGGCCAAAATGTAGTATGCAGTATGCGAACATAAGCAAAATCTACAGTATGCCAAAAATACCTGGATGTCGTACTGATCTGGAAAAAATCCCCAGTATGCATCGGACCAGTCTACCTCGCCTACTGTATCCCACAGTACAAAGCGTTGGAAACGGTACAGGCTACGGTTACAACAACAGCAGCCAAAAACGGCTTGATTTTTTTACATTTTTCGTAGCTAATTCATCACTAAATTCACTTCTGAAATTTTTTTGAGGCGAGAAATCAACTGTGTAGATCTTGAATATTTACAGATTTACAATATTAGATGGCGAATTGAACATTTGCTCTGACTTTTTCGGAGTTTAGAAGCTCCACAAACTGCCGTGACAGCTAGCTAGCATCTGCCGAGGTCGCTATACCTCGCCAGCCACGGCTGTAACGCTCACAGACCGCAATGAGCCGGCTGGAGCTCTCAAGAGACCGGTCTCATAGACGAGGGGCTTTTATTTACTTGTTGACGGATAGTTTGTTTAAATATCACAACACAAATGTCCATTATAAATTAACGGTAACCATTATTACCATAATTAACGGGGCCAGTGATGCTCATAGACCGGCTACAGGGCAGTAGGAAGAGGCGAGGGAAAGAGTAGCCTCTCATGGGGCAGAGAGATACCTGCTTAGACAACATGACCCTTTTTAACATAAAGTAACTATTTGTTCTTCGCTACTCTACTGAACTCATACTATAAAGAACTCTAGCGACCTCCAGCCTCAGGGCTCTACTCTACTCTACTCTACTCTACTCTACTCTACTCTACTCTACTCTACTCTACTCTACTCTACTCTACTCTACTCTACCGTTTACGGTGCTACTTTTCAGAGCTCTACTCTACTGAGGTCTACTCTGCTCTTCTCTAGTGTAATCTACTGATCTTTTGTCTACTGAGAGGACTACTACTCTATTCTACTGGGCTCTACAGAGCTCTCTACTTAGCCTCTAGTCTACTGAGCTCTAGTCTACTACTCTACAAAGCTATACAGAGCTCTACTCTATTCTACTGACCTGTACTCTATACTGAGCTCTACTCTTCTCTACTCTATTGAGCTCTATATTCTGCTCGACTCTACTGAGCTTTACTCTACTCTTCTGAGCTCAACAGAGCTCTCTACGGAGCCCCTAGTCTACTGAGCTCTAGTCAACTGTACTGTACAGAGCTCAGCTCAGATGAAAGTGCCCTCTCCTCTCTTTATGGTCACTCTAATGCACTTGGACCTTTCACTTCTGCCCCCCGTGGGCAGGCCAGGGTAAAAATATCTCTCTGCTCGACTGTTGGCCTGCTGTGTGTGTGCAGCCTGAGAGTAATTAAGAAACAGATGGAGGCAAATACACATGGGAACCGTCCCGGCATGTGTGAGCCGGTGGGACGACTGATCCCCTTCAGTCATTCCTTCCATTTCCTTTTAGTATTTGGGTGTATTCCAGCGAGACGCATACATCTCGGTGTGACATAATTAAGTGTGAGTAAATGTAGGAGAAGTTTAGCCTTGTGGCTCATACACCCCTCCTCCCACAACACACACACACACACACACACACACACACACACACACACACACACACAATATTATAAGATTATATAAATAATGAATTCTACTTGAAACACATTGAACATGCCAAAGCAATGACTTGTATTCGTGCAAGAGTTATGTTGAATATTCCCTTTGTCCCTCTGCTCATTAGGTAACCTGTCAAAGACCTGCACTGAGGGTGGCTGGACCCCGATCAGCATAGACTCATACATAATGGACTGTGGATACAATCCCAACAACACCATAGATGATAACACGTCGGTATGGCAACCACAAAACTCCTCCAGCCCCATGTTGTTACCGGTGCTTCATGTTAAATGTCAAACTCAGTCCTGATGAACTGTTTTCAGTGTGCGTAACTGAGTGTGTTTTTGCAGGGAGAATTCTTCGACGCCATCAAAGTGGGCTACACCATCGGTCACAGTGTGTCCCTCGTTTCTCTGACGATCGCCATCACTATCCTGTGTCTCTTTCGGTAAGGATGCTACTTAATGTCCCTGCGTAAAGGCAATCAAACACCTTTTTTCCATCATTTAGAGCGATAAAAAACCTGTCGATCTCTCATTTCGCACCACGCTTCCTGCATTTTATAGAGGTTTTATGGTGTTTTTCACACAGTAATGTGTCTCTGCCAGATATTGTGGGACAAAGACGTCCAAATTTGACATTATCTGCAGTTGCGACATTTCTCAAACAAAGCGGTCAAATGCAAGCAGCCATAAAGTCAAACCACTTAGACTGTTGTTCACAGCATGTTCCCTTTTGGACCTTCAGTCCTGGGGTTGCAGAGAAAAAAGTGTGCATGTTGGCATGACACACAGCACTGATTATTAGAATAAGTTTAACTGTGTGGCTTCTAATAAACAACCCAGTCTGTTCAGTTGGGTGTGTTTGCATTTGGACTGTTTGTGTTTTACGGGCTAAACAACAAGGGATGTGTTTACACCTCAGGTTTATAAAATGCCAATGGTTTGGACTCTCACACAGGATGTGAACAGCGTTCGCTGTTTATGTTCAGCTGCAGACACCGTGTTCAGGCAGATCGTTGACGCTGTGTGTCATCGCCTGATGGGTTTACACAATTCACTCACCAATCATAAGCTCACCGGGAAGGCATTTGTTTGAGAACACCCAGGAGAGAGAATTTACTTTAGTAACATTTTCTCTGCAAAAAAAAACCCCTGATTTGTTTTTGTTTACCTCTGTGCTGAATGTCAAGGGTGAATGTCAAGGGTGTTTCATCTGCATGATAAATATACGTTTCACCAGAAAACTACATCCTACATCCAAGTATGAAACATGCAGATGGCCTTTCTTGACAATTATAGGTCGCTTTACATTTAAATAACAGCAGGAGCACATTACACGGCAAGCTCACACACTTTAATAGGCTACTCTATCAAAAAGTAAGCAAAACTACAAGTCAAGTATACCTTTCTGTACGCCTATAAGGCAAGAATACTTAATTATACTTTTAAGAGATAAGTACATCTCGATCAAAAGATTAAGTAGTAGGCCTATAAGCCAAGTATACTTAGACTTTTCTGTATACTTGTCAGTATAAGCCAAGTATACTTAGACGTTTCTGTATACTTGTCAGTATGAGCCAAGTATACTTAGACTTTTCTGTTTACTTGTCAGTATAAGCCAAGTATACTTAGACTTTTCTGTATACTTGTCAGTATAAGCCAAGTATACTTAGACTTTTTTGTATACTTGTCAGTATGAGCCAAGTATACTTAGACTTTTCTGTATACTTGTCAGTATGAGCCAAGTATACTTAGACTTTTCTGTATACTTGTCAGTATAAGCCAAGTCTACTTAGACTTTTCTGTTTACTTGTCAGTATGAGCCAAGTATACTTAGACTTTTCTATATACTTGTCAGTATGAGCCAAGTTGACTTATCTATACTTTTGTTAAGTATATCTCTGATAAGTACATAAAAAGTAAACTGAAAATATGCTCTCTTATTTTAAGTTTAAAAGAAGTATACTAATAGCACACTTGAATAAACTTCTTTTTAGTAAGGGATAGCCACATCAAATAAGTGCTACTCTCTCCAGCTAAAATACACATTCTTTCTGTGAATGTTTGCCCCCGTAAATTAAGTCCGCGGAATTTCTGGTGGATATTTCCTTGATATTTATTCCGATTGCATGCTTTGGTGCCGTAAACACACACTGTATCAGATGTTTTTCGGGACAGGTCATGTAAACAGTTCATTTGAGATCTTTAAATCAGAGGGAATTCATTAAGAGAGAATTGTGCGTGTCGCTTTTTCTTCTTGATTTAACTGTTGATTTGTCCTATTTTGCAGGAAGCTGCACTGCACAAGAAACTACATCCACATGCATCTGTTTGTGTCTTTCATACTGAAAGCTGTTGCTGTTTTCATCAAGGACGTGGTTCTGTATGACGTCTGGGAGACAGACAATTGCCTGTCGCCTGTGAGTAGGTTGTACTCTCCTCTCTGTGCTCTTGAACGCCACCGTCTCACTCGCCAACATGTCCATTTTATTAGTGAATTTTACAAGTGAACTCGTCCCTCTGATGTACGGGCAGCCGGCCATTGCTGTCCTTTTAGCGGGGGCGAACTGCATCTATTTAATTACTCACTCAGACTTGACTGACTTGAATGCTTTGTCTCTGAGTTTACTTAACGTGTGAGCGCTCAAGTGTTTGTGGGTGTAGCAGTGTTTGCCTTCCACTCCTGAGACGATGTTTCCTCATTCATCTGTCCAGCAGGATGTCGTGAGAGTTCCTGTTTGCTGAGCATTAAGCCTGAACTACAGAGAGCTTTGTCAAAAATCACATTTAAAGTTTTGATATCTAGTTTTAATCACTTCGTCTCGACGACACGACCGTAGCAACAATATCTAGAGCTGAGTTAAGATAAGGTGTGAGATAAGCTACTGGATCGGGTACAGTTCCATATAATGAGGCTTTTTTATTACTATTTGATTGATCAAGTCACCAACGTCAGAGGTGTTTTCTCAGGTCGTGCTCCAGCTGAATCCACTGCTTTATTACCAGAGAGGATTAGATCAGCAGACTGTAATTCACCTGCTTTACTATCTCTAAGTGCTGATTGTTAATGGCTGAGTTTAGATATATCCTGGATTGTCCTGGTCCAAACACAGCTGCTAACCCTCTCAACTGTTTCTATACCCAGGGTTAAAAAAAACAACTTATTTCGTAGAAATCAACATATTAAAGGGGAACTCCACCTATTTTACACATCAACATCAGTTTACTCCTCGTGAAGAGCACCACTCAGCCTGGGAAAAAGAGGAAAAAAATTGACATTTGTAGGAACGCAAATTCCTAAACATCCAGCCCAAAACTGTATGTTCATCTTGTGTATACATGGATGGTATTCTTAAAATAACAAAATAATATTGGTATTTGATTTCCCAGTTTTTAATGAACACCATTTCCCATTAGTCCTAGACACCTCGGTTTAACATCTTCGTCTTACCCAAGCCCCCAGAAAGAGCGCCGGTCGTTGATCCCAATTTTCGTAGTGGCCAAACGGCGGTACTACATCTTCCGTGTCCGTCACGTGATGCAATTGGGCCAAAAAATAATTTTTCCCAAAGACTTATATTGGGAAAGAGACGTCTGTAACTCAGTGGAAAATTTTTTGTGAATCAACTTCCCAGTGCGAACACTTGAACAGCCCTTATTTAAATCATTAGGTCCTTTTTTCATAATTGAAGGTCATAATTACTATGGTCGCTAGAGGTCGCTGTCTTGTTCTTCTATACCTCGGTGATCTACCATTTGAATAAATGATAAAACCTACTATTGGGTGTAGTAGGCCCCTATTGACCCACATCTATGGTGCTTACAGCGACTGATAACGCCTATTTAATAGCCTGACAACAGTCTAATCGGCTGACTGTGAGATATAAAAATTAACATGAATCTCAAATACTTTGACTACAGATTTAATCAGTCTGCAATTATAATTACTATAATCAGCACAACCATAACCCCTGTAGAATTTAGTCTAATTATATGATGCTCATATTAATTGCGATAATGACTGTCTCCTCGCTGCTGCTTTTGATTGCCAAGTTTGACAAAATTGTTTTCTCATAAGTGACTCATCAATACTAATTTTAGAGTAATTTACTAAAACATTCTCCGTGTAGCCTCATCCACTGGCAACTAAATCTGTCTTCATCATTTGAATTGTAATTGATCTACATTCAATGGTAATGCAATAAGCTGCTAACATCCTGGTTCTCCTGCAGATGGGCTGCAAGGCAGTGGTGGTCTTCTTCCAGTACGGGGTCATGGCGAGTTACTTCTGGCTGCTGGTGGAGGGCCTCTATCTCCACACTCTGTTAGCCGTTTCCTTCTTCTCCGAGAGGAAGTACTTGTGGTGGTACATCCTGATCGGTTGGGGTACGTGTGCCACCCTCTGTGCCATCTGTTGATGAATACACACAAGGAGATTCAATCCATCCATTTGTCCAAAGTGGCAGCCAGAAATTGTCAAATGCCCATCAAGAGCGGGCAACGTGAATATCTGTTTTTTCTTAACTACAACAGCCACAACATACATGATGATATGTAAATGAAGTGAGGTTTTATACATGCACAGGAAACGCTGTGCCTATTTCATCTGCATGTGAATGAGTCTTGCTGCCAGTTTTAGACTAGCAGCAGCAGGCAGCTGCCACTCCGCTGCACTGTTATAATTCAGTATACCATGCTTTTGGTGCTCTTGATAGGGAAATAGCTCATTTAACTAATCCATGCATGTATGGCAGACATAATATGTGAATAAAATTAATTCCTCCCCGAGCTAACACATCAGACAATTTGGACTTTTTATATTTTTAATGGATAGATTTGGCATCAAGGATGCTCTTTTGACAGTGCTTATCAAAATACATACATCTGAAAAATATTTTCGGCCCTTCATTTTCATCTTTCAAACACTTACTTCGGCCTTTCGGTCCTAAAAAATCCAATGTTACTTGCCTTTGAAATGTTTACTCAACAACCATTCCCCAAATTTCTGATGTTCTTTTTTCCATCACAGCAATAAAGTAACTCTATAAATAGACCTGAAATGTTGTGTCTGCCAGCAGGAAAATGGAAACAAGCACTGTGACTTTCCTGCAGATACCCAGGATGAGCCAATATTGGCACAGAGAGCACATATGTGTCCGGTTAAAAATGATACCCAAACGCAATATAACTATAAAATCATCCAAAAGATTAACAGTGTGCTCAGGGCTCACCGTCTTGTTTGGTGGTGTTGAGTCAGTGTGGTGTTTGTTTGGACATAATTAATACTTTCTCCCTGTGACAGGGAGATCATTTTAATGTTGAAATAACTTGCAAAAAATTCTGTTTATGTTTATTTTTTTGCAGGCGCTCCAACCATCTTTATCTCATCATGGGTGATTACCAAGGCTTATTTAAATCATCCCGGGTGAGTTGGTCATTCGTCTTTGCTTTAATCTATGTTGATTAACGTTACTTATCAGTACAACTGATTTAACATTTACACGCTCAAAATGTAATAATAATAATGATAGCTGGTCTCAGTGGAGGTCTGTGGTGAACTATTAATCTGCAATATGCAAAGTCATAGCCATAACGTTACCTCAGACAAGAGCTGAGTGTTTCATGGCTACCTTACAAAGCCAAAATGTGCAGTAACTACATATTTATTCAAAATAAAATGTGCTTTACCATATAAAAATGATCATAGTATGTGTTAGTAATGTGTAATTTCCTAAAAAGAAGAAAAAAATCGCTTTGGCTTCTTTACGTTTAAGCTAGCTAGTGAGGCACAGCTAGCCTTAGCTAAATTTTCCTACCTGTTTCCTGTTATTGAAAAATATGTTTTGATTATAAGACATGGTAGTAATTCAGTATGGTATCCCACATAAATGAGGCAGTAGCGAAACCCCGTCATGATGGAGATAAAAAGTTACCAGCCCTGCTAAAACGTAACTAGCCTAGCGTTAGCTTAGCAGAGTTAATTACTGTAGCACCACAGCTTGGCTCTACTGGAATTCATGTGATTCAGTGTGGTTAAGCTACTTTGAATGTTTTTTTAATATATTAAACTCTAGATTCATTTATTATAATAGTTCATTAGTTCAAATGGACAAGGGAGTTGAAAATACATTTTGTTTTATAGATACACATACTTTCCCTGCGTCCTTTAGGCCAAAAGCACAGTTAGGCTAACTGGCCTCAAAACAGAACTAAATCTTTTTTTCTCATCTTCATGTGTTTGTAGTCAAAGAACGTATATTGCCAAGAAGTGAAAGTCAGTTCCATTTTAACATCAGCGCCCAGCAGCAAAGCTACGCTTCCGCCATTTTAGACTGAAAGCGACTACCGGACGCTAGTAAAAACGTCCGCCTAAAAAGTGGCGTACAAAAGTATAACAAAATTATTTCTATTCTATCGTCATATTCTACCGAAATGGTCTGTGTTGAACAATAAAATGTTATAGATATGATAAGCGCTTTCAGTCCAAAATGGCGGCATCAGCTGGAGTTTCACACCGGAGTTTCGTCTCTTTGCGTCTATACTCTTTGCCGTAGTTACTGCTTTCTGCCATCATAGCACAGCTCAAAGATTTGTTCTATCTCAATTTATTCTTTTATTTTGTGAGAATTTGTTGTTTGTTGCTTCTGACAGATGCTGGGAGATAATCGACGACCGCCCATGGTGGATCATCAAAACACCTATTTTAGTCACAATACTCGTGAGTCACGGCGCCTCTTCACGAGTAACATTTCATACGCAGCTCCTCACAATGCAATCACATTAATCAGTCCTTTTACGCTCTCGGCAGGTGAACTTTTTCCTCTTCATCTGCATCATCCGGATTTTGCGGCAGAAGATGAATTGCCCCGACATCGGAAGAAAGGAATCCAATCAGTACTCGTAGGTTTTCAGCGCAGAATGTCTGTATCATTGCACGGGTCACAGTAATTTCTTATCAGGTGACATTGAATACATTATTTTTCTGCCGTTATGTTGTGGATGGTGAGCAATCGTAGCTCTCTTGATTCTAGCTTTTGTGGGTTTTAACAAGCCTTCTCTTCACTTTTCCTACTTTTTTTTAGGAGACTGGCTAAATCCACTTTGTTGTTGATACCTCTTTTTGGCATAAACTACATAATTTTTGCCTTCATCCCCGACCACATCCACCCACAAGTGAGGATGGTGTTCGACCTTATCCTGGGGTCATTTCAGGTAACGCCACATAACAGCATGCAAGGTGTTACTTAGCAGTCTGTCAGCTTTCCAGAAGCAGCAATACTTCATGTACTTGCACTACTTCTTGTGTTTTAGGTAAAGATTTGTGCCGCAAATATGGCACCAGATAGAAAATAGAAGGGATCCTTTGACTCCGTAAAGTAACATCAGCTTGGTAACATGAAGACAGTTTGTCTGATTAAGCAACTGAATTGTTTGTTTAGCTGACATGTTTAATTTTGTATGCTTGAATAATGAAGTCGCTGATTTACCGAGTATCAAATTGAATGTGAACACTGAGAGCCAAATGCAACGATGGAAACCTAGCGATGGAAAGTATTCTCAATTTATAACCGTTTTAGCTCAGAATGATATCTCCTGGGAACGTTTCCCAGAGATCTAAATGATGAACCTCCTGTCTGGGCCTGAAGTTGGTCATAATCTTACCGTCATTATTCATACGCAAGCATTTTGAGTGTTCCTCCAGCTGTACTAGCTGTACTGTTATTGGGCGGTAACGTTTTATCTACTTCTCTCTTCTTTAGGGTTTTGTCGTTGCTGTTTTGTACTGCTTTATGAACGGAGAGGTAAGTCAATTTTAAAAAACAGCTCTTTTAGATGTTTACTGTCCTTTTATGTTACCAAATCTCATTTCCAGTCCCTCTCCTGCGTGTCATTCACCCCCTCTTCATCCTGTTTGTCCACCCCCTCGTCTCCCCTGCAGGTACAGGCAGAGATCAAGCGTAAGTGGCGCAGATGGATGCTGCAGAGGTTCCTTGGCGCTGACACGAAGTACCAGCAGCCCTCCATAGGCAGCAACGGCAACAACTTCAGCACCCAGATCACCATGTTGACCAAGTGCAGCCCTACAACACGCCGGGCGTCTGATTGTCAGGAACAACTCTCTGCCATCTGAAACCCATTCAGGGTTAACACCCCTCTCTGTTTCTATCGCTGGGTACTGAATTGTACACACATGCGCTGTTGCAACGCAGTTTATATTGGTTACTGGAGGTTAATATGACATTTTAGTACTGAAGCTAATATGTGTTCATTGTAACTTTATCCATTACCTGTCAAAAAAAAATGTGTTTTTCTTGCAAGGGTGGAAAGGCGTCTTACAAAACACCCATTTAGTAAATGGGTTGAATAATTACCTTCACATTTTCAGACTGTTGTAACGTAGCTTTGATCAGGAAGGAGCGTCCACTGTTCTGGAGGTTGACTGGCAGGTATCTGATATTTACATATAAACTAGTCTCACGCTGATACATCGGCAAACAGATTAGTTCGGACTACACAGTAAAGCTTTGTTGAGATCACACATGACGAGTCAACCCCAACGGGCTACTGACAAGTTGTTGAAAATCAATTCTCAGAATAACATTTACAAAGTATTTTCTAATGAACACACTACAGAAAGATCTTCGGCAAACAGATTAGTTCGGACTACACAGTAAAGCTTTGTTGAGATCACACATGACGAGTCAACCCCAACGGGCTACTGACAAGTTGTTGAAAATCAATTCTCAGAATAACATTTACAAAGTATTTTCTAATGAACACACTACAGAAAGATCTTCACGTGTGAATTAAAGGGAAATGGAGCTCTTGGCCAGCGTTTTGCATCTGATGTTAAGCAACAGTTGGACGGAGCCAGAGACGAGCTGTGTCCTATAAGAAGCGAGATGTTTATTAAAAGGGTGTGTTACACAAGAGGACTCCAAGTACTTAACCTAATAGCCCATGTTGCTGAGGGGACCAATGGACCAACATTACTGTAATGACAGTGTCAGGCTGTCATGAACAGTCACAGAGGAGGAATCTATAGCATGACCGACGTCCCTATCCCGTCTGTGACAGTTTTATACGGGGCATACACTCGGCTGAATTACTGCCGGATAACATTCCAGAGGAGACTCTAAAGCTCCCGCTTGTGAAATTTATCTCAGATTACAAAGGCTTTTAGTTTGGGTCTGAGTGCACGGTCGCTCAGTTCGTTTTTTACTGTTTCTGCAACTAATGGACCAGATGTATTCCATTATTAGTCAACACAATACACAACATTGTGAATACATATGTGGCAACACTGATTAACTTCCATTAACTGGATTGCATGGACAGTTCATTTCATTGCATCGATTGTTAGCTTTCTATTTTATATTCACAGATTCAATCAATATTATTATTGTACTATTAATGTATTTTATGTCTTAGAGCAAAATGTTAAAATCTCTTCAGCTTGCATTAACCACAGATCTTATTTCAGGCATCTAACTAAAAACCCATTTAAAAAAACCCATTGACTTCCAGACGAGGGAACCGGAAGTGCTGAAATGCTAACTCATCTCCGGGTTTTAGGACTCATTCCTGCAGCACTCTATACCTGCAGAACTAATGGCATTCTCATCAGCCTCAACTGTACTTTGAGTATAGTACTAATTAGCGAATGCGAGCGTGCTAACATGCTCAACTAACATGGTGAATGGTAAATATAACCTCTAAACATCAGCATATTGTCATTGTGAACATGTTTGCATTAAACACACAGACGCTAGCTTGGCTTTGCATTCTTAGTCTTGTTTGATGTAATAGGATTTATCAAGTTCAATGACACCATGCATGATAGTTGTTATTCTCTCTCTCTCTCTGTTTAATAATGTTTTCAAACATTTATTTGAGGCCACCTCCTGCTCAAAAAAAAAAGAAGACATTTTGAGACATTAATATGTACAGGCAGTGACAGTGTCACATTTCATGTGGGAGTCATGTTGGGGTTTGCTGTTTACTTTAGTCCCCCTTCTTGTCATGTGTAAAAGTGAACCTAACTGAAAGTACCTCAGACTAATTGTCACACTGTTGTATACGATGTGAGACTGTAAATACGGCTAAAGAATTGGTTCATGGTGTGTTTTGTGGTGATGACTTATAGTGCTCAGGTTTCAACTGGAAATCGATGTTTACATTTAAACGTTCCTCACTCGTGCTGTTGGCAAAATATCACTGAAGTGTCTCTTATTCATTGTACCATGTACATGTTGTGTAAATATGGTGTACTGTACAGTACGTGTGGAATCAGCTGTAAAGATGTTATTGAACAAAATGTCAGATGAAGATGAATAAAACCATTTGCACTGTGGACGGGCCTTCTGTGTCATTACTAAAAGTGTGAAAGCGATACAGTCAACCATCATCTTTATATCTGCTTTAAATAAAGCAAACAGGTATTAAAGAAACTTTATGGAATAATATAACAAAAAAAAAACAGATGTACAAATCAACATTTTAGCTTTTTATAAAATATATTTGGTGTGATTGTCATGTCCCCTCACTCAGACTTAACATGTATCTGTCTCCCCCTGCTGTAAAATATAAGGAAAAACACTGTTTCATCTTCAGAGACCAAATTCAATTCAAAAACATTCTGTATCCAATTTTTGGCCAATTTTGAATGCTAAGGTTACACCATTAACCTCATGGCACCAGCAGCAGTTATAACTTGGTGAGGCGCAGAGTGTTGAGACGCGCTGGAAGAATAGTGGATCCCTCTGCATAGCTGATCTCTCGTAAAATCCCATTCCAGCACTGGTCTGACTCATCGTATCTGTGGGAAACATAAATATGTCAGTGTTTGGTGCCCTTATAGCATCAGAAGATGGCTTACAGTAATAACAAATGCAATCTCAATGTCGTTCATCATCTACAGAGAATGATTTGACATGAAAGGGACTTTTTGGGGTTAGCTCCATTAATAATAGTATATGGGAATAAAGGAAAAGTATAGGAAGGTTTTTTTTTTTTCAATTTTAGACTGTAATGAACTATGTGTTTATGTCTAGAAATAGACCACAGCATAAACTTTCATTGGTAGGGCACCCTAGAGGGCACGTTTTATCTACCATGGGGGCATCCAAGAGGGAACTTTTGCTGTGGTTTGTTTGAACACGGGGCAGCAAGAGGGCGATCGCCCCCGCTGTGTCACCCCCCCAGTCCACCAGTGCTTGTTAGTATCAATTAATTGTTGGTTTTGGTCTTTCATAGGATTTGTTAACAATTAAAACAGCATAGAATATGACCAGACATATCCTTGAAGGTTATTCATTAAAACTGTGCTTTTCCTCTAAGTCTATGAGATGATTATTTCATCTTAATCTGAGTGTGGCTTCAGATTTTTATTTGCTGTGTTGTTTACATTTTTCAAACTTGTTCATTTCAAAAATTGTAATCGAACAAATCAGGGGGTACCATGCAATTTTACTTGTAGGATGAAATCTCTCAGTAAAACTTTTTTATTTCAGCCATTGTGATCCCATTCTAATCACTCATCATGTGTATTGAGCAAGTGAAGGGGGGCTCTCACCTCCAGATGTCAGTCATCTCTGTTGGGACGTTCTCTTCACTGGTTTCACTGGGCATCATGGAAAAGCCCCCCACAGCGTACAGGAAACCTCCCATCGAGATCAGGTTGAGAGAGCTGCGCTCCTGAGGGAACTCTGTGAAATCAGACCACCTGGAGCACAGCAGGACAATAACAAACACAAGCAGTGAAGTGATGATGAAGCTGCTATATTACTGTTTGACACCCACAGCAGTGCAACGAGTGCTATTTTATGACCTAATGATCTGCTATTCACCCTCGATGAGTCATTTCACAACTGTGGACAGAAGCTTCACCTCATAACGATGAGATAAAGTGGGTCATATAAAAAAACAAACAAACTGTTGTCTCACATGTTGGTGGCGATGTCGTAGACCTCCACAGAGCTGGTGAGGCCTGCGTCTGTGACCCCCGTCACCACGTAGATCTGGTCTTCGTGGACGGTGATACCAAACAGGGAGCGGGCCGTCTTCAGAAGAGCCAGGTCCTTCCACTCAAACTTAGTGGGGTTGTAGACGCAGACCCTTCTCGTGCATTTCCTGCATGAAACATTTAGTACAAATAATAAAACATTTTATCAAATGATAAAATATCATACAGGTTATAGAGTGCCACATACTTGCTTGCAGATTTTCCTCCAATGACGTAGACGAGACCTTTGTGTGATACGGTTCCATGGCCATACACTTCATAAGGCAGAGGGTCGGACTCTCCCCATTTGAATGACCTGCATACAAAAAAACATGTTACATCATCATGAATTGACAATAGATGATGAATCTGCAGACTCATGCAGCAACAAATCTGGAAAAAAAAAATGATGCCAAATAACCAAATTAAATTAAATTAAATAGATAGATAGATAGATAGATAGATAGATAGATAGATAGATAGATAGATAGATAGATAGATAGATAGATAGATAGATAGATAGATAGATAGATAAATAAATAAATAAGGTTCCATATTAAATCTGGTATCCACACTTACTGTCTGTCGTAGATGATGACTGAGTCCAGGGCGTGCTCGCCGTCCTTCAGTTCCTTTCCTCCAACAACAAAGATGGAGTTTTCAGCTTCGGCCAGGCCGAACAGACAGCGAGGGTTGGGCTGTGAGGGCATCCCTAACCACTCTGAACTCACCGGGTCAAACTGGGGATGAAAACAATGAGAGGAATGAGAGGCACAAGGAAGAGAAAGTAAGAGAAAAGTGACGTGTTTTCAGGTTACAAAGAGCTACTGATGGTCTACCTGCAGGAAGTAAGAGCTGAATGGCTCGTCTTTGTCCTCCTCGTTGTAGAGAAGTCCTCCGACCACAAACACCTGGTTCTCCTTGGTCACGAGGCTGCAGTGGTTCTTGGGAATTTCTGACGACTCTGAGACCACAAAGCATTCATTTCCTACCGGGTCATATGCCACAGTCCCTGTGTTGCTGATCATAAGTATCAGGTCCAGCTCAAACATCCCAAAGCGAGGGTTGTTGTTGAGTATACCCGGCAAGTACCCTTCCTCCTCATCGTCCTCATCCTCCTCCTCCTCACTTCCTTCTCCCCCCTTTGCCCCGTCGCTGCCTTGCTTCCTGGGCTTTGGGAGGCGCCCCTGGTGAGCATCGTTGACAAGATCCAGCTCCTTCTTGATGTCCTGGCTGAACCGGAGGTACTGGTGGCACTCCACTTTCTCTTTGAAGTAATCCAACGGTATGAGCCTGAAACGGACGCAGTGCAACAGCTCTGGCAGGTCCTTAGCGCGGTTTGTCTCATCATGTCTGACCCAGTCCATCAGGGATTCGAACACCAGCTCCTCTCGCTCAATGTTGAGGGCGTCCGAGGTGATGATGATGGCCAGCTCGCTCGGGCCCAGCTGCAGGAAGTCCTGGTCCCTGACGACCACCTGGTAGCGCTCGCAGATGAAATCTCTGGCGGCCAGAGAGAGTCTGGGACAATCCAGCAGCAGTCCCAGCCTGAAGATGGCCAAGCAGTTCCCCAGCACCAGCTTCTCTTGGAGGTAGGACACGCACACGGAGAAGATGGAGGGGATCTGGTACATGTTAGCAACCATGAAGATATCCTGAACGTTCTGTTCTGTCAGATTAATGTCCGAGGTGTACAAGTAGCGCAGGATCAGCCCCATAACACCTGGCTCCACGTCTTTGAGGACAATCTCGCGCTTCTTGCTCTCCTCCAGGTTGGACAGGAACATGGCCTTGAAGAAGGGGCTGCTGGCGGCCAAAACCAGGCGGTGGCACGGGAACCTCTGCTCCTGGATTTTGAGGACGCAGTCCACAAACTTGTCATTCTCCAATAGGTCACACAGGCCGTCCTGAAGCAGAGTCTGTTGGTACATCCGAGGCTGCTCCACCGGGTCTATAGTCATGGCAGCCATCTTGCTCTGTCTCCTTGTCCCGGTTGAGCTTCGTGGGCACCCTTCTCACTCCCCACGACGGAGCAGGGACTGTCAGCGTGCACAGGGCTGCTCAGATGGCTCTGTAGTCTCCACGGGTTGGTCGGCTGGTGGCTGCAGCTGTCCGTGGCTGTCAGTCACTCGGTGAGTCGGGGGGATATTTATAGACAGGACCCTCACAAAGCTGAGGAATCCATTTTGGTGGACCTATCCACTCCTGCACCCACTCAGACCCCCACAAACAGCTGAATGACTAAGCACGGGGATGGCAGCGTGTTAAATCCAACAGGACGTCTCACCAGGCAGCCTGACTGGCTCACTTTGATATTTCTCACACACCTTTTACAAGTTGACTGGCTACACTGACACGGAGCAGTTTGGAGGTACAGGACAGTATAAAGGCTTCTATAGGTTACAGTAGTTCTCCCCTGACACTAGAAAATAGCATGTTTTAGAACAAAAACCACACCAAGCATGGGCTCAACACTTAGACAGATTCAGATTCAGATTCAGATTCAGGATTCAGACAACTTTATTGATCCCAAAAAGGGCAATTAAATGTATTGTTTATTCATGAACTTTCCTCAGGTTACAAACACAGCAGGTGACACACTTCACCATATATACCACATCAATTGACGCAGGTGTTTCTTGTTATTATTTAACAGGCGATTTACTCTATATGCCCTTCCATTTAAACCACCAGAGAGTACCCTTACATGTCTAAATAAACTTAACATATGGATGAAAATGTCAGTTCCAACACATGTAATAAAACGCCAGGTCCATACAAAATGGTTATCAAATGAATCATCTTTCAGATAAGTCTCATAACAAATGGAATTAAGGAAGCTTATGAGACGTGCTCACACATGTTATATACAGGTATGTGGAATATGTGGAATCCAGAGAGATAGATCCAGAGTGATAAACAACACTGGCACCTATTGGCTGAAAATGAGATAGAAGTCTAGTGGGGAAGCACATTGGGAATATTTTTTTATTACTTGTAATTCTGACTATGTAATCCATTTAATCAGATGTCAGCTCCTTGGTTTGCTTAAAGGTTTAGGAGGATATGACAAGGCCAATGAAAATAAGAATGAACATAAGAGTGGTATCAAGTGGTTTTACATCTATTTTTCTTTGTCTTTATATGTTCACTATTTTGAAATTTGACTAAAATACCTTACGTGTTTGAGTCATATTTTATGAATTAGTGCCTGCTGTACACCCATTTGTACTGAAATCTCTTGCTTATGACTTTTTTTATTGAGTTGTATGGATTTTCTAAATGCAAGGGAACCTTTTTGGTGAACTATTGAAGGAACAATAAGGGTACAAAGAGTCAGACAGATTTAACCTTCAGACCTCTCACAATAGGGGTTTTGACTTGGACAAGCACAGGTGAAACTACTAACACTAATTAAAGCTCTGCACAATGTATCTGTGGCAGTCTACCACCACATCAGTGAGCCAGTATGAAGGTCACAATTAACGTTAATTAATTACACCCGTGCATTTCCTGCAAACTGAAAATTATTCCCCAAACAAAAAATACTTTAAAGTATTGTGTGATATGCCTGATGGGAGAGACGCTGCACACCCACACAGGTGTTTCTAATTATTCTGGCACATTAGTTTTCTGCTCAGGTTGCTGGAAATGACATGATGCCACCGAACAACATGCACTTACAGTATAAGAATAGACCTTTGTCATAGTAGGAAAAGCACAGGTGTTACTAATGACAGTAATGATTCAGTGTCCCAGTGAGCCAACATGCACAATACCAGGACCCTGAATGTCAATCAAGTTCAGATTGTACACGCCCACACAGTCCTGAGAAAAGATCTAATCAGGCAAACTAAGTGGAAACACCTGTGTGGGTGAACCTACTTCTGTGAATTGCAGTAAATAATCATCTTTGGTCAAAGTGGGCCATCTTGTGGCGATTCACGCAAATTAAACCCAACGCAGTCTTTAGTAAGTTATTAGAGCTTCAGTAGGCAGAAGGATTTTGGCAGGAGCACCGGAGGACACAGAGGCACATGATTTTTTCAGATTACCTGTCTCGTGCACTACTGTCAGGATATAGTAACCGTTTTATAAAAATAACTTTTTTTAATCACATTTGCTCCATTTCTTCCTGCTGCTGCTTTAAAGCATTACCACTGATTTAAACAAAATTAAATTGTTACAATATTTGAATGCAGACTGTGTTTATACATCCAAGCAAACAACAAGACATCCATTATAGTCTCCTCTCCATACTGCATGAAAACAAACTTGTGTCACTTTTGGATGAAACAAAACTTTATTCCAAGTCAAACATTTGAAACAAACACCGTTGAATAAAACCCTACAATGAGAAAAGGCAATCTGCATAAACTTTTTTCTCTCTCTCCTCCCGCTGCACTGAGGACAGACAGCAGGTTTTGGTGACAGGCAGGATAAGAGAGTGACCCATATTGCCTTTCATGGCGAGCCTGGATCATGTGAGACCGGGTGGAGGGAAGATATGTTGAAATGTCACACCTACCTACAGTAATCTCCTGTATGGTAGTGGAGTAAAGCTGTCGTTCTCTGGACGGTTGAACTACATTCAGTTTTACAACATTATAAGAGATCTAATACCTTCTCCGTCAACTTTAAAATAGACTACATTGTGATTTGTATAATTGCTTAGTGACAGTAGAGCAAATATACATCACAATCAGCTGCAAGTTATATGTGGAGGACCTCCACAGCACCCTTTGTTTGTTTTCTTCATTGCACTCCACAGCAGGCACCCTGATTTCAAGTTTTATCAAGTCTTTAACCCTTTCAGTATGGTTAAACATTGTCTAAGGCAAAACTAAGACACCATTCTGACTAAAAATAATCACGATGATTTTCTTTTTTTAAAAAAAGGAAGAATATCCAAATCTGTGAAAAATCAAAAGTGAACACAGGAGACAACCATACAAGTAGTTGTTCCTTTACAATACTGTATGTCTTTATACTACTAGGTGTAGCATAAAATATTCAGCATGCTTATCATTTGTTAAACAATCTTTTGTTCAGATAAAATACAAAATGCACCATCGGTGAATTTGTGCCAAAGGACGTGGCGATTATCTACAGCAAGTGCACTTGAGGATATTTCACAGTTCAAAACATCGCCTCGCTTCTGACAAGCAAAAGCGGAAAAAAACACAGGCTTGTGAACAATACAGGTGCTGACTGGCTGTTACAGTCTGGTTAGGTGCAGTCCGCAAGGCCGAGGATGGAACAATGTGAGAGGGGTGTGTTGACCGTGAAGTCTGAGACAGTCAGTTTTTTTCTGTCCGTTCATTCTGCTTTTTCTTTGCCCCCGTCTACTGGCTTCGCCGGCTCCGGGTCGTCCAGCAGGGCTTGTTGTCTCTCCCGTTCCTTCACCAGCTGCACGCCACAGTAGGTCACGAATAACACTGAGAGGGTGGACAGAGGGAAACCTGGAGGAAAAACACAGAGAGGGAGAGAAAGAGGAAGTTAAGGGGGGGGAAAGGAGAAGAAAGTACGACTTTAAAGGTGCTATTTATAACATTCAGCCACTAGATGTCGCATTCTCCCTCCTCCATTCCATTGCATTTACTTCACAACAAGTCGTTGCCAGGCACTTACCGTCAATGTCAGCCATTTATCAACAACTTTTTAAGGAATGCAGCTTTCTTTGTGCTGCTGTGCCCTGCGCAAGATGTTCAACTATAATCCTGTGAACAAGCTCTACGTTTGTTGTTAATATTCTTTTATTCTATGTGAAAGAAAGCAACAAAGAGGATGTTAAGTCATGTGATATCTGGAGGATGGCGACACTTGAGATTCTGTTGCTTTTGTCTGTCTGAGTTGTTCTCGCTTTGACTAGAACTGACAGAAAAGCCTTAGTTTGATTTTATATAATATACTCTCGTTGTTCCCCACCTTTGAAAATCAGCCGTCTTCCCACCAGTTTGGCAAACTCCAAACTGTTCAGGGAGAGAACGTTGTAGAGGACGATGGCCCAGAAGTTGGCGGCATTGAACACTCCCCGGATCCTGCGTGACATGGCTTCACCCATTACACCCTAGATGCAGTTGGACACAGGCGCATTAAAGGATATGGCACACGATTACACATAGCATGATTCCATATATTGACTGAGAGTGATTTTTTATCTTAATGTTTCTCACCTCTATGGTAGAAAACGGCGGAATGGAGAAAAACTTGGCCACCCACAGCTCAAAGTTGAGGCCGAAGCAGTTGAAAAAGGACCAGATGTAAACCAGCTCACACGGGCCCAGCCACAAGGTGGTGATGGCGAAGGTGCAGAAGGTTGCCAGGAGCTCCTTGAAGATCTTATTGTGATCCCCGCCAATGTAGTCATAAACATACCTGCAAAATCACAGCTCAAATTCAACTTGATGAAGAATCGAAATTGTCCTTTATATACTGTAGGTTCTGTCATTTAAAGGTACAGTGTGTATCATTTAGGGGGATCTATTGGCAGAAATGGAACATAATATTAATAAGTATGTTTTCTTTAGTGTATAATCACCTAAAAATAAGAATCATGTTTTCGATACCTTAGAATGAGCCGTTTATATCTACATACGGAGCGGGTCCTCTTCACAGAGTCCGCCATGTTTGTACAGTAGCCCAGAATGGACAAACCAAACACTGGCTCTAGATAGGGCCATTTGAGTTTTCATGTTTTCGCGTCAGCCACCGTAGTTCTCCTACACACGTTTCAGTTGGTTGCAATCTGCAACCTCACCGCTAGATGCCGCCAAATCCTACACACTGCACCTTTAAACCCATGATTTTTAAATTCAAACACTCACTTGCACAGCCAGTCATTGATGCCTCTGTCAAAGTGCCTAAAAAAAGACAGACATTTTCCATGTAAACATTTTTACACAATATCTCGGTTTAGCATGGTCAACAAAGAAACTACACAATGATTTCTTAAAGAGGACCTATTATACTTTTGTGCTTTTTCTCTTTCCTTTAGCGTGTTATATAGTTTTCTTGTGCATATAAACGGTCTTCAAAGTTACAAAGTCCATGTCAAAGGGAGTTACTCTCCCCCACAGAAACACTGCTCCTGAACTGCCTGAAACACCTTGCTTGAAGTCCTGCCTTTTCTTCCATAACGTGGTGATGTCACCAAGTAACACATTTGCATAATACCTGTCTAGCGGCTAGTTTGGCACGCCCTCAAACAAAGGGTGAAAAGAGGTGCTGCAGCACAGCCGGTATGAGAAAAACAAAGTTTGAGTAGAAACCCAAAATACAAGTATGAACCTGAAAATGCGCATGATAAGTCCTCTTTAAGATTAGTCAAGTCACACGTACGTCTCAGCGAAGACATAGAGCATGGTGATACATTTGGGAGGCTGAGGAGGGTCCAGGTGGTCCAGAGTAGCCACAGTGTTGATGACACCAAACATTATGGCTGCTTTCACCCAGTCGTACACCAGGTTGGAATAAGCCAGACCAGCTGCAAAGATACACATGGAAACAAAGCAAGTACATTGATGGTAGTCATATATCAACTTCTACTGAAGTGGTAGTTTATGTTTGATAAAGCACATCATGCTTGGAGTAAAAGTGATGCATAAAGCCAATATTGGATATTAGCCCTTTGGTGAATATTGGATGTGAGCCGGTCATAATGACCACAGCTACGTGAAAACAGTGCGGAAACATAAAATATCTAACTCACCCAGAGACCAGTCAGAAAGCTTGGTGACCAGCTTCATGTCACTGGGGATTGTCAGGATGTAGAGGTAGTGGAAGAAGACGTCCACCACCAGAATAACTCCCAGATGCAACAAGGCCTTGGAGGTGATGTTCCACATCTCCCTGTCCTTGCGGGTCAGCTGGGTGTTGTTCACCTGTGGAATTAACAACATTCATGTCATTGTTTTGTGAAATGATATGACCATCCCAGCATCTCAGCAGTTGTTTAACCAGGTCGGGTCCCAAAAAATCTTATATTAAAAAGGATTTAGAGTGGGTACATAAACTCACTTTTCACTCTGACTCATTTTTCACCACTTTTTGTTGAATCTTAAATCCTCACCTGGACATAAAACCTGTCGAAGGTCATGATGGGTCCAAAGAAGAAGAAGGGGAGGTAGAAGTTGTATCTCAGCAGGTCAGAGAATGTGAAGTTGCCGTCCTTCTTCTCGCAGTTCTCTAAAGCGAAGCTCATACAGCGCATGATGCTGAAGCCGCAGCCTCCGTAGAACAGGATGTCTTGCAGGTCAAAAGAGCCGGTCACCAAGGCTTCCTGAAGAAAGAGTTATTCTGAGTCGAAAACATCATCATTTTGCATATTATGGACAAAACCTCTAGACATTGGAACAATGTCAGTATACTGTATATATTAATAAAGTCTTATCACCTCCAGGCTCCTTTAATGCATTTCTTTGAAATAAGATATAAAATTTAAATTCCCACAGCTCATTCTGTCTCTGCCGATCGAGCATCCGGTGTCTAAGCATCTAAAGCGTGGTAGAGGTTACCTTGAACCTGGAACCACCCACTCACCTGCCAGGAGTTATAGGGCTCCAGCTTGAGGGAGGCCAGCGTGGTAAGGCCGGCCACGAAGCATAGCCACTTCATCTTGACCAGGGCGACGCTGTAGAGTATGATGCAGTGAGACAGAACCAGAGCCATGAAGGTCCAGCCCATCGTGACCAGGACTGCCAAACCACCGTACACACCAAAGATCAAGGATCTGTGCTGTGGGTAGAGGGACCAGCGTCAGTGTGACCTCATGACGGGTACTTTTGTTGTATTCAATGCAACACACGTGATGGATGGCGTTAGTACAACAACACTGTTGCATCTACAACGATGGATATACTTTAGGATGGAGATTGTGGGGTGAAAACAACGAATCTACTGTTCCATGTATTAGTGGTTTAAATGAAACACATGACGAATGTTATAAAATTCACAAGTTTATTAATGTTACCTTACATCCATCTATACCAATCTTCATTGTAAGCATGGAACAAGACAGAAAACATGTTTAAAACATATCAAACTGTTTTAAATATGTCAAAAAATATTCACAGGAAAGAATAACTGATGCACTCAACAGTAGGGCTGCCTCCTCTTAGTCCATTCATGATTTATTTTCTGCTTTTTTTTCATGCTGAAGGACTTATTTTGTGTGATTCTTTGTGGAGAAACTCAGTTTTACAGATCTGTCGATTAAATCAACTAATCGATTGGTCTGACAAAATCGTGTGAGTGTTAATCGACAAAGAATTTCTTTAGTGGAGGACAGCCCTACTCATCAGACAGCATCAGTTTAACAGGATGCAACTCATGCTCATGCATCAAGTCAATTATGTGTTAGACCTTGAGGTACAAATATACAGTATGACAAATGATATTTTGCTCAATAGAATAGAATTGCATTGAAATGAACAGAATTGAATTACTTGTACAGCCCAAGGCCTACTGTTTACATCAGTACAATGCAGCTTTGCATTTAATATGTTTATAACGCATATCAATTGATTGGAGCAAAGCTTGTGTTCAAACACACCCAAACATATGTTTACGTACACAATACATAGATACATATACACATAATAAGAGAGACATGCCATTATACCTGTATGCAAATCAGATTACAGTGCTAGCCGGCGGCCGTTCACACACATGCACGCACCTTTGGAGCCAGCAGGGTGAATATCTTGGCAAAGATAACGTGACCGATGAGAGCAAAAAGGATATGGTTGCGGAATGTAGAGAACCACATCATCCATTCGAAGTCCGCAACGTCCTGTGGCGAAGGAAGATGCATTACTGACACTCGACTTGCATCAGCAAATACAATTATAGAACACAATGAGACACACAAAGGGATTATACTGTATATGAGCAGTTTACCATTTTCCTGCCAAAGTAATGCCATCCTGGTTTCACGCTTTCTTTGAAGGCCTTTCTGTTTATATTCTCTGAATAAAGACAAAAAAAACAGGATGTTCACCTAACAAAATGTAGCGCTTAATCAATAAGGTTTTAGATGTTCAACTCGTAGCAATATATGGTCAGGTTTCTAGGTTGAGGAGTGCTAAATCCAAAGGTCTATGAACATCTTTGGTTTAATTGTCGGATTCTTCACAGTGATTTTAAGGTGTGAGAGCACATTCAGTCCATTTGATAACATCAAACATTACATAATGTACTATTTTGAGACTGACATCTACACTCATACGCTCGTAATCTGGTTGTAGGAGATTAGTTCACTGCATGAGTGAAACGTTAACCCAGAAATGATAAAAATAACAATAAGTGTGATAATAATCAGAATCATGGCAGTGATGTTGAGACATTCAGTTCGTGGCAACAAATGCGACTGGCAGGCGCGCCCCGCGCAGTAGCTCCTGCAGCTTTGCCCGATTACGCTAATGGACATGAAAAAGGATATGAAAATGTGAGGGTCAGTCAGGGAAAGCCTCTTACTTCTGGGAACACAGCCAAGCTTCTATTACGGGTATGCGGTGCTACTGTACTGTAGCATGAAGACCTGAGCGGTAGAAATGCCCACACACTGAGCGGCCAAAAATGACCATTTCTAGAGAATCAGGACACAAATGATGACTGACAACATGACTCTGCGCTGGCCAATCTGTCTGCACAGACTGTGGCAGGCGGCTCCAATCACCAGATTACACTCAGTCCATTCAGATCAGTGGGCGAAGAGGATAGTTTACTGTCTGAATACGTGCAAATATTTGGCAGTATTTCAGGATGAATGGTCTGGGATTCAGTGTGATTGAGTCTTAGTCTGAAATATCTCCATTAGGGAAAATGATTAGAGAGTAATTGGACCATCTTTAAATTGTCTTCATATTAATAGGAACGTGGAGGAATTCCTTAGGGGAGGGGAGAGGGGGTCTCTTTTAGTCAGCTAAATTAATTTTGTTCTATGCAGTTTTAGATTAAATAGAGGAGTGTTATTATAGGCAGGGTTGTTTTGTTTTGAAGCACATATTAATACTAAATTGCCATTGTTCAAAGAGGTCCCTTGACCTCTGACCTCATGATATGTGAATGAAAATGGGTTCTATGGGTACCCACGAGTCTCCCCTTTACAGACATGCCCACTTTATGATAATCACATGCAGTTTTGGGGCAAGTCATAGTCAAGTCAGCACACTGACACACTGACAGCTGTTGTTGCCTGTTGGGCTGCAGTTTGCCATGTTATGATTTGAGCATATTTCTATGTTAAATGCAGTACCTGTGAGGGTTTCCGGACAATATTTGTCATTGTTTTGTGTTGTTAATTGATTTCAATTAATAAATATACACATACATTTGCATAAAGCAAGCATATTTGTCCACTCCCATGTGGATAAGAGTATTAAATACTTGACAAATCTCCCTTTAAATGTACATTTTGAACAGAAAAAAAGTGTGATTAATTTGCGATTAATCGCGATTAAATATTCTAATCGATTGACAGCCCTAATTTTTTACTTATAAAGTTGGTACAGCTGCTCAAAAAGTGTCCATTCACTCTGATACCAATGAATATGAATGGACCTCAGTGAGCTTCAATAAACTCTAGCATTGTGTTATTGTTGTATATGCTTTGGACATTTCCTGTGCACTCACCACTTGAAGCTTCAGATATCCAACTGCCTGCCCATATCAAGGCCACGGCGAGCACAGCTGTGTAGAGATACAGCTCATATCTGTGGAGGGCAGCCTTGATCCCCATGGTGAATCTGTACACTGGAAGCCTGACGGGTTGAAAAGCAATCAGCCACAATATTAGACCTGACTGAAGGCAAACGGTAGTATGAATACAAACGGATACTGTACGTCTGAAACCAGTAATGAATGATTGTGAGCAAAGGGTTAATGTTTAGTGTTTTTCACATGTCATTAATTACAGTGATGGAAAGCAACTAAGTACACTTACTCAAGTAATGTTTGGGGCAAATGTTGTACTTTTTACCTCACTACATTTACTTGTTAACTTTAGTTATTATTAATAATAGAAAAGTACTCAACAAATACAAGTATGATTATAAGATGAGATAAAAAGTAATTAAAATGAGCTCCACTTTTACCAGCTGCAACATTAAAGTGATGAACACATTAATACATTAATAATTGCAATAATATATGTTATTCTGTAACGGGACATTCTGCGTAATGAGTACTTTCATATTTGGCACTTTAAGTATAATTTGATGCTAATACTTTTGTACTTTTACTTAAGTTTTATTTTGAATGCAGGACTTTTACTTGCAACAGAGACGGGGCGATATGGAGAAAATCAAATATCACAATATTTTTTGACCAAATACCTCATTATCGATATTACAACGATTGTAGGTTTGACCACTGATGCTTTCACGAAATATTTACACTTTTTTGATAAATACTCGTCAGTAATGTGGATATAATGACTGTGTGAGTGAAGGCAAATAATAGAACAGCTAGAACTAGGGATGCACCGATACCGGATCGGATATCGGGCCGATACTGACTCAAATAGCTGGATCGGGTATCAGTGACAATGGGGCCAATCTATTCAATTCAATTCTATGTTTACATACAACAGTATATACATTATATACTGGAATTTTAATTCCTGTTGAATTTTTAACCAATTTGTTGCTGCATTAAAATGTTTAAATTTGAATTGTAATTCCTGTTAATTTTGAAGACTTTCTAACAAGTTGCTGGTGTTTCGATTTATTATTTTAATAATGAAATAATTCAATTCATTCATCTATGTATTTATTTGTTACATTTTGTTTTACAAAGTTAGGAGAGCAATAATTAAGCCTGATGTTGTTTTACACATAAAAGAATGATCCCAGTCACTTCCACACAGTGAGGCATACAGATTATTAATTAAAGACTGGTATCGGATCGTTACTCGGTATCGACCGATACCCTAAGCCAAGGTATCGATATCAGGACTGAAAAAGTATATATATATATATATATATGTTTAGCCCAGCCTTATAACAGAGTAATTCTACACTGTGGTATTACTTATAATAATATAATATAATAAGAGGACAGAACAGAAAAGGTTGTATTTAGACTACTGTTGATTGTTCACTTTAGTCATCTCTACCATTCATATAGATTCCCTTGATGATTTCACAATACAGCCCAGTGGAAAAACAGTCTAATGCCTATACTAAAATAAAACTATACACCCACAAAACTCATGATGATGATTCGATATGAAACTCCCTGCATGCCAGCACACATCAACGCAGGTTAATCATGACAGATACAGACCAAGGTGCTTTAAGGAGGTGACATTTTACCAATAAGCCTTTAGGATCGACAGGGCAGTGACTTAAATAGTACTGCAGAGCTCTAGGCTCCTCGGAATCAGCACCGTCAGCTGCGCAACCCTACCTCTCCTTCCTATTATAGCTCTTGCAGTTGGTCTGCTGTATAGAGCAGGGCAGCTGCAGTGCTATGTGATCTGAGAGGCGCTGGGGACTCACTTCACACAATAATTAGCACTGACTGGAATGACCGAGAATGGTGCATCGGAGTAGGAAAACAGGTTACTCTGCAGTGAATAACGCACTGAGTGTGTGGGTGTGTGTCACACACTTTGAGTTGAAGTTAAAGGAGTTGGACTAACAAAGTCCTGTCCATGCCAAGATGTTACCATGGCTAAGCAGGACCCCAGCAAAGCGTCCTGCATACCAAATACAGGTTTACTGTTTCACTGCTCCATGCACACAGAGCCCATAACTCACAGGGCTTTTTTTTGTATTGATTGTTCTCTTATATCTAATGTACAAATAAAACAGACTTGTTTTTACTAACCTTGTATCCGCTTCACACTGTCAAGATGGGGGGCAGCAGTGTCTTCAATACAGAGAATGAATAAAAGGAAAAAAGGGGGTGGTGGTGGTGGTGGTTACAGCAGGTTTTCTAATTCATCCGTCTTGTGGGGGCTTGCCGCTGCCTGCGATCACCAGCCTCGGCCAGTCAGGATGTTGCGGACTCAACGAAAGGAGGAAGAGGAGGAGGGGGAGGAGGAGGAGGAGGAGGAGGAGGAGGAGGAGGAGGAGGGGGATATATTTATCCTTCACTACAGCACCGCAGTGAGGGGTGGTCCACGCCGAGCCCATCAGACCTTACAGGAACGCAGAGACACTGTGGGAGAAAGAAAGGGTAAAAAAAGAGGTGGAAAGCAGTTGCATCAATCAACAGCAGCATCTACAGTATAGGCCTATTATCAGAGAGACATACAGTATACCTCTGATGATTCTTATAATGGATTAGACTTAAGAATAAGGCGTGTGCAAATATCACAGAATGTACTGAATGAAACTTATTAACAATTACAAACGCTGCTGCAAATGTATCACCGATTGAGTTTTTTTTCATTAAACCTGCAGTAGGCAGAATGTTTTTGGCATCATTGGGCAAGAATTTCATAATAACCTTTCAGCATATTGTAATTCAAGTGTTCTGAGAGAAAACTAGACTTCTGCACCTCCTCATGGCTCTGTTTTTAGGCTTTAAAACATCTAGCTCGTGACGGGAGACTTTGGCCAATCACAGGTCATTTCAGAGAGAGAGCGTTCCTATTGGCTGTTCATTCAACGGGAGGCCGCTGTCAATCACTGGCGAACTCCGATCAAACGGTTAAACTAGGCAGCGCTGATCAAATATGAATCAATATTCTATTACTATAATGCCTATTTCTCACCTCAAATGTTTCCAGAAACATCTTATCTGTAAAATGAGAAAGTTTGCTCCGGCTGGTGGGCGGTGCTTGGTATTTCCTCAACTGATCTCAACATGGCTGCCGGGTCACAAACTTTCTCATTTTACAGCTAAACAGTAATACTTGTTTAAAAATATCTACTCCAAATCATACAGTGCGACTGATGTGATTAGGGCTGCAGTGGATAGAAACGGAGCAAATATGATTAAAAAAAGTTAGTTTTACAAAACGGTCACTACATCCTGACAGTACTGCATGAGACCGGTAATCTGAAAAAAAAAATCATGTGCCTCTGTGTCCTCCGGTGCTGCTAATGGCATCTGCAAGATTTCACAGACCAGAGGAAAACAACCAATCAGAGCTGATCTGGAGTCTGCCGTCCAGCTTCCGTCTATGACAGCCACGAGTCAATCACTCGCAAACTCCGATCAAACTAGGCAGCGCTGATCAAATATGAATCAATATTCTGTTACTGTAATGCATATTTCTCGCCTCAAATATTCTCAGAAACATCTTGTAGTGTACTGTTTGGCTGTAAAATGAGAAGGTTTGTGACCCGGCAGCCATGTTGAGAAGAGTTGAGGAAATACCAAGCACCGCCCACCAGCCGGAGCACAGCCAATAGGAACACTCTCTCTCTGAAATGACCTGTGATTGGCCAAAGTCTCCCGTCACGGGCTAAACTTTTCAAAGACTGAAAACAGAGCCATGAGGAGGTGCAGAAGTCTAGTTTTCTTTAAGAACACTTGAATTACCATATGCTGGAAGGTTATTGTGGAATTTTTGCCCAATGACGCCAAAAACGTTTTGCCTTCTGCAGGTTTAAATACAAATTCAGTGTAGTCTGCAGGACAGATAATGCACACAGTGCACTTTAATAGACTGAGCCACTTTAATTCCGCACACTACAAAATAACTTCTCTACCTCAGTTCTTATCCTGCATTATATTCCATATCTGACATTTCTTAATATCTATATCTCCCATATTTTATTATCCAGCACTATATCACTTTCTGCACTACATTCACTTTTTCTTTAAACAGTCCTGTATCTCAGTTGTTTACCCTGCACTATATTCATTTTAACAGTTCTTCTGCACATTGCATATTTTGTTTTATACTCTGTATTACTTACATGTGTCTTGTTACTACTTGTGTCGTTTTACTAACATGTGTACTACTCACCTGTGACGTTTTTTACAAACATGTGTACTACTCACCTGTGATGTTTTTTACTAACATGTGTACTACTTACCTGTGACGTTTTTTACTAACATGTGTACTACTCACCTGTGACGTTTTTTACTAACATGTGTACTACTCACCTGTGACGTTTTTACCAATATGTTTGCACTATGGAACTGTGATGCTGGAAACTTGAATTTCCCTCGGGATCAATAAAGTTACTAACTATCTATCTATCTATCTATCTATCTATCTATCTATCTCTCTCTCTCTCTCTATCTCTATCTATCTCTATCTCTCTATCTCTCTCTCTCTCTCTCTCTCTCTCTATCTATCTATCTAGTGTATTATTTTTTTTTACCATTATAAAAGCAGGGTATCCTCGAAGCATTTCCTTAATTTAGACACTAGGTGGCGTGCTCGACTTGTTAAAATTAGCTACATACGGGGAAAGGACACACACACCATGGGTTTTTTTTTGGATAAACGTCAACTATTTGCTTGGGTTGTTACTGTTGTTTGCCCGGGAGCATGTTAAAGCTATAGCTAGGGTTTCGCCATATTCCGCTACACAACATGCATTATGTTATTATTTTATGCTAAAGAGCTGTAATTTGTAGCAACAGTAATTACAGAGGGTTCTCTTGGAGAGTCGGGTCCAGCCAGCTGCATGGGGTTGAGCAATGTAGTGCGGCGAGGCTGGCTGCCTGAGAGAATCCATCACAGAAACAATCCGCCCCCTCCCACTCCCGAGTCCCCCCCGCTTCAGAGGCAACTCAAAATACATAAAGCCTCCATGTTGCACAGGGGAATGTAAGGGGCCAGCAGATATGAACTGTTTGCTTTAAAACTAACTTTAACCTTCAACAACTTGCGTTTGATATTTTTGGGACAAGAAACAATCCTACCGACGGGCTTCCTGGCGTTTTTTCAGCGTTGTTCCAAGACACGGCCTCGCATTTTTGGATGAACCCGGAGAGCTTCGAAGCTAACTCACTAGCCCGAAGCTAACTCGCTAGCGCAAAGCTAACTCGCTAGCCCAAGCTAACTCGTTAGCCACAAGTTAACTCGCTAGCCTGAAGCTAGCTCGCTAGCCACAAGCTAACTCGCTAGCCTAAGCTAACTCGCTAGCCCGAAGCTAACTCGCTAGCCCAAAGCTAACTCGCTAGCCACAAGCTAACTCGCTAGCCTGAAGCTAACTCGCTAGCCACAAGCTAACTCGCTAGCCACAAGCTAACTTCAGTTCGTTAGCAATTTGTTCTTTAACCAAACACGCTGTCGGTGTTTTGCTCGCAAAATATACTTGTTTGCAGTGATGGTATTTTTTTGCGGAGAGCCATAAATGACAGCCATTCACCGGCTTCCCAGTCACCACCGTGCTAGCTGGCTGGCTCCCGCCGCTGCCACAACACTTCGCCCCGGACTGTTGCCTCATCTCGAACAGCTAGCTTGGGCTAACAGTAAGCAACAAAAACAGGAATAAACCACCCGTCTAAATGGACCACATGTCCATAATAACCCAAGTTTCCAACCCGAAGGAGGAGGAGATAATATCCTTTAACCAGGAAAAAGGTAAGGAAAAAGAGAACTAATGCTAGCTGGCTAACTACTTTTTTCTCCACTGACGTTAGCTTTTTAGCTTGCTAGCTGCTCCAGTAAGTTGAAGACACTGGTTGCCTGTTTGTGATAATCAGAGACAAATCTAGAAACACACAACTAGCGTTAGTTAGCAAACTCTTAGTAATCAACAAGTTTATCAGAGTGGCCTCGTCCCCGGATAAGTTATCCTACTATCCTTCATTCTTTATGGCAGACCAAAGCGCTTAATGTGGTTAACAAAGTAAGATATTTGGGGTCACATTATAAGGAACGATCTATGTGATGATGATGTGCAGCGCCAGTGTTGCAAACTGACAAGCCAATATGCTGGGCACGAAAATTTCACATGTGTACAGATGATGTCAAAACAGCCCTTTTTTAGAGCCTACTGTACTCCACTTTATACAGCCCACCTATGGTGCAGTTACAGCAAAGCAAAAAATGAAAAAGCTTCAGGTGGCATTTAATGATGCTTTCAGAATCTTGCTCAAGCTCCCAAGATGGACAAGTGCAAGTCATATGTTTGTAACTGGTAATGTTCCCACTTAGTCTTGTGAAGGGTTCATTGCATGGGTGGAATATGGTCTCAAAAAAGTACAAAATGCAAGTCTCCCTCCAAAATAAACACTACAGTGTGCCGTGGATTATTTTGGAGGGAGACTTGCATTTTGTACTTTTTTGAGACCATATTCCACCCATGCAATGAACCCTTAACAAGACTGAATGAGCCCAATACACCTGAAGGATCCAAAGAGCACCTATATGTGATTACCACAGAGACCCAGCAGCGCTTCTACTCCATTGTCCTCATAGTAATGTTCCCACCTTCCCTGCGGTGTTAAGGAATTTTATGTACAAATTTATGTG
This sequence comes from Sebastolobus alascanus, assembly GCA_916701645.2. NCBI lineage: Eukaryota > Metazoa > Chordata > Actinopteri > Perciformes > Sebastidae > Sebastolobus > Sebastolobus alascanus. Next base: position 1,918,959 of record CAKAOJ020000056.1, on the reverse strand, counting down.
TCGATTAATTGATTCGAAAAAATGAAATCATAATGGCCTTTACTGAGCCCACACAAAGTGACACAAGGTACTCCTCTTGTTTCTGGAAACATTGGAACAAATGCCTTTATACAGTATGTTTTAATCACTGATTTGCAATGTTTACATCTCTGTGTTGTTGTCCTTGTATTGTATTGTATTTTATTTTATTCTATTTTATACTGATATGGACCTATGGGTCTGAAATAAAGTTTATGAAATGAAATGAATGTCTGCTGCCCGTTCAACATGAAGAGCGCTCCAGTGTCAAGACGTGTGGTTTTATCCCATTAACGTTGACCGAATTAACATTTACACATGAAACAGTAGTTGTCCACACACCCATTTAAGCTCAATGATGCAAAGTCTTTGCTTCTAAATATTGTACACGTTTGTGTTTTGGCTACATAACTGGACAGAATGATGATGTGATAGGTGATTCACTATATGAATCACGACCACAAGAAGCTAAAACGTTTATGGTGGTTTGGTCTGCGGGTTAGCAAAAAGTTTTTTAGGGGAATGAAGTAAACATGGAGACAGAAGAGAACTATCTGATGTCAGTAATATTTGGAAAAAATGTCTTGTGAATTAACACAGCATTTTCCTTAAAGTGACAGTAGGCAACAATTTTTTGGCATAATTTGGCAAAAATTCCATAATAACCTTTCAGCATATTGTAATTCAAGTGTTCTGAGAGAAAACTAGACTTCTGCACCTCATCATGGCTCTGTTTTCAGGCTTCAGAAAAATCGAGCCCGTGACGGCAGATTTTGACTAATCACAGGTCATTTCAGAGAGAGAGAGCGTTCCTATTGGCTGTGCTCCGGTCATGTGACCAGAACTTGGCTTCCTTCAACAGATTTTACAATGGCGGCTGTGTCACAAACTTTCTAATTTTACAGCTAAACAGTAACTCCAAGATAATTCTGAGAACATTTGAGGTGAGAAATAGGCATTACTGATAATATTGATTCATATTTGATCAGCGCTGCCTAGTTTGACCGTTTGGTCGGAATTTGCGAGTGATTGACAGCCGGCTCTCATAGACGGCAGCTGGCAGCGGACCTTGTTTTCCTCCGGTCAGTGAAATCCTTCAGATGCCGTTAGGAGCACCGGAGGACACAGTAGGACACAGAGGAACATGTTTTTTTTCAGGTTACCTGTTTCATGTACTACTGTCACGATATAGCGGCCGTTTTCTAAAAATAACTTTTTTAAATCATATTTGCGCCACTATCGCATACTGCAGCTTTAAGACAGGAAACTTTGATGACGGCTATGGTCACCTCGTAGGATGCACAGATTTATATTGCTTATCTGCTTTTGTCTATGTTGTAAACAGTGGCGTATATCCAATGAAGACTACCCTATGTATGACTACACGCTAAGGTGGTGTTTTCTCATTTTTATGTCAAGTAAAGATGATTCATAACTTGGATACAGTAATTATTTAGATTATTAGTTAAACATTTTGGGTCAAAATGGTTCCTTGCGTCTTCACTTTCACTTTCACTCCATCTGTCATTACTCTTTATGTATTTTTCCACTCACACTTTAGCATGATCTGCAGTGGACGTCAAATCTCTCCTTCAGGACCATAGCTGCTTGCTCATGTCCATTCATTCCAATTCCTGGGGCTACTCTTACACTTCCCGGGTCACCCAGGCCCATGGGACGTGTATCAGTATCACATCTCAAACCTCACTTGTCAGACCATTAGTAATGTGAGAACTTAAGTCTTTCAAGCATAACAATGCATTCTCCTCTGAGGGTATAAAGGTATTCCTCAGTAACTACTATATGGATTCTATGTGACTTGAACATAATGTGTGCGTCATGTGAGATTATCATTGCATGTATGTGGGAGTAATGGGAGAACAGAGGATAAAGGCTGGGATTGACCCACGCAGTTTGAATGTATGGCGGTAAATATATGCAGATTCCACTGCAGTGATACACACTTACTTAGAGTGGTGCAGGAAAGAGTCCTAAAACCCGGAAATGAGTTAGAGTTTTAGCACTTCCGGTTAACACAAGCATGAGAGATTTTAACGTTTTGTTCTACGATATAAAATACATCGATAAATACCCCACTTGTGAAACTCTTCCGCCTTTACAGCCTTGTTTTGTATACTTCATGCAACCATGGTGTAGTTCGTTAATAGCCTAACGTTAGTAAGTATCAAATGATTGTTTGCCACAGAGCTTATTTTCTGCAATGATCCAAAATCCCATTGGCTTTTTGTCAGGGGAACCAGGGCGATGCTAACTTTCTGATTGGCCTACAAAAATACGTCATCCCTGAAGCACTGTATTATGGCTCAGTAAAGATATTATCAGTTATCAGAAGGTATATTTTAGGGGCTTTTTGGCAAGTCGAAATTTAATGCTTGGAGGTTGTGCTAGTGTGCTTGGAAAAAGTGACTGTTAAATCATTTAGGGTCATTGCGTATGAGTAGTGCTGATGATTAGTCAGTTAAGTGGTTAGTTCATCTGCTGATGGTTAAAATGCAATTGAGTGAAAGGTCTAAGTAACTGTTCCAGTAAAAATGCCAGACAGTGCAGGCTATGGCGTCAGTAATGAACTTTTTGTTTTTGCTTTCCTTTGTTTCTTTGTAAATTGATTTGGTCTTTTGGCTGTAGGTCAGAGAACGAAAGCAAATGGAAAGCATCATTTTGGGCTTGTGATGTGGATTTGTCTTTGTTAACATACTACATGATTAATTGGAGTTGATAATGATTTAAATCAGAGACAACAGTCCTCCTTGTGAAGTCATGTTAATGCAATACTTGCATTCTGGTAGCATTTAGTACTATTTCAAATTGTTTACCCACAGTGGAGTTCGAACAGCACTACACACACTCGCACAGTGGGAATTCACTGTTGTGCGTTAAGCTGCTGCATGAAAATCCCACCTAATAAAGGGCCTGAGTAGTAAGAGTTGTCTGTAATGCAGCATACAGTTGAGTTAGAGGACGAAGTAGAGCAGCAATGTTGCTGTTTGTTTCCTACCTCTTCTATTTTCTTTTAAGGATGAGTCACACAGAATGCTTCCCTCGGGGCTAAGTCAAATATTACCATCATTAGAGGAATAATATGGCTGTTTATTTTTTTTCTATTTGTTCTGGACATTTTCAAAGCAGGTTTGATTTGAGTGTGAGGGACATATATGAAAAGGAATTTGAAAAGATCCAGAAAGCTTTTTTTTTATCCACTGTCACAATCAGAGTATACAGCAGGATTCTTAGCTTTATTCCCTGAGTTTATTATACAGTCAATCAATGATTTGGCTGTCCCTTATCTGTTGCAAATTACTTAACATATAGCCCATCCCAGCAGCTGTCCAAGAGGAATTTGACAGGTAGTTTTCCATTGCTTGAACAGGCTCCAAACTGTCTGGACAAAAATTGACCACCTTTGCTCTCAGTGTTCCTCTACTGTCTGTCTTACAACATGTGCCTGCCTTTCACACTGGTCTGGCTGCCAAGCAGCAGTCTAAATATAGACTCGCTGCCCTGTTGGCCGGGGCACCACTGACCTCGAGGCCAAGTATAACTACTTGCAAAGATGACAATGATCTTTTTTTATTCTTGCAGTCATACAAGACTTCAGTTTGAAAATAAAAAAACAACAACTTGATTTATAGAAGAAGATAAGGACTGTGGGTGTTTTTTTTGTTTTTTTTTACCAGGACTTTAATGCATCTATGAGATGAATGGGTGTCTCCTACATGATCCCTTCACCCTTCTGATGAATACTCTTCTATGGTCGTGAAATCCAAGATGTTTCTGTGGATTGATTTATGTGTGGTGGTGGTATGCACTGGGCCCTGCAGTTGTTCAATGACTGTCACTATAATTTAAACCAGTTTCGTTACATTTTTTTCTGTGCACTACTAGACAATGTTAGATAAGCGTAGATATGGAAAGTTAGTCCACTGAGAGGTTTGTAGTATTTTTTATACAAACGCTCAGTGCACCACCTACAGTAGACCAAATACAATATCACCGCACTGCTTACAACACAGTGTGGGCGTTATTATGCTTCTCAAGTTCTCACTGTGCTGGATTAACCCTTAGCCAAAGCTAGAGGTCGACCGATTTATCGGTCGGCCGATTAATCGGGCCGATTATTTGACATTTTTTCATAATCGGCATCGGCCGATGCCTGAGCATATTAAGCCGATTATCAAGCAGGCACATCTGCGGGCAGCCCAGTGTTGTTGTTGCTGTGGAACACGTGTGACTCCGCCCCTTGTGTGTCAATCAAATTGCCATTCTGCCGGGAGAAACCGGTAGGCTTAAATTCTTCTCTTTCAAAGCCCTATATATTTAATTGGTTAGATATGAAATGCTCCGACGTTATCAATTTTGTTTTTGGTAACGGAGAATTTCTCTCCGTAGGTAACGCAGCGCTGTGTGCGGGGCGGAGCAGCTCTCACACACACGCTGCTGCAGCGCACACACACAGAGCTTCTGCTCTTAGTAACTATGACGGAGAAAACTAAACTTATAAAGCGTGATTACACTTTACTAGAGTTGATGCTGACAATGCTTGTCATAAGTGCAAGTTTGCGTGTGAGGGCGGAAACACGAGCAATTTGTCGAAACATTTAGCAAAAAGTTCACTTCCTCATTAAACGTCTCTACGGTCTATGGGTCCTACATCGCGTCTATGACGTCACTGGCCTGTTTGTAGTCCGCAGCAGATATGAGCAGCAGGCTGTGTAATACGACTGAACAAAGTTATTATTATGTTTTGATCACTTAGATTATGGCCATATAGCTTGTAACAGTGTCTGTCAACAAACATAAATAAAAAACATGCTTTAGGACAGTTTTGGAAAGGTGCTTAAAAGGTTTTGAGCCCTGTACTATTACTACTATTAACCATCATGCACAAAATAAAATATGCACTGCAGTGCAGACACAAAGTGCAAATTGGAGAGACAGACCATAAGTGTTGTTCAATAAATGTTTACTTAAGTTAAGACATTTTGTGTATTATTTGTTATTATTAAGCTGTTATATTTTATCAGATGGAGGAAAAAAAGAAAACCAGCCAAACATATCGGCAAAAAAAAAATCGACATCATATATCGGCCATCGGCTGTCCTGATTCTGTAAAAAATCGGCATCGGCATCAGCCATAAAAAACCCATATCGGTCGACCTCTAGCCAAAGCTATACAATATCAGCAATCACAAACCCACCTGTGTGTCTAGGTCTAGGACACAACACTCCTCGGCTAGAGAGAGAGGTGGCTTTTCTTGGTCAGAACTGGAAGTTGTTGTCAAACACACTGATTAATGATTTATAGACGGTGTGTTTGGTATGTTGACAGCCTAGTGCTGGATATACTGTACCTGAAAGACAGCGAGGACAACCTTGGAATGTGTTGCAGGAAAGATGTGAGTAAAGGAAATGAACTTTGACTGGTAACTTTATTATTTAAAGGTTCCAGTGTAGGATCTGGCGGTATCTAGCAGTGAGGTGAGGAGATTGCAACCAACTGAAGTCTCTCCCGGGTGCCAAGCATGTTGGAGAGCTACGGTGGCTGATGTGAAAACACGGATGGCCCTCTCTAGAGCCATTTGGCGCAGAACCAGTGTGTAGAGTGTGTGTGTGTGTACGTGGGAAGTGAGTGGTGAAGCAAGAGAGAGAGAACGGCGGCGACGGGAGCGAGTAACGTTAGCGACTCAGGCCCAAGCAGGAAAAGTTAACAGAGTTTGATTTGTCCGTTCTGGGCTACTGTAGAAACATGGCGGTCTCCGTGGAGAGGGGACCCGCTCCCTATGTAGATATAAACGGCTCATCCTAAGCTAACAAAAACACAATGGTTCTTATTATCAGGTGATTATACGCTAAAGAAAACATACTAATATTAATATTATATTCGGATTCTGCCACTAGATCCCCTTAAATGTTACACACTGGTCCTTTTAAACCGAGTTTACCCTCTCATTAGTGAATCACTACCCTCCATCCACCCCAAGTGAACGATGTGTGTTTGAGGCCCAGTTCTGCTCTGTGCATGACTCAGTAGTCCTTGGGTGTTTTCTGAGGGTCTCTACGCACAGGAATCAATACAGCGGCCACTTGTAGTGATGAGTCACAGGAAGCTGGACGACTGCCTCACTGTCCCAGTTTTACAGTAACACAGAGCTGAAATGACAAGGCACAGTTAATAAAATAAGTCGTGTGCTTCTAATTAGGTTATTTTTAGACTCAAACAAAGCTTACTATGGCAGATATGATCAGCTAAAGCTATGGCATGAGAGCAGTTTTGTTAATTGCATTTGTCTAAACAAATCTCTAAATCAGTTTATTACTTTGGTATTTGGTGGTTGTTGTAGCAGTGTAAAAGTTTTGTATTTTCCAGTGGATTGGGTCAGATGGTGGCCTTTATACTCTGGAAACATTGGGGCAGTAGCAGGAATTTCTTATGCAGATGCAGATGTTTTATTCCTCTTCTCTGTATGCCCCTTTTTTGTTTTGGACACTATGAAGATGGGATAGGGTTTTCCTGAGGGATTTCTTTAGCTTACATTACGTAAAAGTGATTGGCATGCCCTGTCTCTTTATGGACATGGTCAGTTACACTGTGTTTACCAAAAGCTGTTAATTTGGCTCATTCTTTCACGTATCTAACCGACCGTGTGCCAGGGCCTTAAGTTAAAATAGTCATTGTATGTTTTAATGTTGTTTCCTTGTTGATGGATGTGTATTGTACTTTAATTGTCTTGGGATGAAGGAGCATGTGTCACTGATAGGATATAATCTAACTACCCAGCACGGCGTGCCCTCGCTTGAAAGGCGGTAATTAACGTGACTGGAAGCCAGTGATGGAGGGAAATGACAGAGAGATCGGGGAAGGCAAAGTGTTTCATGTAGCCGTGACATGCTGTTACTCTGTCGGTGTCTGATACCTTTCCTGCACTGATGAGTATTTTTAGCTGTGGAATATAGAATTGATGTAATCTTCTTAAAACAATAGTGTGGTAACTCCACTCATTATGCCATTGCATGACATGATATGAGGCCTTTTGTTGCCTCAATATACTCTGAGATGTATGAGTGTTTTGATGGAAATACACTTGCTGAACAGTTCTGGTATTTGTAAGTGTTGTTTAAAGTTTGTAGTTCTAACTAATACTTTGTGTACTAGACTAGTCATTTGTTGTGTTCTCTTCAGGCACAGTGTTTCCTATGACACATGTCTGTTGGGTATTTCTTTAAGGTCAGGAGCACAAAGTGGCACAATATCAAAATGCCAAAAGACATGACATAATGCTATTTGCTCCTCGCTGGTCTTCAGTTGCAAAAGCATTCTGGTTGTGCGAGCCGAGGGGTGAGCGGGGGGGACTAATGGGTGGAGAGGAATGCAGCCTTGTATAGGCTCTGCGGGGTCTGAGGGCCTCCCACCTCCTCCCTCCCCTCGCCTCGCGTGCATGTCCAGGCTGCTTCAGTCACTCACCTGCCAGCCGAAACATGGGAGGGAGATGTAAGCAAGCTTTCAAAATGGAGACTCCTGGGCCAATCAGGTGAAGGGATCCACAGCAGGGCAAAAAGGAGGAGGGAGGAGCGTGCAGCTTCCAACTTGTCACTATTAATAAAAGCCTGGTGTCTGATTTAGGCCCTGCTCCGTAGTCCTGGAATGAGGGGCGATTTGCAATCAGAGCAGAGCAGCGCTCTGAACTGTCGCTATGTGTGACTGATGAAGTCACCCAGCCAGCCAAGTTATTTTCTGATCTGTGGTTCTGCCAGGCCGGGTCATCAAAACCAACACTAATGCCATTTAATCACACTGTCAAGGTCTCACCTATTGTTGTGACTCAGTGTCCCTCACACCACTGTGGCCACTTAGGAGGACTGTAATGAGCATAATAACAGTTTGTTCCCAGTTATTCCAGCAGCATCCACAGCTCAGCATGCAAATAACCAAAAGTAAATGCTTCTTAGCTTTCAGCGTTTTTTTATGACAGAACATCGATTTGCATATCCACTTGTTCACCCTCTCCGCTCTCCCACTCCCTCCTGTTTGTTTTGACAGTGTCCCAGTCCAACAGCAGCCTAAAGAAGCAGAGGAGCCGGAGCATCTTCAGCACATTCCTCTGCTGCTTCCGCAATTACAATGTGGACCCGCCAGCCACCAACACCAGCCCCCAGCCTCCACCTGTTGAGGAGAACGGGTCACCTCCCAAGGTGGGCTGCAGCACCACTAAACACATGCCATCTGTTTGTTTCTCAATCTTCGTGAACCTTTTTATTTGTCCTCCTTCCTACCCCTCATCCTGTTTTTTTTTTTTATGTGTGTGTCTCTCTTGTGTTGTAGTGTGACCAGGTCGAGGTCATCCCTGTCCCTAGTGTATGTATTGCCTTTTTTTTTCTCCTTTTCCTTTGCATGCAGGCTGAGTGGGCTGGTGCTGGCACATCCTGTCTGTGTGGGCTTTCAGTGCTCCTCAGAGAGCTTTTGCTCTGATACCGTGCTGCGGTTCATTTTCAGCCGATGGTAGCACCGGCTGCGTGGAAGGTGTATATGCACATATGGGTTTAAATGGTGCCTCAGTGCCTGATCTGCATGAGTGACACTTGGTGGTTTGTATGCTTTCAGAAATACTGAGACACGAACTGTCTAACAAGTTAAAGCCGTTTCTATTAATCGCCTCAGGTGCTTCCACGCAAGAAGTAAATCCATTTATTGTGCTACTCATCCATGCAATTGAGTAATATCAGTGAGAGTGAAAGGATTTTTATACATAGTTCCCACATGACTTCATCCTATCATATTAGGCTGTCAATCGATTTAAAATATTTAATCATGATAAATTGCATGATTGTCCATAGTTAAGCTTGATTAATCGCAAATTAATCACACTTTTTTTATCTGTTCAAAATGTACCTTAAAGGGAGATTTGTCAAGTATTTAATACTCTTATCAACATGGGACCGGGCAAATATGCTTGCTTTATGCAAATGTATGTATATATTTATCATTGGAAATCAATTAATAACACAAAACAATGACAAATATTGTCCAGAAACCCTCACAGGTATAACTGAAGCCCAACAGGCAACAACAGCTGTCAGTGTGTCAGTGTGCTGACTTGACTATGAATTGCCCCAAACTCTATGTGATTATCCTAAAGTGGGCATGTCTGTAAAGGAGAGACTCGTGGGTACCCGGAGAACCCATTTTCATTCACATATCTTGAGGTCAGAGGTCAAAGGACCCCTGTGAAAATAGCCATGACAGTTTTTCCTAGCCAAAATTTAGCCTAAGTTTGGAGTGTTATTTAGCCTCCTTTGCGACAAGCTAGTATGACGTAGTTGGTACCAATGGATTCCCAATAGAGTTTCTAGTTTCATATGATGACAGCCTTCACTCTAGCTTTAACAATGAGCCCGCTACGACCTAAAAATTGCAATTTGCATTAACGCGTTATTATCATGTTAACTTTGACAGTCCTAGTTCATACATGAATTTGAAGTTTATTGGCATTTTTAAACAAAAGATTAAGGTTTGAGTGATTTCAATGAAACTGAAAGTAGCTAACCTTTGCATGGCCTTTGTTTTTTTTAATCTCCACAAGATTTGACAAAAATATAAGGTGTTTTAAGATGGTGTTATGTTTTCTGAGTAGGCGGCTGTAGCAGGGGGGGACTTCCGGTGTTGAAGAATCCCATAGGGTGTCATTTTGAAGCAATGGGTCCATTAAACCATTAAAGCAGACATGGCTTTACCTCAGCTGCATTGTCACCTATGGACATGCTCTTGCTAACATCTGCTCAGCCTTACACATTAATTTATGCAAAGTGTATGTCTTCTATCACTCTTTATCTTTCCATCTCAGACACCCTCACTCTTTCCCTCTCTCCATATATCTGATATATCTATTGTCTTCCCCCACAGCCACCAGCCAAATACCTCCTACCAGAGATGATAATATCCGACTACGGCAAAAAGTGTGTGGTGATTGACTTGGATGAAACGCTCGTCCACAGCTCGTTCAAGGTAAGAAGAGGCTAACGCTCAAATAGATGATGTTGTGCACAGCTCTGCAATTGTCAGCTGTCAGTGTGTGAGCTGGCTATAGCCTTCTGTGTTACAAAGATACAGTAAACCAGTTGGCTTGACCATCGAAATCTTTTCTTAAAAAACGCAATTTGTCAATAGGAAAAAAATCATAACTTTCAATACCCCGAAAACTATACTTAGTGCACGTAAAGCATACTATATATATATATGCCTTGCAGTGAGCGTCATACATATTGTATATCTGACGTCATCTTTGTCTTTATATCCAAAAGTCAGCCAATAACCGGCAGGAAGTCAAAGCCGTGTTAAATCCATTAAAACACAGTGTAAACAAAGCCAGGTGGTGGAGGATGTGCTGTAGTAAGAACAGGGGCTATAACAGTGTATTACAGAATAAAAGCAAGGTGGTAACAGGATAGTCTGAAGGCTTGCTGATGTTGGCAACCAGCTGCAGTTAATAACATTTCTTCTTAAGCTTGAAGAAGCATTATCACATAAAGGAAGTTGTCTGAAGTGCAGTAATAGTGGTGTAATAGTAGTGAATATGGTGTGTTTAGACCTTATTTTGCTCCTATCCTTCCTTTTGTTTTACCTCATTCCATCCTCTCTCTGTCCACTTCCTGTCTGAAGGCGACCAACTCGTTGTGTGTAGATTACTAGAGAGGTTGCAGAAGGAAGGAGGATTTGTTTTTGGCACAAAAGAGACTTGATTATTTTCTTCTTCCTTCCAGAGATTTGACAATCTGTGAATTGCAAAGTTTCAGTGTTCCTAGCAGGACCTCTGCTGATCAGTTGTGGTACTACACGAACACTTTGAATGAAACTGATGTGTTTTCTTCTCACAGCCCATCAGCAACGCAGATTTTATTGTTCCAGTGGAGATCGACGGTACCGTTCATCAGGTATTGAACACACACACAATAAAAAGATGTTTTTAGTGAATTACACCTTTTTATTAAATTAGGGGCAAGAGGTCAATGTTGTTCCTATGTGAAGATCCTGAAGAGAATGGCTGTGATCCAGTTCAAGTAATCCAGGATAGGCTGTGTGTATCCTGGTTGGCCTATTCATGATTACTTGCACTGGGTGGCAGCCGCTGAGCGAAGAGAGAGGAGGACGTCTAACTGTGAGTGAAAATTATGTCTTTAAGAGAGGGGTGGCAAGCTGAAGATTTTTGATAATGCAAGAAATGAGTAGCAGGAATTTTTTCTACATCATACTGTCCTAACACTGCTATAAATCACACTGTGAAAGTAATAGTAAATCACGCTCCTCGCACATTTCATACTTTTTGTCTGATTCTCGTGTTACACCGTGCATTAGGGCTGCACGATTATGGCCAAAATGATTATCACGATTACTTTGATCAATATTGAGATCACGATTATTCATTGATTTTTAGTCACAACGTATTTTATTGCACTTTCACATTAAAATAAACAGAGCACTGTTTTCACTTCCATGCTGTGCTACATTCCTGCTAATGTACAAATCAGGGCTGCACGATGTTGGAAAAAACTGACATTGCTATATTTTTTTCTGCTATATATATTGCAACATGAGAAAATACAGGAATATTCACCCTACTCTTTTGTTAGCTACATTTTAAAGTTAAATGCTTCAATCTGGTGCACTTCCAGATTAAAATGAGCAACATTAAAAGCTAGATAAACAATGTTATGCTCTTAATTTAATAATAAACACATTGGTTATATAGATAATATCTTTACCCAAAAGTGAAGCCAAAACATCTCGATCACCGACTGGTTGCTAGCTGTTTGTTTAGGAAGCGCTTGATTTGATATGCTGCAGCGTTTTCTATGAGCAGAACGCGCATTTTAAACGTCAATATCTCAGGCGATCGTGTTCATTTAATTGTGGGAAACCCAAATTGTGATTGCGATAAATATTCGATTAATTGTGCAGCAATACCGTGCATGTTGTTTTTCTCTAACCTGGCCCAAAATGTGCGCCGTGTCTTACAGGTGTATGTGCTGAAACGACCCCACGTGGACGAGTTTCTTCAAAAGATGGGAGAGCTATTTGAATGTGTCCTCTTTACAGCCAGTCTCGCCAAGGTGTGTTTTCTATGCTCATATGTGTGTTATGGTTACAAACACACAGTGCCGTGGAAAAACATTTATCTATTTCCTTGTTCTGGTATTTTTTTTTTTATCTGCTCTTGCTGTCTGAATTTTCACACTTCCTCTTCTTCACTGTCCATCTGTGTCTTTTGCATCTTAGCCAATAATGCATGGGTAAGTTTAATGAACGAGCCAGAGAAATAACCACGTTAAGGGCCTGCTGTTTCTGTAGTATCACATGTTCCTTGTGTTGAGTTAAAAGTTAGGTGTCAGTAGTGCTTGTTGTCACATAGAGTAGCACTTCCTGGGGCATCTTCCCCGTCAGGTAAACACGACCTGCTTCGCTTCCTTTTGTAATATTAGTGCATCATTTGCAAGTTGTTCTGTTAGCGCTCTAGTTGAGGCCTATTATGACCACGAAGATTTGCATCGCAAATGTGTTTTCACCGCATGCAATTTGATTTATTTTGTGCAATTTCCGTAGTTGTGAACATGTTGTTCTGTGTTTGTTTGGCTGGGACAGTATGCAGACCCTGTGGCAGACCTGCTGGACCAGTGGGGCGTTTTTCGAGAGCGACTCTTTAGAGAATCCTGCGTTTTCCACAGAGGGAACTATGTCAAAGACCTCAGCCGGCTGGGACGAGAGCTCAGCAACGTCATCATTGTTGACAATTCACCCGCCTCTTACATTTTCCACCCAGAAAATGCTGTAAGTTCCTGAACCACTAATATATTTGCAACTGTTATATAATTTGCCCTTTCCAAGGAGTCATAGGCTCCCATTGTCTGCTACCATGATATAGCCCATTATATTAAATACATTGATGTTGTACTTTTCATAGCATGACGTTTTAAATCTACTTCAAAATAGTTCCAATGACAATAAGGAAAGCGCGTCGCTGGTATTAACGTTTAATATGTATCAAGTTACTTTGAGATCTGGTTGCTTTTTTAAAAAAAATAATGTTGTTTGGGGGTCTGTGTCCATGTCTGAGTATAGTGGTAATCTTGTCGATAAAGTCTTAGTTGGTATTAAAGGGGACTGAACTGATTTATGCTTTAGTGCTTTTTCCCCTTTCCTTTAGTGTGTTCTATAGTTTTTTGTGCATGTAAAAGGTCTGCAAAGTTACAAAGCCCAAAGTCCACACCAAAGGGAGTTACTCTCCCCCACAGAAACACCCTGAAACGCCTTGATTGAAGTCCCGCCTTTTCTTCCCAAACGTGGTGATGTCAACAAGTAACACATTTCCATAATACCTGCCTAGCGGCTAGTTTGGCACGCCCTCAAACAAAGCTAATTAGAGTGGAGCTGGAGCGGAATCCAAACAGTTTAGTTTGGTAGACCAATCACAACAGAGTGGGCCAGCTGACCAATCAGAGCAGACTGGGCTTTTCAGGAGGAGAGGGCAAGAGCTCAAATAGAGCGTTTCAGACAGAGGGTGAAAAGAGGTGCAGCAGCACAGCCGGTATGAGAAAAATAAAGCGTTTTTTTTTTTTTAACATTAAAGCATGTACAGTAAACATGTTCTAGTAGAAACCCAAAATACAAGTATGAACCTGAAAATAATCATAATAGGTCCTCTTTAACATAGAAGCTAACTGCAGTTTTTTTTCCCCCATCTCCCAAGGTCCCTGTCCAATCCTGGTTTGACGATATGAATGACACGGAGCTCCTGGACCTGCTGCCTTTCTTTGAGGGACTCAGCAAAGAAGAAGAGGTTTACGGAGTCCTGCAGAATCTGAGAGGCAGGTAGCAGGACACACCTTTGCGCGCCGCCTGCGCTCTCTCCATCCTCCCCTCTGTCGATCTCTGCCCCCCTCTACAACCACATCTCTCAGACTCAGGCAGATCCTCCCACCCGCGCCCCTCTTGTCTCTGCCCCAAGGGGACGCCTCGGAGTCTCACTGTGGAAACCTTCATGTAAAACCCCCGTCTCATCACCTGGTGACTGGCTGCCTTCTGAGTGCCATCAGAAAACAAACACTAAATATCCCAGGAGCACTGTGTTTCACAAAAACCACACCAGAAACTGTACAGAGCGTCCCAAGTTGATAATATTGGGGACAAAATGCTAAGAGGAATGAACTCTGGTCTTTATTTTCAAACCAACAAAGTTTTACTATTCGGTGAAGTGCTTATTTTAAAACCAAAAAAAACAAACAACAACATTTTGTCTGAAGTTTCTTTTGTGGTTCCACACAAAAGTCTGAGAAGATTTTGTCCTCGTATTGTTGCTATGCAGGCAGTTTCTGGTAGTAGAAAGGACTGTGATTCTCTTTTCTTACTGAATGAAGTGCCTTGTGTGAATGTTGTTTATATGGGGCGATATTTTGTACATGGCATATTTCCAGAGTACTTCAATCTTTTCACACAAAATATGCTTTAAAGTGGACACAGAAGTATCTTGATAAAAAAAGTTTTAGTTTTTTTTTTGACTATCAAACGCTGGGTAAATGTCTCCATAGTATTCTCTTTTCTTTTCTCCTGGTATGCTTGTGCCATTATATAGATGTGACTTTGTTTCTTTCTGCTTTCATTATATGTAGAAATAATTTGTTTTAGGCAAAGGAGTATGTTTGCAACTGAGAACCTTAACACCCCACCTGCAAGTACAGTAGTTCTTTTATAGCTCAGATAAAATTGTGCCATTTATTTACCCTCCCTCCCCATCTCATTTTATTATTTGCCAAATAAGAAAATACTTTTTTAACAGGCTTCATATCTTTAACAGCTATAACTGTTAAACCATTAGTAGTAAGTATAGCATTTATAGGTTTTATTCTTCTGACAAATAGTTGTCAAATACATGTGTATGTTTTTAATGTTATGAGGTCCTTGTTTGTCATGTTGTGCTTACCATATGGCTAGCCGCATTTTTTTCTTCTTTCTTTGGGGGAGCACACATAATGGGTGCAGCTTCACCCTTAGGGGATGATCTTTCTCGATAATTGTACACAGTTGCAAAGGTGTCCCTTTTGTTGTTTCGAATGGTCTGGGATCTTACAGCGAACGGGTCGAGTGCCATGTTTTTATTTTTTTTCATGAGGTTAGTGTCTTTAGGACAACACAGGATAGTGTCGGACGGAATCTGGACAGCGTTAAAAGTCACACCGTTCTCTCCTGATTTACTGGTCCTCCACCAGTCCCGGTTGAAACCAGCAGAGATGATGTGTGGCGTTTACCTTCCCCAGACTCTTTTTAACTGCTCTTCACCTCAGTGCCTACGTTTTTGAGAGGAGCCACGCAAACCGAATGCTGCAACATTAGCTACCATGGCAATAACCTTTTTTTGAGGGGGGGGCGGAGTTTCCATCCCAGGTGTTTGGTTTGGGTGTCTAGAGCACTTCACAAGGCTAGCCGGTAGACACTAAAGGCTGGCCTGGTTATCACGATGACTTTCATCTTTAATGATAGAACCTTCAAACATTAATTTGATCTGAAAACTGGACTAATGGTGCCTTCAAATGAAACTCGTGAGCTCGTGTTTACAACATGGGTAGTCGTGTACACGATACGCTTGGCGTTCAAATGGTTAAGAGAACACCGCTGCTAAGCAACGGCAATATTAACGTTACTGTCGGCGTCTAGAAGCCACAGAGGCTAACAATTTAGCAAACTAGCAAGTAAATGCAAAGGCATAAAGACAGGACAAAGACGTTGGGAATATCTACATTTTCCTCAGACCTATTATAAAATTAGGAAGAAAAACGATATACGACTAAAATTACAATAAATAAAATTATTGTGCGCCGAAAAATGAACTTCCATGGCCTCCGCCATTTCTGACAACGTCAACAAACACGTCACAACTCGTAAACTCTGAGCTTTCAGAAACTTACAAAGTTCATATGGACTCTTCTCGTGAACACGGTAAACACGACCCCATTCGAAGGCACCAATACACATCATTTAGTATACAATAAAAATGTAATTATTAGATTATTTTTTCAAAATGAGAATACTGAAACAACTTGAATGTTGCTTGGTCTATTTCAACAACAGCCAAACGACCTTGTATAGTGAACGACGTTGCCATAGTTCAGCTTTTGTTGTGGAAGAAAGTAAAAAAAACAAACATAAGGACGCCTTCCAAACCTACAGATGGGTGCTCACTAAGTCCTGGCTCATCCAGACAGCCTCCACATGTTCGGGGCCAGCTCTATATGGAACACTACCGGGGCATCGCAACAGGACTGTGAAGGACCTCATCATGGCATTGATGCCTTACTGCCTGTGGAGGCACAAAGCAATGTTTCTTCATCAATTCCAAGGTTACATCTACACGTTTTAGCATCGTCTCATTAGTACTTTTCATATGGAGTGTGAAATCGGCTCGGCCATATGTACGAAGACCATGTATGGCCACGGTGAATTAACATTATGAAACAATAAAATGAAGCAATGAAAAGGCTCCGTCGAGGGATTGTACGCTCCACCAAACCTCATTCGCTTTATTGCTTGGTTTATGGGTCATGATGTTATATCAAAAACACTTGACGCTACTTCATAATTTCCAGCAAATTTTTTTTCAAGATGAAAGGCTGCTGCTCCTACAGGCGTGTTGAATTTATATTTTCTTTCTTTTGCATAAGCATTTGTGCGAGTGTTCAGCTCATGACGATGGTTTCAGTGCAATGTCCTTTTATAAGAAGCGTTTGGTCGACTCTTCTCAACCTCTCGATGAAAACCTTTCTCTGAAAATGTCGTTTGTACCATTGTGATATTTTTCTACCTACCTTTTGTCAGTATTTGGTTTGAAAAAGTTGCATATTACCTGTGGTATCCAGCTTGTTCTCCCTCCTCTTCCTTTCAGATCTGTTATGTCCCTGTCTTGCCTTTGGTAAGAATCCTCAGTCAGGTCTTTCCTATCAGGGGACGTGTGTGTGTGTGTGCGTGTGTGTGTGTGTGCGTGTGTGTGTGTGTGTGCGTGCACAGGCATCTTGCTTGTGCGTCCTTCCAGTTTTTCTTTATGTCTTTATCACCTCACTCATAATCACACATTCATCATTTTGTATTGATTTAACACCAAGGTTCTACAACACTTGAGTTCAAATCACTTTTTGGTGAGGTCATTCACTTTTCTTTAAAAAAAAACAAACAAAACAAAAACTTGTCTGTTCTTGTTGGCTTACTTTGATTGTTGGCAGCGTGTTGTCATCCTGAGCATCAGTTTTCTTTCTTTCCATAATAAAAGGCTTCATTGAAACAACGTTGTCATGTCTATATATATAAATATATTTTTTTTATTCAAATGTTTGACGTGTTTCCATGAATTAAGGCCAAAGATCATCACTTCAAATTGGTGTGATTGGTCTGTACCTTGACATGGTCTGATGACCATCCAGAAGTCATGATAATGTTACTCTGTTCTGATAGAAGAAGTTCACTGCAAAATATACTTTTATTTAGCATTTAATTTCTTTCCAGCCACGTCACAATAAAGCACATTTTTATGGAGGAATGTTGGTTGTCTTCTGTCAGCAGACTGATAGCAACCAACTCAATGTTTACTTCTCCTAAATGAGCTGGCAATAGTGAGGTCATGTTATCTTAGCATTAGCTTATTTGGTCTCTCACCAAAAGAAATTGCAGTTAGTTCAACAAATTAACTTAAAGGAACAGTGTGTAACATTTAGCGGGATCTAGAAATGGAAAATAATATGAATACGTATATTTTCTTTAGCGTCAAATCACTTGAAAATAAGAATCGTGTGTTTTCCTTAGCTTAGAATGAGCCGTTTATCTTCACGGGGCCGGGACACAGTAGCAGTACAGTAGCCCAGACACTGCAGACACTAAAAGTAACACCTTTCACATTCAAGAGATCATGTGATTCATTGTTTATATAAAACATTGGTTACAGCCGCACATAAGACAATAAATAACTTTACATTATAGTCAAAGGCTTTCATGCCTTTCAACTGTAGCTAACCCATGAGCTGTGCATTTATGTGACCTTCTTCTGATTGTTGGACAGACGCTCTGTGTACCGAGGGTGTGTCCATCCAAAGTTCACCAGGTTAATGGTTTTATTATGTGGAAAAGCTGAGGTGACTCGGGATGCACCGATATCGGATATCAGGCCGATACTGACTCAAATAGCTGGATCGGATATCTGTGACAATGGGGCCGATCTATTCAACTCAATTCTATGTTTATATACCATATACATTATATACTGGAATTTTAATTCCTGTTTAAAGGGGAACACCGCCTAAATTAAGAATTCCAATATGTTATTTCCATGGCCGAGGAAAGTTCAATCAATATTTGTGAACATGAGCTGCTCTCTCTCAAAGCCAGAAACCAGAGAAGTCTTGTGATGTCATAGGGTGTAGGAGCCATAATATTACAAAAGGATAAGTTAAATTCCTTATTATAAGATGTATGTTGATAGACTGTGGTTGGTATTTGTGCCCAATATGGCCAACCATGGCATTGAATTGTTAATAAAGTGGCACCAGTTGATGGTAATTAGTACCAGCTGTGCACAGCGCAGGCAGTTCAGGACGCCAAGAGCTGAAATAGTTTTTCAACGGGCTTTAATTCGGTTACTTGTTCATTTTGCAAAGACAAAGTTTAAGGTAATCTTTTTCTTTACTTTGGATTGCCGCGGCATATCCTATTTTGGCTTTACCATCCATGCATTGATCGAGAGAACCACTGCTGGACTTCTAACCGTGAGTAACCTGCTGAATGAGTGTAACTTCATTTAATACAAGCCTTGTTGTTGCCTGTTTCTTGGTGATGGAAATATGGCTTAAAGGAATTCAAGAGGGAAGCCATAATATAGGGTATAAAGTCTGAAGCTGCTCCATAGACAATGAATGGGAGAATGATTTTGTGGACCAAAGTGAGCTTATTCTATTGTAGTGTTGTCAGTAGTGAAACAGAAAATGTTCCCATATACTCAGATCATTCCCCTGGTGCTCTCTGTGTCCTCTAGAACATCTCTCCCTGTTCATTGTCTATGGAGCAGCTCCACACTTTATACCCTATGACATCACAAATTTTATCTTTAGCACTCTAGTTTTTGGATTTGGGAGTGAGTTGTTCATGTTTACTAATATTTTTTGGACTGTCTTAGACCATAGGAATAACATGTATGAATTTTGAAAATGGGCGTAGTTCCCCTTTAAGTTTTAACCAATTTGTTGCTGCATTAAAAAGGTTAACACTTGAATTGTAATTCTTGTTCATTTTGAAGAGTTTTAACCAGGTTGCTAGTGTACGATTTATTATTTTAATAATAAATAACAATTCAGTAAATTTATATCTATGTATTTATTTGTTACCTTTAGTTTTACAAAGTTAGGTAAGCGATGTTTAAGTCAAGCCTGATGTTGCCTTGAATGATCCCAGTCACGTCCACACAGAGAGGCATACAGCTTGTTAATTTAACACTGGTATCGGATCGGTACTTGGTATCGGCTGATAACCAAAGCCCTGGTATCGGTATCTGTGTCGGGACTGAAAAAGTTGAATCATTGCGTCCCTAGCAGTGACTCAGCCCCAAACAGCTTTCCGCCTTTTCCTGTTTGCATAAAATAACGTGGTTCTTGGTTTTGCTACTGTATGCACTGTAGGCTACTATTGTACGCTTTGTTATTGTCATATAATTGGTGAACTAAGTACTATACAGTTGTATTCTTCCACATGGTACCACCGGATGAGGTTAATGTTAAAAGTCATACATGACTACAGGTGCAAAGTTGCTGAAAAAAAAAAAACATGGAGACAGGCGTTCATGTTTAAAACTTTTATCTTCATCTTCATTTACAAAAAGAAGTATGTAGTAATGATGAAGTCACGTGAAAAATAATCACACCCGATGACTAAAATCACTGATGAAGACGAAGCACATTGTTTTCATGTCGGCTTATGTTTCTCCAGAATTCATAAAATGGTGGTTTGAATAAAAATATTTAAATAGACAAAACATTAACTGACCAGAAGTGAGGGACACAAGCCGTCTTAAAAAAAATCCAATGGCATCGACGCAAACTTGAACGTGTTATAAGTGGAACTCATGCAAACCAATTAAAAGTGTGTATAATAGTCCCTTTAATGTGACTCGTATGGAGCATTAAAAAGCCCAGCAAACCGTGCGTGTATGTACAGTATTTGCATGCGTGTACCCGCCGCCCAATACAACTCGTTTCCAGTTGCAGGTGGAGTTCATTAGTTTGCAGTCCCTTGAGAAGATTGTGGTCATTTAAAGTAGCTGCTCAAACTACTGGAATTAAGCCAATAAGTTAATCATGAACTAAAAACTATAGAGCAAAAATAAAACAATTAAAAACAGCTGAAGCGTGGCTGTGCAGTGGAGGTCCTTTTGTCCTGCAGAGTCACATGCCAGTCAGTGACGTTCTTACTCGGCATCGAGGACCATAATGTGTACAAAGAGTCCAGCTGAGGGGAGGACGT
The DNA here is from genome assembly GCA_916701645.2 of Sebastolobus alascanus. Classification (NCBI taxonomy): domain Eukaryota; kingdom Metazoa; phylum Chordata; class Actinopteri; order Perciformes; family Sebastidae; genus Sebastolobus; species Sebastolobus alascanus. Next base: position 1,898,387 of record CAKAOJ020000056.1, on the reverse strand, counting down.
CTCCGTTCTTATTGAGCAGAGGCACATGTCTGTATCCTGTGTGTGGGAGCACAAAGTGGTTGCAGTCAGTGATGAGAAAGAGGAGAACATGAAGAGCTCTTTGTTGCAGAACTGAGTTCTCTATGAAAGCTCCCGTCTCTCTTCATTTATGAAGTGTGAAAACAAAGAACCGTCAGTGGTTTCATCGGGTTATAAGGAAATCTTCCAAATATCTTACCCATTTTTAAGCTGTTGAATGGAAGCGTGTACTGCCCGACAAACTCGTTACCAGACGTGGTGTCGTGGTCTTCGACGGTGAAGCGCACCAGCGCTAGCTCCGGCACGTACACGTCAAACTGGAAGTTTTCATTCCATTCTGGGTTAAAACCTTCAGCAGAGGAGAGGAAATAATAGTCAGTGACTTGATGTATCACAGAAGTTACGCATCATTAATTTCTGATGCATTCCTCCGAGTTATTTGGTGATCGTTTAACCTGCCTCGTCTACTTCTGCTTCAAAGGATGCCCTTGTTTCGCAGACTGCATTTCGTAACAGGCCCCAGAGGGTGTGAATACATTAGTTGTGTGCAGGTTTTACATGTGAAAGACGGATACACAGGGTAGGTGGATCAGGAGTTTGTTGCGTTCTGGTCTACTGAGGCTACTACTGGTAGAGCGATGTTCTACCATGGCTCCAGATCAGAGGTGCTCTAAGTGGGAGGCGGGAGTGTCAGGGGAGGCGCAGAGAATGGAATTGAAAAAATATCACATTAGTTATCAAGAGAAGATAACAGAATGGCCTAAATGTGTGGGATTAAAGACATAGGAGATACAGTAGTTTTGGGAAATGTTACGTTTTTTCCCACTTCCCCAGAGTCAGAAACTAATAAATGCCTTAGGACAGACCTTTTTATGTATTTGGTGTATTCTGAAGCTGTGTCAAACAGCAATATTAGGCTATCTTGGCTCAACTGTTGATCCCATAGGCCAGGGGTTCTTCAGGACCCCTTACAGGGGAGAACATTTTCCAAGGACCCCCCTCATAATCGTAGCCTTTAACCTACATACTTCAGACCTGTTTCATAGTGATGAACAGAGACACATTTCAATTTGAATCATGTTAATACCACTTATATACTTATTGTTGTGTGTCACAATCATATCAGAGTTTCTGGGTGGGAGTAATGGACACAATATGCTTGACAAAAAAAGTACAGAGCACAACAGTTGTATTTAGTGTTTGAAAGGAAAGGTACCATTGTTTTCAACAGCACTGGTCTCTCTCTCAGCAACATCAGCCGGCACTCCGTACACCTCCAGCTTCACCAGCGGATCCACTATGGAGGATTTCTTCTTGTTCACTTTGGGGAGCTGCTGGGCTGATATGACCTGATGACAGGAGGGGATACATTATAAAAGATCTGAACTCTGCACGATATTGAACAGCAGGATTTTGAACAGGAAACGACGTAATGTCAGCGTGTGTTATTACAGCGAAACACTCACCATGATATGGAGCGCCCTGGGCTTCAGCCAGTCTCCTCGGGTCAGGGTGATGGGGTCGAACTCCGTGGCCGCGTCCCTCATGTAGGCCGGTTTCAGGATGTAGCCGCTCTTTCCGTTGACCAGGAATCTGCCCTGGTTAACATCCATTTCTTTGCAGGTCGTCTGGAAGTTCAAGGCCACTGAAAAGGAAATAATAAGGTGATGAATCAGAAATAAGCAACTGTCTCCCATTAGTTAAATATCACACTGGACTGTACAAGCGACAGTTTGTAATTCCCTCCTTGCGTCCCGTATTATGTACCGATTTGGCAGCCGGCGTTCCACAGAGGCACTGGGTTGTAGTTGGAGGAGTCGGTCCGGGAGCCTGCTGGATAGATGCGGCTCAGCTTGTCCATGTTATGGCTGATGTAGGAATTAGCTGCAGAGGACACGTCGAGACAGAAAACAGTTATCTACTGAGCTGAAAGCTAGTTTCTGCTAGCAACAACAAGCTTCATCTGGTGTCAAAATTAAATTTTGTTTTCACAACTTTTCAGTAGATATGAATTCAAATAGCTCTAAACAACTGTTATCACTATGTAAATACTTTGTGTTGTAGCCAGGGAGGAAATAAATTCATGTTTACATATTGGTTTCAAGGTCTAAAATTCAGAACTTAACAAGTCATCTAATGAGGTTTTCAAGAGACAAATTTAGTATATATAAAATACTAGGGCTGTCAAATTTATAATGTGTTCGTTAAATTCATTTTAACGCCACTAATTTCTTTAACTCATTAACGCAACTTGCAATTTCGGAGGTTGTAGCGAGCTCAGTTTTAAAGCTAGAGTGAAGATACTGGCATCATATGAAACTAGAAAACTGAAGGAACCCATCGGTACCAACCATGCTCCAAACATACGCTAAATTTTGGCGAGGAAAAACTGCCATGGTCATATTCAAAGGGGTCCCTTGACCTCTGACCTCAAGATATGTGAATGAAAATGGGTTCTTCGGGTACCCACGAGTCTCCCCTTTACAGAGATGCCCACTTTATGATAATCACATGCAGTTTGGGGCAAGTCATTTGTTGTTAATTGATTTCCAATAATAAATATATATATATATATATATATACATTTGATTAAAGCAAGCATATTTGTCCACTCCCATGTTGATAAGAGTATTAAATACTTGACAAATCTCCCTTTAAGGTACATTTTGAACAGATAAAAAAATGTGAGATTAATTTGCCATTAAATATTTTAATCAATTGACAGCCCTATAAAATACCCTTACTGGTAACTCCTTGAGATAAATCTTGACACTAAAACACTTGAGTGAATGCAGCCTGAAGTCTTCCTCACCCGACCCCTCTGCCAGCTCCATGGCCTTGTCCTCCTTGAACGACGACATCTCGTAGAAGCTCAGGTTTTGTCTGGCGTCCTCAAAGCCGTGGAAGTGGACGCTCTTGCAGTAGACCACCATGTCCGACAGCTCCTTCGCTAGTTTCAGCTTCTTTTTCTTCTACGCCGTTAAATGGAAATCAAGTGTCAGTTTAAAAGAAATGTCTGCTAACGCTAAAAATGTGCTAACGGAGATCATGTATTTGCTCTCTCTTGACCCCCACCTTTCTTTGCTCTTCCTCCTGCTGTTGATCCTCATCTTCATCGTTCGACTCTTCCTCCTCCGTCACGTCCGTGTCATCGGTCACGGCCGCCTCGGGAGCGAAGGTGGCCTCCAGTTTGTTTAGCCTCTTCCCTTTGACCAGGAACTTCCCCTTCAGCTCCTGGAGGTACGTGCACACACACACACACACACATGAACAGCGTGGCCCTGTGAGTGACTGGTGTCAAAGAACAAAATAAACTCTAACCCAATAGAAAAGAGTGGATTCAAACCTCAGGAGATGGAAAGTCTGTGGGCATGCAGTCCCCCAGGGGGCAAGTGACGAGCGCACTGCCCAGGATGGAGCTCATGTGGCGGGCCATGACTGCCTGCTGCTCCACGCTGCAGTGGTTCTCCAAGGAGATGATAACTGGGTAATCGGACGTCTGGGGACGACCAGACAGAGAACTCGGATCAAGAAAACGTACGTAGAGTGCTAAACGGATGTCACTGGATACTAAACACACCTTAAAGGCATACTCCTTGATGGCTTTGATGGTGTCTTTGAAGAGGATCTTAGAAGTCAGTGTGTAGCCGTGGTAGATCTCTGGCTCGTCATCTGATCCGTCCCAGCAGTCCAGCTCCACGCAGCGGCAGCCCTTCAGCAGAGCCCTGAGGGAGTCACAGCCAGCATCAGTTTCTGAATGGTTGGACTAAAGAAAGGCTCCGTAAAGCCGCCCGAGGGTTAGCGTTAATTAACCCCTAAGTGTTTAGGTGACAGATGGTTAAAATGTTAAAACATCACCCCCCTGTGAAAAATGCATTATAGCAATATATAACAATTAATATATTTTAACAAAATAGTTGCAGATTAATTTTCTGTCGATCGAGAAATCAATTAATCAGCCAATTATTGCAGCTGTAGTACTGCCTCCATCAAACAGATACTGATATATACTAGATACTAGTGTCAGCCAGAGCACACATGGAAAATAATTTCCTGCCCTCAGCCTCCTCACATTGGGGATAGAGAGATAACCAGAGACCGACAGTTAAATAAATATCTGCAGACTGATTTTATCAGTCCACTACAGCTAACAGCAGCTGAACCCAAGACCTGAAGGACAGACTCTCACAGGCAGGATGAAAGCCGTTACCAACCTGACGTAAGCCTCCGTGCTGCTGGGCCCTTTGAGCTGATCCTCCCTGAGGTAGGTGTTGTGCGAGGAGGAGATGAAGTAGTGGTTGAGGGGCTGGCTCATGTCCTGGTACACCTCTCTGTGATCTGGGTTGAGGACCAGGGCCTCTGGATGGTGCATGTACATGAGGAAGCCATCTTTGGACAGCAGCTTCTTCGCCTTGGCTGAAAGAACACGAGGACACGGATTCAGAGCAACAGTGACCAGGGAGCCAGTCGTTTATCCAGTGTGTGAGTGTGATACATGCACTGTCTCCCTAAAGAGGATCTGATTTCATATTGAAATCCAACATCAAAGATGTGTGAGTCAGCTGAGTTATGTTCTGCACCTCTTGGCATTAAATAGGTTTCCTTACCTGACACAAAATGTCCTCAGCTGTGGTGCATGTATGTGAAACATTCATGTAATACATTACTTATATTTAACAACACTGACTAGACTGTTATCACTGAATATTACACGGCTTTGTTGAATACTGGATTCTGATTGGTCAATCACGGCATTCTACGGTCTGTTATTTCATTATAACAGACCGTTGCTATGTATAACAGACTGTTGCTATGGACGCAATTCTGATCTCGGACTCTGGCAGAGCGTTTTGTGTCAGATTATTGATTTCTTAAGTAAGTAGCCGTGTAATAAGCGGGATAATGTACAGCTAGAGGGTCATTGTTGTGAAATATACCCCTTCGGGAGCTTTGCGTTGGGGTGCGGTATTGCATGACAGGGTTTATTTCACAACAATGACCGGCTCACTGTACATTATCCCTTACATATTGTTGTTGCCATCAAAAGGCCTGTCTAACTGGTTAGCAAGCTTCCCAGCATGATATTTGACTTGGAAAAATGCTAATGTAAAGGTAGAGGTATTGTTAGGTGTACTGTTCTAACTTCGGACAGTTAGGCTAGCTGTTTCCCCCTGCTTCCAGTCTTTATGCTAAGCTATGCTAAAGTAACTGCTAATTCCTTTAATCCAGGTCCAACTGTCAGAGCAGTATTTAATTATTTATTTAACAGAGACAGAGCACATTAATAAACATTGCTGTAAATGCACCAGAGTTAGCCGAATTTAGCCCTTTGTTCTTCTGTGAAACACAAGCTCTCATTGGCCAAATTATTCCCTTTTACTCAGCAAAGGATTCCTACTCATTTTTTTAGTTTTTGGACACGAGATTGACGCTTCACAGCTCATATGATAAGTCATATTACGGACCAAGATTGAGCAACACCGCTCCACCACACGACAGAGTAACATCCTGAAACAAAAGCCCTGTCATTTCAGATAAGGTACTGACCTTTTTCATCTGGCTCATGCTTCTGGATGATGTTTTGCGCATCAGCCAGTGTGGCTTTCTCTCTCTGCTCTTTCTTCAGGAAGTCCACCAGGTTTTGAGGACTCATGAAGCCCGCCGTTTTAGCGTACTCTCCGTAGATCACGTCCAATTCTTCCCGATGGGTCAACAGGTCATAGAAATGTTCAATCTCCTCTCCGGCCAGGTATCCAGACTTGGATTTGTCACATTTCTGTGTGATGGAAATGAAAGTTGGTCCAAACACTTTACATTTTACCTGGACGTTATATTAAAAAGTGATCTTATTATTAGTATTAAGAGGATGGGGTTTAAGGTGAATATTTTTAAAATGTTATCTTGTGCTTAAATCACATATATACCTCTGTTTGTGGACAATGCAGCAATAACGTTTAATAGCTCCTGAGCATATCTACTGATGATTTGAAGATTTAGGAATCATTAAAACACTCTGAGGGCATCACCTGGAAGAGCATCTCTGCGTAGTCGTCATCCACCTCGATGTTGATCAGAAGCAGGAAGTTCTTGAGCTCCGACTGACTCAGCTTGTCATCTTGGTTCTTGTCTGCTTTCCTCAGGCAGCTGAAGATCCAACTGAAAAGTTCGTAATGTAAGGAGCAGATATATAAACACGTCTTTCTGTCTCGGCCGTGACTCCTGGTGCACAGCGCCGTGCAGCGGGAGTTCCTAGTCATGCTCACAGTCTAACCTCTAACCGCTACCACGATAAGGATACTGCTCAGTCTTCTGCTGGCTGGTGAGGTTGTTTATGTTGAAGACCAATTTCTCCAGGCTGTTGACCCACTGCTTGGCCTCCTCCTCCGAGCTGGCGATGAGGTCCAGGTTCTTGCGGCGGCTCTTGAACATGATGGTGAAGCAGCGGCCCTCCACCTGCTCCTCCGTGTACTTCCTCAGGCCCTCTGACTGACGGCCCAGCCGCACCGCTGTGATGTCATCGAGTGAAACTGAAGACAGGAGACGAGTTGCGAATGTTATTTTACACTTTCAGTTAGAGGTGTAAGAAAATATCGATACGCATGAGTAATCGCGATATTATGTTTTGTGATACTGTATCGATTCTCCAAAACGCTGTATCGATTTTTGATTAACCTTTTTGACGTCCCGCCGGCAGACCCGGCCGCTATTCTTTCTTTCGGAGGATGTAGCGGGCTCAGTTTTAAAGCTAGAGTGAAGATACTGGCATCATATGAAACTAGAAAAATTCTAAGGAATCCGTTAGTACCATGTCATACTTGCATGTCGTGAAGAACGCTAAATACCGATCCAAAATTGGGCTAAATTTTGGCGAGGAAAAAACTCTCATGGCTATTTTAAAAGGGGTCCCTTGACCTCTGACCTCAAGATATGTGAATGAAAAGGGGTTCTATAGATACCAACGAATATCCCCTTTACAGACATGCCCACTTTATGATAATAACATGCAGTTTAGGGTAAAAAATATGCAGCACAAATGTGTTATTTTCACCTATTCTACAATTATGTATTTGAATATTTCTGCATACTGGGGTCCCTAAACAGTCTTGGAATTACATAATTTGGGAATCACTGTAATGCCGCGACTATTGTGAATCCAATGAGCCTGATTGTATTCATGTGTAATCATGTTAGTCCCCATAGTAGCCATTTCATATAGTGACTTTTTTTTTTACTCAGATTTTATACAAATGGTGATGAGCTTGAGCTTTGCAATATATCGCCTTGCTTACAGTATCGCAATATTTTATATCACAATATATTGAATCGTTACCGCAGTATCATGATACGTATTGTATCGCCAGATTTTTGCCAATACACAGCCCTACTTTACAGTATATCATTTAGTAAAGGAAATTCCAATATGTCTAGTTGTGCTTAAAAAAAAACGGAAGTTCTTTTTGGTATCTTCAGGCATCACAGACCAGCCTGCTTGGTAAACAGAAACCTGCTGTTTGCAGTTTACTGACGTCACATTACAAGTTTCTGGAAACTGAATTTCAACAGCTTCCTTACTGACTCGCTATTACGCAAATTTATTGGATGCACCTTTAAGGGCTGCATGTCATCACATGTGGAGATAGAAATGAAGACATACCGCAATTATCAACCTGAGACTACATGAGAAGAGTTTATGGATGTTATCCAAGGTACATAACCAGAGCTATTGCAACCACTCCTTCACACACTATAAAAAAAACCACTATCTTGATAAACACACCCACAAAACATATCACTGCTATTGTGAGCAATCCAGTTGCGCGTGATAATACAGACAGAAATAATCTTTTATAGCCCTACGATCAGTCCTTATAACCCATGAAGGAATAATCCATCTGGTCTGAGAAAAGACGGTTTTACTTCTGTCACCCCTGCAAATGTGTTGGATGTTGTAAGGTAATAACTGTATGTTATAAGTAAGGAAGAGGTGTGTCCACCACAGCACCGCACAGATGTGTGCAAGAGTCTTTTCACCCTGGCGGGTCTCACACACATGCAGGTGGGAAGCTGGGACGGCAGCAGCACTCACAGGTCTGGTTTGACTTGAAGGTTTTCTTGGACTCGCGCCACATGGTCTTGCAGTCCTCCATGAGTCTGAAGTAGCGGGTCTTCTTCCAGGACGGGGAGCGGACCTTGAGGAGGTCTCCACCCTGCAGGAGGAACTGGATGTGAGGATCTCCCTCCATACCTGTGAAACAGAGGAGACAATTCAACAGGTTAATAAACACTTAAATGTCTGCAAAGCCCATTTTTACACAATCCATATGTCAGCTGACTCAGACCTTAAACCCTGCTCTCTTGACTCCTCCTTTCATCTCATCAGAAAACTGCATGAAAGAATGTCAAAAAAAACCACAAGCTGATCTAAAGCCCTTTAACATGCAACGTTTTATAGCTTTAAAAACAATTTGAGATCTATGACAACAAAGCATGCAGTCTGAACCCTGGATAACACTTTGATCACATCTGCTACAAGAAGATCGTTCATATACTTGCAGTACACAGCCTACCGATGAGCTCTACGTTCATGTGTATCTCCTTCTGTCTTGTTGCATAGCGGAGTAATTCCTCAGATCTGCTGAGCGTCGGTTCACTTCGCAGGCAGCTCATGGTGACCTGAGCTGCTGAAACGCTACCGGACTGTGTTCACAAGGCGATGGGACCGGCGGCCAGTGTGTCGAAGGGGCGTGAACCAGCAGCAGCCCAACTCAAAGTTCACTATTCATCTCTATCAGGACTCTGACAGCCAGCCAGGCACGTATACTTCACTTACTGCAATTAGCGATGTGTGTTATGTGTGCTAAATGTTGGTAACTGTTATATTCAAGTAATTTTATTGGGGTTGCGTCCGAAATTCCAAACTAACATGCTATTTAGTACGCTAAAACAGTATGTGAGACATTTAAAGTGGCAGTAGGCAACAATTTTTTGGCATAATTTGGCAAAAATTCCATGATAACCTTTCAGCATATTGTAATTCAAGTGTTCTGAGAGAAAACTAGACTTCTGCTCCTCCTCATGGCTCTGTTTTCAGGCTTTAGAAAAATCTAGCCCGTGACGGCAGATTTTGACCAATCACAGGTCATTTCAGAGAGAGAGAGAGCGTTCCCATTGGCTGTGCTCCGGTCATGTGACCAGAACTTGGCTTCCTTCAACAGATTTTACAATGGCGGCTGGGTCACAAACTTTCTCATTTTACAGCTAAACAGTAACTACAAGAAGATTCTGAAAACACTTGAGGAGAGAAATAGGCATTACAGTAACAGAATATTTAATAAATTAAAAATACATACTACTGTTAATTCACACAAAAAGTATGTTGAACGATAGTACACATATTGGGTACGAAGTGCATAGTATACGATTTGACCAACGAGTTGACAGTTAGACCATTTTTTTACAGACACCCAAAGACCCTGTAGTTAAATAATATCCAGGCAGTTAAGCTAATAATCAGATATTCCATGATAGCTAACGTTAGCTTACTTTAGCTGCTAGCCAATCATCTCAAGTGTCGCAATGCATTGATTAAAGGGGACATATCATGCTCATTTTCAGGTTCATACTTGTATTTTGGGTTTCTACTAGAACACGTTTAAATACTTTAATTTTGTTTAAAACTCTTTATTTTCCTCATGCTGTCTGCTTGAATATACCTGTATTTACCCTCTGTCTGAAACACTCCGTTTTAGTACATTTCAATGGAATTGCAACAGAATTGCGTTGCTAGGCAACAGCTTGGGTTTATGTTTACTTATTGTCAGCTGATGTCATTCACATACACTGCAACAGGAAATAAACTGGGACCCATTTAGAATGTTTACGTTTAAAACTTTGAAATGGTCTAAATATTGTAGATTTGTGACATCACAAATGGACAGAAATCCTGACGGCTTGTTTCAAAATCTCAGTTTCTGAATACGGGCTGTGTGTATTTCTCTGTGGATTAAGCGTTTCGATACTTTCACAGTATTTATATAGAACTTAAACCTGCTTTATAATATAAAAGACTTGAAAATCTCACTTTTTACAATATGGGACCTTTAATGTCGCTACAGAATCAGTTCACGTGAGACTAAAGTTAGCGGGTAGCTAGAAAGAAATACAACAAACGTGTACAATGTGTCTATGTTAATTCATTGAATTGTTTATAATGGCTGAAAAAAATATTGTAACTAACGTATATTTTGACAACATATTTAGCTGTAAGTTAGCTAGCTACTGTAAAATATAAAGTTACAGCCTTGTATTGTTGACTCGCGGGCTCCATCTAGTGGTGACATTGCGGTACTGCGCTTTGATTTGGATTTAACCCGGGTCAGGTTTACTCACCTTAAAAAGGTGTGTATGACCTGAAAAACAGTTCAACAATCCAGTGAATGCTAAGATGACAGAAATATGGGCCTCTTTATCGCCCCTCGATAACAGTGTTTGCAGTATTGGGTTTGCTTTTGTACTCTGGTTAACTAAAACCGTGTGCGCTGTTTTGGTTTGTTAACACTTTGTTTCTGTTTGCACCAAGGTTACACTAGGTTGGATTACAGGAGCCACACCTTTTAGCACAGTATGAACGATTTATTAACAATCCTACGGGTGATCTTGTTCGAGCACATGTTGTTCAATATACAACAGTCAGTGAGGAAAAAAAACGTTTGATTGCAGCGATTAAAATGTATGAAAAGTGACCATTTTACTCACATGCCATTTCGGCCTGATGATCAGGCCTATTCATTGTTGGAAAAGCCTGGAACAAAGTTACTTCCACCAAATGCAAAACGCACTTTTATTTGCACAGTTAAACAAAAATGTGTCCTACCGTTGTTTTTCTTTTCGATCCCATTCGTTTCCATCCTTTATGAATTGTCGTCTCTCTCTATTTTACGCAGTAAGGTCTTGTTATTCCTCCTTTCACTTGATGCGCCGTTTCAGCCAAAGTTGCTCTTTCTTTCCATGTGCGCAATATAGGTAAGAAGAGGTTGGATTTGGGATTGTTGAACCGAGGACAACACCAGAGGCGGCGACACAGGTGGTTCTCTCCTGTCGATCTGAATGGTGTCAGCACTCCTGTAGGCTCCAACACCGGTTTGACAAGCCTGCATGCAAGCTGCACTGCTGATGTCACAACAGGGTAGGCTACACCTTAACGCTGTTGCCAATAGGCATGGGCCTGGTTAACACAACATACTGACTGAACAGCCTGCATTTAAAGCATGCCACATCATGCAGCCAAAATGAAAACTTGAATCCATGCCTTTTATAATCCTGCTCTCTAAAACACTTGCAGGGCCAATTCCTCACCTAAAGGAAACTCTAGATGTGAGTAAACAGGGAGGGGATGGTAACCTGAGAAGCACACAAAAGCTTCAAGATACTGTAATCAGGTTTATATAAGTACATTTATACAGTGTGGAAATTTCCTTTCACTTTATGTCTATTGTTGACTTCTTCTAAAGCAGCCTTGGCAATTGTATTCCCATGTTCCTCATTTAAACACAAGGTAAACATGATCAAGAAGGCTGAAATGGCAGAGTTGGCCCGCTGCCCGGCCACACATTGGAGCATATTGGTTACACTGAATGGGACAGATGAAGTTTTTTTTGCTTTCCTTTTCATGTGCAGCTTTAGCCTTGGCAGGATAATAGCACTGCAATCACTGGTGCGTTGGGGCTCTTGTGGCTCTCAGCACTTCCCTTTCAGGCCTGGCTTACCCTCAGCGCACTGTCAGCATCAGGATGAGTGAGCTTTAATGCAGCATCAGGGGGGGAGAGAGAGAGCTTCCGGGCAAGGGCCGACCACTTCCAAAAAAACCCCACGAGGTTCAGGGAAACACGCAGGAAAACAGAGCGCAGCGTTGTCTTTAGATTTGTATCATTGCCCTGGATGCATATTTGAGACAAGAAAACATTCATTTTATCTTGGTTTCACATTCCACATACTTACACCCTTCATCTGGTAGCTTCTCTACTACATATGAGTCATTTGGTTCAAGTGCTTTGCTCAAAGGCATCTTGAAGTACATGACGAGGCAGGAGGGAGTTTCATATTTACTTTCTCTGGGCAGATTTTTGGACCATTTCTGGTCCCTTCCTTTTAGCCACTTAATTGGCTCAACAAAAAAAAAAACCTGAAGCATTAGCCATCCCCTGGCCAGTTGCGTGGCCAAACTATATGTTTTTGTAAAAATCATTGCACCCAGGAAGTCTTTTTTGCAGCAAAGGTTTGTGTATATCAGTGGACAGCAATGGAATGCATCACACATAGCTTGGTTGGTATGGTGAGGAATTTCTCTCTTGTTGATAAAGTCTGTGTCTTTGCTTGGTGTCTGTGCCTGTTGAACAAGCAAGAACAGGCCCCACTGTTTCCTCATATGGATACCATCCATAGTTCTGCCGCTTTCCCCCAAAACATCCTCATGTCTCATGCAGGGCACCGTGGCAGTGACAGTGGTTCTCAACCTTTTTCATGACAAGGACCCGCAATTGATACACATTAGGTCACGGACCCCCATTTCATAAGATTTTGCTTCAGAGTCCTCCATCTGAAAATATGTTGATTGTTAGATATGAATAAGACCCCTATTCTAGTTGTCAACTACAGTTGAGGAGATAACTGTGGATAAAGTGAAACCTATCAGAATAGTCACTCTCATGACTTCTTCTATAATCAATTAAATATTGAAAATAAACTATAGGCCCATTTTTCTGGTTGAGAACCACTGACATAGATTATGCAATTCCTGGGGTTACCAAAGGATATAGCCCAAAAGAGGAAGTTACATAAGAAACAATACATACAAAGACAATATGTAAACAGCTGTCTGATGTGTGTATCTGCTGCAAGTATTAAAAAAAATAATAACACTGAGTTATAAAACATTGTATCTGTTGACTTTTTAGCGCAGCACACTTTCCATCTGGTTTTCATTCAACTTCAAAACTCCAACATGGACATTGAAATATTAAAGTAGTCTGCAATAAACCTTAAACATACTGTGGCCTGTCAGCTATTCAGTTGTGGAAAATGACCAAGTAGTCAAGTACTGTAGCTACTTAAGTACAATAATAATAACAATTAAAATATTTGTGCTTTTCTTGAACATTTCGATTTTAAGCTTTTTTTTTTTTTTTTTACAGCACTATATTTTAGAGCGAAATATTGTTCTTTTTACTCCACTACATTCACTGTGTTTAACAGCTTTAGTTACCCTACTACTTAGGCCTTGTGGGGTTCTTCGGGCTTTTCGCCTTCTCAGCATCTGCCTGAACCCGAAAATGGCCTAGAGTACCACAGAGGACGCATGGGACAACTCACTCCTTTCTTTTTCCATTTATTACAGTCCAAAGTTAATGCAAACAAATCACTTGGTTGATGTTGAACATTCTTTGGATACTGCTGTTAGGAGTGTGTAAGGAGTTTGTAAGGTTGATAACCTTTAAAGAAAATAAAAAACAAAAATGAGAGAGAGAAATTAAACAATACTGTTATTATGAACAACAATGCCTAAATAATTCCTTTCCCTTTATCTGCTTTCACATTTGTTAATTTTATTACTTCCAAACAAACCAAACTAACTAATTTACCCGCAGGTATTATTGGTACCATTATTACTATTAATCACACTCAAATAAATCAGGTCAATTATCAGTACATCTAAGAAATAATAAATCCAGACTATAATCTATCCCCAACTTTCCAAATTTGACATACAAAACATACAATTACTTTATAGAAATAATGAATTCTTATAGATCAAACTATCCAGCATTATATAAATCCGTTAACACTGACAGGGTCCATTCTGCTTAATGAATACTACTTTTACTTTTGCTCCTTTTGGTAAATTTTGGAAATTTCACTGTACACGACTGGAAAATTGTGCAAGAAAAAAAAAAAGGTGGACTACCAAAGTCCCACACTTAGAAGCGTTAGCGCCCTCTATTGGGTGTACTCTGCACACCTTTACAAATTATGCCAAAAAATTGTTGCCTACTGCCACTTTAAGTACAATAATAATAACAATTAAAATATTTGTGCTTTTCTTGAACATTTCCATTTTTACTATATTTTAGAGCGAAATATTGTACTTTTTACTCCACTACATTCACTGTGTTTAACAGGTTGAGCTACTACTTAGGGCCTACTTTTCCAAACTTTACATACAAAACATACAATTACTTTATAGAAATAATGAATTCTCATAGATCAAACTATCCAGCATTATATAAACAGGGTCCATTCTGCTTAATGAATAATACTTTTACTTTTGCTCCTTTGGTAAATTTTGGAAATTTCACTGCACACGACTGGAAAATTGTGCAAGAAAAAAAAAAGTGGGCTACCAAAGTCCCACACTTAGAAGCGTTAGCGCCCTCTATTGGGTGCTCTGCACACCTTTACAAGTGCGGAGTGTAAGAAGATAGATAGATAGATAGATAGATAGATAGATAGATAGATAGATAGATAGATACTTTATTGATCCCGAAGGAAATTTAGGCATCCAGTAGCTTAAACAACAAGTCCCAACACCAATACACCTTAAAAAAGATACAATCGAATATAAAGTGAAATAAAATAGAAAAATAAAAATAAGATAACATAAGTACAGCAGTGAAGTGTCAGTGTGCCAAATGTAGTGCAAATAGTGCAAATAGTGCAAGAGTACTGAGTACAGCAAAGAGGCAGTGTGTCTATAGTCAAAGTCAAAGAATAGTGTGTCTGCTTAAAATATCTCAACTAACCTGCATGTCATGCTCCATGAACTACACTTCAGTAACTTATTACTGTGCTTTACCTTCCTGTGTTTTCTGTTTCAGAGTTTTCTCGGATTTTTACAGACATTTGGCCACACTTTGCCTCTCTCAAGATGGCGACGTCTCTGCTCCTCCCACTGAGTTTGTACGTAAGACGCTACGTAAGACGCTGCGTCAGTCGTGCGTAAGGTTGGTGTGTTGACAGGAGCGGTAGGAGTTGTCAGCGGAACAGCAGCAGCAGGCAGCAGCCGAATGGAGTAAACCACAAACATATTATTCCAGACAAGCGTCCTCTCTATTTAGAAGCCTTGTTTACACCGTTTCAAAACGACGACACCATGGCAGACGACCAGTCCTCTCAATGCTGGACAATCGACAGGGAAGACTACGAACTCAATGAGGTGATAGGTGAGTAGCTTAGCATGCTAAAAGGTTAGCAACCTTAGCCTCCCCCTGTCTGTCTCTACGGCGAACTGCCACTTAGCCAGCTAGCATTGCAAAGGCCAGTTACAACCGTTGAGCTAAGTTACATGGCAGGAAAGGTTAACTGCAGCGTCGTCAGCTCTGGTAGAGTTTCCCTTTTAGCTAGGCCAAATTAATTAATTAGGTTTGTCTGCTAGTTGGCGAAGCTAACGCTAAAGTGAGATGGCTCCTTAGCAAGTTAGCATGAAGCTAAACGGCCAGCTAACGCTAAAGCTAGCCTGTATAGTGCGTGAAGATTCGTCAGTTGTTGGAGAGGGTGGTGCCTCTTTTGCTGAAGGTGTGACACGGATTATAGTGAGCCATTCATACTTTACTGTATTTATTTATTACTGTTTATTTATTTATCTGGTTTGCTCAATATTAAGTAATGATTTGGTATTCTTGACTGATAATGAATTTATATTTTGATAAGGATAACTATATCAGTAATTAATTTATATTTCTATATGACAGAGATGAAAGGTAATAATTATAGTTAAACAAGTTTAGGAAAAATAACTTAGATTATATGTTTAGCTCAATAAGGACGCTGTTTAATTATTAATGAATGAGTTATGGAGAAGGGATGGGATTAAATAAGTTTGTACTTCTTTTCACTCCTTTTCGAGTATGTAAACCAAGGCAAGTGTTTGACAATTTCTTTTGCTTATGATTTTCATTTTATGTGGATACTGCTTTTTTTCTGGCAGTCCACTTGTTGTATGATGATTCTCTTTTTTTTATTATTATTATTATTTTACATGTTCTAAATAAAATTTGAAATTGAATGAAATGAACTGTAGTCCATCAGTAACGTGACTGATACATTTGGAACAAAAGAGTTGGACTGAATGATGCTGCATATACTACTTTCTCATTCTCATGTGCAATATCACTGTTCATTGTGTGCAATATTCATGTACATCATGTTGCAATATTACTTCTTTTCTGTCTTTTTAGCTTACCGTACCTTCTTTTTATTTCACTTATCTTATTTACTCATTTTACTTAATGCTACTTACTTACTTAATTGTCATTCTATTAGGCACTGGTGCTAGAAATAGTACGTTTTACTTTTTTATTTTATACACTTGTATTTTATACACTTGAAGCTCGTTGTAATTTGTTGTATTTTTTGAGCAATCTCTGGCACAAGAATTTCCTTCGGGATTAATAAAGTTCTATCTTATCTTATCTTATCATATCTTATTACAGTATTGTATGATACTGTAAAATGGCATTAGTCCCCAATCTTAGAAACTAGTTTCTACTCAAATATATTATCACGTTGCACACAAAAGATTTAGTTGAGCCGTCATATTATGACTGCTGTCTTCAAAAGTCAAAGGCTCTTAAGCTCTCACGTTGTGATGGTTTCATTAATCTTGTTTCTCAGGGAGCGGAGCCACTGCAGTTGTCCAGGCAGCATACTGCAAGCCGAGGAAGGAGAAGGTGGCCATCAAACGCATCAACCTGGAAAAGTGTCAAACTAGCATGGATGAGCTCCTGGTAAGAAGCTGCAGCAGTGTGTGGGGCCAGTATCTGCAGTCTAGATGTTCTTGACGTCAGATTGCTGGGAGTGGTCTGGGCTGGTGGGGTCTGATCAGTCAAGGACAGATCAAAAGCTTGATACCACAACAACCACGAAGTACTAAAGCTGGGTAAAATCAATAAGACAGACCATGAAGACAAATTAAATGTGAATAATATGTTCCTGTGAAACAATGTGTTTCCTGATGAGCACTGAAATAATTTAATGCTGATGTTCAAAGATGAGATGAGAGTAAAGTCAGTTTCCCGCACACCCTTCATCACTCTGATACGTAGCTCATTGCCGCCAAGTTATCAGCTGGAATCTGCCAATCTCTTGTCAAAACAACAGTAAAAAATTGGGTTCTACAGTAAACAGTGGATAAATACTTAAGATATGTAATAATTTTACATGTTGTTATTTACAGAAAGTGATTTATCAGCTTCAGAAAGCCTGTGAATAGGATATAGATGCACGTGGAACAGAAAGTTAAAGCCAGATATTTCTGTAGAGTGAACGTGCAGGATTTTGCCGTTGTGTACTTTAATCACCAGTCAGTGTTTTATGTGTTAGTATTTTGTGAATCACCCATTTGATCTGCTGACAAAGCAAACTTCAGCTAACACTGTAGGGGGGGGGGCGATATTGATAAAATCTGATCAGGATATATCTGATTTTACATTGCAATAACAGTGTATATAGTGATACAGTAATTCAGGGTTTCTGCATCATTTTATCGTAGAGGCGTCCCACCTCGCCTGAAATAAAGAGCAACTCCGCTTACGTCAGAAGAAATGGTCGGGGGAAACAAATACGCAAACGCTGCGTATTTAATGAGTGAGCTGATTGTTGTTTAGTAACTAAATAGAAAATGAGATGAGATGTCTCAGGATCTCTCTGACTCACCTCAGCAGGTGATTGATTAATAGATCACTTTAGCTTTGCAGTAATTAATCTGAGCAGCATGTCGCAATGTCTGAAAAAAACGAAAACCTTATGAGTTACTTTTCCCAAGCTGGTAAAAGTAGAGATGAACAATCAATTGGTCACAATTAGGTTCTGAGAGGAAAAAACACCCAAACAGCAGGATACACATCAGGCTGAAGTTAGTTTAAAATGGCATTGACACATTTTCTGGGGAAACCTTGTAATTTTCCCTCTAATTTGATTGACAAAATATAATAATAGACAAAATAACCACAAGGTAATTAATCACACTGATGCAAATCAAGCAAAACATGTAAACCTAATACTGCCATAAAGCAGTCCTGATCATTGTCTCCAACAGGTCTATAAATATTAAAGAGGTGGCTACTTTTGTACAATCGGTATAGAGAAATCTCTATTGGTTGTCATGTCTCTATCTCATGGTATATATATAAGTATGACTTTTTATGTGCTTGTGCTGATTTTTAGTCTTTTCAGCTTCCAGCAGTTAATTAACATGAAAATAAAACTTAAAGGGATAGTTTTGGTGTTTTGAATTGGGGTTGTATGAGGTACTGTACTCATCCATAGTCAGTGTATTACCTACAGTAGATGACGGTCGGCACGCCCCCAGTTTGGAGAAGCAGACAGAGTTAACGCACGGAACCAAAGCAATGTACTGCTGTGGACGGGGCCGTCAACAAAACGTATTTTAGCCACCTAAAAGAAAGATCCCCCTAAAAAAATCAATATAGTTTAAGTGTACGCTATATTTAGAATATTTTCACCGCTATACCTTGCCGTGAGATTGATAGACAATCTATGTTTCCGATAGGGAACTAAAGCCGTTATTTATGCTCTTGGCAAAGCAACCAGACTCCATTGGAAAAAAACAGCAATTTCACTTTGCAGAACACAGGAGTTGCTGGTCTACTGCTGCCTCGATTGGTTAGTTTGTTTGTGTTATTGTGTGCATTTGATTAGTTCGGATTCAGTTCATTAGTTCACGTTTATTGCTTTTCAAGAACTGTCAAATATCGACCTTGCAATGAGATGTTAATATTTCATTATATTGCCCTGTCTCCCTTGACTTCCCCCTACCCAGTCCTTATATAATAAATCAAGTTCCTGAATTCCCAAATGTCTGTCATGTCAAAATGTCTCGTCTTAGTGGCTCAGTGGTGATGTAACACAGGTTTTACTCCACTGTCTGGAGCACTGTGTACTCCTGGTTTAGGGTTGGGCCATTTTAACAGGACAGGACAACTGAGTTTCAGTTAGTCACCGAAAGCGTAATATAAATATTTAGTTAGTGATTTGCTTTGCACCGCACCGTTTCGGCTCCCTGTGTGTGACCTTGTATCCCATATTTCCTCCTCTGTGTAGAAAGAGATCCAGGCTATGAGCCAGTGCCACCACCCGAACATCGTGTCTTACTATACCTCCTTTGTGGTGAAGGATGAACTGTGGCTGGTGATGAAGCTGCTCAGTGGTGGTAAGTGCTGTAATGTTTAAAGAAAAAGAAGCTTCTGACTTGACTTAGCTAACTCTTATCTTCACCTTGACTTTGACTTGACTTTCTTTCTCATACCTCCTGACTTTTCTAAAATCTCAAATGAGCCTCGACTTGAACTTTGACTGAATATTTGGCTCCCTGGTGACTTAATCCAGTTGACATTTTCTGGCCCAGTAGTAGGATGTGGTGTTGTTGCTGCTGTCATTGACTTTATACCTGGCAATTCTGGGTTAGCATTTTTGTTGCATGGTCTGTTTTTCTTATTCCTAGAGATAACAGGCCACATGTAGACAACTTGACGTGACACTGAGATAATTGTAGTTCACCCACAATGTTTGATAGCTTATATAACATAAATGTAAAAAATTCTAAATCCTAAATTTACTCTGTTCAACTCTTTATTCTTTTTCTTCTTTCTTCTAACAAAATATAAACAGTGGCGAGACTGTACGAGGGCAGTTACTAGTCACCAGCTGATTGATCTGAGTTATTGATCTCAGCATGTCCTTGTTTAAAATAGCGCTAACTGTCTATACATTGTGGCCACTTATGTATTGCAATGTATGTGTCTCCAGTCCATAGATATTTATATCTACGTGCGTCTCTCTTCAGCTTTTTTTGGACGATAATATCGTATATTGTCTTTTTTCTTAAAGCAATATCGTCAGCAGGGAAATTTCAATATCGCCCAACCCTTCTACGGCGAGCATAAACCAATCTTTGGGAATCAGGAGGTTTTGTTTACAGCATGTCTTGTGACTAGCCTCTGCCACTCTCTCTCAGGCTCTGTGTTGGACATCATCAAGCATATCATCTCTCGCGGCGAGCACAAGAGCGGAGTGCTGGACGAGGCCAGCATCGCCAGCATCCTGAAAGAAGTCTTGGAGGGGCTGGAGTACCTCCACAAAAACGGGCAGATTCATCGGTGAGTTCTAATGATGTGTCCCCACCAGGCTGCAGGGGAATGCCTCGTGATTATCACTCTACACTGTTCCCGGTAGCCAGTAGGTCCCATCACACGCTCCTGCCTCCATTCACTCTGGCACTGAGCCTTTCATCTCTGCATATGAGCGTGTGGTTTGAACTAGACCTCACTCCTTCAATATTTAATCAAGTGCAAATGCATAATTGAGGCGGTTTGTTTTACATAAAAGTTCCTCCCAGGAACACGACGAACCGCCGCTGAGAAGAAAGGCCTCTTTATACCCTCAGTGCCTCGTTGTATGACGAGTGAAATTGTTTCAAATTAACAGGCTCATGCATCTTACAAAAAAAACACGAGGTACTGCTACACTATTAAGATTTATCTCATTGGATAAGTCCATAAGAAGAAGAATTTGACTTGCTGATATCTTAAATGTATCTGCGGTTAGTGAGTGGACATTATGTCAGTAGACGGAGAGCAGCTGCTGATTGAGCTCAGATGCTGAGGCTAACTCACTTACCCCTAATCAGGAGAGAGGGAGAGGGAGGTGGTTGGGGCCAGGTTAATCCACTCCCATTCTTTGTGCATAGTTTGCACACAATGTATGCAAAGAGAAATCAGGTGGATTAAAATGAGGCAGATGAAAGGTGCAGCTTTAACTTGCTTGTGCGCCTGAGTAAAGAGTGTTTGTTCATTTGCAGAGTCAGTATGCACAGCCTAACCACTCCTCTGTTGGTGCACTCACCGTCTTGTGACATCTTAATTGTTTATCATGTTTTAATCCTCCTCCTCTTCATGCACAGGGATCTAAAAGCTGGAAATATTCTTCTCGGGGACGACGGCTCGGTGCAAATTGCTGGTACAGTGCTTCTGCTTCCTCTGTTTCTATTGTGGTTTTACTTTTTTCAACATTTCTGCTAAGACGGTCTCTGTTTAGATTTGTGTGTTCAAAGTTCTGATACAGCTTAACAAACAAGGTCCACGTTGTGTAGGCCTGTAATTGTAAAATCACAGGCCTTTTTGCTGGAGATTAGTTTGTCTAAGTGTTTTAAATAGCTTTTCTCTCATTTCTCTTCTCTGTCATGCGTTCCAAATCACTCCCCAGACTTCGGTGTGAGTGCCTTTCTATCAGCGGGAGGAGACATGACCAGGAACAAGGTTCGGAAGACATTTGTGGGGACGCCGTGCTGGATGGCGCCTGAGGTCATGGAGCAGGTAGGAGGCTTGTCTGTTGTCTCTCTGTAATGCCTCATAACTCGGCGAGGAAAAGGAAGACTGATGTTCACTTGGTTTCTGTTTTTTATCCGCAGGTCCACGGCTATGACTTCAAAGCCGACATCTGGAGTTTCGGGATAACAGCCATTGAACTGGCCACAGGGGCTGCACCATATCACAAATACCCACCGATGAAGGTAACTTTGTGTGTGCTTTGTGGTACTTTGCTGCACGTCAGTGAGACATCTACTGTCTCTTTGGGTATATAGCATGTCTGTTAACTCAGATATTCTTTTCTTTATTTCACCAGAAAAATACAATTTTAAACGGCTCTAGCAAAACAAGAAAGGCAATTTTAAGCAGTTCTGTATCCTGTTGCACTTACTGGTGGAAATGCTGATGTCCTTAATTCTGAATAGACGTTTGGAGTCCACTTGTTTCTGTCCAGCCAGTCTGCACAGAGCGGCTTTGATAAAGATTCCCTCAGTTTTTAATGAACTAGAGATGTTCCCAAACCATTTTTCCTTCCTGATACCGATTCCGATACCTGAACTTACGGTATCGGCCGATACCGAGTGCCAATCCGATACCAGTGATAAAAAAATAGCAGCTATGCTGCCAGCCATGCATGAAAATAAACCAAAATTTGCACATAGGTCCAGTCCTATGCTAAACTTCCTCAACTGGCTTTGTGGGCCAATAGTCCTGAAGGTGGCGCTACAGCAACCGTCTAAAGTTTAAAACTTTTGAAACTTTTAAAATTCATAACACATGAGCCGTACATACTCCAACTTTACAACTTCCACCAAAATGTAGGCCCAAGTGAGCACAGATATTCATATGTTTCAACCTGACAGGAATTATGATGTCCATCACTCTGTTTTTCTCAAAAACTGTAAAACTTATTAAACCTCCCACATTTTTTTGCTCAATTGACACCAAATTTGCTACACTGCATCTTCAGACTGTCCTCCAAAACAATCCAGCCAGAATTATCAAAAATTTAGCCCATAGTGCATCAAATCGTTTTAGTGTAAACAGTACTGTGCACAGCTACTGCAAATTCTCGCTAAATAAAGCTCTAATGTTCACAAAAATAAATTACCTTTTGAGGTCATGATAGATGTACTTGATAAATTTCAGAATTCTATCTCCAAAACTGGATTTTTGACACTATTTTGAATTCTATCCTCATAAGAACCATTGCAGTCAATGGAAATCAAGCATTTTTAAACATCAGTTTGCTGAAGCTGATCTTTGCGGGTCCGTAGGTGCTGATGCTGACTTTACAGAACGACCCTCCCTTACTGGAGACGGGCATCACAGACAAGGAGATGGTGAAGAAGTATGGCAAGTCCTTCAGGAAGATGCTCTCTATGTGTTTACACAAAGATCCAGAAAAAAGGTCAGTTGGTCCTCAAACCCTTTTTTTTTGCCTCATACCAGATTAAAGTTGCGCTTGTTTTTCCCTAGTGTTGTAATGAATATAATGAAGTGCCTTGTGTCTCTTTCCTATTTAGGCCAACTGCAGCCGAGTTGCTGAAGCATAAGTTCTTCACGAAAGCCAAAGTGAGCCGTACATCACTATTATTCAAATAAACTGAAATATTTCTGTGTGTTTCAGAGAGAATCTTTATAGATCCTGTAAGAAATGTTGGTCTTTCTGTTACAGAACAGCGAGTACCTGCAGGATAGGCTTCTACACAAAGGTCCAACAATAACGGAGCGATCCAAAAAGGTTTGATAGTCATTACGAATACACTGTGAATGCACGGAAGATTTATTGTCTATCTAAAATATTTTGTTGCTCTGCGCTGTTCTGTCTTGTCTATGGTGTGTCCCAGTTTCTGAACTTGAACGTGTCAATATTAAGTGTTGCTTTTTTTTTTTTTTTTAATCCATTGTGCAGGTACGTCGTGTGCCCGGATCGAGCGGCCGTCTCCACAAGACGGAAGACGGCAGTTGGGAGTGGAGCGACGATGAGCTGGACGAGGAGAGCGAGGAGGGTAAAGCTGCTGTGGCAGCTCTGCGGGTGAGACTCTGCATGCCTGTGTCTTTAAACAGTCAATTCAGTTTACTTTATAAGCCCACTATGCTGTTTCTCACTGCACACAGCATCCTAGTGGCCAACAGATGGTGCTGTTGGACTGTTAGTCTGAACATTTCTTAGCCAAGCTGCAGTGTGCTTTTGTTTCAGCCTCCTGCCTCAATGTCAGTGCAGTTCAAGTGTTAATTTTGGCAGCTATTTTAGATTAAGTCTTAGTATTAAGACGAAAATGTTTATTAGTTTTAGTCACATTTTAGTCATTTTTATGACGTCGGTGCCGTCTGGTCATCGTCTCGTCTTAGTCTTGGAAAAAAAGATCGTTGACGAACATATTCCGTCATAGTTTTCGTTAACGAAATTAACACTGTGTAGTTCAAGTTTAGGTTACTCTGCTAAATCAACTGAAATACACCAGATTCTAAGAATATATATATGTGTGATCTGAAGAACTGAGAATTGAGAATAACTAGACCAGACACCTGCTCAGATCACCTGTTCAAGTTATTGTGTTCACGTTCAATTCATGTGTTGGTGTGGGATTTTACTGTCTGTTATCTTAACTGTGATTTCAGTTAAGTCCTGTGTTTGAAGTCACCTTGTGTCAAATTCCTTCAATCCTACAATATAGGGGGGATATTAAAGGAGAATTGCATGTTTTTAATCCCTACAATCTGTCATGTCCATTCTGCAGTCCCCCAGAGTGAAGGACGGGTCCCAGAATATGGAGGTGAGTCCCTTTTCTGGTGGACATGACCTAAAAAATCTTGATTTATCGTAATGCCTTACCAGAGCGATCTGCATGGCTGTCCTGTGTGTGTCCTTGTTTTCTTCCATTCATGTAAAACTGAATGGACACCGGCTGATTTTATTTGTAATCGTGTCTCTTAGCTTTTCCCGCCAGCAGATGGCTCCACGCAACATCTGCAGCCACCCGGTGCTGCACGAGAGAGCCCCGCGACTTCGGGCCAGACAGGAGAGGACGCTCCACCACAGGCTCCAACTCAAACAGCGAGCCCTTCACATGCACCCACTGCTCAGGTAAAAACACATTCCCTGCTCCCTACTTAATGATAGGGGAAAAGGTAGATACCTTTTCCTCTTGCCCCTCTCAGGGAGAGTAGGTGTGTCATGGGCACCATGAATGAGCAACAAAATGTAAACACTTGAAACAAAACAACCACAATAGGGTCACTTAGGCAGCCCATAAATCACCTCTGTGCTGTCAGTGATGTCAAGCATTTGTACCTCCATGTTGGACATTCTAACCAGAAGTGCTGTACAGTAAATACTTTACTGTTGTGCTGTTGCAGGATCCAGCTGCAGCCAATGCCACTGTTCCCATCAGCCTCGTCCTGAGACTGAGGAATCCCAAGAAGGAACTCAATGACATCCGATTTGAGTTCATGTCCGGCAGAGGTAGGATGCATCCGCTAGCTTTTCCTCTTTTATGGTGCTCTAAGAGGCTCCAGTCTCTATAAATCTTTTATGTCTGCCCTCAGATTCTGCTGATGGAGTTTCTCAGGAGTTGGTCTCAGCAGGTCTGGTTGATGGGAGGGACTTAGTCATTGGTAAGTAAGAGATATAACACTGTATTATGGGATGCTGTACAATGTACAGTACATGTGTTCTGGGTTTAGCTTCCTGACATTATACTGCAGCTTCTAACACAAAGTTCAAGTTTGTCGTGATAGATAACTTATTTCTGCAAGTTAACTATTAATGCTGTACTGGAGTCAGTAGTAAAAGGACAAAGTGTTTTTTTTTTTTTTTTTTTTTAAATCTAAAATGTTTTTGAAAAAAGATGTTAAGTATTAAGTTATATGTAGTAAATGTGCTGGCTCGGTATGATCTGAATACAGCTGGTTTCTGATTTTATAGTTTGCATGTGGTTCCAAAACCAGTTTTTTCCTGTTTTCACCACTGATCATAATGGAAAAGTCTAGTCATCTGTTGTTACATTTTCTGGTCATCTGATACGGTCCTCTCACTTCCTTTTTTATCTTCTGTCTAGTCGCTGCCAATTTGCAAAAGATTGTTGATGATCCTCATAGCAACAAAAATGTGACTTTTAAATTGGTAAGTACACAGACAGAAACATTTCTGAAAATATACAATGAATTTCTTCAACAGAGTTATATGTGTATATATACAGTATATGCAGATATGTGTGTGTGTATATATGTCTATATATATATATATATGTATATATACTGTATATGTATATATTAGGGATGCTAATTAGGAATTTTTTTTCTAACCGACCCTCATTAACCGATTAACTGACAAGATTAGTGCGTTGCATGCAGCGGTGCTGTGGTTGTAGTGCCTAACAAGCCGCCCATCATTCATCACCAGCTGCAGTGAATGTGCAAAACAGACAGCTCAGTGCCCAGTTCACCCGTCCGGGAGAGTTTGTGTAGCAGCCATGACGCTGCGTGTATGGTCCCAGTAAGTCTCCACCGCATCATTTAGTTTAGCTGCGAGGTGGTCAGCAGTGTGTCTGCCCGGCTTAACGATAGCGAAAAATTGTGCTCAATTTTGGCAAGGAAAAACTGGCATGGCCATTTTCAAAGGGGTCCCTTGACCTCTGACCTCAAGATATGTGAATGAAAATGGGTTCTATGGGTACCCACGGGTCTCCCCTTTACAGACATGCCCACTTTATGATGTGATATGATTTAATTGATTTCCAATAATAAATATATATACAGTTACATAAAGCAAGCATATTTGTCCACTCCCATGTTGATAAGAGTATTAAATACTTGACAAATCTCCCCTTATGGTACATTTTGAACAGATAAAAAATGTGCGATTAGTCGTGATTAACTATTTTAATCGATTGACAGCCCTAATATAAATTTTACAGGTTTCATGTGATCGGTTCGCGTTTCCATAGATTTAAAAATAGTCCAGTTTATGATGTTGTTCCCTCTCTTCCAGGCATCTGGTGTGGAGGAGTCTGAAATTCCTGACGATGTTAAACTCATTGGATTTGCGCAGCTCAGCATCAGTTAAGTCAAGAGGGGCCATCAACAGAGGACAGAAACTACTGGTATTGCACAGCTGCATTGTAGTCAATTCCAAGAAACCACTGCTGCCAAAGAGAGGAGGAGGAAGACGACGATGATGAGGAGGAGGAGGAGGAGGAGACAGGAAGCTGGCAGGAGTGTGACACTACTGCAGGATGCATGAGGACCACATTGAGAAGGGGCTCAGTTCATTACAGGAATCACACTTGAAACGTTTACAGTGCGCTTATACAGTAAATGGGAGGAGAGATGCAATCAACTATATCAACTCCTTATTTCTTTTTTTTTTTTCCCCCTCTTCATACATAAGCACAATCCAAACCATCTCCTGCCAGTACTGGAAGTGATTGCCTTTTTTTTTCTTTTCTTTTTTTCTTTTTTAAATCAACTGTGCCACAAACCTCACAAGAGTGTCGTGCTTACTTTATATGGCACTTTATACTACACTGAAATTGAAAAGTGTAAATTCAGCCTTAGTTAGTCAAACTATAGATTTTGCCAGTGTGTATGGAGAAAAATCGAGTCTATCTGTGATTATTTGGTGTATTTTATTGTGCGCCTATCCAAGAAATCTAAGAAAATCTCCCGTAATACTGATACAAATAACACACCATAGCATAGTTTTAGTTTTGTAATTCTGTAAATTCAGATGGATTTTTACATAGAATATAAGATAATTACCAGATTCCTGTATAAAGCAGCCCAAGGCGTGTGGTGTGGTGGTTTTGTCAAAACATAACCAAAGAGTTTAGGCTCTGACTGCACTGCTGAAAATATTCACACATGTCAACAGTAACTGCTCTGTCCCATAACCGCAGTAACACTTTGTCAGATGGCGTTTTCCCGGGGTGTTCAAAGACAGGATTATTTTCACAGATTGAGACCTGCCTAATATTCTTCTACTATGCAATAGGTGTTTTCTTTTCACCGTGTGTGACCACTGGTTGTAATAATATTTCTCTTGGGTTGAATGAATCCACTTTTTGTTCTTGTTCCTCACTATGAGCTCATGAAGTCAGTTTTAGGAAGCTGCAGTTGTATGCTCTGATGAAGGTCTGACAGACCGAAAGCTCAGAATAAATTGAAATATTGCATAGATCTAAGTGTGCAGATATCTTTTCTACCATTTTTGGACTCATTTTTCCAGCACCTTAGCAAAGTTTTAAGACAGGTTGAGCGGTTGTCCTCCTGCAGGAACCTGCAGTAAGAATTTACTTAAATTTTCACAAGCAAAGTGAACATTTAACACACCGGACAGACAGACACGGGTAATAATTGCAATTTTCAATGTCCCCGTGTAGAGAAGGGTCATTTAGCCTGTTTACCATTACTGATCTAACAGCTGGGAAGAATCCTGAATGCTGGCAATGAGTGTCGAGCCCGGCGCTGCTCGTATTACAGGCTGACTGACAATTAACTTCTGTGGAGGTGTGCACGTGCAAAATCTGAAAATGTTCAACCAAAGTGAAATAAAGTTTAAAGGGGCAGTTCACCACATTGCTAACAAAAAAAAAAAAGATTTTGTCACTGGCCTCTAGTGGTATTTAGCAGATATTTTTGGTCTTATTTGCCCCCACCGCAATACAGTGGAGGTGAATGGAATGTTTGGCGCCATGCTAGTGGCCAGACCGAAATAACTCAAAAACTATTGGATGGATTGTCATAAAATTAGCTACGTATATTCAAAGTCCCTAATGGTTGAATTTTACTCACTTTGGTGATTACTTGAATTTTCCTTTAGCGCCACCAGCAGGTCAAAATTTCAATTTGGCTTACGACCGAATGCCTCAGACCCGGCCTTAGCTGTACTTTGTGTTTAGTGCTAATTGGCTAATGTTAGCATGCTAAAACGCTAAACTAAGATTGTGAACATGGTGAACATTATACCTGCTGCTTAACATCAGCACGTTAGCATTGCCATTGTGAACATGTTAGGATGCTAACATTAGCCTTTAGCTCATTGCACTGCAGGAGGCGGCACACTGAGAGTCAGTTTCCTGTATCTGTGTCAGCGTGGGTTTCGCCACTGCCTCGCCCCTTTAGGAGACAAGCGGCATGTCTGTAGAGAGGCGAAGTCCCTCCTCTTCCGGTGGACCACCATGGGACCTTACTTCGGAAAAAATATGTACGGTAGTCAACGGCGAGAGATATTTTTTGATCCCGTTTGAATTACGCCATGAATCACACATATGATGTCTCTCAATTTATAACATATTTTCTTAAGTCGAGAAAGTCTCAGTTTGTCGTAGTATCATTTAGTTTTGTGTGAAACCGCTCAGTGAACTACATCTCTCGTCTCGCACAATATACAGTACGTCACCAACACTAGCTAGCTACCTAACGTAGCTATGATCACGCACAGTTGTAACACTATCTTACCTGATGTGTTTTATCCAGCGACTCCTGGTCTTTCTATCAGAAGCGAAACGAAAGAACGAGCGAGACCTGTTGCTCGTGTGAGGAGTACATCCCAGTAGGAAACATACAGGCATCGTAGCTTCAGAGAGAGAGACGTCACTTATGTTACCTTTGGTTGTGTAGTCTTTCTAATTACGTATTTTCACAGTCTGATACTTTTACAAACTGCAACTTTCTTGACTTGCAAAATTATCTTTTAAATTGACAAACATCATGTGTGGGATTCATGGCGTAATTCAAACTGGATCAAATAAATATTTGTCTCTCGCCGTTGACTACCGCTCATATTTTTTCCGAAATAAGTTCCCGTGGTGGTCCACCTTAAGGGGCGGGAATTCGCCTCTCTATTAACTCAAATGGGAGAAGTAAACGTGAACACTAGATTATGACTGATTCTTTGGCTCCGTAGTCACCAAAGTAAATATTGGACCCATTTTCCACGAGTCACATCCGAACACTGACACTAAAATCGCATTTTTCAGACGGACAAATCAGGAGAAAATTAACTTTGTTTGAGACCTTTCTCTGTCTCCGCGACACACTCTCGCGAGATCTGGCAACTAACGCCCTTGCTAACTAATTTTTCGTAATGCTAAATATGGCCGTTAGCTGTGTAAATATGTAATGTTAGCAAAATAAAGTATGAATACATTATTCAAATATAACCCAATCTGCTTTCATCCATCCACACAATGTTCACAACACTTCCAATTGGAGTGGGGAGGGATGGGGACCACGCCCACTTAGGAGACAGGAAGTGTATACCATTTCTAACCATCGGCAGAGCTTGTAATGAGTCATCTTTGTTATCTTTGCCTAAGTAAAGCCCCACAGAGCTGCTAGCATGGATGTAGCTGGGGCAGCAAGAGATGAATCTCTCAAAACCTCAGCAAATAAAACCCAAACTATCTGCATGTCCACTAGAGGTACATTGTTCATATATTGGCTGAAGTAACCCTTTAAACTCCTCCAGAGGCCAGTTAGCCTATGACTTTAGTTTTTCGTCCAATGCAAGTTGTTTTGACAGTACTGTAGTCTCTTTGCTTTATAAACACTCACCAACAAATCACTGTCGTCACTCCCTATGTAGCTGTATGGTTGTTTTGTACCACGTGCAAAGGGCTGTGAAACAGCTCCTAGCTCCGGTACCGATGTAAATGGTGTATGTAAAGATGTTGTAAATGTACGTATGATGGCAACTCCATGCACTGTCACGCAAGCATCATGAGGTTTGTATGTAACGATGTAGATTGACTGTTTAAGTGTCGGATAAGAGGAACATTTCACTTGTAAATATAGATTAAGGCAGATTGAGACTCATCATGTTCAGTACACAGAGTTGAATTTGTTTTGTAGTGTTTTCCACTGTTGGCCTTATGTCAGAGCCTCACTAATCATGCTCAAACTTATTTGTTCAATTGGCACCTTATTGATTTGTTGTTAACACAAGTATTTTCATGGGGCTTGTAATCACACACTCTGTGCTTTTGATGTCATGATATGCAGTTTTCTCACCGAAACCTGTCCAAGGCTAACGGATCAAATGTCATTTTAATAAGACGGGCGGCACAGGTTACACTTCTCCCTCCCCGTGTGTGTGTCTGTGTGCGTGCGTGCGATTTTGGTGATAAAATGATTGATCATCAAAGGCGCTGAGCTGAAAGTCATTTAGATTTTCCAAATTTCTTTCCCCCTTTATTATTTACTCATGAGAAAACCATCATTCTGCCTCTCTAAGGAGTCACTGAATGATTAGTATTAATTTAATCACCTAATTGGCAAGTTTCTTTTCTTTCTTTTTTTTCTTTTTTTACAGATCATTACATATATTTTTTAAAATATCATTGATTATGAAATGTGTACAATTGCATAATTTGAAGTGGACTTTTTGTGATAACATACAAAAAGAGATTCCTTGACATGTATAGCTTAATGGAAAATGTCAACACACGCAAATGATTTTTAGTAGCTGAATAAAGTCACATGATGGAAGTCAATGGGTGAAATGTGGTGTCTTAAAGACAAGTTTTCGTTATCTTTTTTCTGCTTTAACAGGTCAACCATTTTTTTCTCACCACTGCTTCGGATGGTTAAACATTTATTTGGACTTGCGCTTTAAAAAGAAAGTCTGCCCGAGTTAGTTTCACACATCATCTGGTGTGTGAAAATGGTGGATTTTGGAGAGATTCTGAGAACTATCGGCGACTTTGGTTTCTTCCAGAAGCTGCTCGTTGTTGTGTTATCCGTCCCAAATTTCTTACTGCCCATTTTCTTTTGTAGTTTTCTTTTCATCCAGTCTGATCCAGAGCGACACTGTAACACAGACTGGGTCCTTCAGGCTGACTCTAACCTGACCACAGATGAGCAGCTGAACCTGACTCTGCCCCGGGAGGAGGACGGGACCTTCAGCAGGTGTCGGATGTTTGTCCCTGTGAACTGGGACATTGGTGCTATCAGGGAGTTCGGACTCAATGAGACCACAGGGTGCCAGAATGGATGGGTGTACTACAACACGATGTATGATTCCACCATAGTCACTGATGTAAGTCGAGTACTTATTATTTGGTATCACCTGAGCTGACTGCCATGCTGATTTTCACTGTTGTTTTGCAGTTTGATCTCGTCTGTGACAAGTCTAACATGCCTGATATCGTGCAGACAATCTTTATGACTGGTTTACTCGTTGGTTCATATATCTTTGGACCTACAGCTGAATCGTAAGTGACTTTAAAAAGACACGTTAAGGAAAGTTAAACCTTCAAAACCCTTCATTTGTCGGTCACCCACTGTCTGAACTTCAGGTACGGCCGCAGGAGGACCACCCAGTTACCAGTTGTCCTCGTGCTAATATTCGGCATAGTTGCTGGCGTTTCTCCGAATATCTACGTTTACATAGTGTCACAGTTCATACTTGCGGCTGCCCTCGCAGGATATAGAATGAACTCCACTGTATTAGGTATGACTTCTTTCTATCTAACCACCATTTCTTTGATTTTCATGGTCAATATCAGAAGCATGGAATTATCCTGTTCTTAAAAAACTTTTTTTTTTTTATTCTAGCTCTGCAGTGATTTTGGTGTTTAAATTCTGTTTGTAGCTACAGAGTGGATTGGGGTCAACAAAAGGTCCCTTGCCTCCTGTATGAGCCAGATGTTTGCGGCTCTTGGACAGTGTGGCCTGGCTGGTCTGACCTATTTTATCCGTGACTGGAGAACAGCACAGTATGTCACAGTGGGAGTGCATGCCTTTGTATGCTTGTACATATGGTATGTGTTGTTTAATACTTTATTTTTTTCATGTTTTGCTCAGTGCTGTATTTGGACGTTAACACACTTCCTCATCATACATATCTGTTTTCTCGGCTTCATAGTGTTACTTCATATACTGAGATAATGCAAAACCACTGTGTTTACAGTATGTTCAGGAACATTGCTGTGTAATTAACCTCGTTGGTAGATCAGATTCCGAAACTAAAAAGACAAATTAATAACGGTTTTGTGAGTGACTCCAACATTTGTATTTTGATTAATCTTTTCAGGTGGATTCCTGAATCTGCAAGGTGGTTGCTCCAACAGGGAAGAACCGAAGAAGCGAATAAGTTGATACGTAGAGTTGCAGCAATGAATAAGAAGAAAATTCCAGATAATCTGCTGGAAGAGGTTAATAACATTCAATTTTAATGACATTTGAGCAAATGAGACTTTAATGTTCCCTCATAAAACCAGACTTAAAACCGTCTACAGCCGCGCTAGCACTTCTGTGAGGCTGCACTCAGGCACAGTGGTGCTTTGAGCTAAATGCTAACATCAGCATGCTAACATGCTACCAATGACAATGCTAACACTTTTTTTGTTAATTTATTTTTTTAGCTGTCATGTTTACCATGTTCACGCTGACACACCCTAAAACATCCCCTAGAAAAGATTAAAGTTCATTAGCGTATATGATCATCTTTTTATCTATCCTTTATTGAACCATTGCAGTTTACATTGAGATTTACATAAAAAGTTGAAGCTATAATCTACTTATATACAGTTATAAATGGCTCAACTTCGCCCACCCCCGCCATTTTAACAAACGAACGCTCTCTCTCTGAAATGACCTGTGATTGGCCAAAGTCTCCCATTACAGGCTAGATTTTTTAAAGCCTGAAAACAGAGCCATGAGGAGGTGCAGAAGTCTAGTTTTCTCTCAGAACACTTGAATTACAACATGCTGAAAAGTTATTGTGGATTTTTTGCTCAGTGATGCCAAAAACATTCTGCCTACTCCCGCTTTAAAGGTCCCATATTGTAAAAAGTGAGATTTCCATGGCTTTTATATTATAAAGCAGGTTAAAGTGCTATATAAATACTGTGAAAGTATCAAAACGCTCAATCAATGGAGAAATACATACAGCCTGTATTCAGAAACACTGCCTTTGAATCAAGCCGTCAGGATTTCTGTCCTTTTGTGATGTCACAAATCTACAATATTTAGACCATTTCACAATTTTAAAAATAAATATTCTAAATGTGTCCCAGTTTATTTCCTGTTTCGGTGTATGTGAATGACATCAGCTGACAGGAAGTAAACATTGTCCAAGCTGTTGCCTAGCAACACAATTCCGTTGCAGTTCTGTTGAAATGTGCTAAAACGGAGTCTTTCAGACAGAGGGTAAATACAGGCCTACTCAGACAGACGGTATGAGGAAAACAAAGTTTTTTTTAAACATTAAAGCATTTAGACATGTTCTAGAAGAAGCGTAAAATACAAGTATGAATCTGAAAATGAGCACGATATGAAACCTTTAAGTGTCATCTTCTATATTATAATAATATATTTGCCCTTTAGGTAACTGGGGAACGAGAAGTCCAAAAAGGAGGATTCAAAGAACTTTTTACCTCAACACTCCTGATGAGATATTTATTCATTATATCCTTTGCGTGGTAAGTTAAGCACATTTTGGAATGTCGCTTTTAATTTAATTAAATAACATTTTTGTATCATGTTTGTGTTCTTGTGGTTTGAAGGTTTTCATTAAATCTAGGCTACTTCTGCCTCATTCTGAATGTGGGTAAGTTTGGTCTGAACATCTTCCTAGTTCAGTTCGTGTTTGGGATCACTGAGACACCGGCACATCTCTTCTGTATCTGGGTCCTGGAGTTGATAGGGAGAAAGAAATCCCTGATAGCAACCCTCCTGACAGGCAGTTTTTTTTGCCTCTTGACGCTGGCTTTCCCTCGAGGTGAATTTCCTGTCCTTCACATTCAGTACATGGAGGATACATCCATCTGACTCTCAGTGGTTTAATACATTGTTCTTAAATTTTAATTCCAGACAGCGCTGTTGCTATCACAGCCCTTGTAGCCACTGGAAAGATCTTTTTGAACTGGGGCGGTTCTGTATGTTTGGTCTACATTCAGGAGTTGTTTCCCACTTCTGTCAGGTACGCAAAATAAAGGTTTACAAAATAGGTCATTATTAGGGCTGTCAATAGATTAAAATAATTAATCGCAAATTAATCACACAATTTTTTAGCTGTTCAAAATGTACCTAAAATGTAGATTTGTCAAGTATTTAATACTCTTATCAACATGGGAGTGGATGAATATGCTTGTTTTAAGCAAATGTATGTATATATTTATTACTGAAAATCAATTAACAACACAAAACAATGACAGATATTGTCCAGGAACTCTCACAGGTACTGCATTTAGCATAAAAAATATGCTCAAATCATAACATGGCAAACAACAGCTGTCAGTGTGCTGACTTGACTATGACTTGCTCCAAACTGCATGTGATTATCATAAAGTGGGCATGTCTGTAAAGGGGAGACTCGTGGGTACCCATAGAACCCATTTTCATTCACATATCTTGAGGTCAGAGGTCAAGAGACCCCTTCGAAAATGGCCATGCCAGTTTTTCCTCGCCAAAACTTATTGTAAGTTTAGAGCGTTATTTAGCATTCTTTGCGATAAGCTAGTATGACATGGTCGCTACCAATGGATTCCTTTCTAGTTTCATATGATGCTACTAGCTTCACGCTAGCTATAAAACTGAGCCCGCTACAATCGTAAAATCGCAAGTTGCGTTAATGCGTTAAAGAAATTATTATCGCGTTAACTTTGACAGCCCTAGTAATTATAGATATTCTACACATGTATATATTTGAAAGTGAACTCTACTCTTTCAGGCAAACAGCTGTTGGCGTTGGCTCCATAGCCTATAGAGGAGCAGGCTTGCTGTCTCCGTTGCTCAACATGTTGGCCATATACCACTGGTCCATACCCATCGTAGTCTTCAGCAGCCTTACACTGACCTGTGGAGCTCTTGCCTTCCTGCTTCCCGAGACCACTAGAAAAGAGCTTCCCGATTCAACGAATGAGGCCAAGGAGAACAGGTACGCAAGCTGCATGATTTACTGAGGAACTGTGGTAATATTGTGGCTTTTGTTTGGGGTCAGTTACAGGCCAACCAGGAGCAAATTTGCACTCCCTAACATTTGTTTTATCTGTACAAAAAACAAAATGTAAAAACTATAATTTGTGGATAATTTGAGACTTCCAGTTTTATTGAAACTAGCCATACATGTACACACTGGTAGTGATTTAAACAAAGGTCACTTTTTTTACACGTTAAGGGTAAAGGTCAGGATTATGTAATCTAAACTAGGACTGCACAATTAATCAACATTTTTTCAAAACCGCAGTATGGCGGTCAAAATACCATTTAAAATTAAATACTGGGGTGCTGCAGAGATGTCCTGGCCTACACATCATACTCATTACTACTCATTTTTTCAATCAAAATGAGAATAATGATCTAAAAATGATCATTCCCTCTAATATCGCAAAACATATCGCAATTGCAATATCAGTCAAAATAATCGCAATTAGATATTTTTTCACAGTCGTGCAGCCCTGATCTAAACGTTGTCTTCCTTTTCATTCTAGGAATACGAACACCAAGAAGACAGGAAGTGACTCCAACATGGTCGAACTCAACAGCAGAAAATCCACCAAACTCTAGTCGGAATACCGTATTTTTACAGATTTTTTTCTTTTGTGTGTGCAACATGAGCTACATATTTTTCAGTCGAATATGTTATTTGGACGGTCTCGTGCCTTCGCTGTTGCTGAGTCACCCTGTGTGTTTGCTGTGAGAAGGTCTAACAAGTCTCTTTTGTTTTGAGAAGCTCAGGTCAGCAGTATTGCGCCATTTAGCACCATGAACTGGTCTTATTGAGCTTGAGTAGCAGCCAAGTACAGCTTAATGGCTGCTGTTAAGCAGGAAGGAGTGAGGAACCCAGAAAGGCAGAGACAGCACAGCAGCAAAAGCAACAAAAAAAAAGTCAGTGGAGTGCAGAGGAATAAGCTTAAATGCATAAACTGATCTGGAAATGTAAACACAGCGGGAGCGAGAGTCCACGAGAGGATGTAGCTGCTACACATTTTCTATCATCACAACTGCACTGACGAGCTTGCACGCAGAATCTGTTCCAGTGTCTTAACATATGACTTGTGACCTCCAGCTGCCCTTTAACAACTTCTTATCAGTCTGAAAACAAGCCGTTTTGCTTCATGATTAGCTAACTACAGATACCACTTACGTCTAAGTTACAAATTGACATGTGAGCTAACACGATGTCGACAAAGCGATATCTTTTTGTGACCCTTCGTCTCAGGGTGGATGCTTGTGAGCTTAAAAGAATACAATAATAAAGATAAAATAGAAAAAAAATGTTGGCTCCATATTATGTAACAGGTTTACCTTTCATGTAAGAGTGCTGCCAGAAACGTTTGATAATATTGTCAAAGTTGGTGAAAGATCAACAGCACTTTCTGAGAGAGATAATAAAAGTTATGGTACACTGTCTGCAAAGAATCATCAGCTACGCAGCACAGTGGCATCGTGCTTTTATTAGTAGCTGTGCTGTGCTATAATAGCAGATTATACTGAGTCAAGACACCTTAAAATGTTTTTGTACTTTGCAAAATTTCAAATTTTATGCAAAAAAGAAATTGCAAAACCATTTTGATAAAGAAGTGATTGATCAATGAGGTCAATTTAACTGTGGGCTTCAGGCCAAAGCACGAATATGTTACGAAGATGTCACAGAGAAAAAGGTACACAAGTGACGTATCTGGTTACATAATCATAACACCTCCTCTTTTTATAACATGAAATATCCAGTTAAATGCTGTCTCATCATTCCTGAAACTTACAGTTCAGGGTTTAAACATTAATGGGCATCGTATAAAGGTCAACGTCCGGCAGCATATCTAAACTGAAATCCTCTCTCTGAACATGGCTGATTTTGGAGAGATTCTCAGGAATATAGGAGAGTTTGGATTATTTCAGAAGATCATACTTTTTGCTCTTTGCTTCCCAAATGTCATTCTGACTTTTTTCTTTGCCAGTGTATATTTCATCCAGTCTGATCCAGAGCGACACTGTAACACAGACTGGATCCTTCAGGCTGACTCTAACCTGACCACAGAGGAGCAGCTGAACCTGACTCTGCCCCGGGAGGAGGACGGGACCTTCAGCAGGTGTCGAAGGTTTGTTCCTGTGGACTGGGACATTGGTGCTATCAGGGAGTACGGACTCAATGAGACCACAGGGTGCCAGAATGGATGGGTGTACTACAACACGATGTATGATGCCACCATAGTCACTGATGTAAGTCATAGTCATTTATAATATACAAATATTAAATAATCTTAATAAAATTCTCCTTAATTAACCATTTTGTTTAATATTTCTACAGTTTGATCTAGTTTGTGACCAGGCTAACTTGTTGGAAGTGGCACGAGCCATGTTGATGGCTGGCATTCTTCTTGGTTGTCTCTTATTTGGACCTTTTGCTGAATCGTAAGTATACTTGAAATTGTACAGAATATGTGTTCTTGACGTTGTATCATCTTGTTCAATCAAAATCCATCACACACTTGCACACATAAAAAAGAGGTTATGGGCTATCACATATGCTGATCAGAGGGATTTTATCTGTTACAGGTTTGGTCGTAAACGAGCAGCTCAGATTCCAGTCATTTTGATGCTCATATTTACTGTAACAACTGGATTATGTCCCAACTTCTATTTATATTTGGCATCCCAGTTCATGGTGGGAATTGGCTATGGAGGTTATCGACTGAATGCCGTCATATTGGGTACAGTATGCTCCGTCGTCTTACATGTGAAAACGTATTTTTTTCTGGTCAGTCATCACTCTCCTTCACCTTTTACAACAATTCAGGGTTTTATGATTCATAATTTTGAGTTGTTCATTATAGAAACCTATTTTGATATTAATTAATGATTGATTATTAAAGCTGAAGTAGGTAAGATTGGAACAAATATGATTTAAAAAAAAGTTATTTTTATAAAACGGTCACTATATCCTGACAGTAGTACATGAGACAGGTAACCTGAAAAAATCATGTGCCTCGGTGTCCTCCGGTGCTCCTAACGGCATCTGCAAGATTTCACAGACCGGAGGAAAACAAGCAGTCAGAGCTGATCTGAGATCTGCTGTCTATGAGAGCCGGCTGTCAATCACTCACAAACTCCGATCAAACGGTCAAACTAAGCAGCGCTGATCAAATATGAATCAATATTCTGTTACCGTAATGCTTATTTCTCTCCTCAGATGTTTTCAGAAACATCTTGTAGTGTACTGTTTAGCT
Source organism: Sebastolobus alascanus (assembly GCA_916701645.2). NCBI lineage: Eukaryota > Metazoa > Chordata > Actinopteri > Perciformes > Sebastidae > Sebastolobus > Sebastolobus alascanus. The sequence continues at coordinate 1,859,815 of CAKAOJ020000056.1, read as the reverse complement.
GTAAAATGAGAAAGTTTGTGACCCGGCAGCCATGTTGAGATATCTTGAAGGAACGCCAAGCACCGGTCACATGACCGGAGCACAGCCAATAGGAACGCTCTCTCTCTGAAATGACCTGTGATTGGTCAAAGTCTTCCGTCACGGGCTAGATTTTTTAAAGCCTGAGCCATGAGCCATGAGCCATGAGGAGGTGCAGAAGTCTAGTTATCTCTCAGAACACTTGAATTACAATATGCTGAAAGGTTATTATGGAATTTTTGCCCAAATGCCAAAAATATACTGCTTCCTGCTGCTTTAATCTGCTCCATGCAATAGTGCTACAATTATTATTTATTGATGTGTTCAGGTTTCTTTTCTTTTTTTTTACTTGTCTTATAACCTTTTACAATATTTTGTAAATTTTGGGGCTCTGTAATTCTTGGCAGAGATTGTCAGTGTAATGAATTCAAGGTTGACTGCCATTGATTTCCTGTTTCTAGCAACTGAGTGGATCGGGCCATCCAAAAGATCATGGGGAGCATGTGTGACTCAGCTATTTGGTGCAGCTGGGCAGTGCGTCCTCGCTGGTGTTATCTACTTCATCAGAGACTGGAGACTGGCTCAACTAATCACAGCAGCTCCACTTGCAGTTTTTGCTATTTACATATGGTGTGTACATTAACTCTTTTTATTAGCCTCTGTTGTTTTAAAGGTTAATTACTGACAAGTGTCACTGCCCTTGTATCTGACAGGTTTATTCCAGAGTCAGCCAGGTGGTTGTTGGACAGAGGAAGGACAGAAGAGGCTAAACAGCTGATTACCAAAGTGGCAGCCATCAACAAACGCACCGTTCCAGAGTCTCTGCTGGAAAAGGTACTGATTCTTCACAAATTAGTTGTTGTTTTTTTGCCATTGTATCAACATGGAATATTACATATACCAGTAATAGCAAACACATGGTGTATATTTATGGTGAAAATACTAATGTGCTGTTGGATGACATGATTTGCTTATACAAGATAATGTAAGCATGATATTGTGTCCACCCCCTGTGCATTACAGATTGTTGAGAAAGAAACTGAGAAAAGTGGAGGCATAATAATTCTTATGCAATCATCTGTGCTTAGGAAGTATTTCCTTACCGTAATATTGGCATGGTAAGTTACATTTTATGATACACATAACAACTCTGAGCCTATAAAATGATGCATTGAGATGCTTAATAATATATTTTACAATTCACATTTTAAATTGTTTAAAGGGACTATTTGTAACTTTTCACGCGCATAAATCCTAACGGGTCGGATTCCCATGCGCGCTCGCGTGTGGGTACGCGAGCGCGCAGCAGCTCTGCTCCTGCTACCTGCTGCCTGCACACCGCGCTCGTTCTCCCCCGCTCAGCTCGCTCCACCTCCACGTGAACGCGCGCACACTACACACTGCAGAGAGTTAGTTTAGCTCTGAGAATATCTAGTGAATGTGCAGTGGACGTTTTTGCAGAAATAAATGCTGCCGCTCCTCCAGACCAACAGAGGTTTCCCGTGTCTTGTGAAGTGACGGGGCTCCGCAGCGAGTTACGTTATCGTCCCGACCGGGTGTCGCTGTCTCCCCACCCGGTCGGGACGATAACGTAACTCGCTGCGGAGCCCCGTCACTTCACAAGACACGGGAAACCTCTGTTGGTCTGGAGGAGCGGCAGCATTTATTTCTGTAAAAACGTCCACTGCACATTCACTAGATATTCTCAGAGCTAAACTAACTCTCTGCAGTGTGTAGTGTGCGCGCGTTCACGTGGAGGTGGAGCGAGCCGAGCGGGGGAGAACGAGCGCGGTGTGCAGGCAGCAGGCAGCAGGAGCAGAGCTGCTGCGCGCTCGCGTACCCACACGCGAGCACGCATGGGAATCCGACCCGTTAGGATTTATGCGCGTGAAAAGTTACGAATAGTCCCTTTAATACTTGTTTTTTTTTCAGGTTCTCACTGAATGTTGCCTACTACTGCCTTTCATTCAATGTGGGAAATTTTGGCTTGGACATCTTCCTGACGCAGTTTATGTTTGGTCTAACTGAACTACCAGCTCATATACTTTGCATCTGGCTGTTAGAAGTACTGGGGAGAAAAGTGTCACTGATATCAACTCTTCTGATTGGGGGCTTCATGTGCATCTTAATCCTAGCTGTTCCTAAAGGTAAAGCACTTCAGATGGTGTTTCTTTGGTTTCTGTGTGATTATACAATAGCAGCTAGTGGCTAGGGATGGCAATGGTTGTTAGATAATCAGCGGATGAGTTGCCATAAAATTTAGTACAAATATTCATGTTTACCAGATGGTGTATCCTAATGATGTAAGTGGTACCCTAAGTCTCTTCTAGCTCAACCACGAGGTTGATATTTTTGGTTCAGAGTAAAATCTCAAAAATATTGGATGGATTGCCTAATTCTAAAAACAACCTCATAGGGTCACTAGCATGGTTGCTTGTTCTACAGTATTTTTCAATTTATCCGACACTGTTATTCTCTTCTAGGTAATGCTGTTGCTGTTACCACGTTAGCAATCTCAGGACGTTTTTTCATAAACTGGGCAGGATCCATATGCAATGTGTATGTACAGGAGCTGTTCCCAACATCCTTTCGGTAAGCCGTCCCCATCTCCATCCAACACGTTTCTATTCAAGATAAAAGCACTGATTAATGGCAATACAATCACTTTTATTATTTGTACTGTACTTAAACCTTATTTTAACTATTGAGGAAGCTTTATGAGATTTAATTAAGTTTAGTGTGATACATGTTTCAGACAAACAGCGTCTGGTTTGGGCTCCATTGCGAGCAGAGCTGGTGGTTTGACGTCCCCGTTGCTCAACATGTTGGCCATGTACCACTGGTCCATACCCACCATAGTCTTCAGCAGCCTTACACTGATCAGTGGAGCTCTCAGCTTCGTGCTCCCTGAGACCAGGAGAAAAGAGCTTCCTGATTCAACAGATGAGGCCGAGGGCAACAGGTAAAGCTGCATGCGTGAATTAGATAAGTCTGTTTTTATTTGTTGTGTATGCTTCAGTGGTTAAGCAGGAAACACTTTATTTGAATTAATCCAGTTATTAGTATGAAGACAAGACAGCATTCAGTGTAGGTTTTTAATGAAAAGGTGAAAATGACAAATATTTGTAGAAATTAAGATTACAACTGTCTATGAACATCTCAAAATTAGATCATAGCTACTTTTAATCAATCTTAAAGGTGCAGTGTGTAGGATCTGGCAGCATCTAGCGGCGAGGTTGCAGATTGCCAATTCTACCGTGTGTTAAGCGCGTAGGAGAACTACGGTGGCCGAAGAGGAAACGTGAAAATGCGAATGGCCCCATCTAGAGCCAGTGTTTGGTTTGTCCATTCTGGGCTGCTGTAGAAACATGGCGGCCAGCTCTGTGAAGAGGACCCGCTCCTTATGTAGATATAAACGGCTCATTCTACAGTAATGAAAACACAACGATTCTTATTTTCAGGTGATTATGAAGAAACATACTTATTAATATTATATTCGACTTCTTCCAATAGTTCCCCCTAAATGTTACACACTGTTCCTTTAAGTACTGCACATCATCGAAAATGAAAACATGAACCAGTTTCCCTTTTTAAGGTACAAAACGCTCCACATTGGGACACCAGTTCAGCTGAACTAACATACTCTTCTGTGTATTGCTTTCTCCCACAGAAATAAGACCACCCTGAAGAACCAAAGTGAATCAAACAAGCCTGCACAAAGCAAATCTACCAAACTGTAGTCTGAATACTTCTATTACTTAATGTTCGTTGTTACTCTGCTAGCAGCAGAGACTCAGGATAGTAAATGTTCATTGGTCAGCTGGTCTGTCGGTCCACTTTGGTCCATCGTCATGAAACTACTGGCCACATAGCTGTAGATATTCATGTTTCGGTGCCTCTATTTCGTACACAAGAAATATCAAATTCTAATTGGAAGATTGGCATGAAACTTACGGAGTACTGTCATGCTTTCCATTTTGGACAAATTTTCTTGTTGTGCCGCCCTCAGGCCAAATGTCAGCACACAAGATACCTCAAATCTTAAGAGCTGATAGCTTTGGAAGTTACACAAGGTAACAAAGCCTTTTACTTTTAATGAAATGATGGCTTTACCTCTTGTGCCAGACTGCAGGACAAAGTAGCATGCTACTTAAATTATTAACCATTTTCTGAAATCAACTTTCTACTGAAATGTGATTGCAGAAGCTCTCAATAAAAAAGTCTTCACACTGGTGGTCTGTGGATTTTTTCTCAATTAAAGGCACAACGTTGTATTAGGATGACGGCAGAAGTCTCAGCAGCAGAAATCTGAAACATCTGCAAATAAAATGGAAACTATCTGCAAAGAGGTAAATGTCAAAATGTGTTTTTTTGTGAACCAAACAGCTGCTAAGAGCTTGATTCAAGCAGCATAGTACAACAGTCCATTTAAAAGAGAGTTGACAGCAACCTGAGCTATTTGAAATGCTACAGAGATAGCACCACCTCCTGGTCTGTTGGCATAACTTTACAAGTAAAGTCAAATTTCAGCAACCCAAGATCCTGACTGTTACAATAAACCAGTCTACAGATATGTTTATTTTGATATTTCCATGCCTCCGCGCAGGCGGCACCCGTGGCTGGAGGCATTATGTTTTCGGGTTGTTCGTCAGTCCATAACAACTGGAGGGAATTTCTTCAAATTTGGCACAAACGTCCATTTGGACTCAAAGGTTGATTAGATTTTGGTGGTCAAAGGTCAAAGGCACTGTGACCTCACGTCTGTTGTTAAGAGGGTTTGCAATTCACTTGGAGTTCAGGCACAGCTGCCCTTTCATTTTCAATGGACAGCATGTGAACGAGCGTGTCAGGAGCCAATCAGCTGCTTGGAGTGGTTAAGTGGTATATTGGCTCGTTTAGTATTGTAGTCTGGTGTGCTAGTTCACTGCAGTGAGTTCGATGCACATGTGTGTGGGATGAAGGTTGTCTTGCCGGCTGTATAGGAGATTATGTGCGTCAATTAAGATGTAAGTATGCTTTATATTTGTGCCTTCAATGTACATGTAGGATTAATGAGTGCTTTATTGTGTGTAATTTGATACAAATTGTGCAAGTCTTACAATAGAATAGAGGTTGCTAATTCAATTTGTATGTTGTGTTAATGTTATAGTTAATTATAGTGGTATGTCTGTTCATTTCTGTTCTTCTAGAAACCACGCACACTCATACTCAAGTGTAAATCTGCACAGCCTTCTAGTAAAGAACAAGAAATCTTTGAAGCATCCTCTCATGTATTCTTACCGACACACCACAGCGATTATAAACTCCACAACCAGCGAAGAAATTGTATTACAACTGGCACGGACATCCACTTGGACTCAAGGATGAACTAATTAGAATTTGGTGGTCAAAGGTCAAGGTCACTGTGACCTCACAAAACACGTTTTTGGCCATAACTCAAAAATTCATATCGGGGCCGACTCTAGCCCTTTTGGTGCCCTATAGGTGAAATTCGGATTTGAAGGCTCCCCTCCCCCCCCTTCCCCGGAGCCGCTCTCGGGTTAGGGTTCAACCCCCAAGAACCCTATCCCTAGCCCCGTAAACCGCAACACATGGACATCACAATGGTTTTAAAGACAAAAAAATTAAGATTTTTATTTTCAGAAAAAAATATTTCTTAAAATATAAATAAACAATTGGTTCCTGATATTGTTGGCTTAAAAGTGTTTCGTCAGTTTCACTACGATTTACTTTTTTATTAACAAATAAGTGCGGCCAGAAAGAGAGTTACAGGGGTGAAAAGTGTATTTCTTTCTTTCTTTCTTTATTCATTTGTTAACCTTAATTCAGTAAATGAGGAAGGTTGCCCAGTGGCATTTAAAAAAAAATAATATTTTAAAGTACTTTATTTATTTATTTATGTTTTGTTGAGGGCGACCGGAGCGCCCCAGAAGGTGGCACCCTATAGACGCCCGCCTATATGGCCTATGCCTTAAGCCGGCCCTGATTCATATGCTAATTATGACAATTTCACACAAGTAGGATAAAATGATGAAGTGATGAAATTTTGGACAGACAACGATGTAAACTGGAACTTGACTGGTTGGCAGAGACATACAACAAGTATTTTCTTTTATGCATTGTGTAGGAACGTTGGCGGAGGACAGCAGTTGGGGATGGAGCGACGATGAGCTGGACGAAGAGAACAAGGATGGCTAAGCTGCTGTGACAGCTCTGCGGGTGAGACTCTGCATGCCTGTGTCTTCAAACAGTTTAGTTTATAAGCCCACTATACTGTGTTTCTTACCTCACACAGCATCCTTGTGGCCAGCAGATGGTAATGTTGGACGGTCAGTCTGAACATTTCTTAGTTTAGCTGGAGTGTGCTTTTGTTTAGGCCTCCTGCCGATGAATTTGGCCATATTTATTAATTGTTAATTTATTAGCCTAATCATCAAACGCTTTCACCTCCGAAAATGTGTTTATATCACGTTTCTGATGGGTAGATGGGAGGTTGTGCTGGTTATCAGGAGTGGTAACAGATTCTGTCTAGACCTCTTCCTTTTGGATCTGTTGGATCCAACGGTGTGACTCGACTTGAGTCGTTTCTCTTACTCCATCTCTCCCTCTCTGGTGGAGCGTCTCTCTCTCGTATCTGGAGGTGTCTCCTGGCATCATTACCAGTTCAAAATGTAAAGTCTTTCCTTTTTAAAGTCTTTTTTCTTCATAGTGGCTGGAACCAAGTCTTCAGCACGTTGCATGGATGCAGTAGAGCGGTTGCAGATAATGGATGGATGGATGCATAATAATAATAATAATAATAAAAATAATAATAATGATAATAAGAGGGAAAAAAAAAAAAACATGCCGTTTATCTTCCACATCTACGTTACTTCCTCCAGTTGTTTAATTACACTTTTAATCCTCAGGCCGTCACTTTCAGTACTTCCACTATTAGGCTAATTGTCTCCTTATTGGAAAAGGGAAGGTAGCACAGGAAAACCTGAATTACCTATAACGCAACAGAATAAAGCCTATTATATAAAGTCCACTTATCATTTTGAAACTAATCTCTCAGTCTTTTAAGGTCCTAGATCATAACGTTATGAGTGAACGTTGTCACTGTTCTTCTCCGCAGTGCTCTTTCACGGAAGGAGATAACTTTGAAACTCTTCGGATGCTTGGAGGTTGTATGTCAACGTATAACTCCTTGCTGACTCAGGGGTTTGACTGCATCCTCAGGCGACTCAAAGATCGTAGCGTCCTCCTCTCCGAACACCTTCAGTTCATGATTACCTAACTGTCTGATACCACTTACTTTGTCTCTACTTTGTCTGTCTGTAAGTTACATATTTACATGAGAGCTAACACGCAGTTGAGTTTCAAATTCAGCAGACATTGTGCCCGACTATACCAGAATGCAATATGGGCCTACTGTATGCTTCTCCAGTAGCAGAACTGTGTGTAAAGCTACAGCTAATGTCTTATCTGAGATCTCATCATTGCTACAGAGCAGTGGTTCCCAAACTTTTTAAAAACATTTTTTTTTATACATATGACCCCTTAATACAAAGCAATATCTATTTGTTACCCTTCGTCACAGGGTGGATGCTTGTGAGCAGTTCAACTGAGATGTGATTTTCTCCTCACAGACTTGTTTCATTTGAATATTTTGAAAGGCCTAGAGGTAACTGTATTGTATTTCACATGAAAACAAGAAAGATTAGAGAAAAGTGCAAAGAAGTAAACACAACATTGTGTAGCTGGATTAAGTTTTTTCTTATTTCCCATGGTGTTAATCATATTTTGACCCCCAGGTTGGGTACGACTCCTACAGAGAGCTGTGACAAAAGCTGCGTTGGCAATAAGAATACAATACTGCAGCGACAAGTTTAAGGGCCAAGCAAATACACATCAAGCAGAGCACATTGTACCTGTGTACATTACACAACAGGTACAATGAGGACAAACTTGTTGACCCAATGCGCTTGATATTTTGGTTTCTTTTGAGCACAGAGTAATGTGATCTCAACGCACACCAAACTGTCTTTTCTAATCTAAAAATGTGCCGACACACCTTTAGTGTTTGACCTCTTCATGAACAATCTATCAGTTCTGCTTTAGGACGTCATCAAAACAGAGTGCTGGCAGAAAGGTCTGATAAGACTGCATATTGTAAAAGTTGGTGAAAGATCAACAGCACTTTCTATGAGAGATAAGAAAAGTTATGGTTATGGTCTGCAAAGAATCATCATTCATTTTTGCTTTTATGAGTAGCTGTGCTGGAAATATCAGACTATACTGAGTTAAGACACCCTAAAATTAAAAAAAAGTTTTTTTTTAATTTTGCAAGATTGCTAAAATATTTGTAAAATAAAGTTGTTGATTAATGAATGCTAAGGTAAATTTAACTGTGGGCTTCAGGCCAAAGCACACATTTGTTATGAAGATATCACACAGAGAAAGGTACACAAGTGACGTATCTGGATAAATAATCATAACACCTCCTCTTTCTATAATTAAATAACCAGTTAAAAGCCGTCTCGTCATTCCTGAAACACAGTTCAGGGTTTAAACATTAATGGGCATCGTATAAAGGTTATACTCCGGCAGCATATCTAAACTGAAAATCCTCTCTCTGAACATGGCTGACTTTGGAGAAATTCTCAGGAATATAGGAGAGTTTGGATTATTTCAGAAGATCATACTTTTTGCTCTTTGCTTCCCGAATGTCATTCTGGCTTTTCTTTTTGCCAGTGTATATTTTATCCAGTCTGATCCAGAGCGACACTGTAAAACAGACTGGATCCTTCAGACTGACTCTAACCTGACCACAGAGGAGCAGCTGAACCTGACTCTGCCCCGGGAGGAGGGCGGGACCTTCAGCAGGTGTCGGATGTTTGTCCCTGTGGACTGGGACATTGGTGCTATCAGGGAGTACGGACTCAATGAGACCACAGGGTGCCAGAATGGATGGGTGTACTTCAACACACTGTATGAAGCCACCATAGTCACTGATGTAAATCCTAGGCCTGTCTCATAGTCATTTATAATATACAAATATTAAATAATCTTCATAAAATTATCCTTTATTAACCATTTTGTTTCATTTTTCTACAGTTTGATCTAGTTTGTGACCAGGCTAATTTGTTGGAAGTGGCACGAGCCATGTTGATGGCTGGCATTCTTCTAGGTTGTCTCTTATTTGGACCTTTTGCTGAATCGTAAGTGTATCCTACTTGAAATTGCACGGAATATGTTTTCTTGATGCTGTATAATCAATGAAAATCCATCACATACATGTAAAGAAAGAGATGGTTATGCTGACCGGAGGGATTTTATCTGTTACAGGTTTGGTCGTAAACGAGCAGCTCAGATTCCAGTCATTTTGATGCTCATATTTACTGTAACAATTGGATTATGTCGCAACTTCTATTTATATTTGGCATCCCAGTTCATGGTGGGAATTGGCTATGGAGGTTATCGACTGAACTCCGTCATATTAGGTAGTGTATTCCATTATCTTACATTTGAAAACACAGTTGTTGTTTTTGCCAGTTTTTGTTAAACCAAGTATTTAACTCTTAATAATGCAAACTCACAAGCTGTTGTCTTCATCCCATGACCACAGTAAAATATAATTTCCTCACAACAATGGAGCAATCAACAGGACCAGCCTATGTGGCTAGCTAGCTTAACCGGAAACACGAGTAGCTAAACACACCAAGCAGCAGCCTTTTCAGCAAGCGACCTAGCTGAAGCTACTTTTCATTATAAAACTACACCAGCCAGTGCAGATAATGTTAATCATTCATATACTGTACTGCATACTGCTGTAGCATCACTTATTCTTGTGACAGTAGCTAAGGCATTTTAGCAGGAAAGCTAACACTAACAAAGTTAGCTAGTTCCCTGTCTTCATAACATTATCTTCAAGTGCATGTCTCTTGTCTTCATCAAGGTCCACAATGAAAATAAGTCTTTTAATCAACTTCTACTTTATCAACTAGCAATTATATATCTTTTTACACTCCATTTTATTTATTTAACGATTATTATTATTGACTTTCAATTTTTACTTTAATATTTTACTTTAACATATTTAAGATCTTTTTGTTAGTTTTGGGGCTCCATAATTCTTGACGGGGGTAGGGATGTTATTGTAATGAATTCAAGGTTAACTGTCATTGATTTCCTATTTCTAGCCACTGAGTGGATCGGGCCGTCCAAAAGATCATTGGGAGCATGTCTGACTCAGCTATTTTCTGCAGTTGGACAGTCTGTCCTCGCTGGTTTGATCTACCTCATCAGAGACTGGAGACTGGCTCAACTAATCACAGCAGCTCCGCTTGCAGTTCTTGCTATTTACATATGGTGAGTGCATTAACTCTTTTTATTAGCCTCTGTTGTTTTAAAAGTAAATTACAGATTACTGGTAAGTGTCACTGTCACAAAGGCTCCGCCCTCTACTGGACTCTGTGGGTAATACTCTCCTCCTATCACAACCACGCATTCGCCCACTGAAAATGTACATAAGCGTAGCTGGCTAATCAGGTCTGGCCACCAGGCTGCCAGCCTGCCGAGCGCTGCCCAAGATACGACGCTAGCAGCGGTGGGATCCGACACTTCGATGCGATGCTTTGCTGCGGTGAGAACAAGCCGGTGCTTGAGATCAAACGAGGTGAATCTATCCTCCAAGGAGGAGATAGATTGCTGTGACTAACCTCTAGCCGGTTGGGATCAGTGTGGTTGTGTCGATGTTATGGTGCGGCAGGGCGTGCATTCATCGGGCTCCACCCACTGTACCCATAGAGTCCAATAGGGGGCGGAGCCTATTTGAGTTAGAATAAAGTTTACGATATTGTAACCCTAGTTCTATAAGCACAGGCGGAGCCCTCTACCAATATACTCTACTTATATACTGTGGGGTTTGCACATATTCGGGTAGGCACGTCCTGGTTGGCCAGCTAGGCTTATGCAGTGGGCGAATGCATGCTTGTGATTGAAGAAGAGTATTAGCCTACCCATAGAGTCCAGTAGAGGGCTCCGCCTGTGCTTATAGAACTACAATATTGTAACCTTCGTTTCTGACAGGTTTATTCCAGAGTCAGCCAGGTGGTTGTTGGACAGAGGAAGGACAGAAGAGGCTAAACAGCTGATTACCAAAGTGGCAGCAATCAACAAACGCACCGTTCCAGAGTCTCTGCTGGAAACTCTGCTGGTACTGATCCTTCACAAAAAAAATGTTTTTTGCCATTGTATCAAGACTTGTATCAAGATAGCAAACAAATGGTTTATATTTATGGTGAAAATACTATTACATAAGAACGTGTCTACAATATAATGAGCAGTGTCAGTCTCTGAACTCTGTCAGAGAGGTCTTGACTCAACTCCTTTGTAACTTTTGAGGCAAAAGTTGTATTGGATTATAATGGTTTGGAAAAACTACAATCAATTTGACTGTACTGGATTGCAGTAAGTTATTAGGACAAAATTACATAACGACTTGCATGAAGTGTTAACAATATAACAGAGTTCATCACCTCTCTGACACAGTGTGAACAAAAACCGAATACTTTTTGCAAGGCTGTTGGATTACATGATTTGCTAACATTAGCAAATGTTAGCATGATATTGTGTCCACCCCCTGTGCATTACAGATTGTTGAGAAAGAAACTGAGAAAAGGGGAGGCATAATAATTCTTATGCAATCATCTGTGCTTAGGAAGTATTTCTTTACCATAATATTGGCATGGTAAGTTACATTTTATGATACACATAACAACCCAAAGCCTATAAATGACGCATTGAGATGATTAAGTAATAATACATCTTACAATTCATATTTCAAATTGTTTAATATTTGGGTTTTTTTCAGGTTCTCACTGAATGTTGCCTACTACAGCCTTTCATTCAATGTGGGAAATTTTGGCTTGGACATCTTCCTGACGCAGTTTATGTTTGGTCTGACTGAACTACCAGCTCATATACTTTGCATCTGGCTGTTAGAAGTACTGGGGAGAAAAGTGTCACTGATGTCAACTCTTCTGATTGGGGGATTCGTGTGCATCTTAATCTTAGCTGTTCCTAAAGGTAAAGCATTCAGATTGTGTTTCTCTGGTTTCTGTCTGTTTTTAGATACAATAGCAGCTAGTGGCTAGGGATGGCAATGTTTGTTAGTTAGTCAGTGCACCACTTTGGTGCACACAAGTGAAATATCTCTGGAGGGTTTGCCATAAAATTTAGTAGGGTATACAGATAGTCATGGTTCCCAAATGGTTTACCCTGATGATGTTAGTGATAATTCCTCTAAGTCCACCAGCAGGTTTACATTTGCAACCTCATAGGGTCGCTAGCATGGATGCTTGTTCTGCAGTATCTTTTCATTTATCTGACACTGTGTTATTCTCTTCAAGGTAATGCCGTTGCTGCTACCACGTTAGCAACCTCAGGACGTTTTTTCTCAAACTGGGCAGGATCCATATGTAATGTGTATATTCAGGAGCTGTTCCCAACATCTTTTCGGTAAGCCGTCCCCATCTCCATCTGAGTCTCTCCATCTCACTGTTCTGAGTGATACATTCATCATCATCCCTTGTTAAATAGTTAATAAACACTATGTAAAGCATCTATGAACATTATTTAGATAGATAGTTAATGCTTTGTCAATGGTTAATAATTGGTTTCTGTTCCATCCATCTATGTAATGTTAATAGATGTTTTACAAAGATTTCTTAAAAGTTAAAAATCATTTGATAATCATTAACGAATACTTAATATGGTATATAAAATTTAGTGTTAAACTGTAAATACCTTACTGATGAAATCAGAATGTAATTGGTATTGTCTCCCATGAGCTATTAATAGTGATTAATAGTAAAATAACTATTAACTAAGTTTTTTTAACTATCAATTTACCATTTATAAATGATAGTTATTATAGTATGGTTGGTTACTATAGTTATAGTGTTACCAAAAAGAAGGTTGCTAACACCATGATGGAATACTTTAAAGTATGAGCTCTGTATGTCTGTTTCAGACAAACAGCGTCTGGTTTGGGCGCCATTGCGAGCAGAGCTGGTGGTTTGACGTCCCCGTTGCTCAACATGTTGTCCGTGTACCACTGGTCCATACCCACCATCATTTTCAGCAGCCTTGCACTGATCAGTGGAGCTCTCAGCTTCATGCTTCCTGAGACCAGGAGAAAAGAGCTTCCTGATTCAACCAATGAGGCCGAGGGCAACAGGTAAAGCTGCAAGCCGGCGGCGTCTCCCGATAACACCTTCATCAAGACTCTGTACAGTCATGCACCTGTCCTTGTTAGTGTGCAGTATAACAACTGCATGTGTGAATTAGATAAGTCTGTTTGTAAATCCATTTATAGTGTATGCTTCATTGGTTAAGCAGGAAAAACTGTAGTTTTTGCACAAAAAAGATTCAAATGAAATACAGAAAAGGTAACGTGTAACAAAACGCCCCACATTGGGACACCAGTCCAACTGAACTAACATACTGTTCTGTGTATTCCTTTCTCCCACAGAAATAAGACAAGCCTGAAGAACCAAAGTGAATCAAACAAGCCTGCACAAAGCAAATCTAGTTCGCTGTTACTCTGCTAGCAGCAGAGACTCAGGATAGTAAATGTTTATTGGTCAGCTGGTCTGTCGGTCCACTCTGGTCCATCTTCATGCAACTACTGGCCACATTGCTGTAGATATTCATGTGTTGGTGTCTCCCCTGAGTATTCCTCAAGCTACCAAATTTCCAATTGTACATAAGAAATATCAAATTCTAATTGGAAGATTGGCATGAAACTTACGGAGTACTTTCATGCTTTCCATTTTGGACACTCCATTGGTTTTCTTGTTGTGCCACCCACCGGCCAAATGTCAGAACACAAGCTCAAATCGAATGAGTTTATAGCTCTGGATGTTACACAAGGTAACAAACCCTTTCAATTGTTTTACCTCTTGTGCCATCCTGAGGACTTTTCAGTCAGTCCGTCAGTTTTTACCTTGAACTTATTCAGTAGCATGTTACTTAAATTATTAACTGTTTTCTGAGATCAATTTTCTACTGAAATATGATTGCAGAAGCTCTCAATAAAAAGTCTTCACACTGGTGGTCTCTGAATTTTCTGAATGAAAGGCACATTGTGGAAAAATATACCTGTGGAAAATCATACTATTTTTGAGTTTTATCAAATTTAACTTTTAAATCCTTTTGGGAGGCACAAATAACATTCATCTCCGTTGTATTATGATGACGGCAGAAGTCTCAGCAGCGGAAATCTGAAACATCTGAAAATAAATAGGAAACCTGCAAGGAGGTAAATGTCAAAATGTGTTTTTGTAAACCAAACAGCTGGTAAGAGCTTGATTCAAGCAGAATAGTACAACATTCCATTTTAAAGAGAGTTGACAGCAACCTGAACTATTTGAAATGCTACTAAGATAGCACCACCTCCTGGTCCATTGACATAATTATACATGTAAAGTCCAATTTCAGCAACCCAAGATCTTGACTGTTACAATAAACACATCTCCAGATATGTTTATTTTATATTTTCATACATCTGCGCCTGCGGCACCTGTGGCTGGAGGAATTATGTTTTCGGGTTGTACGTCAGTCCATCTGTCCGTCCGTACCATTCTCGTGAAACGTGAAATCTCAGGACTGCCTGGAAGGAATTTCTTCAAATTTGGCACAAACGTCCACTTGGACTCAAGGTTGAACTGGTTAGAATTTGGTGGTCAAAGGTCACTGTGACTTCACAGAACTAATCTTTGGCCATAACTCAAGAATTCATATGCTAATTATGACAATTTGACACAAATGTCTAATAGAATAAAATGATGAAGTGATGACATTTTGGACAGACAATGATGTAAACTGGAACTTTAGTGGTTTGCGGAGGCATACAACAACGAGACTGTAATTCTAGTTTTTTTTTGCATTGTGTAGGAACATTGGCAGAGCAACGATGAGCTGGACGAAGAGGGAAAGGAGGGCTAAGCTGCTGTGACGGCTCTGCGGGTGAGACTCTGCAGGTCTGTGTCTTCAGACAGTTTAGTTTATAAGCCCACTATACTGTGTTTCTTACTGCACACAGCATCCTTGTGGCCAGCAGATGGTGATGTTGGACGGTCAGTCTGAACATTTCTTAGGTTAGCTGGAGTGTGCTTTTGTTTAGGCCTCCAGCCTCAATGTCAGTGTAGTTGAAGTTTATGTTACTCCGGTAAATCAACTAAAATACACCAGATTCCAAGAATATATTGTAGCGGATGATGACAGAAAGATGAAGAATATTGAAACGTGATAATAAAAACAATGATGAATCTATATCATAATTCTTAAAACTTCTTCCAGAAACTGTTAACTATTTTTACTATTTTTACATGTTTATGTTATATGTCCCCAGAGATCCTAATCAAAAATTCAGGTGCACACTAATGTCTCAAGTAATCTTATATTTTGAGATATATGTTATATGTAGTTGAAGTGTATTACACCTTTTAACGTTGATTGTGAACCATATATACTGTAAATTGACTCCTTTTGTTACATATGCTTAGAACAACTTTCATAATTAAGTTAATGATAATCAACTCTGTTTACATTTCCCTTAGTTTCATGTTAGGTAGGTAACTTTTATCTCATCAAAGCCCACAGAGTCTCATAGACACAGAAGCGTTCGACCCCTGATATGTTGAGATTAATCAAATCCATTCATTTACTGTGTAATACTATATATATAGTCTCCTCCTCTGCAATTTGCTTCACTTCTGGCCGTGGGTAATACTTAACAGTATTCCTTCAATTATTCTTTATTCACTATATTCCTTTTGTTTTATCATTTATCCAACTATTTTCTGTCAGTGGTACGGTCATGTAGTTAGTCAAATAAACATTTAATTTGATAAAGAACTTGGTTATTTGATTTTTGTGTGTATATAAAAAAACACAAATCACTGTTCACTATGCCCAAGTACTCTGTAGCAACCCTGAGATTATGAGACTCAATTGATTAATATAAAATTTTGAAGTTTTCCCTGTTTTTACAAAATTGGGTGGCGCCTGGGTGAATTCTGATATTAAAACTAATTGTGTGTGATATTTGAAGCTGAATGTCATCACTCTCCTTCACCTTTTACCACAATTCATGTGTTTTGTGATTCATAATTTTGAGTTGTTAACTATAGATACATATTTTGATATTAATTAATGATTGATTATTCATCTGCTCCATGCAATAATGCTACACTCTTCTCAGTATTCGGGTTCAGAGCTATGTTGTCTATTACCCTGGGAATCCAAATTAGCATTCATAATAGTACATAGAGTAAACTGTACCTGTGTACATTACACAACAGGTAAAATGAGGACGAACTTGTTGACCCAATGTGCAAATCTGATAATGATTTATCAAATGCACAGAGAGAAGTAGAGGTCATTGGGTATCATTCATTTTGATATTTTGGTTTCTTTTGAGCACAGAGTAATATGATCTCAATGCTAACAAAACTGTCTTCGCTTATATAAAATTGAGCCAACACACCTTTAGTGTTTGACTTCTTCATGAACAATTTATAATTTCTGCTTTAGGGCTTCATCAAAAGAGGGTGCTAGCGGAAAGGTTTGATAAGTCTGCATATTGTAAAAGTAGGTGAAAGATCAACAGCACTTTCTATGAGAGATAAGAAGAGTTATGGTAGACTGTCTGCAAAGAATCGTCATTCGCTGTGCATTGTGATTTTATTATTAGCTGTGCTGAAAATATCAGACTATACTGAGTTAAGACACCCTAACATTCAAAAAAGTTTTTTTGAATTTTGCAAGATTGCTAAAATGTTTGTAATACGACTTTTATGGAAAAAAAGTTGTTGATCAATGAATGCTGAGGTATTGTCCTGGCCTACACATCATACTCATTACTACTCATTTTTTCAATCAAAATGAGAATAATGATCTAAAATAGATCATTCCCTCTAATATCGCAAAACATATCGCAATTGCAATATCAGTCAAAATAATCGCAATTAGATATTTTTTCACAGTCGTGCAGCCCTGATCTAAACGTTGTCTTCCTTTTCATTCTAGGAATACGACCACCAAGAAGACAGGAAGTGACTCCAACATGGTCGAACTCAACAGCAGAAAATCCACCAAACTCTAGTCGGAATACCGTATTTTTACAGATGTATTTTTTTTTGTGTGTGCAACATGAGCTACATATTTTTCAGTCGAATATGTTATTTGGACGGTCTCGTGCCTTCGCTGTTGCTGAGTCACCCTGTGTGTTTGCTGTGAGAAGGTCTAACAAGTCTCTTTTGTTTTGAGAAGCTCAGGTCAGCAGTATTGCGCCATTTAGCACCATGAACTGGTCTTATTGAGCTCGAGTAGCAGCCAAGTACAGCTTAATGGCTGCTGTTAAGCAGGAAGGAGTGAGGAACCCAGAAAGGCAGAGACAGCACAGCGGCAAAAGCAACGAAAAAAAAGTCAGTGGAGTGCAGAGGAATAAACTTAAATGTATAAACTGATCTGGAAATGTAAACACAGCGGGGGCGAGAGTCCACGAGAGGATGTAGCTGCTACACGTTTTCTATCATCACAACTGCACTGACGAGCTTGCACGCAGAATCTGTTCCAGTGTCTTAACATATGACTTGTGACCTCCAGCTGCCCTTTAACAACTTCTTATCAGTCTGAAAACAAGCCGATTTGCTTCATGATTAGCTAACTGTCAGATACCACTTACGTCTAAGTTACAAATTGACATGTGAGCTAACACGAGGTCGACAAAGCGATATCTTTTTGTGACCCTTCGTCACAGGATGGATGCTTGTGAGCATAAAAGAAAACAATAATAAAAATAAAATAGAAATAAAATGTTGGCTCCATATTATGTAACAGGTTTACCTTTCATGTAAAAGTGCTGCCAGAAACGTTTGATAATATTGTCAAAGTTGGTGAAAGATCAACAGCACTTTCTGTGAGAGACAATAAAAGTTATAGTACACTGTCTGCAAAGAATCACCAGCTACGCAGCACAGTGGCATCGTGCTTTTATTAGTAGCTGTCCTGTGCTATAATAGCAGATTATACTGAGTTAAGATACCTTAAAATGTTTTTGTATTTTGCAAAATTGCAAATTTTATGCAAAAAAGAAATTGCAAAACCATTTTGATAAAAAAGTTATTGATCAATGAATGCTGAGGTAAATTTAACTGTGGGCTTCAGGCCAAAGCACAAATATGTTATGAAGATATCACACAGAGAATGGTACACAAGTGACATAATCATAACACCTCCTCTTTCTGTAATTAAATATCCACATACATGCTGTCTCGTCATTCCTGAAACACAGCTCAGGGTTTAAACATTAATGGGCATCGTTTAAAGGTCATCCTCCAGCAGCATATCTAACTGAAAGTCATCCCCTTGGACATGGCTGATTTTGGAGAGATTCTCAGGAATATAGGAGAGTTTGGATTATTTCAGAAGATCACTCTTTTTGCTCTTTCCTTCCCAAATATCATTCTGGCTTTTCTCTTATCCAGTGTATTTTTCATCCAGTCTGATCCAGAGCGACACTGTAACACAGACTGGATCCTTCAGACTGACTCTAACCTGACCACAGAGGAGCAGCTGAACCTGACTCTGCCCCGGGAGGAGGACGGGACCTTCAGCAGGTGTCGGAGGTTTGTCCCTGTCGACTGGGACATTGGTGCTATCAGGGAGTACGGACTCAATGAGACCACAGGGTGCCAGAATGGATGGGTGTACTACAACACGATGTATGATGCCACCATAGTCACTGATGTAAGTCATAGTCATTTATAATATACAAATATTAAATAATCTTAATAAAATTCTCCTTAATTAACCATTTTGTTTAATATTTCTACAGTTTGATCTAGTTTGTGACCAGGCTAACTTGTTGGAAGTTGCACGAGCCATGTTGATGGCTGGCATTCTTCTTGGTTGTCTCTTATTTGGACCTTTTGCTGAATCGTAAGTGTAGCCTACTTGAAATTGCACAGAATATGTTTTCTTGATGCTGTATCATCAATTAAAATCCATCATGTAAAGAAAGATGTGGTTATGCTGACCAGAGGGATTTTATCTGTTACAGGTTTGGTCGTAAACGAGCAACTCAGATTCCAGTCATTTTGATGCTCATATTTACTGTAACAACTGGATTATGTCCCAACTTCTATTTATATTTGGCATCCCAGTTCATGGTGGGAATTGGCTATGGAGGTTTTCGAGTGAACTGCGTCATATTGGGTAGTGTATTCCATTATCTTACATTTGAAAACACAGTTGGGTTTTTTTGCCAGTTTTTGTTAAACCAAGTATTTAACTCTTAATATATAATGCAAGCTCACAAGTTGTTGTCTTCATTCCAGTATGACCACAGTAAATAATTAATTAAGCAGGCTAAATAATTTCCTCACCACAGTGGAGCAATCAACAGGACCAGCCTATGTGGCTAGCTAGCTTGACTGAAAATACTAGTAGCTTAACACACCAAGCAGCAGCCTTTTCAGCAAGCGACCTAGCTGAAGCTACCTTTCATCATAAAACTACACCAGCCAGGTCAGATAATGTCAATCATCCATATACTGTACTGCATACTGCTGTAGCATCACTGTAATTCTTGTGACAGTAGCTAAAGCATTTTAGCCAGCAAGCTAACACTAACTAAATTTGTCAGATTTTGTCAGTTTTAGCTCCATAATTCTCGGCAGGGGTAGGGATGTCAGCGTAATGAATTCAAAGTTGACTGTCACTGATTTATTGTTTCTAGTCACTGAGTGGATCGGGCCATCCAAAAGATCATTGGGTACATGTGTGACTCAGCTATTTACTGCAGTTGGACAGTGCATCATCGCTGGTGTGATCTACTTCATCAGAGACTGGAGACTGGCTCAACCAATCACAGCAGCTATTCTTGCAGTTGTTGCTATTTACATATGGTGAGTGCATTTACTCTTTTTATTAGCCTCTGTTGTTTTAAAAGTAAATTACAGATTACTGATAAGTGTCACTGTCACAAAGGCTCCACCCTCTTCTGGACTCCGTGGGTAATACTCTCCTCCTATCACAAGCACGCATTCGCCCACTAAACATTTGCATAAGCGCAGCCGGCCAATCAGGTCTGGCCTACCCGAACATGTACGAACCCCACAGCATGTTAGGCATTACCTATGGCTGTCTGCCATCCTTTTTCTCTTCAGCGAATTACGATATGCCCACTGACTGCTCATCTCCAAGGATGGAGTCGCCGCTTCAAGAACCTCATCGCCAGGACGGATCTTCACGACACCTGTTGCGAGTGCCTCGCCGCACACCACACAGAGAACGATGTTCAGCAACCACCAGCCTGTGATGCTTTGCTGTGATGCTCTGCTGCGATGCTTTGCTGCGATGCCTTGCTGCGATGCCTTGCTGCGATGCTTTGCTGCGATGCTTTGCTGCGATGCTTTGCTGCGATGCTTTGCTGCGATGCTTTGCTGCGATGCTTTGCTGCGATGAGAACGAGCCAGTGCTTGAGATCGAAAGAGGTGAATATATCCTCCCAGGAGGAGATAGATTACTTCTCAGTAGAGATCCAGGCCATGTTACAGAAACAGACTGTCTGTTGTCCCCACTCATGACAGACAGAAGGGGTTTTATTCTGTGTTCCCAAGAAGACTCTACTCTCCAAACTTGGCTCCTGAGGGGGGACAGGCTAAGGAGGGATGGACAGTCTCTACAAGTTGTGCAGACCATCCAGGCGGCATCTACCATTGCCTGTTACAGGCCAAAGTGGTCAGGGTTCCAAAGCTTGTGCGAGGAAAGGAGGCTAGATCCCCTGTCCTGTGCAGTTGGGTCTATTCTTTCTTTTTTGCAGTGTTTGAAGGATAGAAAGCCATCTCATGCCACGTTAAAGTGTATGAAGCAGCAGGGTTTTGGTGACAGACCGGTCTTCGGTCACCCTCTTGTGAAGCAGTCCTTGATTGGGGTCAGGAGATGCATGCCTCCGTCCTACAGTAGGAGCTGCCATCGGTGCTCAAGGCCTTGGTGAAGGGTCCCTTTGAGCCTTTGGAGCGCTCTTCTCTGAAGGTGTTGTCATTCAAGACAGCTTTGCTACTTGCACTGAGCTCAGCAAAGAGAGTGTGTGAACTAACCGCCCTGTTAGTTCACCCCAGTTGCTTGCTCCTTTGTGGTGACCGCAGTGGTGCTATCCTCAGACCAAATCCCTGCCCTCTTTTTGACCCCTGCAGGATTAGGCCATGGCTCAACCCAGTTCATTTGTGTTCAACCTGGGTTGGCTGGGGCCCCCTACTTCTCTACTGTGGTGGCCTAGATTTTATATATAGTAGGTGGGCTGCTGTGACTAACCACTAGCCGGTTGGGATCAGTGTGGTTGGGTCGATGATATGATGCGGCAGGGCGTGCATTCATCGGGCACAGGCGGAGCCCTCTACCAAGGGGCCCCTGTCGCTCCTACGCCGCTTGCTGAGGAGGGAATAGGATGGCACATACAGTATTTGGGTAGGCACGTCCTGATTGGCCGGATATGCTTATGCATGGGCGAATGCATGCTCGTGATTGGAGGAGAGTATTACCCATAGAGTCCAGTAGAGGGCTCCGTCTGAGCTTATAAAACTAGGGTTAAATTATCGTAACCTTCATTTCTGACAGGTTTATTCCAGAGTCAGCCAGGTGGTTGTTGGACAGAGGAAGGACAGAAGAGGCTAAACAGCTGATTACTAAAGTGGCAGCCATCAACAAACGCACTGTTCCAGAGACTCTGCTGGAAAAGGTACTGATTCTTCACAAAAAAACACTTAAATGGAATATTACATATACCGGTAATTGCAAACACATGGTGTGTATTTATGGTGAAAATACTATTATATATGAACATGTCTACAATATAATGAGCAATGTCAGTCTCTGAACTGTGCCAGAGAGGTCTTGACTCAACTTTTGAGGCAAAAGTTGTATTGGATTATAATGGTTTGGAAACATTACAATCAATTCGACTGTATTGGATTGCAGTGCATCACCTCTCTGACACAGTGTGAAAAAAAACTGAATACTTTTTGCAAGGCTGTTGGATTACATGATTTGCTAACATTAGCAAATGATGATATTGTGTCCACCCCCTGTGCATTACAGATTGTTGAGAAAGAAACTGAGAAAAGGGGAGGCATAATAATTCTTATGCAATCATCTGTGCTTAGGAAGTATTTCTTTACCATAATATTGGCATGGTATGTTACATTTATATTTATATATATATGATACACATAACAACTCTGAGCCTATAGATTATGCATTGAGATACTTAAGTAATAATACATTTTGCAATTCATATTTCAAATTATTTAATACTTGTTTTTTTTTCAGGTTCTCACTGAATGTTGCCTACTACAGCCTTTCATTCAATGTGGCAAATTTTGGCTTGGACGTCTTCCTGACGCAGTTTATGTTTGGTCTGACTGAACTACCAGCTCATATACTTTGCATCTGGCTGTTAGAAGTACTGGGAAGAAAAGTATCACTGATATCAACTCTTCTGATTGGGGGCTTCATGTGCATCTTAATCCTAGCTGTTCCTAAAGGTAAAGCACTTCAGATGGTGTTTCTCTGGTTTCTGTCTGTTTATACAATAGCAGCTAGTGGCTAGGGATGGCAATGGTTGTTTAGTCAGTGCACCACTTTGGTGCACACAAGTGAAATATCTCTGGATGGTTTGTCATAAAATGTAATAGGCTACAGATATTCATGGTTCCAAGATGGTTTACCCTGATGATGTTAGTGATTTTTCCTCTAGCTCAACCAGCAGGTTTACATTTTGGTTCAGAGTAAAATCTCAAAAATATTGGGTGGATTGCCTAATTCTAAAAACAACCTCATAGGGTCGCTAGCATGGTTGCTTGTTCTACAGTATTTTTTCATTTATCCGACACTGTGTTATTCTCTTCAAGGTAATGCTGTTGCTGTTACCACGTTAGCAACTTCAGGACGTTTTTTCATAATCTGGGCAGGATCAATATGCAATGTGTACGTACAGGAGCTGTTCCCAACATCTTTTCGGTAAGCCGTCCCCATCTCCATCCAACACGTTTCTATTCAAGATAAAAGCAATGATTAATGGCAATACAATCACTTTTATTATTTGTACTGTACTTAATACTTATTTTAACTATTGAGAAAGCTTTATGAGATTTAATTAAGTTTAGTGTGATACATGTTTCAGACAAACAGCGTCTGGTTTGGGCGCCATTGGAAGCAGAGCTGGTGGTTTGACGTCCCCGTTGCTCAACATGTTGTCCGTGTACCACTGGTCCATACCCACCATCATTTTCAGCAGCCTTGCACTGATCAGTGGAGCTCTGAGCTTCGTGCTTCCTGAGACCAGGAGAAAAGAGCTTCCTGATTCAACCGATGAGGCCGAGGGCAACAGGTAAAGCTGCAAGCCGGCAGCGTCTCCCGATAACACCTTCATCAAGACTCTGTACAGTCATGCACCTGTCCTTGTTAGTGTGCAGTATAACAACTGCATGTGTGAATTAGTCTGTTTGTAAATCTATTTATTGTGTATGCTTCAGTGGTTAAGCAGGAAAAACTTTGACTTAATCCAGTTCTTACTATAAAGACAAGACAGCATTTATTATAGGCTTTAAGGTAGAAAATGACAAATAGTGCAAACATTTTGTTGGAATTTAAATTTTACTTTAGAAAGGCCTGTCAAACAACTCATTTTGTTTCTGTAGGTTTTTTTTTAAAAGATTTGAATGAAATACATGTAACAAAACGCCCCACATTGGGACACCAATCCAACTGAACTAACATACTCTTCTGTGTATTCCTTTCTTCCACAGAAACAAGACAAGCCTGAAGAACCAAAGTGAATCAAACAAGCCTGCACAAAGCGAATCTAGTTCGTTGTTACTCTGCTAGCAGCAGAGACTCAGGATAGTAAATGTTTATTATACCCCCGCGACAACGTAGTCGGGGGGTATAAAGCCCTCCGTGTGTCCTTCTTTCTGTCCGTCCGTCCGTCCGTCCGTCCGTCCGTCCGTCCGTCCGTCCGTCCGTCCTTCCGTCCGTGCTTCCGTCCGTGCTTCCTTCCTTCCGTCAGTCCTTCCGTCCGTTCACGTGTCACACTTTCGTTTCCGGAGCAAAACTCGGAAACTATTTAACTTAGGAACTTCAGATTTGGTATGATGGTTGACTGTGTGGTCTAGTTGTACCTTTTGTGGGTTAGAAGTCCAAGGTGCCCAAAATTCTTGACATTTTGGCCAAAAAATTTGATTTTTTTTACTTCAATTTCGTTTACACTTTAGTGGGTGTCAAGCAGTGAGCGGGGGTATTTGAGCCATGCTCACTTTTGCCTTGTTGGTCTGTCGGTCCACTTTGGCTCATCGTCATGCATCTACTTGCCACATTTCTGTAGATATTCATGTTTTGGTGCCTCCCCTGAGCATTCCTCGAGCCTCCAAATTTCCACCTGTACACAAGAAATATCAAATTCTAATTAGAAGATTGGCATGAAACTTACGGAGTACTTTACTCATTTGGATAAATCTGATTATTTATTCACATATCAAGCTAACGTGAAGTTTAAAGCAGAGTTATAACGGTTTATGGTTAAAACCATTAGCAACTCGTCACAGGATACTGCCCTAATGGCTAGTGGCTATAACGCAAAATTTAATTTTACAGTGGCAAGCTAAGGTAGCCCACTAATTAACTTACCTCCACATTCTTGCGCAGATTGGATGCTGCATTTTTAGGCCACTATTTCAACATTTCTGAGCAAATACAGTTGGCATTGCATGACTCGAAGGTGAAACGCTTCTGTAATTGTGGCCACAGGTTTTCTTCTGTCCCTCTTCAGTTAAATTTGATGGGGGGTTCCACTGGTACCGTAGAACAGTTCTCCTCCATTATTTGGAGAAAATCAGTCGAGTGTCAGGATTCCTTCAAGTAGCTTCTTTGATTGACTGTCAACTGTCCACTCGGTGCGTCGTGCCCACTCTGTTGCACGGTTTTGTCTTTTTTTTCCCCCAGGTAGTACCAAAAAAATACATACGTAAAAGTAAAATTACTGTTTTTTAAACGTACTTTAAAAAAGTACGAGTACACAAAAATGTAATCCGTTACTTCCACCCCCAATTGTGCATACATGATTATATGATGCTTTAACTACTGATAATATTGTCAACAACAGTTGTCTGAATTGAACTTTACTTTACGAGCATGTGTTTTTTGCCACAGATTTTATCTTTTCTTCAAATGTAGGCTATAACAAATAACAACAGACTATATGGTAGCCTGTAACCACAGAGAGGTGTAATAACCTTCAAAGATCAATCTACTCAAGCACCAATAAAATGTAGGCGATAATGTAGGTGATACTGTTGCTAGCAAGGTGTCATTTCAGGTCAATCATTATTTTTTTTTGCAAAACATATAGCTGTTGTTAAAAGCCTTGTAATTCAATCTATGATGACTTCTATAATTGTTGGTTCAATAAAAAATATTTCATGGTGCTGGTTGAAAACTTTAAAAACACATGGCTCTGTTTTTTGAACAGTTGTCAAGGTCAAGATGTGTTTTAGGCTCATAAAAATTCAACATCTTTGGAAAACAAGGTCAACGTTTTCAAATCAGGGGTTAATGCTTTTTATTTTGCCAGATATGTTGCACCCAACACATCGCAGATTTATTTCATAAGCATCCAAATTGGGATATCTAGGATGTCTGCGTGTTACAATTAATACACATTTGTGATGGCAATGACTTCAGAGAAACATCTCAACCGCAAATGAGTTGTCTTTTATAGTAGACATCTCATAAATTTGCTAGCAATGAGTCAAAGATGTTAAGGTAACAGTCTGTTCTCAGGTGAGAACAAAAAGACACATGATAAGTAACATATTCATCATGGTGCCTTCAGAGAATAATAAAGCTCTAGTGTACGTCAGGTGTTCACCAGTTGAATGTAATAATAAGTCACAGGTTCACATCAACTGTATAATTCAGTTTGGTTAAACATTAATGGATTTTATTTAGAGTTGTGCTGCAGCCCTTTACAACCAACACAAAGTGAGATAACTGACATCAACATGGCTGATTTTGGAGAGATCCTGAGGAACATTGGAGAATTTGGATTATTCCAGCATGTCACTCTGATTGCACTTTGCTTTCCGAATTTCGTTGAGTCTTCTGTCTTTGCAAGCTTGATTTTCATCCAGTCCGATCCAGAGCGACACTGTAACACAGACTGGATCCTTCAGGCTGACTCTAACCTGACCACAGAGGAGCAGCTGAACCTGACTCTGCCCCGGGAGGAGGACGGGACCTTCAGCAGGTGTCGGATGTTTGTCCCTGTGGACTGGGACATTGGTGCTATCAGGGAGTTCGGACTCAATGAGACCACAGGGTGCCAGAATGGATGGGTGTACTACAACACGATGTACGATTCCACCATAATCACTGATGTAAGTAATGAGTGTAGAAACTGGAGAAATTACCGTCATGAAATTCTTCCTTCAGTAAATATTTGTTTTGTTTTTTCTTTCTTTACAGTTTGATGTAGTTTGTGACAAAGCTATCTTGGTGCAGGTGATACAAGCAGTGTTCATGGCCGGTATTATCGTTGGTTCTGTCATATTTGGACCTTTTGCTGATTCGTAAGTGTATTTCATGTAGTCAAATATTGTGTTTTTGATCTATGCTGTGAAGACAAAGAAATAATATATAACCTCACACACAGCTCTAATGAATAAATATTGTGGAAGCAAATGGTATTTGAATTTTAACAGCCACTGAATACTTAACATTGAAATTTAATCACCACTGAATTCATAGCATTGAAATAATTTGTTGCCAACAGTAACTAAATACTAGCAGGGTATCTGCATGTCTTAAAAAACATTGAATTTATTTTCCTCACAAAAAGGTCTTAGATGGTGTAAAAAAGTCTTATAGTTTTTCTTATCACCTTTTTTATTGTTTGATATGGGTAACAAACAACATACACAAACAACCCCCACCCCTGGCGGGTTACCAGCTTACGAATCATACGACTGGCGTAAGCTGGACACAAACAGCGAGGAGTGCAAGACCATGGTAAAGGAGAATTTACCAAGTCTTAAATATTGCCTCTTGTCCGCCATAGGAAGTAATGTTAGTTATAAATTGTTTTTGCATGTGATTGCAGGCTGTCGGGGAAACGTTAAACACCTATTAATTAGAGTTTCAGTCAGCACCATCAGACCTGTAGGAAACACTGTCAATGCTGCTAGCTACAGTACAGTAGCAAGGGAGCTTGATTTTGTTTGTCAATTTTTTAAGACTTAAATGAACTTGAATCATTTTTAATTGGTTAATCCATCCATCCATCCATTTCATGCTGCTTATCCAGGTCGCGGTCAAGTTAGTTATTATTGAATTATTGTTATTTAGTACTGAAAAATGTGCCATATAATTATATAATAATAAATAATTCTATGCCATATTCCGACTGGCTTTCGATCATACTTTGGCCGGTATGATCGTGAAACAGGTATTAAACTGCACTTATGTGGCATTTAAAAACTCTTAAAAAGTCTTAAATATAACTTGGTGAACCCTGCAGAAACCCCAACTAAACACTTAATGATTTAAACTAAATGTATTTCTTTTAAATCAATAACTATAACCCTTGTGGGGACCTGCGTTTGTAGTCCCAGGTCAGGTGGGAGGTGAATATCTCCAATGGAGCTGTGAATGTGTACAAAGGTCTTTTGGCTGTGCGACTACATTTTTTGTGATGAATACCAAGTACATGAACACATATACACACGTACAAACCTCAAAATATAGACCAGGAGTTGTTAAGGCTGTTGTGTTGAATTGACTTAGTGAACATAAAGCTGCGGCCCATTTCTAGTGTTCATTCATATTCCCTATGTGTCCATATTAAATACCTATTGTTCATTAAATAAACCTCCCATTTAGTAGATTAAATTACGTGCTTATTAAATGGAGCATAAAGGTTGTAGCTATTTCTGTCTTTTTCTTCATTAGCACCATTAACTGTTTTATTTCTGTGTGTTGATCATAACAGAAGCTGGTCTTTTTTTCTATACTGTATCATTTTGTTCATCTCTTTCTGTTGCAGGTTTGGTCGCAAACGAGCAACTCAAATTACATTAGTTATAACGTTAATATTTACTGTAACAACAGCACTATGCCCCAATGTCTACTTATACTTAGCATCCCAGTTCATGGTGGGAGTTGGAGGTGGAGGCTATCGAATCAACTCTATTATACTGGGTATGTACTGTATACAGGTATAATTATTTATCACATGTGGCGTCAATTTTTATCAGAAACTTCAGGTTATCCAAATCAAACTAACATGGGACGACAGAAAATACACATATTAAAGACATTGGCATAATAATAAATTATTAGCAATGATATTATTATTTGAAGTTTTTGCAAATATTGATGATACAAAGTGATCCACAGGTAAAATATATGTATAACAAAATATATTATAATAGACCACCAATTGGTTTGTATAGCTGTTTCAATGTAATTTTATAAAATGTATATATCATTTATAGCATATTTCCAATCATTCCTATGGCATATGTTTGTTGAAAAATAAAACAATCCCAGTGAAAACTTAAAAAATAATAAATTGTATATTTTCCTGATTGCAGCCACTGAGTGGATCGGACCGTCCAAAAGATCGTGGGGATCATGTGCGGCTACGCTATTTGGAGCAGTTGGACAGTGCGTCCTCGCTGGTTTGATCTACGTCATCCGGCACTGGAGACTGGTTCAACTAATCACAGCAGCTCCACTTGCAGTGACTGTTCTCTACATATGGTGTGCATTAACCCTTTTTTTATTGTTTCATTTGGAATTTAGAGACTATTTGAACTGTCACTGTCACGGTTGTTTCTATCAGGTTTATTCCAGAGTCGGCCAGGTGGTTGTTAAGCAGAGGAAGGACAGAAGAGGCTAAACAGCTGATTGTAAAGGCTGCGGCCATCAACAAACGCACTGTTCCAGACTCTCTGTTGGAAAAGGTCCTGAAACTTAAAGCTGCCACATATAACATGTACATACTAATAATTATAGTCATACCAGTCTTCGATGGTCATACTGTTGTCCGTATAACAAATGATTTATACCGAAATACCTAATGCTGTTATAGTTTGAGGTTACATCTTAAGTTGGCCAGAGTTTCAAGTATGAATCACCTCATATTGAAAAGTGTACAGGATGTGTGTAGTTAATACATTTTCAATGTTGCATTAAATCATATTTCTGTCACAGATTTCAATCAAAGATGATGTGAAGAAAGGAGGTATACAAATTATTTTCAGATCACCTCTGCTGACCAGGTATTTCTTCATTGTAGCATTGGGTTGGTAAGTTCAAATTTCTAAAACATCTATACTAAGTACTTAATAAAAGTGAGATGGATAATATATTAAACATTGAAATGATTACAGTTCTGTATTACTACATTCATTGTATTGCTAATGTTCACCTAGCCGAGGTGGTTATTGGATGGTAATTTACTGTAAAAGAAATGAGCCACAAATCTGGAACAATTAAGCAACTGTTCAGAAAAGGTTGTACATGTGTGGTGAATCTTATATATAATGCAGGACATCTTCTATTTTTTAAGGTTTTCATTGAGCCTTGCCTTCTTCGCCCTGTATTTGAATATGGAAGGCTTCGGCTTGGACATCTTCTTGACACAGTTCTTGTTTGGTGTTATTGAACTACCATCTATTTTCCTCGCCATATGGCTGTTGGAGGTTTTGGGGAGAAGAATATTATTCATATCAACACTTCTGGCAGGAGGACTCGCTTGCATATTAATCCTAGCTGTTCCTCAAGGTAAATTATTTGGTTAGCAAAATTACGATTTCATGCTTATGTCCTGTTGGTCAAGTTAAATGGATTTTTTTTTTTTGTATGTTTTCAGGATATGCCATCGTTGTGACATCTTTAGTTGTCACAGCTCGTTTTTTCCTGATCTGGGCTGGTTCTATATGCCTTGTCTTTTTGCAGGAGTTGTTTCCAACATCTGTTAGGTACTTGTTCACAGTTTATATTCAGCTTCTTGTCTTTTGTGCAAACTTTCCAGACCAGGGTGAAGCAGCATTGTGCTATTTGACCAATATGTGGAAGTGTTATAACAGTTATATAACGCCCCCTTCCCCCTTTCAGACAAACAGCCACAGCTTTCGGAGCCATGGCAGCGAGAACAGGTGGATCACTGGCTCCAATGCTCAACATGTTGGCCGTGTACCACTGGGTCATACCCATCACAGTCTTCAGCAGCCTGACACTGATCAGCGGAACTCTCGGCTTCCTGCTTCCGGAGACCAGGAGAAAAGAGCTTCCTGAGTCAGCCGATGAGGCCGAGAACAACAGGTGACTGTCACAAATATGTTCCATCATTAATATCATCAGACAAGTTGATATCTATTATTTCCTCATTTCATCGTGGATAACTCTTAGTCGTGCTTCTGTTTCTGTCCTGTTTTTCAGAAATGTTACCTCCACGAGAACAGAAAATCTCAACCAAGAATCAACCAAGTTATAGACGTTTGTCTGATGGTTTATTCTGTAAAACTGAGTAATGCATTTGCGCCAGTACAACAGTACATCACTCATCAATTATGGTACGTGACCACAGGGGCGTTTTTTATCACAAGGGGACGCGCCGCTTCCCAGCATTGGACGCTTGATGGGCTGTCACTGGGACAAGGCTCTCCCCACCTGATTAGACGAACGCTTTCCCTCGTGGGTTGCTGCTCCCAGCTTTCAAACCGGAAACAATATGGCGGCTTGTTTGGGAACTTTTTTTTCTTATTTCACAAAAATAGTTCTCCATATAGCCTCCATATTGTTTCCGGTTTGAAAGCTGGGAGCAGCAGCCCACAGAGGGAAAGCGTCCGTCAAATCAGGTACCGAGTGTTTTGTGTCTAGTGGCAGACCAGCAAGCATCCAATGCTGGGAAGCGGCGCGTGCCCTCGCGATAAAAAACACCCCGTTGGACACGTACCATTAACTGTACATCAGTGTACCCAACCTGGGGATCGGGACCTCCCAGGTATCTATCCTAGGTATCTTAACTTGCTTGCCAAAAGATAATTTGCCTCATAAATAAGGTTTCATAAGTAAGTGATGAAAACAATCCAACACACAACACACCATGATTAGCAAAACACATCAAAACTCTCTTTTATTTCTTTACCAACCTCCCTGCAGCATACAGACCCAGGATATTGTTGCCAGTATGTATGATATTGCACTGAGAGCCAACAATTTGTATTATAAAGTAAGGAAGAGTTGTGGGCCCTTTACAAGGAATATGTAAGAATATCATTCTCATTAAGTGATTATTCTTAGTTCATACTTCTTTTGAACAACTTTTTGTGAAAAATATGTAAGGATTTAAACTATCCACAAGATGGAGTTGTAAATATGTGAAATATGTGCGCTTGCTCATAGTAGTCATACATGTATAAAATGCACATTCCTAGTATAATAGCAATGAAATGTTTAAATACCTGCTTCAATGAGGTCAGTCATTTCTGTCAAAATGTAGTATACTTCAATGAACTAGAAACGTAATTTGAGTATACAAAAGTTTTTCCATGAATACTTTTACTTTTTGTGCTTAATTTAAAGTATATGTAACATGTACTTTTGAAAAGTGTTCTTCAAAATAGATGTCATTAAGTTCAACTTCAATGTAGTAAAAATAAATATACTAATTCTGTACATACATTCTATGACTTTTTTATGACTTTTTCCGACTTACTATACTATGACTTTTTTCCCCGACATACTATACAATGAATCTTTTCGACATACTATACTATGACTTTTTTTTTTTTTCGACATACTATACTATGACATTTTTCATGACTTTTTTCAACTTACTATAGCTTTTTTTTGACAGTATACTATGACTTTTTTCGACATATAATGCAAAAGATATGATTTCTATAACCCATCCGTAAATCATAATTACAGTCTAGTTTCCATATATAAACAAGGATATTAGACATACCAAAAACACATATTATCGGAAACCAAATAAATGTCATGCCTGGCTAATAAACTGCAAACATTTGTTTGGCCACAATTGTGATTATTTGGTTACAAGAACGTTACAGTTTCACAAAGACAAACCTTTGCTATTACCACGGACATAAAGTTATGTGCATTTGCACGTCATGACTGTTTGATTCAGATAAAAGCAGCTGTAGACTACAAACTGGGCAATACTTCTTAAAAGGCTGTGCGCGCTCCCGCGTACGGCAATCAGTTCATGGCAGAAAATCACTTTTTGGCACGACACCTGCGTCCAGCAGGTTATCCACGAGGCGCATGGACTCCCGTTTGTGAAGCTCCGACTGTTCGTGTTTTATGTCGTTAACGCCTACGTGAATAACGCCTACGTGAATAACGCCTGCAGAAGCGGAGGTGCGCTTTGCAGCCTGCTGCAGAAGCGGAGGTGCGCTTTGCAGCCTGCTGCAGAAGCGGTGGGTGTTAGGTCCTTTACGCATGGACCTGGGTAGCAGAAAGTCCGGTCACTGCGCACTGGTTCTCCTGCGGATGATGGTCTTTTCTCTTTCTCTGAGCCAACTTTGAGACGGTAAGATGGCAAGATCCACACGCAGCTGTTTGTGTACACTTATACTCAGTCACCTAAGTGTACAATACACGACCAAGATAAGTGAAACTGCACCACAACTGGAGCCGAAATAGTCCCAGAAATCTCTTGTATTGCAAAGCGAACAAAACCCGGTGGTTAAAACTGGTAAAAGTCCTAAATGAGACAGTTTCTCGGTAAAATCAGTGTTCTACTAATGCTCTTCGGCGAGTGGCTTCCAGCCCAGCAGCAGCAGCAAATGTTTGCTCCGCACTCATCTCAGAAAGCCAGAAGTCGGGATGTCCGATGACTAAAATCCACAGTCCAGTTAAAAGATACAGTTGAAACCAAACTAGGTTTAAAAGGTGAGTAATAAAAAATGTAACTTTAAAGTGGATAAAAGTCCAGGTGAGGTGGGATGAGGAGGAGGGAGTTGGTCTTCCTCCAGGAGGATGAATGTGTCCTTGTAGAATGTTTGCTCTTAATCTGATTCATCTTCTTCAGACTGTTTCTGAAGTTTGAGTCACTGTCTCTTGTAGTTCTCATCTTGACCCTCATGCTGTAGTGAATGTCCTCTAGGGCATCTGCAAGAACATCAAAGGTGTGGCACCCTCTATAAGTTCCATCAGTATGATTTAAAGGATAAACATATTCACTGCACAGTTACCCACACCCACAGCATTTAGTGTGGCACTGAAGATGTTTAAATGAGAACATAGTGACTCTAAACAGTGTAAGCAGTAGATCCCCACATTGTCATACACCCATAATATACAGGATCACCAAACTTCTAAACACACAGTGGATGCATGTAACTTTGCATTTAACATGAGATTTATCCTACAATCAAACAATATCATGATGCTGCAGAAGCAAAACCTGCTATAACAGATCATAGTAAGTTTATGTATTGGTTAAAATTACAATTGGATACGTTTAGGTATCAGAAATATGTATTAGTGGGGCGGCTTATCTCAACATATAACAATTCATTTTGTGATAAAAACATCAGATTTGACAGATGTGTTGAAAGATATATTGGGAACAAAACTGGATGTTGGGCCAACACAAACTCCTACCCTGGTATTTTTGCTGTAAATCGGAATTTGTATTTTGTTATCAATATTTTACTATTATTAAGTAAATTTTTTATACATAAATGCAGATACCTCAAAACTAAACCCTGTGACTAGTATGAAGAATGAGTTAAAACTGCTAAGTAAATTTTTGTCGATTATGACTGACAAAAAAGCTGTTAATTATTCTCTTTATTCGATATGTACAAATTAATTTGAGATGAGTCCTGTTTCTTTTATTTTATGTGATATATATATATATTTATTTTGTATTCACTTATTTATTTATTATCTTGTATTACTTGTTCCTTAACCAGTTTTACTTTATTTTTATTCACTTTGAAGGTTATTTTTGGGGAAAAGTAGTGTTGAGTGTCAGGATTCGTTCAACCATTTGACAAGCAAGATTGACTGTCAAAACACTTAAAAACACCAACGTAAAAGTAAAATTACTTTTTTAAAGTATGTTTAAAAATCAGTAAACACTGATTCAAAACACACAGCTCTGTGAAAACCTTTTACCTTTTTTTAACTATATTGAGAAAATACAAAATAAACAGTTGTCAAGATGTTTTTTAGCTCAAAAGAATTCAACATCTTTGGAAAATGAGGGCAACGTTTTGAAATCACAGGATAATGCTTGTATTGTTGCACCCAACACATCAAAGATTTAATTCATAAGCATCAGAATTTGGATAACTAGGATGTCTCCATGTTACAATTTCTACACATTTGTGATGGCAATGATTTCAGAGAAACACCTTTGAGTCGTCTTTTAGAGTAGACATCTCATAAATTTGCCAGCAATGAGTCAAAGATGTGAAGGTAACAGTCTGGAGTTTAGTTCAGGTGAAAACAAAAAGACACATGATAAGTAACATATTCATCATAATGCCATTATAGATAAAATAAAGCTCTAGTGTACGTCAGGAGTTCACCAGTTGAATGTAACAATAGATCATCGGTTCACATATACTGTATAGTTCAGTTAAACATTAATGGATATTATCTAAAGCTGTGCTGCAGCCCTTTCCAACCAACACAAAGTGAGATAACTGACATCAACATGGCAGATTTTGGAGAGATCCTGAGGAACATTGGAGAATTTGGATTATTCCAGCAGGTCACTCTGATTGCACTTTCCTCTCCAAATTTCATTCAGCCTTTTATGTTAGCAAGCTTTCTATTTGTCCAGTCCGATCCAGAGCGACACTGTAACACAGACTGGATCCTTCAGGCTGACTCTAACCTGACCACAGAGGAGCAGCTGAACCTGACTCTGCCCCAGGAGGAGGACGGGACCTTCAGCAGGTGTCGGATGTTTGTCCCTGTGGACTGGGACATTGGTGCCATCAGGGAGTTCGGACTCAATGACACCACAGGATGCCAGAATGGATGGGTGTACTACAACACGATGTATGATTCCACCATAGTCACTGATGTAAGTAATGAGTGTAGAAACTGGAGAAATTACCTTCATGAAATCCTTCCTTCATTCAACATTTGTTTTGTTTTTTTCTTTCTTTTCTTTCTTTACAGTTTGATCTGGTTTGTGACAAAGCTAACTTGGTGCAGGTGATACAAGCAGTGTACATGGCCGGTATTATCGCTGGTTCTGTCATATTTGGACCTTTTGCTGAATCGTAAGTGTATTTCATGTAGAAAAAAAAAAATGCGTTTTTGATCTATGCTGTGAAGATAAATAAATAATATATAACCTCACCCACAGCTCTAATGAATAAATATAAATTTTTACAATTTGACATATAAGATGCAATTTGTTGCCAAATACTAGCAGGGTATCTGCATGTCTTGAAACATCTTTAAAAATATTACATTTAGTTTCCTCATAAAAAGGTTTTAGATGGTATAAAAAAGTTTTACTTTACGACCCCCACACCTAGAGGCAACACAATCGACATTAAAAGTCTTAAATTTAATTAAACAACCATCTTAAATATTTCTTGTCTGCCATAAGCAGGAATGTTGGTTATAAATTGTTTTTGCATGTGATTGCGGGCTGTCGGGAAACGTTAAACACATATAAACTAGAGTTTCAGTCAGCACCATCAGACCTGTAGGAAACATTGTCACTGCTGCTAGCTTAAGGTACAGTAGCAAGGGAGCTTGATTTTGTTTGTCAATTTTAGCAAAGACTTAATTGAACTAGAATTATTTTTTAATTGGTTAATCCATCCATCCATTTCATGCTGCTTATCCAGGTCCAGGTCACGTTAATTTAATTAATTGTATCATGAGGAATTATTTCTATATACTGCTGTGAAGTACTGAAAATGTGCCATATAATAATGTCATAATGAATAATTCTAGGCTATATACGGTAGTTTCAACTGACTTTGGATCATACTTTCATACTTTGGTGTGATCATGAAACAAGTTTTGAATTGCACTTACAGTATGTGGCATTTAAAAGGTCTTGAAAAGTATTAAATTTAAAGGAACTGTGTGTTAGATTTCATCTTTTTATCGTTACCTGAAGGCCACCGTAGTTCTCCGACACGCTTGTGGAACTATAACGTGAGCCGCATAGTATAAAACCGTGGTACCGCCAGCCGCCGTCTGACTTCCGTTGCTCCTCAAGTAGTGTTATTATGGTAAGGATGACCTCTGAGCGAGGCGAACGGCGTTACCATGTTTTTTGCACTCGGCGGCTCATGTTACTGCAGTCTTGGAAAGGGAAGAGTGAGCGGAGGGGTACTCAGTTGGTTGCAATCTGCAACCACACCACAAGATATTGACAAATTCTACACATTGTACCTTTAACTTGGTGAACCATGCAGAAATCCTGACTAAACACTTAATGATCTAAACTAAATGTATTTCTTTTAAATCAATAACTATAACCCTTGTGGGGACTTGCGTTTGTAGTCAGGTGGGAGTTGAGTATCTCCAATGTAGCTGTGAATGTGTACAAAGATTTTTTGGGCTGTATGCAATATGAGGCAATATGTTTTCAGATTGTCCATCCGTCTGACCCATTCTAGTGAACGCAATATCGCAATAAAGAGGATGTTACCTGGAGGGAATTTCTTCAAATTTGGCACAAAAGTTCACTTGAACTCAGGGATAAACTGATTAGATTTTTGTGGTCAAAGGTCAAGGTCCGTGTGACCTCACAAAACCCATTTTTGGCCATGACTCAAGAATTCATATGCTAATAATGACAATTTCACATAAATGTCTAATAGGATGAAATGATGACATTTTGGACAGATATGGATGAAATTAGGTGCTTATTAATTGGAGCATAATGGTTGTAGCTATTTCTGTCTTTTTCTTCATTAGCACCATTAACTGTTTTATTTCTGTGTGTTGATCATAACAGAAGTTGGTCTTTTTTTTTATACTGTATTATTTTGTTCATCTCTTTCTGTTGCAGGTTTGGTCGTAAACGAGCAGTTCAAATAACAGCAGTTATATTGTTAACATTTACTGTAACAACAGCACTATGCCCCAATGTCTACTTATACTTAGCATCCCAGTTCATGGTGGGAGTTGGAGGTGGAGGCTATCGAATCAACTCTATTATACTGGGTATGTACTGTATACAGGTATAATTATTTATCACG
This sequence comes from Sebastolobus alascanus, assembly GCA_916701645.2. NCBI lineage: Eukaryota > Metazoa > Chordata > Actinopteri > Perciformes > Sebastidae > Sebastolobus > Sebastolobus alascanus. The sequence goes on along the minus strand of CAKAOJ020000056.1, from coordinate 1,822,463 downwards.
TGTGGCATCGATTTTTATCAGAAAGTCCAGGTTATCCAAATCAAACTAACATGGGACGACAGACAATACACATATTAAAGACATTGGCATAATAACAAATTATTAGCAATGATATTATTATTTCAAGTTTTTGCAAATATTGATGATACAAAGTGATCCACAGGTAAAATATATGTATAACAAAATATATTATAATAGACCACCAATTGGTTTGTATAGCTGTTTCAATGTTAGGTAATTTTATAAAATGTGTATATCATTATAGCATATGGTTTTTTTTGTTGTTGTTTTTTTTTTTTTCGAAAAATAAAACAATTCCAGTAAAAAACTTGTAACTTAAAAAATAATAAATTGTATATTTTCCTGATTGCAGCCACTGAGTGGATCGGACCGTCCAAAAGATCGTGGGGATCATGTGTGACTCAGCTATTTGTTTCAGTTGGACAGTGCGTCCTCGCTGGTTTGATCTACGCCATCCGGCACTGGAGACTGGCTCAACTAATCACAGCAGCTCCACGTGTCGTGGTTGTTATCTACATATGGTGTGAATTAACAACTTTTTATTGATTTTTCAAATCAAATCAATTTTATTTGTATAGCCCAAAATCACAAATCACAAATTTGCCTCGGGGGGCTTTACAATCTGTACAGGATACAACACCCTCTGTCCTTGACAGTGCAACCCTCACATCGGCCAAGGAAAAACTTAACCACAAAAAAAAACTTTTAACAGGGAGAAAAAATGGAAGAAACCTCAGGAAGAGCAGCAGAGGACGGATCCCCCTTCCAGGATGGAAGGGGGAAGGGGAAATTTTTATCATTTCCTTTGTAAATTATAGACTATAGTATTTTTCTTTGTTTCTATCAGGTTTATTCCAGAGTCAGCCAGATGGTTGTTAAGCAGAGGAAGGACAGAAGAGGCTAAACAGCTGATTGTCAAGGCTGCAGCCATCAACAAACGCACTGTTCCAGACTCTCTGCTGGACAATGTACTGACCCCTCACCTTTTCTTTTCTTTCCATTATTCATATTGTTGGGTAATAATTTATGCAGCTTAAAAGTGTTTGTTACTACTTTTACCAATCCCAGTAAACTATTTATTTATTTATTTATTTATTTATTTATTTATGTATTAGTTTCACTAAAGTATACTGTATTTCTGTTACAGATTGCTGTGAGAGATGTTGGGAACAAAGGAGGCATTGAAGTTATTTTCAGATCACCTGTACTGATTAAATATCTCTTCATCATGACGCTGGTAATGTAAGTGATCAGAGACAAAATCCCCAGTCTTCGTTCTGTGCAAAAATGTATTCCAAAGACTATCTGAAGATAAAATGAGGCTTCAGCAGTCTGAATTAGACAAAGTAAGTGAATATCTTCCAAAGTCACAGTCTTTTATAGTTCCCTCTTTGTGTTACTAGGCCTCTACGGAAGCTCAGTGAGGAAACACTATCTGTGTAAACACAAATAGGCAATTTATTTTACTAAAAAGAATACTACATAATCTTTGTGACAGCTAGCGGATACACTCATGAATACAACTGCTCTCATGGCACATTTCTTTAGCTTTCATTGTATACGAGTAGAATATAGTGCAGTTTATTTATAAAACAAACATGTTCAAATTGGCTAGTTGAAGTCATTGCTTCGTCACAAAATACTGTTTTGATTCTCAGCAGGATTAGACATACTAGTAATACTTTTACAGTAGTCTAATTTGATTAATGTTAACATCAACAGCTTTAATTTAAACATTATATTTAACATCATGGATTAGTTGTTCGCACTTACAGAAGTCCTTGCATGTTCATCCCGTGCTTGCAATGGTGTCCTCTGCGTGCTCCAGTTTCCACACTCGGACCAAGCACATGCATTCAGATTGACTGAATGTAAGTGTGAATGTGATTGTGTGTGTTATTACTTAGATATATGGGCTACCTGTCCAGGGTGTTTTCTTCCCTTCCGTCCCAATGCATGCTGGAACAAGCTGCATCCCAATATGGAAAATGTGTGGATTAAACCGATTGGTAATGTTTCAATAGCCAAAGTGGTTAGTTGAGATGTCATTTGATGCTGCAGATTAAAGCTTCAGTAGGCAACAATTTTTTGATTGGTCAATTTTCATTGGGCAACAATTCCATAATAACCTTTCAGCATATTGTAATTCAAGTGTTCTGAGAGAAAACTAGACTTCTGCAACTCCTCATGGCTCTGTTTTCAGGCTTTAAAAAATCTAGCCCTTACGGGAGACTTTGGCCAATCACAGGTCTCTTCAGAGAGAGAGAGCGTTCCTATTGGCTGCACTCCAGCTGATGGGCGGTGCTTGGTATTTCCTCAACTTATCTCAACATGGCTGCCGGGTCACAAACTTTCTAATTTTACAGCTAAACAGTACACTACAAGATGTTTCTGAGAACATTTGAGGTGAGAAATAGGCATTACAGTAACTTGATCAGCGCTGCCTAGTTTGACCGTTTGGTCGGAGTTCGCGAGTGATTGACTCGTGGTTCTCATAGACGGAAGCTGGACAGCAAACTCCAGCTCGGCTCTGATTGGTTGTTTTCCTCCGGTCTGTGAAATCTGGCAGATGCCATTGGCAGCACAGGAGGACACAGAGGCACATGATTTTTTCCAGATTACCAGTCTCATACACTACTGTCAGGATATAGTGACCGTTTTATAAAAATAACTTTTTTTTAATCATATTTGCTCCATTTCTACCCACTGCTGCTTTAAGTGCCTAAAATCTAGAGCAACAATGCAAATTTTCAAAAGCTGTTGTGCAGATGTTGATGATGCTATCTCAGGGTCTCATCCTCTGCATGACTAATGGGTTTTCTTCCTGTCTTTAAACTCAGGTTTTCACTGAACCTTTCCGTCTTCTGCCTGCACTTCAATATTGCCAATTTCGGCTTCAGCATCTTTGTGACACAGTTCTTGTTTGGTGCTATTGAAATAGTAGCTCTTTTTCTGTGTATGTGGCTGCTGGAGGTTTTTGGCAGAAAGATATTACTCACAGCAACACTTCTGACCGGAGGACTCTCTTGCATACTTGTCCTAGCTGTTCCTCGAGGTAAACCCCTTGGCACATTTTATCAAAATGACAATTAAATGTTTTTGTCCTGTTTGTCTTGTTGTCAATTTTTTTTTTTCTGTTTTTTCTGTTTCTTCAGGATATGCCATTGCTGTTACCTCCTTAGTCGTTGCAGCACGTTTTTTCCTGATCGGGGGTCTTACTACATGCAATGTTTTTGTTCAGGAGTTGTTTCCGACATCTGTTAGGTAGGTGTTCACAGGCTTTATATGCAGACTTTCCAGACTTTGGAGAAACAGCATTTTACATGTATTAATGGTTTGTATTAACCTACTTGGGTGTCCAGTAAATTGGCTTATTACATGGCTTTGTTGAATACTCGATTCTAAGTGGTCAATCACGGCGTTAAACAGTCTGTTATTTCTTTATAGCAGACCGTTGCTATGTATAGCAGACCGTTGCTATGTATAGCAGACAGTTGCTATGTATAGCAGACAGTTGCTATGTATAGCAGACAGTTGCTATGTATAGCACACAGTTGCTATTCTGCTATGTATAGCAGACAGTTGCTATGTATAGCAGACCGTTGCTATGTATTGCAGACAGTTGCTATGTATAGCAGACCGTTGCTATGTATAGCAGACCGTTGCTATGTAGAGCAGACAGTTGCTATGTATAGCAGACCGTTGCTATTGGCGCAGGTCTGATGTCGGACTCTGGCGGATCGTTTTAGTGCCAAATTGTTGATTTCTTAAGTAAGTAGCCGTGTAATAAGCGGGATAACGTACAGCTAGAGGGTCATTGTTGTGAAAGAATCCCCTTCAGGGCGATGGGCTCCTCGTCGGGTTGCGGCATCGCCCTGTTGGGGTTTCTTTCACAACAATGACCCGCTCGCTGTACATTATCCCTTACTTGACACATGGAGCAATAGGTTAACACAGCCAAAGACAAACATTTTAAATTCTATTGAGTATATTTTGTTAAAGAATGATAGGCTCCACCACTTTAAACCAAGCGTTACTTGCAAAATTTGCTTATTCAACCCAAATATTATCTAATAAACCACTCTCCCCCTTTCAGACAAACAGCCATGGCTTTAGCAGTCATGACATCAAGAACAGGTGGATTACTGGCTCCACTGCTCAACATGTTGGCCGTGTACCACTGGGTCATACCCACCACCGTCTTCAGCAGCCTGACACTGATCAGTGGAGCTCTCAGTTTCCTGCTTCCTGAGACCAGGAGAAAAGAGCTTCCTGAGTCAGCGGATGAGGCCGAGAAAAACAGGTGACTATCACAAATATGTTCCATTGTTATATATGTCAATAGACAAGTTGATTTCTCTTACATTTCATCATTTGCTCCCTGATATCTCCCATCTGTCCTTTGTCTTTCAGAAACCGGACCTCCACAAACACAGCCAGTTGTTCAAATCTAAATTCAACCAAGCTGTAGATGCATTTACTTCAAACTGCACCTAAGTCATCGCTTCACACATCACTTGTACTTTTTCTGCTTAGTTTAAAGTATATTAAACATGTACTTTTAAAAGTGTACTTCAAAATAGATGTCATTAAGTTCAGCTTCAATGTACAAAAAATGTAATTCTGCAATACTTAAAGTGGTATTTCAGTGCTTTTATGAAGAACTTTATTGCAGATATAAGTATTGTAAATTGTACACAATTGTACTTTTCAAAAAGTATATTAAACAGCAAATAATGGTAAGTTAATTATTTCCAAGTCCTTTGTTATACACTCTTAGTATGCTTTATGAAAACTACTTTGTACTTTAATGTCACTTCATTAGAAGTGCGTTTAATTATATTTACAAAAAGTGCACGTTAATATAAATTCACTTTAAGCTGTATTACAGTGTACTTTTAAAAAGTAAATACTTGTGTATTATAGTATACTTACTAGAGAAGAGTACTTTATTCTAAGTTAGTTTTAAGCTGTACTTTAGCTCACTTCAAATACATGTGGCTACTTAATCTCAAATACTTACAGTAGTATTTTAGTATATGTAGTGTATAATAAGTGTACTTATTTGCATGCTTGAATATCATATAATTAGTACACTTCTAGAATGTTTACTTTAATTAAGGTGCACTTAAATATAACTAGTATTCTTTAAAAAAAAAATATATACCATATCATATTTATTATTAACTTCATGTGTTTGTATTCTGTTGATCTTTTTTTATTGTTTTTTTTTGGTTATTGATGTCCAATAAGTTGGACTTGTTTGGCTCTACTTGTGGCATATTTGAATAATTTAATAGAATACAGTTTTTTTTTCTTTATTTTCCTTTATTTATTTCTTATTTTGTTATTATTATTTTTTTATTACAGACTAACGTAAACATAGTCCTCCTCTGCGCACTCCTGTAAGGTAGATGGTGGTATACACCTAAAAGTTGGTATGAAATCCGCCAAAACAAAGGTCCCCACATCCAATCACTGTGTCTGTCAATGCGGTTATGGCTAGAAAGGATCCGTCTAGTGTAAATATGACATCACATTCTCGTTGTAATCGGAGCAACTCAGGAAAAAAACTCGGAAGGAGTTGAGTGGCTAATTTTTCAACAAAAAAAGTCTTATAGAAATAATAGGCCTACATTTTAAGGTAAATGGCATTACTACAAGTTACTCACTTGGATAAATGTGATTATTTATTCACATATCAAGCTAACATTAAGTTTAAAACAGAGTTTTTAAAACCATTAGCAACCTGTCACAGGATACTGCACTAATGACTAGTGGCTATAACGCTAAATTTTAATTACAGCGGTAAGCTAAGGTAGCCCACTAATTAACCCTGAGAGAAACCGACTGACTTTACTGTCTTTCAGAGGCTCTAGCAGGTATCCCTGTAAAGCTGAGACTCTTGTGGATCCGATGAGCCCAACTGTATTCATTCATGTATGATGTTAGTCCCCATAGTAGCCATTTCATTGTAGTGAGACCATTTTTTTTAATCTTGACCTCACTGTATAAAATGACCTGTAGGATAATCGCAGCGTCATGAAACTTTACAGCCACAGACTAGAGACCTAGAGCATTCAGAGGATGGATGGCTTTCCAAGGTAGATTGACAATAAGAGGGTTTCTGAGCAGTTTATACAACAGAAGTGCTCGCCATCCAATCGTCGAAAAACTGACTGATTTCCAAATGTCAAAAGTTGTTTTTAAACCAAATCACAGCATGGCTTTTTCTATGGTGTTCCTCAAGGTCTTTGTGTCTTAATGTGGTATTTTGGAGGGATTTTTGATTATCTTTATCAATTTGGGATAGGTAAAAAACGGTTAAATTTAGCACCAAATCTGTGTAACAAATGGTATCAACCCCAAAATTGCTGCAGCAACTTATGAGACATAATAGAGCATGGGAATGGACATCATGTACTCCTATCATAATGTTCTAAACCCTCACACACTTTTACAATTCATTTTAAATAATTAATTACTTAATTAATTAGTGTTTATTTCTGATTTATGACTAGAACAACTTATCACACAGTGCTGAGCTGCATCTCATATTAATCTTCAGGTTCCCAGCTTTCAGATGATGCTGATGATCTACTGTTGACCGGCTATCTCCCACTAAAGACCCCCTAAAAAAGACACAAACGGGTCTATTGTGGGTCTGCGCAGATTGGATGCTCCCTTTTCAGGCCACTATCTCAACATTTTCTGGCAGACACAGTTGGCAATGACATAGCTTTGAAGGGTTTTTCGACTCGAAGGTGAAATGCTTCTAAAATTGTGGCCATGGGTTTTCTTCTGTCCCACTTCAGTTAAATTTGATGGGGGGTTCCACTGGTCCTGCAGAACAAGTCTCCTCCATTATTTGGGGAAAAGCAGTCGAGTGTCGGGATTCCTTCAAGCAGCTTCTTTGATTGATTGTCAGTCTGTCCGCTCAGCGCATCATGCCCACTCTTGCACAGTTTTGTCATATTACTTTTTTTTCCAAGTAGTACCTAAAAGTAAAATTACTGATTTTTAAACATACTTTAAAAAGTACAAGTACACAAAAATGTAATTCCTTACTTCCACCCATGACTGTGCATACATGATTATATGATTATTTGCACAATACTGAGCACAGTTTTCTGAACTGAACTTTACTTTACGAGCCTATGTTTTATGCCACAGACTTTATCTTTAGACTATAAATGCAAAGAACAGTAATAACCTACAAAGGTCAATCTATTCAAGCACCAATGAAATGTAGGCTATACTGAAGGTGTCAGTAACAGGTCCTGTCGACCTTTCAAAACACATGGCTCTGAGAAAACCTTTTAACCTCTTTTAACTATATTAACGAAATACAAGATGAACAGATCGAGATGTTTTTTAGGCTCATAAAAGTTCAACATCATTGGAAAATTAACATATTCAAATCACAGGTTAATGCATTTGTGATGGCAAAGATTTCAGAGAAAAATCCCCACCCCAAATCAGTAGTATTTTAAAGTGGACATCTTATAAATTTGCTAGAAATGAGTCAAAGATGTTAAGGTAACAGTCTGGCGTTTAGATAGCCAACGTGTTCTTCATAACGCCTTCAGAGAATAATAAAGCTCTAGTGCACGTCAGGTGTTCACCAGTCGAATGTTATAATAAGTCATCGGTTCACATATATAGTTCAGTTAGGTTAAACATTAATGGATATTATTTAGAGCTGTGCTGCAGCCCTTTACAACCAACACAAAGTGAGATAACTGATATCAATATGGCTGATTTTGGAGAGATCCTGAGGAACGTTGGAGAATTTGGATTATTCCAGCAGGTCACTCTGATTGCACTTTGCTTTCCAAATTTCGTTCAGCCTTTTATCTTTGCAAGCTTTCTATTTGTCCAGTCCGATCCAGAGCGACACTGTAACACAGACTGGATCCTTCAGGCTGACTCTAACCTGACCACAGAGGAGCAGCTGAACCTGACTCTGCCCCAGGAGGAGAACGGGACCTTCAGCAGGTGTCGGATGTTTGTTCCTGTGGACTGGGATATTGGTGCCATCAGGGAGTACGGACTGAATGACACCACAGGGTGCCAGAATGGATGGGTGTACTACAACACGATGTACGATTCCACCATAATCACTGATGTAAGTAATGAGTGTAGAAACTGGAGAAATTACCTTCATGAAATCCTTCCTTCATTCAACATTTCATTCTTTTTTTTTCTTTTTATTCTTTCTTTACAGTTTGATCTAGTTTGTGACAAAGCTAACTTGGTGGAAGCGACACAAGTAACGTTCATGGCCGGTGTTCTCGTTGGTTCTGTCATATTTGGACCTTTTGCTGAATCGTAAGTGTATTTAAAAAAAAATGTGTATTTGATCTATGCTGTGAAGATAAAGAAATAACATATAACCTCACACAAAGCTCCAATGAATAAATATTATTTTTTACAATTTTACACATAAGATGCAATTAGTTGCAACACTAAACTAAATAGTAGCAGGGTATCTGCATGTCTTAAATAATCTTAAAAAACATCACATTTAGTTTCCTCACAAAAAGGTCATAGATGGTATTAAAGAGTCTTACATTTAATTGACAAACATCGTAAATCTTGCCTCTTGCCTGCCATAAGCAGTAATGTTAGTTATAAATTGTTTTTGCATGTGATTGCAGGCTGTCGGGAAACGTTAAACACCTATAAACTAGAGTTTCAGTCAGCACCATCAGACCTGTAGGAAAAGCTTTCACTGCTACGAGCTACAGTAGCAAGGAAACTTAATTTTAGCAAAGACTTAAATGAACTTGAATCATTTTTAACCAGTTAATCCATCCATCCCTTGGATGCTGGGAAGTGCTGAAAAAAATGTACCGTATAATAATAAGTAATTCTAGGCTATATAGTTACGACTGGTTTTCCTTCATACTTCGGCCGGTATGATTGTGAAACAGGTAAAAATTGCATTCTATGTGGTATAAAAAAAGGTCTTAAAAAGTCTTAAATTGAACTTGGTGAACCTTGCAGGAACCCTGACTAAAGACTTAATAATCTAAACTAAACTATATTTTAAATCATTAACTTCGCAGCAGGTTAGATTGTCTTATATTATTTTTAATGTGAAACCAATACTTGAATGCAAACTGTGCCCAATCGTCTCCCTGACAGTGATGCCCAAACTATAACTTAAAGCTGAAGTAGGCGAGATTGGAGCAAATGTGATTAAAAAAAGTTATTTTTATAAAACGGTCACTATATCGTGACAGTAGTACATGAAACAGGTAACCTTGATGATGATGTTCCTCTGTGTCCTCCTGTGTCCTCCGGTGCTCCTAACGGCATCTGCAAGATTTCACAGACCGGAGGAAAACAAGCAGTAAGAGCTGATCTGAGGTCTGCTGTCCATCTGCTGTACATGAGAGCCGGCTATCAATCACTCGCGAACTCTGACCAAATGGGCAAACTAGGCAGCGCTGATCAAATATGAATCAATATTATGTTATGTTAATGCCTATTTTTTGCCTCTGATTGTTTTCAGAATCATCTTGTAGTGCACGGTTTAGCTTTAAAATGAGAAAGTTTGTGACGCGGCCGCCATTGTTAAATCTTGTGAAGGAACGGCAAGTTCCCGACACATGACCGGTCAAAGTCTCCCGTCAATGGGCTAGATTTTTTCAAGCCTGAAAACAGAGCCATGAGGAGGTGCAGAAGTCTAGTTATCTCTCAGAACACTTGAATTACAATATGCTGAAAGGTTATTATGAAATTTTTGCCCAATGCTGCCAAAAATATACTGCCTACTGCCACTTTAAGTCAACCTTTTTTATGTCATGTCTCGTCCTGCTGCTTAGGTTACGTGTTTTATCGTTTACTATATTCAGTTATTATTTCCTGTTTTATTTCATGTTACTTACCTCTCCTCTTGTTTCAGAAACTTTACTTCCTGCCCTTGTGTGTTTCCCGCCGGTGTGGTTACTTACCCGCCTTTATTGGTTTCACCTGTTCCTAATTGGCCTCACCTCCCCAGAGTATTTGGTCTGTGTGTTTCCCTGTCTCTGTGCCAGTTCGTCTTTGTCCTCCGACTCAAGCATTCTAGCGAATTCCTAGTTTTAGTATTCCTGTTTTTTCTGATCTCAGCCTGTTTTTACCTTACCCTTGTCGGCTCTGGTTGCCTCTATCTGACTGATCACCTGTGTACCGAACCTGTTTTGGCAAGTAAAGACTGTTCGATTGCACCTTCCTTGCTTTGCGTCCTGCCTTTTTTCTCTGTGGGTTTACCAGTCGTAACATTTTATCCGTTATGGACTGTAGCAATGTAATTTATATGCACTCTCCTACCTCTAGTCTTAAAGCCCCCCTCCAGCCAGTTTTACTTCCTGTTTTTTGGTCTTTACCATCTCCTCCTGGTGAGGCGGCCGTCTGGCTGCTGCTGCACCGAGGAGCCGAACCTCCCCGCGGCGGTCACAGCGCACTGGAGGGCGGATAGACATGTTGCCGTGGTCCGCAGTTTGAAATGCAGTTTCGGGACTTTTTGGAGGTCGCCGGCCGCTCTCGCCTCAGCTCCCAGCACCAACACCGCACCGGGCTGCACTGTGATTCGTTTATTTCTCTAACAGGACTTTTCACTGGTTTTCTGTTGGGTTGAAAGTTGTGCGCTTCCGTCGTTTGGACCTGTTAGAGGCCAGCAAACCTCCGGTATCGGCTGCTTTCCGTTTCCGTACGATAAAGAAGAGAGCGAGCAACATAAAGCTGCTGCTCATTTCTAGTGTTCATTCATATTCCCTGTGTCCATAAGTATAATGGTTGTAGCTATTTCTGTCTTTTTCTTCATTAGCACCATTAGCTCTCTCAATTCTGTGTGTTGATCATAACAGACGTTGGTCTTTTTTTCTATACTGTATCATTTTGTTCATCTCTTTCTGTTGCAGGTTTGGTCGCAAACGAGCAACTCAAATTTCAGCAGTTATACTGTTCATATTTACTGTAACAACAGCACTATGCCCCAATGTCTACTTATACTTAGCATCCCAGTTCATGGCGGGAGTTGGAGCTGGAGGCTATCGTATCAACTGTATTATACTGGGTATGTACTTTATACAGGTATAAATATTTATCGTGTGTGGCATCGATTTTTATCAGAAACATCAGGTTATCCAAATCAAACTAACGTGGGACGACAGACAATACACATATTAAAGACACTGGCATAATAGCAAATTGATAGCAATGATATTATTATTTTAAGTTTTTGTAAATATTGGTGATCTGAAGTGATCCACAGGTAAAATATATGTATAACAAATTATGATTATTGACCACCAATTGGTTTGTATAGCTGTTTCAATGTAAGTTAATGTTACTATAAAATGTCATTATATCGTCTTTCCAATTATTCTTATGGCATATGTTGTTGTTTTTTTTGTTGAAAAATAAAACAATCCCAGTGAAAACTTGTAACTTAAAAAATATTAAGGGTCCCATATTGTAAAAAGTGAGATTTTCAGGTCTTTTACATTATAAAGCAGGTTTAAGTGTTATATAAATACTGTTAAACTATCAAAACGCTCAATATACGGAGTAATACACACAGCCCGTATTCAGTAGTTGCGCGTTTGAAACAAGCCGGATTTCTGTACATTTGTGATGTCACAAATATACAATATTTACACCATTACACGGTTTTAAACATAAACATTTTAAATGTGTCCCAGTTTATTTCCTGTTGCAGTGTATGTAAATAACATCAGCTGACAGAAAGTAAACATGGACCCAAACTGTTGCCTAGCAAGGCAATTCCATTGCAATTCCATTGCAATTCCATTGAAATGCACTAAAACGGAGTGTTTCAGACAGAGGGTGAATAGAGGTATATTCAGGCAGACAGTACGAGGAAAATAATGTGTTTTTTGAACATTACAGCATGTAAACATGTTCTATTAGAAACACAAAATACAAGTATGAACCTGAAAATGAGCATGATATGGGACCTTTAAATTGTATATTTTCCTGATTGCAGCCACTGAGTGGATCGGACCGTCCAAAAGATCGTGGGGAGCATGTGTGACTCAGCTATTTGGTGCAGTTGGACAATGTGTCCTCGCTGGTATGATCTACGTCATCCGGCACTGGAGACTGGTTCAACTAATCACAGCAGCTCCACTCGCAGTGACTGTTCTCTACATATGGTGTGCATTAACCCTTTTTGTATTGACTTTTATTGTTTTATTTGTAAATTATAGACCATAACCTTGTTTCTATCAGGTTTATTCCAGAGTCAGCCAGATGGTTGTTAAGCAGAGGAAGGACAGAAGAGGCTAAACAGCTGATTATCAAGGTTGCAGCCATCAACAAACGCACTGTTCCAGACTCTCTTCTGGACAATGTACTGACCCCTCACCTTTTCTTTTCTTTCCATTATTCATGGTGTTGGTTAATAAGTTATGCTGCCTACAAGTATTTGTTTCTACTTTTACTAATCCCAGTAAACTATTAACTATGACTAGTTTCACTAAAGAATCATTCTGTTACAGATTGCTGTGAGAGATGTTGGGAACAAAGGAGGCATTAAAGTTATTTTCAGATCACCTGTACTGACTAAATATCTCTTCATCATAACACTGGCATGGTGAGTAGAAATTTCGAAGAGCTCCACTAACTTCTTAAAGCTGCACTACTCTAATATTTTCATATTCACAATGGCTGAAATGACTGTGTCCACTGTGTGAGGGCTCACTCATAGTAAAAAACCAACAGAGATTTACCACCAACTCTGCAGTTCCTCTCAACTCTACGGAGCATTTTAGCACCCTTTAGCTCGTTATTTTGGTGTATAGCCAGAAAATAAAATAAATGCTGTAAATCGTTAGCTAACATGTTAGCCATATTAACATTTTTGAAGGCCATAATATTTCAAAGGTGTGTAGTTTTTAGCTTGTTTAGTTCTGCTCCCAAGTTGCTAAAAATAACAAATGAATATAGCTTTAAGTAATGGGTGAATAAGTAGAACAACAAAATGATGTAAGGATTCACAATTTTTCAAGTTTCTTTTAAAGCAATAGCCAGATGCCTATATATAAACATTGTTTGCTTTTTTAATATCACTGTATTCTTCCTGTTCATACTGGCCACCAAGAAATCCCTTCCTAATGTGCATCCAATGTTAGTGAGTTTTTAGTAGTAGTGTTACTAGTCCTCAAATGGGCATTTTTCTTACGAAAAAGATCACAACAGCCAACAGATACACTCAACTGCTCTCATTGCACATTTTCATTAGGTTTCAAGGTCATTTCATACTATACGCATAGAATAGTGTTGTTTATTTATTAAACAAACATTGTCAAATTAGCAAGATGAAATCATTGTTTTTCCACAAAATACTATGTTGATTCTCAGCAGGATTAGACAAACTAGTAATATGTTTTATGTTAGCCTTAAAGAAGAAATTGGATTAATGTAAACATCAAACATAGAGCTTTAATTCAAACATATCATTAGACAACATGGCAACATGGATAGCACTTCTGCTTCACAGACGTCCTTGCATGTTCATCCTGTGTTTGCAACGATGCAAATGTTCAAAAGCTGTTGTGCAGATGTTGATGATGCTATATAATGTAGTACATTCAGGGTCTCATCCTCTGCATGACTAATGTGTTTTCTTCCTGTCTTTAAACTCAGGTTTTCACTGAACCTTTCCGCCTACTGCCTGTACTTCAATTTGGGAAATTTCGGCTTCAGCATCTTTGTGACACAGTTCTTGTTTGGTGCTACTGAAATACCAGCTCATTTTCTGTGTATGTGGCTGCTGGAGGTTTTTGGCAGAAAAATATTATTCATAGCAACACTTCTGACCGGAGGACTCTCTTCCATACTTGTCCTTGCAGTTCCTCGAGGTAAACCCCTTGGCACATTTGATCAAAATTATAATTTAATGTTTTGGTCCTGTTTGTTAATTTGTCAAGTTTTGTTTTTATAATATTTTTTTATGTTTCTTCAGGATGTGCCATTCCTGTTACGTCCTTAGTCGTTGCAGCACGTTTTTTCTTGATCTGGGGTATTACTATATGTAATGTTTTTGTTCAGGAGTTGTTTCCAACATCTATTAGGTAGGTGTTCAAAGGCTTTATATGCAGATTTTACAAACCTTGGAGAAACAGCATTTAAGATGTATTAAATGGTTGGTATTAATAGTACATAGTGATAATGTTGACCCCATATGAGCCACTTAGCAGCCTTAGATCCTCAGGTGGGGCTCTTCTTGTCAAAGTCAAGGCTTAAATCTAAAGGTGACCGTGCTTTTGCCATCAGGGCCCCTCAGCTTTGGAACGACCTGCAGAATCTGTGACCTCTTTTAAATCACCTCTTAAAACACATTTTTATAGACATGCTTGTATTTGATGTCGCCTTTTATTGTTTTCATTTGTATTTCATTTTATTGACATGTTTTTGTTTATTGTTTTTATCGCTTTTACCGTTCTTTTTTTTTCATCATCATTTGTCTTCTCTCTACTATGTTTCTGCATCTTTTGTCTTTTGTTTTAATTTTACCTTAATTTTGTCTTGGTTGTGATTTTTTTTATTTGATTTTATTATTATTGTGTCATACATAAATAATATGCCCAGCCCAAACGCGCTTACAAGACACCATTATTTAGAAAATAAAGAAAAGATAAAGGCAGAAACCAGAGTAGCAGTATAAATTACAAATAATATTAGACAAATAAACCATCCTGATGTTTTTTCCAAACTTGAGAAACAAAAGTAGCCAACTTATTAAACATTAAAATTAAATAGCCATTCCAATTTGTCATCATCAGAACACCAAAACATGTCGGGATTTTGAACAGACGTTTAATTTATAATAGAAGATTGTTACTCATCATAGTGTGGACAATACAAAAGAAAATGTGATTCATTTTGAACTTCTCCTAACTCGCATACTTCGCACAACCTGTTGTCCTCTTGGATGTTTTTAAATCTACCGACTTCAAGGGCCATTGTGTTTGGCTTTCTGTTGTTATGTTGTCTTCTGGGTATCCTGCTTCGGCTTTGCACTGTGTAAACTGTGTGTTTAAAAGTGCTATATTATTATTATTATTATTATTATTATTATTATTATTATTATTATTATTATTGTTATATTTTGTTAAAGAGGGATAGGCTCCACCACTGTATGTTTAAACCAAGTATTTTTTGCAAAATTTGCTATTCGACCCAAATGTGAAATTGTTTTCTAATTCTTCACTCTTCCCCTTTCAGACAAACAGCGACAGCTTTAGGAGCCATATCAGGAAGAACAGGTGGATTACTGGCTCCACTGCTCAACCTGTTGGCCGTGTTCCACTGGGTCATACCTACCACAGTCTTCAGCAGCCTGACACTGATCAGTGGAGCTCTCAGTTTCCTGCTTCCTGAGACCAGGAGAAAAGAGCTTCCTGAGTCAGCCGATGAGGCCGAGAACAACAGGTGACGATCACAAATATGTTCCATCATTATATATTAGGGCTGTCAATCGATTAAAATATTTAATCGCAAATTAATCGCATATTTTGTGTCTGTTCAAAATGTACTTTAAAGGGAGATTTGTCTTTAATACTTTACAATAAAGTACACAAAAATGTGAGTAGTTACTGAGGACTGAATGAGGAACTAACTGCTAGTGAACCACTAATTAATGAGTAACTCCCAATCAAATTTTATACAGTAGGTAATGATTAGTTAATGATGAAATAATTAAAAAACAAATGAGATCTAAATGCTAGTGAACTATTAGTTAATGAGTAACTCTCAATCAATGAATGCTCAAATCATAACATGGCAAACTGCAGCCCAACAGGCAACAACAGCTGTCAGTGTGTCAGTGTGCTGACTTGACTATGACTTGCCCCAAACTGCATGTGATTATCATAAAGAGGGCATGTCTGTAAAGGGGAGACTCGTGGGTACCCATAGAACCCATTTCATGGGTCATTCACATATCTTGAGGTCAAAGGTCAAGGGATCCCTTTGAAAATGGCCATGCCAGTTTTTTCTCGCCAAAATTTTGTGTAAGTTTGGAGTGTTATTTAGCCTCCTTCACTACAAGCTAGTATGACATGGTCAATGGATTCCTTAGGTTTTCTAATTTCATATGATGCCAGTATCTTCACTCTAGCTTTAAAACTGAGCCCGCTACAGCCTAAAAATCGCAAGCTGCATTAATTAGTGGCGTTAAAACAAATTAAACGTTATAATCGCGTTAACTTTGACAGCCCTATTATATATATGTCATAGACAAGTTGACGTCTGTAACATTTCATAATTTGCTCTCTGATATCTCTCATCTGTCCTTTGTCTTTCAGAGACGGGACCTCCACAAAAACAGCAGGTTCAACCAAGCTGTAGATGTGTTTAAAATGCAGAATGCTTTTACTTCAAACTGCACCCAAGTCATCACTTAACATCAAGTAAACAGCTGCTGTAGAAGTTAAGAGTATAAAGTGGTGTACGCTTAAAGGTCTCTTACCATTTACTTTGGTTTCTTATTCTGCTTCATTTGTCATTAACAGAGTTGTAATGAAGCTGTTAATAACTAACTGCATTGTTTTTAGACTGTGATTTTTTTTTTTGTTATTCTGAGTGTACACTTTACATATAAACATGATAAAAATCAAATGTTGCTGATAAATATTGAGCATTAAAAATGACTCTATATGCGAATAAAAGTTCTGTGCTTGTGTTTGCAAAAGAAAAAGTCAAACCATCTTTTAAATGATACCGAATCACATGCATTCCAAGGTAATTAACACAATATATATATATGAATATCCCATCATAAGACTAACACCACTGTCTTCTATTAAACGTGGCAAGACGAGTCATCAAAATTACAGCCTGGCTGGACAAGAATATCTGGAAAGATAATCTTTAGAACCATCAAAAAATCGGAGCATTGCTTACGATTGTCGGGAGGGCGGAATCAGGCCCAAAATTGGTTTGATTGTCATGTAGTGTGTACCCGGCATAAGACGTGAAGGGACCCTGATTCTTGGCAAGAAAGCAAGGGCATTGCCCAAAATGTACAACTATTGCTTTTAGAGCTTGTAGTATGAACTATATGAGATGCTATCTGGCATTTACATTTAGTTAAACTTCAAGGGGTCATCAAACAAAACTGCCTCAGAGCTCAAAGTTGTAATTTTATTACAGATTAAACATTAATCGCAGCATATTCATATCAGAATATTTACAGTTTCATTTTCTAGAATGTATACAAGACATTTCAAAGTCAAATTAAACCTATTTATTACTCTTATAATCTTTTCTTCTATGAACTATTTTATTCATGTGAAATCACTTTAACATATACAGTTATTAAGCATCCTTTGCTTCTCTTTATGTTAACTTTGACAAAAAAAATCATATCCGTGTCATGAAATGCATTGATTTTGCAGCTGTAATGTAGAGACACATAATGTACTGTATTAACCACATGAACTTGAAATTACATTTATGTTACAGATTGTGTTTCATACAGATTGCTAAATAAAATGCAACGGTAAATGAAAGCATTGTGTTTTTGAACTCAAATGTGAAGTGGTTATCATATCTTATCATATCTTATCATCATCTTAATGTATTATTTTTTTGTACATTCCAGCTTTGCGTATTACATCATGTAAACACAGTCCTGCTTTTACCCGAGCAAATCATCCATCCAGCTACTATTCGTGACAGTGCTTTCTG
Source organism: Sebastolobus alascanus (assembly GCA_916701645.2). Lineage (NCBI taxonomy): Eukaryota > Metazoa > Chordata > Actinopteri > Perciformes > Sebastidae > Sebastolobus > Sebastolobus alascanus. Next base: position 1,804,736 of record CAKAOJ020000056.1, on the reverse strand, counting down.
CTGTTTGCTCGGTGCTGTTGTTATCAGACACTAAAAGACTGCCCACAAATAAATTGACATCACTTGGCTCAGACACGGGCAGCCACTGTGGTTCTGATGCAAAGATGTCATCGGCAAAAAGATCTGTCTGAGCTGAAGGAGCGGCAGCAGGAGATATATTTGAACCAAGTAAATCATTCAGCGAGTTGGAAGCGGCTGGTGTGGATGGCAGCACTGTAAACACATCGCTAACTCCGAAAATGTCATCGGGAAAGGCAGATTGGTTTGAGGAAGCGTCAGCTCCTCCTTGATGTGGCGCATCAACAGCAGGCAGCTGAGTGAACAGAACGTCGTTTAAGCCGAATATGTCAAAGTCTGCACCCTGCTCTCTTGTCTGGCTGTTTGTACCGAAAGGACTTGAGGTTGGGTCCTCGTCTCGGTTTACGGGTGCGGAAGCAGGGGCACTAAGCTGATCTGTCAGGCCGAGCATCATGTCATTCTCAGCCGATATTGGGCGAGAGTCAAACGGGCTGAAAGTATCAGTGGGAGCAGCTTCGAGCAAAGCTGCGTCACCGAAAGAAGATAAAAATGCATCACCGGGGGTGTTCACAAAAAGCTCCGGACCAAAGAGATTAGAGGAATCTTGAGGAAGTTCACGGTTGAGATCAAGAAGCGCTCCACCGCAGAGGTCTCCTCCTCCTAAATCTGTTGAATGAGGCAGTTCATTTGGCTTTTGAGCTATCTGAATGGCCAATGGGTCATCAGGACTGACACTGTCCCCAAAAATATCACCGTTAAGTGGAGCACTCAAACCTTCATCACTTTTCTCAGTTAATACCTGATTGATTGACTCCTCAGATGCTCGGCTGACTGATTCCTCAGTATTGGGGAGATCTTTAGACTTTCCAGGGTCAGTTACAGACAGGCTCCTGCTTTGTAAATCTGATTCCTGATCATCAGTTTGTTCTGGAGCTGTTTGGTCATCTCCTGTTTCACTTGTTGAAGTCTTGAGCAGGTTGGATGGCTCTGTGGATTTGCTTACAGCCTCACTTATGTTACCCATCATTGGCTCAGCAGAATGTGACTTTTCCTTTATAGGCTCTACAGCCTCTTGTTCCTGAGGTGGTACGTGAGACACGTCGCCCTCCTTTTGCATCTCCTCTGTAGCGGCCTCCTTTACCTCCTCTGTGTTTTTGTCGTCGTCATGTGTTTTGTCATTTCTTTTATCTTGCGCAGCCGATTTTGTGGTGTCCTCAGCCTTCTCCGAGGATGACTGAAACAGTCTTCTTAAGAGTCCACCACCAGGTTTGACATCTGGTTTCTTGGCGTCTTTTGGTTCGACCTTGTTTGTTTTGTCATTTCCGCCTGATGTGAAGAGCTTTGACATAGGACTCTTTCCTTTGGACCAGGATCCCAGTTTGACTTTTGTCTTTTCGGCCTGTTTTGCAGAACCCTTCAGAGAATTTGATCTCGCAACAAGCTTCTTCTGACTACTGCCGTTAGCTTGGTTATCGGCTGAATTAGTCTTTTCAAACTGATTTTCATTCCTCTCGAGACTGGCCTCCTCTCCGGTCATATGTTCTGCAGGACTGCGTAGAGAACTTGCACTTTCTGATTCACACGGGTTGACGGAGTTTCTTGGAATGACATGCGATACCTCAGATGGCTTTTGGTGTTTCACAACTTCTTGAGTATCAGGTGATACCTCAACCTTGTCTACAACTCCATTCAGAACTGTTATATCAGTCTGCGGGACCTCTTGACTACTCTCGACTTCAACGTCAGGCTCTTTGTTCGACGTACTGCTTGTTTCATGGCATTTATATTCAGGGATTTCAAGGTACACCTCACTTTCGCGCTGTTCTTTGCCGAACTCAAATGACAAATGATCAGAGTTATTTTTGTCACCTACATCTTTTGTGTCCTTGGGTTCAGTTTGGTCTGAAAGAAGTAAACTGTGCTCGTCGCCTTTGGCTCCCGTGGTCAGTTGGGAGGACAGGTCATACTGAGCAACATCAACGTTTGGAGCAAACCGTACAGACTTCTTAGCTTTATTCTGATAAGCGTCCAACCTGTTAAATGTTGGATTGTAGTTTGTTTTTGAAGTGGGTGCCACATTTTTCTGTCCGGTTTTCCAGTTTGCGACAGTATTATCCTTTCCTACGGAGATGCTGTCTTTGGTTGGATCACTCCTGTGTTTTGTTTCCTCTGAGGGCAACTTCTCAGCTGAGTTATAACCCGTTGTCTTAGATCGTTCATTCACCCCTGAAATGAAGGAGCTTGACTTTGCTTTATCTTTAATTTCTCCACTATGATTTATCTTTATTTGGTTGTTGTCACTTTTGTGATGCTCTGAAGAAGATACTTTGCCGATGTCAGATATCTTATTTTTCACATACGTTCGCTGTGCTGGATTAACCCCAGGACTCTTCTTCTCTGGTGGCCAGCTCATTTTTAGTTTCCCCTTAACATCAGCACCACTGTTATATCCCGTCTCTCTTGCAGGCAACTTTTTAACAAACACACCAGCAGAGGACTCTCTGGAGCCATTAGACATGTTTAAATAGCTTTTTGTCATTTTGGGAGCGGACGCAGTATCCGGCTCATCTACGCCTTTATTCTTCTGAAGCCAGCGGTCTTTATGTTGCTTGTGCCCAAATCCTTCATCATAATTTCCTGTTCTTTTAAAAAGCTGTTGGTAGTGAGAAATGCAGTAGAACTCTCCATAAAGAGATGAATAGTTGTGGATGCTGCAATAAAGTAAAAAAAAGTCTTTTGTAATATCAAATTAAATTTCAAAATCAGATGTTGTTTAATTTGTCATATGATTTGTTATATGTGTGTTGGATCAGCTGCGAATGATTTCAGTGCATTGAAGATTTGCAATAATCATAAAGTAATTTCTAAAATCCCCTCTTACAATGTTTTACCCATTAATATTGGAATTCAGTAATAGTGTTAATTGGGGTGAATATGTTTTTTTTTACAACTGTTGATTTGAGTCATTTTATCATACTGTGAAAAAATATCTCACCTGAGCTTCTTCTTACAATGTTTACAGCAGAAACAGTTGCTGTGCAGGATAAGTTTATTGGCCACCATTTTTTCCATCGGATAGACAGGAGTCAAACAGGCGGAACACATATCCTTGGCAGGTGACCCGAACTATGATGATAAAACAAATTCATTTCAAGGTATTGTATGTTAAACATTTAATTTCATTTGGCCTTTTTGTCATCTTTTTTATTTCTCACATTATGTCTGTATTGGAATGATTTGTTATCGTTAAAAAAATGTAAATTATTGTCGCTCTTTTGTTTTCCAAAAAACAGAAAAAACGTCGAACAAAGGCTGGTGACTGCTTACTGGAGTCCTGGGTAACACTTCATTTTACAGGTCCGCAAATTTCATGGTAATTAGATGATAATTAGCAAGTAACCTATTTGAAATTTCTTTGGATTACTGCCAAATTACCCCAATATTTACCTTAAAATTAATCAAAAAATACTTTGTTTGGCTGTCTTGATTTGGGACTTGACTCTGGACTTTTATTATTATTATTTTATATCTATTATAAACATTATTTAATAATTATATTCCACTATTTCCCAATAAGCAGTAATAAATAGCTGGTTATTTATTTAATACATTTCCAGGAAAGGTGAGTGACAACTTGGATGTGTGTTGTAACCCCATGACTGCTGTTCTAGTGAAATTAATAGCAAAATATACCAAAACCATGAAATGCAAACAAAAGAAGACAACTTTACCACGGCTAAATAATGATGAAAAAACGAGATCTTTACAATCACATCTTTTAACTGTTATTTATTTGACAATTTACACAACAGAACATACAGTATCAACTGCTTATCTTTAATACAAGAACTTTAAGATGTGGTTACAGTATAAAATCTATAAGACAAATACTTTTTTTTAATTAAAAGTCAACATTTTCATGATTTCATAAGATCAATTTCATGACTAACAAAAATTTCTCGTGAAAACATATTGTCATAAATACACAAATGGAATAACTGCTTTCCTAAAGGACAGGGAAACTCACAGCTTGTCTTACTTAGTGTTTTTCCTTTGGTTGGCTAAATGTTACAAACACCGTCCCTTCCTTGTTGGCGTTGCTCGGCACTTTATCTTCAAAAGGGCGACTAGATCTTCGAATTATTGGGGACGTCATGACTTCGTATCTGGCTGGACTCCCGACTACTTCGAACAGTGCTGATGATTTACTGTCAGACTGTTTGGTGACAACTGTTGAAGTCACAGAAGAAACAAATACGTTGCCAAAGCCGTCGGTCTCTTCGTATGTTTCACTGACAGTCTTTGTGCCGACTATTCCTGCAGGTTGCTCTGGAACCGTTTTCACTTCGATCACACTAACCTTGCGTTGTGGAGGACTGTGACCATTCTTTGAGGGTTCAGCAGCAGCAGACTCCTGTCCGAGATCACTATTTGAATCATAGCAACTTTGAGATTTACCCTCCGGTTTTGGTTTAAATGTTGACATGGGTGACTTTGGTTGTTCGGCCGACTTTCTGGCAGCTGAGTGAATGGAGATGAATGACGGGGAAGACTGGGAAGAGGACTGTCTGATGAGTGGCTTGTTGTGGACTTGCCTGCGCACTTCTTGTTTAGAAGGACTTGAATCCAAATGTGTATTCACGCCAGATGCTTCTTTGGTTTGACCTGATTTGGCCTTGCTTGACACGATACTTATTTTCCTGATGTTGTTGGTGGGTTGAAAGTTTTGCTCAGATTTCAAAGATTCGTCAAATAGTCCTGACAACCCTGCGATGTCAGCCTCAGATTTCAGATTGGAGACGGAGTACAACGCCTTTTTAATGGCCTCTTCGATGTCAAGAAGTTTTGCTAACGTTTGTTCCTTCAGATTCATTATTTCCTTGCTCGCCTTTTCCAGATCTTCAAATGCAGTCTCAACTGACGAGATGCTTTCCAGATCATCGTCCTGTGTCTCTACTTCAACTTTCTTTTCCTCCATTTTACTTTGCTTTGCATTTCCATCTGGTGTAACCATCCAAGCAGGGACAGTCTCATACAACGTCTTGAAAGAGCTAACATCTACGCTGCTGGTCTCTCCCTCTATATCTTGCACTTGAGACAGGATTCCTTTGAGCTCCTCTCGTTTCCTCAGATTTTCAAAGATTTCCATTGCTTCTTTCACATTTCCCTTCATGATCTCGTCCTTGTGGACAGAAAGCCTTTGTAGTCTTTCATCATTTGTCTCCTTTACTTTCTTCTCTCTTAAAACAACTTTATCCTCGAGTTTCGGTTGCTTTTCGTTGAGGTCATTGGTCTTTGACGTTTGCTGTGCGTCGTATTCTATCTTGGGAGGTGATTTGTATTGTTGAGCAGTGGTTTTGTTGGCTTGTTTATGGTCACTAACAGTGTCATTTATCACTTTTACCTTCTTGGACAACAAAGGGGCTCTTTTGTCTAGAGCGTCACTTTCCTTTCTTTCAAAGTTCTGCAGAGCAGCCTGCAAGCTCATGTTCATTTCATGTTTACCATCTTCTGCATAATTCTTCATGCACATTTCTATCTCCTCAGCTGCATTTATTTTCTGTACCACATTTCTCTCCATTTCCACTTCAGTGCTGTTCGACTTCATGACTTGGCAGTCTGATTTGCTCCCGATAAGTGTTTTCTTTGTCTTCTGAGCTTTTGAGTCCGTTGGTAGACGTTCACTTGTTTGATTTGAGTCTTGTGATGCTTCAGTACAGTTTTTGTGGGAGGTTTCATGTAAGGTCTCTTTACTGATTTCGCCATATGTTGTGGTTCCTTGTAGTTTATCGGGAGAGGGCGTAGGAAACTGTGTGCTTTGTTTTGGAGGAATCACTGCGCTTTTTATGTTGCCTTTAATGTGGCAAGCGACTTCAGGAGCAGCTAAAATATTCGGTTCTTCTACAACTACTGACTTTGTCCATTGTGGCTTTGGCGGTAAAGCTGGCTTCTGCTCCTGCGGTTTCTCACTTGTCTTTTGAGGGAGTGGAGGTGGAGTTACACTCACAGAGCTGGATGATTTAGAGTTCCCATTTGCTACAGGGTTGGGTGTTGAATTCTGTGTTGTAAGGGATGGTTGTCCTTCACAGGTTACTGAAATTGAAGGAGACAATATTGTGTCAGATGGAGGCATAGACACCACAACACACTGCTTCTTGCTCCTCCCTGAACAAGCCTTCCCTGAATTCCTGTATATCATTGCAGCTTTATAGTCTCCTTTGGATATGTTTACACTAGACTTCTCAAGAGATTGCAGAGCCAACTGGACATTACCTCTTACGATATCTTCTTTATCTAGGAGCTTCTGCTCTGTAGCTGCACTCTGCAGAGACCTAATAGATGCCTTCACATCTCCTCTGATAACTTCTTCTGTCTCATCTTCTGTTGTCTGACCATTACACCCACAGCTCACAAAAGGTGGCAATGATTCTGGTGCACAATGACTGACTATGACTGCACTTTGTTGACAAGCCTCAAAGGAAACATGGCTTTCCTGATCTTTCTCTGCATCACTGACCTTTGGATAAGTCTTGATTTGCTGGCATCTGGAGGAAGACGAACACGTAGATTGCGTCACTGCGGAGGAGCTTTCCTCTTGTGCCGTGACATTCAGGTTGTATATTTTTCCAGGGACAATGACTTCGCGGTCCAAATTCATGCTTTGCTGCTTAGCCATTTCAAGGGACTTTTTAGCCGCTTTCACATCTCCGGATATAATGACCTCTTTTTGTGCTTGGCTTCCTTCTATTTCAGGTTCTGACAAGTTCATGTCATAGATAGTTCCGGGTTTAATGATCTCCCGCTCCACAGACATGCTCTGTTGCTTTGCACGTTCTAATGACTGCATTGTTGCCTTGATGTCTCCAGCCACAATTTCCTCTTTTTCCACCATGACAGGTTGCTTTACTGCAAGTTGTTGCTTTGCTGATAAGATATCCCCAGGGATTATTTCTTCTTTTGGAGCGCAGTTTTCAACACTGAGAGAGCACTCTGACGAAAACACTTTTTTGGTGTTCTTTACATCCCCTGGCAAAACATCAGAAATGGTTCGCTCTACCTGCTCTTTTTGCTGACAGAGACTTCTCTTTGCTTCCTTCACATCCCCTTGAACTATTTCAATGTGCTCCTCAGCCAGAAGGCTGTGATCAACTTCATCTCCTGTTGTGTCGGTATGAAGACTTTTCAGATAGTGCAGGTCTCCTTTCTCAATGCAACTTTTGTACAGATTCACATTTCCCTTTTCATTTTCATCCACTCTACACGATGCTGCAGTCCTCTGACTATTGGCAGTAGCTAACAGATTTCCAATCGTAGACTTTACGTCTCCCTTCTCTATAACTTGACTCTCGGTTTTGGCTTCAGAATTGCAGATGAGTGAATAAACTGACATCTCTGCTTGCCCGTCCACAGTCTCTTGCATTATGATTCCCTTTTTCAAATCCTCATCTTGGACAAGCAATTCATCGATCATCTGGACAATGTTTTTTACTCGTTGATCCCTCTCGACGTTGATAGTTGTGTCTGACTGGTAGACTGGAAGTTCTACTACTGTGGTATTCACCTTACCCTTCTCCACTTCTCTAAGAAGACTAACTTGGGGCTTCAGCGTTGGTTTGAGTAAGAGTTGTAACATGATGTTCCTGATGTTACCCCCAACAGCCTCTTCTTTCTGGATTTGAACACCTTCATTGCTTTCAAGCAGATATTTTGCCATGTTAACATTTCTGCTCTCAGTTGCTTCTATTATGATGCCGCTTGAGTGAACAAAAGTCATTTGGTACAGATAGGACAGGGTGTCAGCAACAGTGTTGGCAGTGATTTTGTCCAGTGGAGTGGTCTCAAAGAGCCATGTGGTGCACTTCACATCAGATTTTGATATCTCCTCCTCGGTACCTTGCACTGATGTGTCCTCAGGCTCCTTGATCTTGTCCAGTGGCTGTGATTCAAACAGCCAAGTGCTGCGTTTCACATCTCCTTTCTGGCTGTCTTCTCTGTGGACCGTTTTTACTGGACCTTGCTCCTGAGGTTCCCCTTTCAGACTGTCAATGCTTTGATTCTCAAAGAGCCAGGTGGAGGTCCTGACATCACCTCGCTGGACGTCAGTGACACTAACCATTCGCATGAACTTCTGGCACGACTGCTCAGATTCAAATATCTGTTTACTGAGTTGCACATTACTGCTTCCCAAGTCTTCGATGACCTTGACAGACTGCTCATCGCGGCTGGTAAGGGAGTCCAAAGGTTGTGTCTCAAACTTCCATCTGGCTGATTTGACATCTCCTTTCTTGACATCTTCTTGGGTAACAGCTCGGATCACGTAAACTTCCTTCTCTGCCTTGATGGCGTCAAGGGGTTTTGTCTCAAACATCCACCTTGCTCCTTTTACATCAGCACTCATTACCTCCTCCTTTTTCACAGTTGTAACTTCATGAAACTGGCCCTCTTTGTCTCTGATGGCATACAGTGGCAGGGACTCAAACATCATGGTGCTCGACTTTACGTCGACACTGCTCACAGGCTGTTCCACAGAGTCTGACTTCTGTTCAAGGGGTTGGTCGTGGATTTTGTCCAGTGAGGAGGTTTCAAATATAAACTTTTTGTTCTGTACATCACCCCCCTCTGCGCCACTGACTCTCTGAATGTTTGTATCCTCATTGTCCTGATTCATCTGGTTCATGGGGCGGTTTTCAAACATCCAGGTAAATTTATGTACGGAACCTTTTTCGAGGTGTTCGTCTTGGTTCTGATCATCAGATGTTGTCGCCATTTCTGATCCAATTTCATCGAGGGACTGGGATTCAAAAAGTTCTTTGACGCGTGAGACATCTCCAGACTGAAAGTTGACCTGGCTGACACATCTCACATCTTGTTCAGACTTTGCATCCTTTCTTATTCTGTCCAAGGTTTCCGTTTCAAAAACATGTTTGACTGTTTGAACAGCAACCTCCGATTTGACAGAATCCCGTATGGTGTTGCACAGCTTCAAATTGTACTCTTCGCCATCTTTGATGCTGTCTAGAGGCTGTGATTCAAAAAGCCAAGTAATGGACTTGACATCGGTATTGTCAATGGCTTCTTTATCATTTACTTTTTCTGATTTGTCATACAGAATGTCCATTGGTTTTGTCTCAAATAACCATGTGCAGTTCTTGACATCACCTTTACGATGTTCCAGTTCTACAGAAGCATCCTGCTCTGTCTGGTTGAACTTGGAATGGATCCCATCTATTGTCTGGGTTTCAAAAAGCCACTTTGCCATCTTGACATCGCCCAGCGTATCCTCCTGTCTGGTGATGCCTTTGATTACCTCAACATTTCCTTTTCCCTCTGCAAGCTCGTCTAAAGGCTTGGTCTCAAACATCCACTTATAGTTTTGGACCTTCCCTTTGATGGATTCTTCTCGGCTGACTGTTGTGACCGTATGGAGGTTTCCAGAGCTGTCCTTTATTGCATATAAAGGAGTTGTCTCGAACATCGCTTTGTTACCTTTTACGTTTCCTGCTGCAATAGCTTTTTCCTCTTCAGTAATCTCTTCATCAGAATGAGCAATTTTGCTGAGAGGAATTGTTTCAAAAAGATTTTTGAATCCCTTAACATCGCCTTTTTCAATCTCTTGTTCCTTGGATGAGGTGTTCTTTTGAATACTGCAGCTCTCAAATATTTGTTTTTTGCCTTTTACTTCTCCTTGTTCGTCAGCTGAAAGGGTAACTTTCTTCAGACGCCCAACTTCATAGCTATCGCTAAGGGTCTCCATGGGTTGAGTTTCAAACAACCACAGAGAAGTCTTGACATCTCCCGCAACGATTTCTTCCTTTTCCAAAGACTTTTCTGCAGAGTCTCCTTTTAGTGCTGCCAAGGGCTGCATCTCAAAGAGCTTCCTCTTGTTCAGGACATCGGCCTCTCCGGCGCATTCAGCCGCCGTTCCTTCAAACTTGTCCACTCCCACGACCTCTTGTATTGTGTCAAATCGCTGAGTTTCAAACATCCACCTCTTTTGGTCAACTCCTCCTCCGTGCCCCTCTTCCAGAGATATACCCCGAATAATTTTCACCCCATCAGTTCCCTTATTAATCAGGTCCAAAGGCTGGGTTTCAAAAAGCCAACGGGCAGTGCTGATGTTGCTGCTGTTGATCTCCTCCCTGCAGATGGATTTAATCTCATGGATATTGCCACTGTTGTCTCTGATGGCACAGCAAGGTTCTGCCTGAAAGAGTTTTAAAGTCTTTTGGACGTCTCCTTTCTGCTCCTGAAGCTCAGATCTCAGTTTGAGGAAGCTATGGTCTTCTATGGAGTCGCAGCGTCCCAAGTCGCTCAATGGTTTGGACTCAAAAAGCAGCCGAGCCCCTTTCACATCTCCTGGCTGGATGGGTTCTTTCAGCACTGCTTCGACCAGTTCACCCTCTTCGATTTTTGATTTATTTAGAGAATCTAAGGGCTGGGACTCAAACAGCCACGTTGATGTTCTCACATCCCCTCTGACAGACGTCTGTCTTTTGGCAGACATTTGTTGGGTGCTGTCAATGTGCTCAAACATGGAGGAGGTGCCTCTGACGTTTCCACCTTTTAACTCCTCATCATCCAGCAGCTTCTTGGTTTCATGAGGATCCCCAATGTTGTCCATAGTCCAGTTCTCAAAGATCCACCTCATGGACTGCACTTCACACTGATAAGCTGCGTCCGCTGCTTGAGTGTTTTCTGACTGCACTGCCTTCATTATCTCATCGTCAGCGACGTCATCGAGACTTGCCCTTAGGTCCGGGTGGATGTGTTTAAAGAGCCTCTTTAGCTCACTCTTCTGCCGTTGCTGGTAGAACGTGGAAAAGGTTTCTTTGGGTGGAGGCAGAGGCAGGCTACTTAATGCTGAAGGCCCTTCGTAGTCGAGGGGTCTCGGTGGTACGGGAGGAGGTGGGGGGAGAGGCAGGTTGTCTTCATCATGAGATGATTGTGAGACTGTGATTTTCCTGGCTGCTTCAGCCATCTTTAAATGAAACACAGATGGGAGTAATATTGTCAGGTTTCAGTAATCAAAAACCGTATTAGTTAAGGTACGTGCAAATATTATAATGGCATGCGTTTTAGTAAGTGAAGCCATACTTTACCTTTGTCTATGCTCGCTTGATGTTTTTCACAGCAAACCATCCTCTGTCACACCAGGGTTAACAAAACACTTCATAGCTGTTAGTAAGCAGACATCGCACAGACACCTAGTCTATACTGCAAGTGCACTAAGTTAATAACTAAATGTCTGCCTTTGGAAATATAAATCTCATTAACTTAGTTTTTTTGGCCACTTGGGGGGCAGCGTAATCAAACCGCAAACACAACACTGATATATTATCACCTTTTTAATAGCTACCTTATTAAGAAACACTAACACATCCAGCGGAGGCGGAGCACCATTACCACTAATTTGAAGTTTGGTGACCTGGCAACTGTAAGTCCAATATTCATTCTCCTTTTATCTCTGTTTTTGGTCTCCACCAACTCCTGAATATGTGGTTAAGAATATCTGAATCTGTAGAGATTTTTTGCTGGAATCATCACTGATGATAGCAATGCGACTGAACCAAAATAGTTAATAGATAACAGCAGATTAATTGTACATGACTCCTACGACAGGTCTGGACCACTCATAAATTGTGTTTGTACCAAAGAGAAAATTCAAAATACGAGAAAATTGGTGAATGCAATAAGTACAATGCATGCTCATGGGGAATCTCTTGTTGGATCTCTAAGTTAAAGAGTATGGTCTTGACCTGCTCTATATGAAAAAGTGTCTTGAGATAACTTCTGCTATGATTTGACATAAAAATAAATTGAATTGAAGTTCTCCTAAATCACTCATACAAGCCTCTTAAGAACGAATCTGTCCGAACGAGTGGTTCTTGCATGAGGCCCGATGTTTACATGATGGAGCCCATTGAGAGTTTCAGTTTCTGGTTTAAAGAAATCTGCAATACTAATGGTGTGCTCTGGGTGTTATGCATTACTGCGAAATACATTACTAGTCATTGTGTGTTGATTGTAATGCCGAGGCCATGGGAAAAGAATAATTATAGGATACTATTATGTTGCGTCATGAGTTCTTGAATGTAGGTCAAAGGTTAACTGTCTTTAGTCATACAAGCAATATAAGAGTCAGTTATATACACAGCACACATACTAACAGCACCAACACACTGTAGTAAAGGATGCTAAGTGAACTATACAGTACCTTACTGTCTTTAGCCCTCGTTCCTGGAGTACTGACGGATTCCTGTTGAACAACAGAAAAATAAAGTGTCATTTAGATCAGTTTGGATCATAAGTTACATCAATTTCTGTAAAAGTATATATTATCACTGTGCTGCACATAAAGCATGCAATAGATTTATTGTAAAATGTTGAGTCGCTCCCATTGAGACGGAGCATTGTGGTCATTCCCTAGTGGAGCCCTTGACCTCGGTGTGTGGGGAGGAATGAGAGGCATTTCAGGAACTCACTGGTTGTGCTGAGCCTCCTGTGGAGTCGATAGCTGCTGCTCTTGACAGATAGAGAGCCGATCTGTCTCTCACTGAGGAGTTAGTAGATATCCTGTCTCTGCTTTGTCTTGTCGGAGTGCCCCCCTTAGTCAGCGATGGACTATATTTATCATCTGCAACAGAAAAGACAAAGTAAATCCAATATATCTATCTAAAATATTTAAATTTTTATATCAGTAACGTAACAATAACTGACGTTAAAATAACTTTTGGATGGTATCTTATGTGCTATAGTTTAGATTTGTTGCGCACACTAGTAAAAGTAGGACTCAGATGTGTCCCGAAATAAGAGTGTGTCAGGTGCCAGCAACAAGTGATAACACTGTGTGTGTATATTTATAGTGATGTAGGAAACTTTCTTATCACTGTTGCAGCTCCCTGTTAACTTGTGGAAACTATTCCATCTGCAACAGGCCTATGGCATCCTAACAGGGATTCTGAGTAGCTTGGGGGACTTAATTATTTAAATGAACCTACATATGATAGTGAGTTTACGAAGGCTTTGATCCCAGTAGCTGACGGGACAAATAGGCCCACACAGCCTGCCTGCCTGCCTGCTGCCTGTGACCATCACCAAACTGCATGCCAGGGACTGACCATGAAGCCCAAGCAGAAAAAAAAAAAAACAGCAACTGCTAGCTCAGCTGGAGTGACACAGATTGTTTTCACATTGTTCGTGTGAGCTCTCTGCCATCAAACCGTCAACACCTGACCAAAGGAATGCGCCTGCCTGACCCCATGAAAAACATGGAAATGATCTCAGCTTGGTGTGAGTTAGTTCACCTGGTTGTTTTACTCAATGCAATAATACAGTTCTTTGATTGACTGAATAAAGCAAATGTCCTCAGTAGGTATCAGCTGAAGACAGGTGATCAGTTTGAGTAAAGAATATGGTAGATGTGTTAAATCAACGTATCCTCATACAACGGTTCGCATGATATCTTAGGAAAAGTTATTCCTCATTTTTCGTGCGTTTTCATACAAATGTCCAGCAACATGTGACACACGTGTCAATTCCCACTCCAGTCTTTTCAAAATAAATTTCTGTCTTCACAAGTTTAGGCAACAGAACGACTAAGTTTAGGAAAAGAACGTGGTTTGGGTTAAAATAACACCGAAAATAGTGTAACTTAAGTACAGAAGCAGCGTGACAAAAACGACTCAGTTAGGTTGAGGAAAAGATCGTGGTTTGGGTTAAAATAACATCTGAAGTTACGTAACTTAAGTACGGAAGTTGCGTAACAAAAACTACTTAGTTTGGTTTAAGAAAAGATCGTGGTTTGGGTTAAAATAATACTTACATAACTTAAATACGGACGTTACGTGACAAATAAATCAACGTTGACTTCTAGTTTCACACGGGATGTGAACACTGGCCTCCTGGGTGAAAGTCTGGTGTTGGATTACATACAAAATTATTTACTGGGATATTACAGTGCATTACTATTTGTAGGTTTAGCAACGAACGGTGTATGAGACCAGCCTGGTTAAATTCAGAGCGTATTTCAACAACAACAGCACTGCGAATAATATGACCAGAGGTCACAAGCCATCCGGCTGTAACTAATGGCCAGATTTGAACACACACCTCCCCTTTTCACACCGTAAGCCCTCGCAGGACAAAAGGATGGACCAGCAAGCTGGCGCCTCTCACGAGTCCGGACTTAAACTATTTTCATAGATGGGTGAGCAGACAGAATGAGGCAACCGAGCGCCGTGCGTGTCCCGTTGAGGTCCTCACCCACTAAACCGAGAGGTCAACTTCATCACTTATCATCACCGTACTGCACACTCACACACACATGCTTGTATCAATAGCTTGAGAAATATTGATTTGTAAAATCCACTTGCTGCCAAATTAAAAGTGACTCAAAGCGTCATTGACGTTTGACACCTCTCTCTGTGATACCCACACGTTCAAAGCGATGTCTACTGACATCTCTTTGATCATTTGGTTCATTCTCCAGGAATGAAGAGGAGCTATTAGCGGCGCAGTAATGCGGGGGCGTTTTGGGCCGCTGGCAGCTGTACAAATGATGGTGAAATGCAGTTGGTATTTGTTCCTCACCACCACCACCACCACCACCACCTTCACCACCGTCAGCTGTTGGCGATTGTAGCCACATTCACAGACTGCAATGAAAGCCAGCATGCCAAAAGGCTGCTCACACCGGAGGGCCCCAAACAGCACATCACACCACTGAGTGTGTTACACCAGTCAATAAAAGATGTATCTGTATGTTCCTTGTTGCTTTTATGGCACATATGCCGTTTTTCATATCATAGTTCATCATGACTCTTGTGATGATAGAAAGACGGAAAGCTATAGACCGAGTGATCCTGTTGTCTGACCTCCCATTCCAGACATTTCTAAGGATAAAGGGCTGAAAATGTATAGCCACTTAAGACTTAATGAGGATGCCAGCATTGTAGTCACAACACTTCAATTTGTGACCTTGATTGGCTCTGATATCACTCATAAAGAAATAGACAAAAATAAGAGCAAAACGGAAAGATCATCATAGTTTTAAGCTAAATTAATCTTGGAAAAGTATTTGGTTTCTCTGTGACTTATCATCGACACACTGGCACAATATTAAACTTTACTTTATCTTAAAATTTTGAATAATGTGACACTGAAATAAAAGCAAAAAGCATCCACTCCACTCCACGTTCATTCACTTATAATACAGATCAATCACGTCAGTCAGAATAACGAAAAAAAATACTGATTTAAGTAGCTTTCTCAGTCATTACTATACAGTATATTTTACATTTACCTCAGTTTCCTCCATTTCAATAAACTTAATACTCATGATACTCACTAAAATACCATCCAGCGTTGTTCTCTGTCTCTTCCCTGTGTATCTCCGCTGTGCTGGATACTCTCAAAGCCCCTGTGATGTGGGATACAGCCTGTCTCCTCTCTGCTTCTCACTGTGACTGGACTCTCTCTACTCCTGTGGCCTCTGTGACAGCTGATTTTTATCAGAGCCCGCTGTCCCAGTGGAACACTTTGGCTATTTTGGGAGGGTGGGCCGGCGGCTGCTGCTACTCGGCTGAGTCAATCACCTCTGTTAGTCACTGGAAGGACTGGGGCTCCCCTCCGCCTCCCATTCCCATTGCTACATTGTCACCCACTATAACGGGCACTGGGTGGGACCTGCAGTATCTGTGTCAGCGGGTGTTTGGTGGGCAACATTAAAAAAAAAAGACATGGCAACACTTAATTTTACAGGTCCACAAATTTCATGGTAATTAGGTGATAATTAGCAAGTAACCTATTTGAAATTTCTTTGGAATTACTTCCAAATTACCCCAATATTTACCTAAAAAATTATTGAAAATTACTTTATTATAAACATTTTTTAATAATTATATGCTAAAATAGCATATATTGGTTAAAATAGGGCCCTTGGGCTCGAGAAGCGACTTATTGTCTACACAAATGTAACCTGTTAGCTAATGTAATGATTCAGGGAGTTTTTTAAGAAATTTCAAATAAGTTATTTGATAATTATCATTTATTTACCGGCAGACATGGAAATAAAGCATATCAATTAACTTTGTATTCTTTAAATTCTTCTTCTTTAAATGTATTAAATAAATTACCAGCTATTTATTACTGCTTATTGGGAAAAAGCGGAAAATAATTATTAAATAATATTTATAATAGATATAAAATAATAAAAAAAAGTCCAGTGTCAAGTCAAGACAGCCAAACAAAGTAATTTTCCATACATTTTGAGGTAAATATTAGGGTAATTTGGTAATAATTTAAGAGAAATTTCAAATAGGTTACTACTAATTATCACCTAATTACCATGAAATTTGCGGACCTGTAAAATGAAGTGTTACCAAAGACATACTGAAAGTCCTGTTTTAGTAAAGTGGTGCACTGATAAGGCTGCTAAGGTGACTATTTCATATTAGTATTGTCACATATCTTGAGCTAGTAGACTATAAAATGATTATCTAGGGTTTGAAATGTAATTTGTAGCTGAAGTTTTAAATATTTTCATATGTTTAGGAAAGTACATAATTTTTGTCAGTAATCCTCAGACATTCTACTAGAAATACCGTAGATGTCGCATTCCTCTCTGTGTCTTATTCACACCCGACACATCTCAGGGTCACAGTGTCAAGTACGATAAGCTGGCTCTGTATCAGTTCCAGGACACAGAGAGGCATGGCTCAGAGGGCCAAGGTCTGCGTCACGGTCAGAGCCGTCAGCAACAGCCTAACTTCTATCTTGAGCGCGTAAGCCAAACGCATAGTTATGCATTTACACTGCTACATCCTCGTCTTTATTTAGCTGTTTTCCCTGCAACTCCCAGGGCCAAAGAACACAGAGGTCAGTGTTTACCCAACTCTGTCGGGTGTGACGGCCCCTCTGTGTTTGGATCCTCTGCTGCGTCTGTGCTTTCTCTCTCCAGGGCTGCACACCGGATGAGTGTAATCAGCGGCATGGGACACACCTGGGCCCGGTGTGCTCCGTGCTTAAAAGCCTGAGTATGCAGCAGTCTGTGGTCGACAGATCTGCTCTCACCTCATACCTCTGTGCTTTGGTTTTTGGTTCCTTTTCCTTGTTTTTACAGCACAACATCCATGCAGCACATTTTCACACATCCACTCCCTACACTACTGACTCTACAGATTTCTCCCATACATTGTTTTGACTTACCTTTTACGTACTATTTGGTTAATAAGTCACTTTATTTCTTCAGTATACCCGTGTGTCTCCTGTTTTCGTCACAGTTCTAGAGCCGGGCTGTGACACGGGATGTACACTTTAAATACCTGAGGCCTGGCATTTTTACTCTCGTAACTTAATCTAGATTGATATACTTGATGTGTGGGGATGCTCAAGCACTTTTTTTGACAAATGGATAAATATATCTGCTACATATTTCAAAGAGCATGAACACAAACTTTGACTTCCTCAAAGATCAGTGACAGCCATCTTAATTTCCAAAAGTTTTCAATGGTCCTATGAAGTGAGGACAACTGAGTGTGACCTGTGGCACCAAAATACAACAGTGATCTCATGCCTTTGAGGGAACCCTGGCACCGTACGCATTTTCCCCATCAGATCTCAGTGACGATAACCATGTAATACAGCACCACTGCTCACCATGTGAGTATCTGGAAGCTCTGGCAGAAGACTCTGGGAGTCCATTCATGGCCTTTACTCCTTCCACCTGGGCGGCTCTCTGTGGATAAACATATAGTTTGGTGAAGACAGTTACAACACACCGTTTTTTGGTGTTTCTCGTGTCAAGGGCAGCAACCTCCGGGTCTGAAAAGTGAAGCCAATGTGGAAGTGCCTTAAACTTGCAGAAAGAATCATGGATTGCATCACTGAGCACAGTCAATGTAGTAAAATCTAGTATAAAAAATAACATGTATACCTGAACTCACATACCTGAATGGCTGTATCCTTTAAAGCGGTGTTGTGACTCGTCCAGTCCTGCAGAGGGCAGTCTCTCCCTGTGTTAGTGCCGGTGGCAGAGGCCGAGTTGAGCCGATGGCTGCTGTTGAAGCTTTGCTGCAGGGTGGCCTTGGACTCAAACAGGGCACACAGAGCTTTGGTGCCAGAAGACTCCTTCTGAGGGAGGAAGTCCATGGAGCGACTCCTGGATAGATCAGAGCTTCTTCCAGAGCCCCAGACGGCCACATTCTCCAGCCTCCTCCATCGATCGTCCACACAGCTGTCTGACACCTGGAAGCAACAGCTGATTTTTATGTGTGTTTTCGGGCAGTGTTGTTGTTCACATTTATTACTCAAGATGAAAATAAGAAAAATAAAATGATGCACTACCTGGAGTTTATGCTCCTCTTTTTCAATACTCCTCAGGTCAGCACAGCTTTGGTATCTGTTTGAACACATTAAGAAATGTTTAATTTGACACAAAAAATGGTGCTCCAGAGTCCGAGATCAGAACTGCGTCCATAACAACGGCCTGTTATAAAGAAATAACAGACCGTAAAACGCCATAATTGAATCAGAATCGACTATTCAACAAAGCAGTGTAATAAAATGCTATATGTGTATGTGAATGTGCACATATTGTGCAGAACTTACTTTTGCACCAGCTGAGACACAGACTTCCTGTCCCAGCGGGTGGGAGCTGGCATGACCCATGACCTCTCCTGAACCCCAGAAAGGCTCTTCAGAGACTGGGTCCTCCTCAGGCCAAATGGCTCCATAGCAGTCCCTCTAACAGCAGCTAAAATAAGGAAATCTTACAGTAACAATGTGTGGCAACAACCTGGAATCGCCTTATTATTGTGTGTTAAAGGAACAGTGTAGGATATGGCATATCTAGCGGTGAGGTTGCAGATTACAACTTCTCCCGTGTGCCAAGTGCGTAGGATTGCTATGGGGGCCGACGCGAAAACGCGAATGGCCCTGTCTAGAGCCAGTTGTTGTAAGAGTAGAGTGCGTAGAGTGTGTGTGTGTGTGTGTGTACGTGGGAAGTGAGTGGTGAAGCAAGAGAGAGAGCGGCGGCGACGGGAGCGAGTAACGTTATCGACTCCGGCCCAAGCAGGAAAAGTTAAGTGTTTGGTTTGTCCGTTCTGGGCTACTGTAGAATCATGGCGGACTCCGTGGAGAGGACCTGCTCCATATGTAGATATAAACGGCTCATTCTAAGGTAAAGAAAACATGACAACTCTTATTTTCAGGTGATTATACACTGAAGAAAACATACTTATTAATATTATATTCCATTTCTGCCAATAGATCCCCTTAATTGTTACACACTGATCCTTTAATGCAAAATACAAAATATTCGTAACAGAATATATATGACTTGTAAATGCTAATGATTGGAGGAGCTTATTGTCACATTAAGAGCAGAAAAGATGAAAATTTGTTCTTTCTACATCCTGACTAAAATTCAAGCATGCAGCTGAAGTTTAACTTCATTTGAGTTATTATATAACAGATTGTCACACTGACAGTCATATGACTCTGTTAATGTTTATGAACTCTGGCACTCAGACAGCAAACCCAAATTTGCTCCTCAGTGCGACTGTTTTATTGTACAATCAATATATGATTATATTGTTGCTAAAAGACCTGCCATACTCTCAAAAAAAGAAGAAAAAGTTACAAGATCTACATTTTAAACAGAGAAATCTACTTTCAAATTCATATTCTATAAAGTCATGCATCATGGTAAATAAACAAGCTACAAAGCAGAATACAGTTACTATATAGTCATTGCGAATAAGGTTACACTACCACTCTGTCTGCAAAATCAAAAGAATATTCAGCCCCATACCTGAAGAGAAGGAGCAGGAGTCTCCTGTGCATCTCTGTCACTTGTGGTTTAGGAGCATCTCTCACAAGACACAGCAATTTCTAGTGGCCAAAGTCCTTCAACACCTTGTGATTCCAGGCTTCCGGATACGAGATCTGCCACCATAAACTCACCTGATACATTTCTCTGATGGAAGTTTTTTATGCAAAGCAGATCATAAAAATAAAATTCATCTCTCAGTTTTTTGTTTTTTTTCTGTTTGGTATTTAAATGCTAATGACCGTGATGACAGTGTGATGCATTAAAAAACACTGAGAAACCAGAGAGCAGACCTGCCTGTTCTGCGACAGCTGCTCCAGTCAGATGCCAGTGTTGAAATGCCTGGCATACCCACTCTGTTACAGTATCTCATGCCAAAACTCAGAGCAGCGGCATTTTATCTGCACCTCACATGTTGTCCACTTCATTACAGCAGCAGGAGTCACATTCATTCACCTCACACACACTGCTGTTCAGTTGCTACTGCTATCCTGCCAATACACTACATTATCCAATGCACAGAAAAAGCTGACGCTGCATGATGAGGATTACAGTCTGCTAATCATCAGTGGATGTGCAATTCTACATAACTGTTAGTTGGCACATGAATTATATACATCAATAAGTCAAAGAGAATCTGAGTGCCCCTCAAACAATAAAACAAGGATTAAATAGCCTTATGGTTTGAAACCAGATGGTTTGGTTGGCTTTTTTCATGTGTTATCCCAAAATGCTGATGCTCCACAATTAGCTGTTTATTATGCCCAGAAATATTATTGTATTGGTTATCTTTGGATGTTTTAAATGATTAATTTACAGTCATAATTTTTTTTAGGGAAAAGAAATAATTTTATTCTGCACCTTTTTAAAGAATCTGTGGATGTATTATTTTTTTGAAATATTCGTCTTGTTATGGTCAGAGGGATCATGACAGATCTCTGGGTTGCAGGTTTCTCTGAGCCTTGCTCATCAGGAGCCATTGGTGGCACCTGTGATCACCCTCAGCTGTTGATAATCAGCCTGGCTGGGAGGCTATATAAGCAGGTTGGCTGCACCCTGCTCGTTTGGTTGTGTGTCTGCAGAGGGTCAACACCTTCAGTTGGCTCTCTGTGTCTGTGTGATTTTGTGGGTTTTGTGGAGTTTTGATTTTGAGTGTGCACATCTTTAGCCAGCCTCTACTTCTCTTTCTGTGTCCCCGCTCAGTGACTCACAACTTACATTTCATATTGGTCCGATACCTTTTTTGTTGGTCTATCATTTTTGGTAGATTTAGTGGGCGTCTGTGGGGAGTTATATTCCCACAGTTTCCTTTTAGAAACCAAGGGACCCTTTAATTATTATTTCTGTGTGCAGTTTTTTTAAGACCTTTAAAAAGCCAGATATTTCTCATGAGTTGGTAGAGACCAAAGCACAGCTAAAAGGAGAGTGAATATTAGACGCGTGGACAGAAACCCTAGTCCAAATGCGCTAATGTTGCTCCGTAACTACTGGATGTGTAAATTAAAAAAAACAGTTTGCCAGCACATTTGCCACATCAAACTAAAAGGTTGTTTGCCCCGTGTTTCTGCTGCCCCAAATCAGTTAATGCAGGCGTTAGCTTATTATTTTAGAAGGCCATATTGCATTGTTTTGCTGACATGGAGCATGACATGGAGCATGACATGGAGGGTGATATTAGACGGATATAGGCTGTATTTTGTTTGTGCTTGGCTGCCCGCTTCATGTTATGCATTCTTACGAGGCCTGTAGTCTAACACTATTCTTTGCTGTGGTTGCATTTCACATTAGAGCTTAAATTGTTGTCATTCAGCATCACAAGTAATGTTGCTTTCATCTGACCACATGACTTCTCATGAGCATTTAGTGGAGAAAATGGTTCATTCATTCCCTCATGGAGAAAAACACACCACTGCTGTTTTTTGGCCTTAATATCATTTAACAGCCAGGAGATGGAGCCAGAGCAACATTTCTGCCTCCATCTATATCAGATGTGGTTAAAGGGCATCAGAACTGCTGAACACAACATTGTTGTTATACTTAACAGTTCGGCAGGTGAGTGCACATGTGTACATGGCAGCTATTTTAGACCGGGGTTGGTTTGCACACTTTTCACTCTGCCGTATTTCTCTTATGTTAGAATATTCTAACCAGCAGCAAATGAAAGTCTCAGCTATAAATAAATATGTTTTAATGCACACAAATGTTTTCTAAAATTGGGGGATTAAAGTCTTGTTGTGCATTTGTGCCAACCAGCCCCATCACACGGTTTGTTGGCACAATGTTAAAATGCAATAGTTGCAAAAATGAAGCACTTACTTTCTATACTATAAAACATTCAGATGTTTTAACTTAGTAGATGAGTGCAGGTCAAGAAAGCGAACATTTTGATTCTCCCTTTTTGTTTCTGTGACCTGCAAAAGGACCAGAAAGTAGCTGTGTGCCAACCGACCCCGGTCTCCCCTACTAAAGGATTGTTCTAATGCACTTATAAAGTATCACAATGAACCTTAATGCTTTTAATTTTCAAGTTATTTATTGTCTTATGCACAATTACAGAGAAGCAGTCGTTGGCAATAAAAATCTTCCTCACGCTCCCTCCAACAATGCTCATTAAATATGTATAAAAAAGATAATCATGCAAGTAAAAAATATTAGAATCTAAGAAATAAAATAGTGCAGAAGTCAAAAGGGAAAAAATATAACATGTGAAATATAAAATAATATATATTTGTGGTGAACAGTAATTGCAAAATGAATAAACTGAATGTAAACAGGAATAAATGTTTATGCGTAATGAGAAGTAATAAATATATTTATACAGAGATGCAAACAGGTTGTAAAACAGTAAGTAAAAGTATATAGAGGTAAAGTGACAATATAATGGTAAAAAAATATTTTTACAAACACATGAATACATGACCAGTGGAGTCAGACATCAGCGAGAGAAGTGAGAAGCCCACCCTGTGTCTAACAGTTGTGTTGTCAGCCTTTAATGCATGTGTTTTGCCAGCTGCAATGGAAGAAAAGAGAGGCAATCAGTGGGTGATTGAGCATGTAGAGGAGGTGGTGGGGGGGGGGGGGGGGGGGGCGGGGGGAGTCAGACAGTCTCACCCACACAGCTCAGTACTGGGCCCAACAGCTGAGAACAGAGCAGGTCTCCTTCCTCCCGCTGCTGCTGCTGCTGTGTGCTCCTGCAAAAGCCTCACATGGAGCCACATGTGACAGCCAACACCACCAGCAGAGTACACTGTGCTGGAAGAGCACGGGAGCTCCCACTGCACGGCTGACAGCCAGATGCAATAAGTGGCTGTAGATGAGAACAGGCACACTTCTTCTTCAGTACACACAACTTTTGTCAGTCTGCAATAATGGACGCATAATGAAACAACAGAGACGTCAAGAGAAATTCGTCATTACTACATTCCTTCAGGGAAAATGCCTTTTGGGTCCACATTGCATCACACAGGCCATTTTGTAAGTTTGTAAGAAAGGTCACCACAGCTCTCTGGCTAATGTTGACAAGAGGCTCATTGTTGAAGGGGGGAATGTCAAACCCAATCACACAGCTGCTTGGCTGTTACAGCTTGCGCTGCTCACATGCAGCGAGATAAGATCACTGCTGTTGAAAGTTGTGTAACCTACTTTGCACTCTGGGCTGCAGCTTGACTTGCTTTTGCAACAATACTGTAAAAGTGATAATGCATGGATGGTGTTATGTAGGGATACAAAATGGACTTATAAGAAAATATTGTATAATGTAAATAAAAAATATATGTTATAAATTATATTATAAATTATTATAAACTAGGGCCGTCAATCAATAGAAATATTTAATCACGATTAATCGCAAATGAATCGCTCATTTTTTATCTGTTCAAAATGTACCTGAAAGGGAGATTTGTCAAGTATTTAATACTATTATCAACATTATCAATATGCTTTATGCATATGCATGTATATATTTATTATTAGAAATCAATTAACAACACAAAACAATGACAAATATTGTCCAGAAACCCTCACAGGTACTGCATTTAGCATAAAAAATATGCTCTAAATCATAACATGGCAAACTGCAGCCCAACAGGCAACAACAGCTGTCAGTGTGTCAGTGTGCTGACTTGACTATGACTTGCCTCAAACTGCATGTGATTAACATAAAGTGGACATGTCTGTAAAGGGGAGACTCGTGGGTACCCATAGAACCCATTTTCATTCACATATCTTGAGGTCAGAGGTCAAGCGACCCCTTTGAAAATGGCCTTGCCAGTTTTTCATCGCCAAAATTTAGCATAAGTTTGGAGCGTTATTTAGCCTCCGTCGCTATGATGTCAGTATCTTCACTCTAGCTTTAAAACTGAGCCCGCTACAACCTCAAAATCACAAGTTGCGTTAATGCGTTTAAGAAATTAGTGGCGTTAAAACAAATTTGCGTTAACGCGTTATTATCAGGTTAACTTTGACAGCCCTAATTAAAACCATGTTAGTTAATGAAATGACTTACTGTACATTGCCTTAAAATGTTGTAACATAGCAGCTTTGAGCCTTGCTGTTCATAGCAATGGCAAAGCTGTTAAGTGAAGGCATTTGAATTATACATTGCAGTTCATCTCAGTCCATGCATTATAACATAGATCTCTCTCATATAAATGTTTCAACCTACATGTTGCACAGAGAGCACCCTTGGGCTCCAGGATGTTGCTGTAGCCCGAGTGGCTATGCTACAGAGATACGATATCACCCCTGGACCGGCCCCAGGAGTAGGCCGACGAACACTGGGCAGAAGGCCAGCGTCTGCCATTAGGGTGTCACAGGAAGTTCTCTGGTGTCGCCCCCCTGCTACTGATACCACTGCACAGACAAAAGGATGGCAGTTGACGCATCACTTAAGGTGTCACTGTTGTGAAATTTTACCCAAAGTCTTTATCTGATGGCATTTTCCAGAGTGGAGAAAGTGAGGTTGGAGTCTCTTTGATCGACGTTTGGCACACAGTTGCGTTTAAAGGGGCTGAAAACACATTTTCGCACTCAGCTTCTTACTGAGAGCAATGAGGTCCAACATGAACACAACATTCTACCAAAGTGGGAACAGTTTTGGTTAGTTTCACATGAAACTTCTGTCTGTGCTGTTTTGTCTGTGCTCTTCTCGCTAAAGGTGATGTCACATGTTTTTGTGCACCAGTGTTTAGTAACATTTTAATCTAATTTGAGAGCAATTGTGGAGTACAGATGAGGGGGTAAATATTAACCAATACAACCGAACTGATACGAGAGTCTGGGATTTGGCTACGTTGATGCCATAGACTGTATATAAGAAATGGACATAGTCACTGTGACGTCACTCATTGGTTTGTGGACTGCCGTTTTGAAGCCTTGAGTTCGGCATTTTGGCCGTCGCCACCTTGGTTCTTTGCAACCAGAAGTGACACGAGAGGGTGGAGCTACAGCCGCATGCTGAATAAGACATTTTTAAGGCGACCAAAATGTTACAATTAACTTTCATGAACTGAAAACACACTGTGAAAGGGTTAAAGTTATAAGATGAAAACACAGACAACTCCCAGACCGGACAACGCCTTGGTAACGACACTGGTCCTTTAATGTTATAGAGAAATGCTTAAAATTTAAAGTTTTCAGGGCTGTTAAACTCTGAACACTCATTGAAAGACTGCATTTAAACCTAGAAAATTGACACAACTGCTTCAGACATGAATAACTAAATTTAAAAAGATGAGCAAACACTGAAGCTGGAATAAAAGGATCATGTATGACGCCAATGACGGCAACGATGTTGATGGTGATAGTAGTCACGCTGCTGCTGCTGATCACGACGACGAAGATAAACACAATGATTCACTGCTTTACCATCCTCTAAAATAGAAACGGCTGGACTATATTTGCCCTTGCGACCATGGTGACGACTCAAAACATGACATCAGTGGCTATGTATAAAGGAGCCGACTCATGTGTGCTTTTTTCATTTCCAGGAGAGGAGTCGGAGTAAGACACCGACGATTCAGAGAGAACGTAGGAGTATTTCTCAATATCATGAGGGAGTGAATCATGTTCAGTTTCTTTTATTATTGCCTGAGCTGAACTTATTTCACTGAGTATCTATCTATCTATCTATCTATCTATCTATCTATCTATCTAGTCAAGGAAGCATGGCTCCTTTTGGCACCTTACATTACCACCTGACTGGAAGGCAGTAAACGCTACCTGATACTTCCTGTTATGCCCAGGACAACAGAGAGTGATCTTTACTGTAAAAGAGGGGTAAATCCCTGAGATCGTATCCACAGGACGGAAGGAGGAACTGGGCCACAGTTTCACATGCCTGAAGCTTTGTCAAACCCCGTCAGTATATTGCTGTTATGTGGGCCATCGCTGGCACAGCTTGACTGAGAAAACTGGGCCACAAGAGCCAGTGGCAGCAACCTGAGAGGCTGCCAAAATTTAGGTTAACTATAACGTTATGTAACGTGGACTGTGGACAGAGAGCACAGTAGAGGGTTTTACTCTCGCTGTCCTCTGTACGAGCAGATATGAGACGGGGATCATCTGTCAGATGCAGAATATGAGTGGCTGACAATGTCGAGCAGAGCAGAAATCTGCAATAATTAATCTGTACCGCAATATGTCACTGCATTTGTTATTTACATGACGTGTGAATGGAATTAAATCTGGAAAATCAGGTTAGGAATCTGGGTTAGTTTGAC
The DNA here is from genome assembly GCA_916701645.2 of Sebastolobus alascanus. NCBI lineage: Eukaryota > Metazoa > Chordata > Actinopteri > Perciformes > Sebastidae > Sebastolobus > Sebastolobus alascanus. Next base: position 1,778,171 of record CAKAOJ020000056.1, on the reverse strand, counting down.
TTTGATAGCTGTGTTGATAAAGTGGATAAATACAGTAAATTGTGCCAAACTAGAAACGACCATTGCAGTGCAACTTGAGTGAAACATTAAAGAGGACCTATTATGCTTATTTTCAGGTGCACACTTGTATTTTGTTTCTACTAGAACATGTTTACATTCTTTAAAGTTCAAAAAAGGCTTTATTTTTCTCATACCGGCTGTGCTGCAGCACCATCTTTTTACAAGAAAAGATGTCGCTCGATATCTGTAGCGCGCCTACCTTGATCTTTACTGTTGGATGGCCGGTCGAGCTTTCGTTTCGGGGACGCAGGTTTCCACTCGGTGCTGCTCCGCCGCGCACAGCGGCTGTGACCGCTCTGTCTTTCACACGGTGATTGCCTCATTAACATTATGGTTCCCTTATAGTATTGGGTTTAAATCCAAAATATTGCCAAATAGGTGCTTTTGCTTTTCGCTTTGACACCAAATCCTCCGCCATCGTCTTGTCTGTCAACTCTCTCTGGTACCGTGTGTGAAATCTGACTCCTGCTACTCTGTTGAGACTCCGTACAGAGCAGACACTTTCACTTTCAGTTTGTAGCGTCTGTTGTCAGACAATCTATTGATAACACGGCGCTGATAATATGAAAAAAGCAAAACGACCGGGGGGTGGGGGAGGCTGGGAACGTAATGTAATTGGTTTGTGCCCGAACACCGTATAACACTGGTAACACCGACCACGGCGGCAAGCCCAGTGCCAAACTAACCGTTAGACAGGTATTATGCAAATGTGTTACTTGGTGACATCACCACCTTACGGAAGAAAAGGACTTCAAGCGAGGCGTTTTTGGCAGTTCAGGAGCAGTGTTTCTGTGGGGGAGAGTAACTCCCTTTGGCGTGGACTTTGTAACTTTGCAGATCTTTTACATGCACAAAAAACTATATAACACACAAAAGGAAAGAGAAAAAGCACAAAAGTGTAATAGGTCCTCTTTAATTTTCTTCCATGACTCATCTCCTTCTCTGTTAGTGCTGCACTAGTGTGGTCTGAGAATGACACATACAAACATACAATATCACAAAAGGAACACGAAACTCCAACTGTATTGCACAAATGTATTTTTGGACAGGCTGCGTGATTGCACTATAAATAGCCACGTAGCCTGGCGTAGCACTTTGATCATGTGTTATGAGTATATGTCACACCGAGAGGATACACAGACTGGATGTACCTCCAAGTCGCAAAATCCACCGTACATCAAATTCTTACACACTTATTCACAAACCTGTGCTGTTTCACTATATTAGTAATTCCTTCCTCTCTTGCAGCACTGTCGGCTCGGTGTTTACTCCCCACGCAGGTCAGTGGAAAAGAAACATGCACTGGAGTGATCCCAGTCAAAGTGGGTCACACTCTCGTAACATACTTCTACAGAGCGCTGAGGATGGGGGGGGGGACGAGTAGCCCGTCTTCTGGCCAGAATATTTGGACCAACAGGTATTTAGGTATTAGTGCAGTTTTTTCTTCAAACTGAAGCACTGTTGTGTATCAACACGGGGTCAAAGTTCAAGAGTGTTTAGACTCTTTCCGTTCATCTGTTAATCTGTCGCTCTGTTTGTCTGCCTCTCTGAGCTTCATTTTCCTCCCAGTCGGGGACACATGCAGAGTAAACTGTGATTATCTTTAAAAGCAGAGACGCTGGAATGTTAATCCAGTCGATTTACGTTTTTCTCACTTCCCAAAAAACACTGATTTAACAGTTTGAACAGTTCAAAATGAGCGTGTGCATTTTTAGTGCAAAGGCAAACTTCAATTTCTAACTAATGCCAACATCTGTTAACAAGGAATAGAATATAACAGGAAAGGATTTTACAGCCAAATCCATAATCCTGCAGCTTCTCTACACTGCAGGGAGCTTCCTGGAGTTTAGGAGTGTCTGACTTAAATCACCATCTCAGAGGAATGCCAGTGAGTCATGTTACAGCGATGTATGATGAATACCTGGCAGCATGTGCCACCTTTAATAGAGGTCTAATCAGAGAGCAGTTTACACATGACACAAAAAGACCAGACAGTCTATGATGCAAAGAAAAGCAATATGGATTTGAATCTTATCAGAAACGCAGTGCAATTTTTTTTGTTTTAAATGTAATTACTACATATTTACAACGTTGAATTTGTCAACCAGAAAGAAAAAAAAAAAATATATATATATATATATATATATATATATATATATATTTTTTTTTTTTTTTTTTTTTAATAAATTACATTTTCAAAGAGGGGAACTCAAAACACATAAATTCTGATCAAAATAAAAGATTTCAATTATATAAATTCAGTTGTGTTTAAATTCCCGCATGAATTTTTCAGGAGTGGTTAAAATTTACAATTTGGTATTCAAATATACATTATACAAATATATTAAGTATGGGGGTTACAAATATAATAGGGTTGTGAATATTGCTCATGCTCATTTTATTTTTATTTATTTATTTGTTGTGGGTTTTTTGCTAGTGTGTGTATCTGGGTGTGTTTTTGTCTTGTCTCAATTGTAGGTCTTTGTATTGTGTCATTTTAGTGTGTTGAAAATAAAGATATTGAAAGAAATAATTCTGGCTGCCTTCTGATAATCACCAGCTGGAGGTTTATTGGTTAAGTATTTACCACTTCACTGGTTGGACCTGTGCAGCGTGAACACAACAGACAAACAGACAGACAGACAGACAGAGGAGTCTGTGGGCAGCAGTAGTGACGAGAGCGTCTCCTGCCTCTGCGTGTGTCACCGTCTGCGTCAAGAAGAGTCGGGGAGCCACAGAGAGGATGGATGTGAAGCGAGATGATACCCGCTCCCAACCACTTCCGGTTACGTTGGGCAGAAGAGCTCTTAGCCGGCTAACTTTGAGGTTTTAGCAAAGCATTAGCAAATACAGGAAATGTAGCCACATGACATCAATGCTAATAGCATGAGAACACTTGTAACAGCATTGTACGTTGAGATTAACACTGTTATTCATACTTACAATATGATCAAAAATAAAATGAGACAACTTACTTCACATGGCCCTCTCAAATGATTGTACTTCCTGATGATCATGTGACAGACAACAATAATGTGTATTTTTAACTAGCATATTATAAATTTCTGATGAAAAAAAGTATTTAATGTCTAAATTGGAAATAGAGTCACACAATAACACAAAAGTAAATAAATAAATAAGATATCTGAAGGATTCTAATCATTATATTTCATGGTGACATGTAGTGTTAGTGGTTAAATTCCTATTTTTTCCAGTGTTCAGTGTAGTTTTTAATAAAGGTTTTATATGACATATCTTCAAATTGCAATTAGGACACTTTCATTATACTGATTTATTTATGCATGTAATGTCCTGGGGACCTATTATACTAATAGTCTGACTTTTCCTGCCTAAATAATTTAATTATAATTGCTATAATTATTTTACAAAACATAAGTACAATAACAATATGTTCATACAAAACTGCTCATGCCAGGGGTACATTAAAAAAGTAAAAGAATAAAAAAATGTAATAATATACATCTATATAGAGAAAAATACAAAATCAAAATAGATTCTCATCTGTCCATAAGAAATTTATCAAACACATAGTTAGTTCTGATTGCCGTCTTATTCTTTATGTTTTTAATCGTGATGCCATACTGTCTCAGTTCTTGATACATTTTTTTTTTCAAAATTAGGTTTAGAGTCCGACCATCTCTTCTTATGAATGTGGAACTTTCTCAAAAATAGATTAACTGTACAAAGAACATATCATATCTCTTTTCCTTCTCATTCACCTTCAAAACACATAAGAATGGCCTTTTCCTGAAATTGAATTGTTTGCCCAGTTTTCCTTCTTAAATAATGTTCAAAATCCACCCAAAATATTCTACATACATTTATAAAACAAATGACATTATTGTTTCTTCTTCTAATTCACAGAAAGTACAACAATATTCAATATCAAGCTAAATAAGCGAGTTGCTAAGTAACCCTGACGGATGTACGCATGCGCGAGGTCTGAGCAGGAAATTCCAAGGCGACGTACTATCTTGCTTTTTAATTATACTCTTTGGTTGCTGCCAGCCAGCCCTCTCATGTTCACACTGGTACTACAGTGTAGCTTCACATAAACACAGAGGGACACACAATGCTCAGCTGGCTGGACCCATAACTTCGTGTCAATTCCAGCTTTTTTTTTGTTTATTATTATGCTGCATTTTACCTCCTGGTGAGTAACTGACTGAAAACTCACTGTGTTATTACTCCTGTAGGGTTTCTGTCACTAATTGCTGTGGTTTATATATGGTGACCATATCCTATTTATCACTTCGTGTTATGTTTATCTAGACTAGCCTATAATTCTGTGAAATGTTGGTAATTTCTACACCGTTATTGTTATTGTTACTGTGTTTCATGAAGACCCAAACAGCCTACTGAATGTTTAAACAAACTTCCTATCAGAAGGTCTCCTCTCTGTCTGTGCTGCTCGGAGGCAGCTCCAGCTAAAGGAAGTTTGCTCTGGTTTGAATGGGACTGCTGGTGTCTCTGCTGTAGAGACAGGAGGGGGGGGGGGGACAGTGTTGGCATTGTAGCCGACATGGTCGCCGTGTGGGGTGAAGAGGTCAGCTCTCTAATAACTGTTATTATGCCAAACAGGAAACGACTCCTCCAATGGAAATTCCTGTAGGGGTTTAAACCTGCAGGAGGCAGAATTTTTTTTGGCATTAATTGGGCAAAAAATCCATAATAACCTTTCAGCATATTGTAATTGAAGTGTTCTGAGAGAAAACTAGACTTCTGCACCTCCTCATGGTTCTGTTTTCAGGCTTTAAAAAATCTAGCCAGTGACGGGAGACTTTGGCCAATCACGGGTCATTTCAGAGAGAGAGCGTTCCTATTGGTTGTTCATTCATCGGAGGCAGCTGTCAATCAATCGTGAACGGCGATCAAACGGTCAAACTAGTTGATCAAATATGAATCAATATTCTGTTACTGTAATGCTTATTTCTCGCCTCAAATGTTTTCAGAAACATCTTGTAGTGTACTGTTTAGCTGTAAAATGAGAAAGTTTGTGACCCGGCAGCCATGTTCAGATCAGTTGAGGAAATACCAAGCACCGCCCACCAGCCGGAGTAAACTTTCTCATTTTAGAGAGCAGCCACTTTGTGTTTCTGAAACATTTGAGGCAAGAAATAGGCATTACAGTAACAAAATATTGATTCATATTTGATCAGCGCTGCCTAGTTTGACCGTTTGATCGGAGTTCGCGAGTGATTGACAGCTGCTCAGAGACGTCAAGGCTCCAGCTCGGCTCTGATTGGTTGTTTTCCTCTGGTCTGTGAAATCTTGCAGATGCCATGAGGAGCACCGGAGGACACCGGAGGACACAGAGGCACATGATTTTTTTTTTCAGATTACCTGTCTCATGCTACTACTGTCAGGATAAAGTGACCGTTTCATAAAAATAACTTTTTTAAAAAATAATATTAGCTCCATTTCTACCCACTGCTGCTTTAAAGTGTGTCTGAAAACAATAATGAAATTATTGTGAGCTTATTCTGCGTCATGGTAGTTTTTTCCCTCTCTATAAAAATGCCCTACAGCCTATTCTTAACCATGTAGTACATTATAGTAATACAGTATAGTCCCCCCCCCCCCCTCCTGTTTCACAGGAGTGCACATGCACATGCACATGCACAGTGCACATGCACTCTGTGCTTCTGCTGCTTTGAACCTTTAAATTATTGATGTGGTCTCAGTGGATGCCCACGTGTACAGTAGAAAGTCTCTCCACTCTGTCAGATATTAAATGTAATAACTGTGATATCATTTGGGACAAGAGGCAGCTTTTATAATAATAATACTGCAATGCAGCATTAATTGAGTATTAAACAGCCATGCAGATGTATTTCAGCAGAGCTAAATCCCTTTACACCTAACTGCTTATGCAGCGCAGGGTTCCACTGTGTAAACAGTGTAATGGCGCAAGAACTTGTCTCTTGTTTCACCTCTTATTTGCTGATGGATCCAGGAAGTTGCTCACTCCGAGTGCACACACATACACACACACACACACACACACACACACACACACACACACACACACACACACAGCCTCATTGGTTTAACTATTTGCTTACTACAGACAATCAGAAGCTCCTTTTCTTGTCAGCGGTGAAGTCCAGTCAGTCATTGGAGAGGTTTACGTTGCTTTTTCTGACCAGAAGCAGTGTTACTTTTTTTACCGTGTTGCACTCTCTCTGTCAGAAAACACAGATGTCGTACTGTTTTCAGTGGCTCGTGTTGAAGTTGAACGCTCCCTTCCCTTCTCTCTGGGACTTGAGGAGGAGGGGGGGGGGGGGGGTGGTCAGTCTAAATCCTGGTCAGCTGCTTGTATTACTGTCACTTATCACCAGGATGGAGTTTAAAGCGCTTTGAGGTCAAACACTTCTGATTGTTTGGAGCCATAAGGAAGAATACAAGTTTTATATTAAAGCTGCAGTAGGTTGAAATGGAGCAAATATGATTATTATTTTTATACAACGGTCACTATATCCTGACAGTAGTGCATGAGACAGGTAATCTGAAAAAGTCATGTGCCTCTGTGTCCTCCGGTGCTCCTGATGGCATCTGAAAGATTTCACAGACCGTAAAGCCTGAAAACAGAGCCATGAGGAGGTACAGAAGTCTAGTTTTCTCTCAGGACACTTGAATTACGATATGCTGAAAGGTTATTATGAAATTTTTACCCAATGATGCCAAAAACATTCTGCCTACTGCAGGTTTAAGTGAATATTCAGTTTGCAATTATGAATATTTGCTGGTTTTCTTAGACTTCCATGATATTTAACATAAAATACTTTGGGGTATTGGATTGTTGCACAATACGGCTTTAGACATTTTTATGGACCAAGCCGCTTCCAAATCTATATAAAAGTAATTGTTTGTTGCAGCCCTAAACCCAACAATAGCAGTTGGCCTGGCATCCAATAGGTCATAGGCTCCCATTGTGTCCAAATACACACACATACAGCTAACAGTCTAACAGACTGATAACAGCTTCTCTTTACTTTAACACCACTCCGCTTAGATTTTTCTCTTTTCTCTCAGTAGCTTTGAGCAGCCCCGCTAAGGTTTGTAACCCTGAAATTACTCGTGTTTGGACTTATTTTCCATGTTCACATCCAAAAATAGCAGCCACTTGAACCATTACACCCCCCCACCCCACCACCACCACCCTGCCAGTCCTCAACATGCAGCCATTGGACAGTCCGTTTCCACGTATTCTTCACAAAAAAACTTGAGGAATCATTGGAATGTTAATTACTCTGCAGGGAAAAGAGCCTCTTTTAAAAAAAAAAAAAAAACTCTCTCAAGTGCTCAGCTGGTTTGCAAGCAAAAGTAGGATTGCAGTTCACAATTGTACACACCAGTTTGTCAGATAATCACTATCAAGATGTAATTAGCCTAAACAAACTCGTGCCCTGAAAACCGGCTCGACCGGCAGCTCTCGACAGGAAGGAGCTCTCAGTCCTCTGGTTGTCATGTTCAAAAGACGTTTCACTAGACTGTGGGTCTCTCAAACAGAGGAGGAAACGCATCACTGTCGTTCCATTATTGATTTACATAACGTCTGGTTTTGTGTTGCTGGGTTATGAATGCTGAAACGAGTGGATAAAGCAGCACAATGCATGACTTGTTTTTGCCTCTTAGACTAACTGATCTGTGCACTTATTTAAAGTGTGATACTAAACCAATGTGCCCTTTTTTTCTTTGTGTTCACGCAGAATGTCATTCAACCACCACGGCCAAACAATGAGAGGCATCCTTAAGAGAAAGTTTGCAGAGGTAGATGACAACCCCTGCTACTCCTCCTCCTCCTCCTCCTCCTCCTCCTCTCCTCCATCCTCCCTCTCCTCCCCCGCCTCCTCAGAGTGGGAGTCCGACGGGGAGAGCGGCCCCTCAGACAGCCAGGATTTCACACCTCACAGTCCTCCTTCACCCACCAGTTTACCCAGTAAGTCTCCACTTTCAAATAATACAAACCACCTCCTTATCTGGCCTTTTTTTTTTTTTTTACCCCTATTTGCGGTTTATAGGAGTGTCTGTTATCAGCCTGCAGCAGCGGCGATATGAAAACGCCAACCTTTTAGGGCCGCTCCAGATAATGCACAGTGAATGACTCGCCTCTGGACCGTCCGTCCGCTGGAGTGGAAGATCATTTGCCTGAGCAATAAGATGTTGTGGAATCAATTTGAATAGCAAGGTCTCTTTAAACCAGTCACATCAAATGGCCTTATTAAGATATCACAGAGCTGCACAAGGGGGGGGGGGGGGGGCTGCAATGACAAGATGTTCTGCAGTTATTGTTGTGCAGTCTATTAAACATTATGTCCTGCAATGAAATTTATGTTTCATTTTGCAGTGCAATGCTTGATAAACATATACACAGTTCTATTACCCATGTTGACCTAAAAACAATTACTAAATAATGTGATTTAATAAACATCTATGAAGCAGTTTATGGGTCCAAACACCACTTTTCTTCATGTCCCACAAATGTGGTCTCAATGATAAGATACGTAAAATTAGCTAATTAAATTACAATATGACATTATTTAGGGGTGGGAAAAAAATCGAATTCACCTACTGTATGTATCCCGATTTCTTTTTTTTTGATTTTTTTAATGCCAGAATCGATATATTTGCTTCATTTGAGTCTATGAGGAGGTAGAAGGAGGTTACCGCTTTTATTGTTGTAGTCTCAGTAACTTGACTTCATATCCGTTCTGTGTCCGTCAACCAAAACAAACGTATTTATGTATTTTGAACTACCTTTTGAAAATAACTTAATATTACTGTTGAATTAATTTATATTAAATGCTAAGAGTCAAAGCTAACGTAGCAGACCTCGCTAGCTGCCATTTATCTACAATATTAGCAAAAATATCCGCAACATGTCTTTACCGCAGCAGCTTAAGGTGTCGCCGTAAAGACATTAGACATTAGAATTGCAATAAACACTGACATCTACGGTTACTGTCTAGATTTTACAAGGTATAGAGAAAATCATGAAATCCCCTATTTTTTAAAAAAAAATTATTATATCAATATTTACAATGATGCAGAAAGCTTGATGAAAATTAATTTCAATGTCTTAAAATTATTATAGAAATTAAAAAGAAAAATGTATAAAATGAACGTTATTGTAATGTCGCGATAAGGACATTTAGTAAGAACAAGTGATGAGAACTGTAAAAAAAATAAACACTAGAGATTAAAATCTTAACTACTATATGTAACTTTGTGTACCTGTTTATATGTATTATACTACATACATACTCTGATGGTTCAAATTAAAAAGTCAAAAGTGACCGTAGTTGCAGAAACACACATGTATAACAGTTTCAGGCTTGTTATTTAAAGTCACAGTGCAAACAGTGCCCCGGTGTGGAGCTCTTCAGACGGACAGAGCGGCTGAGACGAGCTTAGTCAGCTGGTCTCGGTTGTTTACTGACTTTTGGAGCTGGAGTTCAGCCTCAGTTATGTGTGAAGGTTAAACAGTTTGTTGAAGCCAAACTGTAAACAGTAACCGGATGGATGTTGAAGACTAAACTATCAGAAAGAGTCTGACTATGTTCTGGTAAAGCTCCAATGAACAGACACTGGTTTACTTCTTCTACTTCTTCTTCTTCTCTGTACTATTAATGTGTCCACTGCTGCCGTAGACCCTTTGCTTGGTATTTCCTTTCCACATGTATGTTAAACTAATGTGACCCAGGCCACTGCAGTGAAGCACCTGTCGAGTGACACCTAGTGGCCACTCAGGGACCTACAGGAGACAAAGCCTGTGTCAAAGTTCAAGGCCCGTATTTATCAAGTGTCCTGGGCTGCGGTCGAAAAGTCTTTTCTGCTCAGGAAGGTTCATAACGGAGTGAAATGACCCGGAAGTATCTCAGTAGCAGCCATGATGAGAGCTGTTTAAATTCTCTAAATGTTAAGGAAAGGTGCTTCAATGCTTCCTTTCTTATCTCCTTTAGCAGAGGATACACTGGACCATCATTTACCAAAGGAAAGGAGAGAATAAAATCCCACAATTCCTTGCGGCCGCAACATTTAAAGCGACGCACCATTCTGCCGTTCATGAAAACAAACGATATGCTTATCTTGCATATTACAACAATTTACATTTGCTTACATCTGATGTTGTTCAAACTTATATCATTCCTACAATGTTTATATATTTGATAGAGAAAAAGTACAATTGATTGAAAATTAGAAAAACAATAAAGGAATAAAGAAGGTAATAATAGAGATAAAAACAAGGAAAAGAATTAAAGAATGAATAAAAAAAAATGATTGAAGAATGATTTTCTACTCTTGATGAATACGGGCCTAGAACTGGACTGCTCTGACAGACGTGCAGATGTTTCCCAGTATATCGTTATGGTCCTACTTGTTAAAGCACCAGATGCTCACTGTAAAACCAGACCTGACAGTGCCTCACTTTTTCCAATGTTTTTGTCTCTTTCTAACGCAAACAGTTCGGTCCCTCCTGAAGAGGCCCAGGCTCGCAGGTGCACAGAGCAACGTGCGCTTTGACCAAGTGACGGTGTTCAGTTTCCCTCGCTGCCAGGGCTTCACCAGTGTGCCCAGTCGCGGAGGTGCCACCCTGGGCATGATGCAGAGGCACAGCGCGCTCCAGAGATACACAGTGGCAGAGCACGCGCTGGAGCGGCGGCGCGTCCGCAGAGAGAGGCTCCGAGAAAGACGGAGGAAAGAGAGGTTGGAGGCGCTGAAACACAAAGTGAGTGCACTTCATTTCTACGTTAGTCTTCGTCGCTCGTTTACGCGGCGGACTCCTCACTTTATCTGTGCTGGTTCCAGTTGATCACCAGTGGGGCCGTTGACCAGAGAGAGGCGGACAGGCTCACGGTGGATCAGATCCCAGATGAAGACGCCGACGTCCACATCGGCGATGCTGAGCTGGAGGACGGAGGTTTCCTTCAGCCATACTCCTCCAAACAGCGGCAGGCTCTCCTCCAGGCAGCGGGGGTGAAGCGCGTCGAAAGGGAGGAGAAGAGGCAGCTTCACGCCCTGCGTATCTCCAGGGAGGACTGTGGATGTGACTGCCAAGGCTTCTGTGAGCCGGAGACCTGCGCATGCAGTCTGGCAGGAATCAAGTGCCAGGTACGACAATCAAACATTACTTCAACCTCTAACCGCATAAAGGCGGATTATAAGCTTGATTTGGTCATGACGAGAATTTCTTCAAGTTTGGCACAAACGTCCATTTGGACTCAAGGATGAAGTGATTCGATTTTTGAGGTCAAAGGTCACTGTGACCTCACAAAACACGTTTTAGGCCATATCTCAAGAATTCATATGCTAATTATGACAATTTCACACCATTAATATAAAATAATGAAGTGATGACATTTACAGACATGGATGTAAACTGCAACTTGCCTTTTGATTTATCTGCTAAAAACACATTTGACCAACCCTCAGTGGTTAACTTCACATCCTGGTGGCAACACTGAACTGTTTTTGAGTTCCCACAGCACTGAGTCTCTCTGTCTGCTGTGTTTTGCCCTCAGGTGGACCGCTTCAACTTCCCATGTGGCTGCACTGAGGACGGCTGTGGAAACACTCAGGGCCGCGTCGAGTTCAACTCCAGACGCGTGCAGACTCATTACATCCACACCGTCATGAAACTCGAACTGGAGAGGCGACTGCAAGGCGAGACGCTGAGCCAAGAGGACCAGACGGGGCTTCCGGATGACCTCCAAGAGTACGCGGACCGGGATGAGGCCGATCCGGTGCAGAGAGCGCAGGACAAGAGCTGCCCCTTCGGGTTGACCATGGAGGAGGACGGTCTTCCTCTCACCATGCCCGCCACGCCTTCCTTTCATTTCACCCCGGAGCGGTTAGCAGTGGAGGAGAACAGCTGCAGCAGCGACATGACCGAGTCCTCTTGCTCCTCCTCTGACTCCGATGCTGGAGGATGCCTTAACGGGGGTCAGAATCTCCCCGATGAGGATGCAATCTGCAACTCTGAAAACAATAACTACTCGAGGCACATAAGAGAACCACTGACGCAGCACAGCAGCAACTCCGCCACTTACAGCACACCTACTGACAGTACGGGACCACTTCCAGCCAACGCATTCACAGACAATATAAGCAGGACCTCACTGACGGATTACCTCGACGAGAATGCAAACCAAGCCAGAGACTTCTTGCAAGGCGACTCTCTCGAGGGCTTCCCCAGCACCCCCTCCCCTACCGTGGACTATTTCTCAGGCAGGTACATGGACCTGAGTCTGTCGTCTGACTCCGACATCGAGTTCTTCGACAGCGACTACGCCTCTGGACCTCTGCACAGCTCTTTCAAAGTACACAGACAGCCAGACAGCTTTTGCCACCTCCAGCTGTTCAGCTCTGTCAGTTTGCCACAGTACGAGTCGAGCACCTACCTCCTGGAGTCTCTGATCGGCCTGGCTGAGCCGAGCCCAGAGCAGGGTCATGCAGTCAGCGATGCCCAGCTTTTATAGCTGATTCAAGGCATTCTAGTGACATAACAAGAGAATTAAATGTATAAAGCACTGCTTTTATGTATTTGTAAGAATATTTCGATGTACAAAGAATGATTTTCTAAATATTTTTATCTAGCTGGATATTTTTTCTATTGCCTAAAAATAATTTTGCCTTTATTTCAAAGAAAAGACACTTGAGTAATTAATATATGTCTTGTTTGTTTTTTTAATTTCCTGAACATACATAATGATCTCTCTATCATGTTATTTAATTTCTTACCATGGCCACAAAGAACTCTGCTCTGATGCTGCAGCCTCATTAGTAATTAGTAATATTTATTACAATGATCACAAAGGTTGAGGCAATAAAGAGTTCCCATTTTTTAAAAAGTATTACACCAGGAATCAACAAAAGTATGCATATTTTGCCATGGTATGAGCAGGATAATCCACTTTGAAGTATGCAGTAATGAAATAAATAAATTGTGAATTATTTCCTACTGCCTGGCTGATTGTGGATTATCCCATATATTGCTAAACAATATGTTTAGAATATTTCTGTATTGGAGTAATATAATAAAAACTTGTTTTTAATTTATTCACTGATTTCAAATGTATTTAATGAGTGGTGTTTGTCTATTCATCCCCAGTACATGTGAAGAAACCAAGACTGGGTAAGCATCAAGTTATAGGAGCAATAATGATAATGACATGTCAGTGTTTGGCTTAATGTATTGGTGTAATGACTGTGGTTCATGATTCTTCTAGAGCAAAGCCGAGAAGAAGAACCTCTTAAAAGTTTTCTTTTTACTTCTGTTATCATACACTAGAATTATGAATTAATTCAGTACAATCTTAGCAATCTAACTCAGTCCAGTGGTTTGCAAATTGCTGCAACAGGCCTTAAATGGCCTTAATATGACAGGTCAAAGTGTCTGAGGGTCTATTCTCCTGATCGTTTTTAATGCAGCCTACTACTGAACAGACTGATATCCATCATGGACAACATCCACCACCCTCTTCACAACACACTCACTCAGCAGAGGAGCACCTTCAGTGGCAGGCTGCTGTCTCAGTCTTGCTCTACGGACAGACTGAGGAACTCCTTTGTCCCCCGAGCCATACGGCTGTTTAACTCCTCACAGCGAAGGAGGGTATAACTAACTATAAGACAGACACACTGCATTATACTATTACATTGCCCTACTATATCATACATTATAATATACTTTCACTACTATATCATACATTATAATATACTTTCACTACTATATCATACATTATAATATACTCTGCTATATATCAATATACTCTGCTATATTTGCACTACTATTTGAACTATTTGCACCATTGGCACACTCTCACTTCACTGCTGTACTTATGTTATCTTATTTTTATTTTATTTCAATTTATTCTATTTGATTGTATCTCTTTTTAAGGTGTATTGGTGTTGGGACTCGTTGTCTAAGCTACTGGATGCCTAAATTTCCTTCGGGATCAATAAAGTATCTATCTATCTATCTATCTATCTATCTACTGCCACTAGTGAACCTATATGGTTCAGAAAATATTGTAATATTTGCATTACCATTTCATAATAACATACTCAATAATAATAATATAAACATTTTACCACAGATGACAGTTGCCCAGTAGTGGCCTAATCAGCACAATTTCAATATATAGCCTCAACGCGGGGACATGAAGCAGCTCTGATAGAATACTAAAAAAAAAAAGTATGCTGTTTGCGCATGCGCTGTGTGTGTGCGTTCGATACCAGCGATGCTCGATTGTTTTGGACTGCAAACCAAGATGGCCGCGGACTGTCAACCGTAATAATTCTCAATCACTTTGTTATTTTTTTTCGATGATATTATCTTATATTTGAAAGGTTCCTCGCAGAAATGGGGTTATCACAGAGTTCAGAAGTATCCGAGGGAGGAACGTATGGATACCATGTGCACGCCGTAAGACTATTATTATTATTAATCAGCTTTCTTTGAATTTAGAACAGCAGCTTATCATCTGAATGCTAACAGAGAGCTAACAGCTAGCCACCGGTAAAACCCGATGAGCTGGCAATGTTTACCTATTCCTGGTTTGAACAATCTTCTATTTACTTGTGTTATTATTGAAGAAGTAGGCTTGAATTCAGGCTTGTAACGTGTCTCAAAGCCCACCGAGCTATCACGGTGCCCCAACATGATTTATTTTAATGATAGTAGTCGTTAATAGTAGCATAGTAGCTAAATATTAGCTAATGGGTTTTCAGCGTCATGGCAACTGAAAGAAGATTAATATATACTGGCTTCTTTATGAATCGTCTATCTTCCATTTTATCATCCCGTTGCAAAAAAAAAAAGAATAATTGTACATTAAATCCGTGCTGAAATGATTTCATTAACTGTTATTAAGAAGAAGAAGAAAGAAAGGCACTTTTATTAATCCCCGAGGGGAAATTCATTTTTTACACTCTGTTATTTACACATACATAGTACACACAGGCACAAAGAGGACCTATATACATGCATTAATGGAGAGTTGTCAGAGCAAGGGGGTTGGGTGCCTTGCTCAAGGGCACATCGGCAGTGCCCAAGAGGCAAAACTGGCATCTCTCCAGCTACCAGTTCACCCTCAGTACTTGGTCCATGAGGGGACTTGAACCGGCGACCCTCCGGTTCCCAAGCCAAGTCCCTATGTACTGAGCTACTGCCGCTATGAATAACTATTATTGCTAATAGCTAATCGATTGAGAGAGATCAAGTGAACACGCCAGTGGTCCAAGCTTTGCTGCTTCTCTCTGTTTTATGTTATTGTAAATTGAATGTTTTTTCGACTTTTGGTCGGAGAGAAAAAAAGCAATTTTAAGAGACTAAACGATTAATTGAATATTCAAAATATATCTAAATTGGTCCATAATAAAAAATAATCCTTAGTTGCTGGCAGCTATTTTCTGTGCAGTTGGTAAAAGAGGCTATGATTTAGATGCTCTCGAGCTGTTAATTCATTTGAATATTTTTAAGATTAATTTCCCAAATAATATTCTAATAACTAATAATTTTGGTGAAGGTGAAGTTATCAAAATGCTTGTGTCGGTTTTTTGACAGGTTCAGCCGAATTCCCCTGCAGAAATGGCCGGACTGCAGCCCTTCTTTGACTTCATTCTGTCTCTGGACAACAAAAGACTTGTAAGTGTATTGATTGTCCTATTGTAAGTAGTTAAAGGGATAGTTTGGGTGTTTTGAAGTGGGGTTGTATGAGGTACTTATACACAGTAGGTGTAGTACTTGACGGTACAGTAGATGACGGTTGGTGTGCCCCCAGCATCGAGAAACAGACAGGATGCACCGGAGCAAAGCAATACAGTGCTGTGGACGTGGACGGCAGAAAAACCTATTTTAGCCACCTAAAAGAAACACAGCACCGTATTGCTTTGCTCCGGTGTCGGTAACTCCTGTCTGTTTCTCCAAGCTGGGGGCACGCCAACCGTCACCTACTGTAAGGAATACACCCACGATGGATCAGAACACCTGAACTTTCCCTTTAAGTCACTAGTCATTGACTACAGTTTGGTCATAAACAAAGAATGTACAGACACAGGAACATAAAGTAGAGTTACCTCCCACTCACACTGTTTTGACTCCTCCTCTTACTGTTCACCAGAATGAGGATAACGACCTGCTGAAGGAGGTCCTGAAAGCCAACATGGAGAGAGCAGTGAGGATGGATGTGTACAGCACTAAAAGCACGAGGGTCCGTGAGCTGGAGGTGGTGCCCAGTACCATGTGGGGAGGACAGGGCCTGCTGGGTGCCAGTGTTCGCTTCTGCAGCTACCAAGGAGCCAACGAGAATGTCTGGCACGTACTGGTGAGCCTCTTCATCAGGAACTAGCAGAGCCAAACCGACTGACCTAACGCTCATTTGAACTTCTATACCCCCATTACAGGTCCACCTTTAGTTCGCTAACTCCTATTGCTTTCCCGTAGGACGTGGAAGCCAGTTCACCTGCTGCATTGGCACAGCTTCAGCCTCACAGTGACTACATTGTCGGAGCAGATCAAGTGTTGCAAGACGTAAGACTCATTTTCATATAATGAAAAAATTTGATCTTTTAACCAAATCTTTGAAAGATGAGTCGTAGTTAACTCAAGAGTTGCTGATTTCCAGTCAGAAGACTTCTTCTCGCTGATTGAGGCCCATGAGGGGAAGCCCCTGAAGCTGCTGGTGTACAACACAGAGACAGACGCATGCAGAGAGGTGGTGGTCACACCAAATGGAGCGTGGGGCGGAGAGGGCAGGTACGTGACAACACACAGTTTACGAGTTATTCAGACCGAGTCTTGTTTGCCTTAGGACTGTTTTATCTATTGTAGATAACATTCACTACTTTTCACTGGAGTTAAATGCTATATGAAGAGAAAGGTGCACGCAGATCGATTCTTTTCTATTGTATAAAGTTTATTCAAATAAATCAACCATCGTAAGGGTACACAAAGTCAGCTGGCCATTCATTTAGGCTTTTTTTCAGATTATACAGCATTATTCTATGTTTTAAAATGTATGAATTGTTATAAATAGTCTTGAAGCATTTAAAAAATGTTTGTCCTTAGTTTGGGTTGTGGCATTGGTTACGGCTACTTGCACCGAATCCCAGTACATCCTGATGCATCGCCGGTGAAGCCTCCCACCCCTGTTCCTGAGGAGGACCACCAGGACCCCTCTCCAGAGCTGCCTACCCATGGATTCACAGAGGTAAATCTGAATCCACTTTTAGTCATTGTTGACTCATCTAGTGGTTATTTTTTCAATTAAGTGATTAATTGTTTAGTCTATAAAACGTTTTTAAAAAAATGATTAAAATTCACATTTGAGAAGCTGAAATCAACAAATGTTTAGTATGTTTGCTGTGTAGATTGCTTTAATGACTGTGGATAACAAACATTGGGCCTCATGCAGGAGGCGATATACGAACAAATTTCCTCTTATTTTTGTTAGTCCACGATTTGTTCTTATTTTGTTATTAGTTATTGATTTCTGGGATTCACCAGTGTTTTCTTATTTTTGCTCTTCTTTTAGGTAAGAGAATATTTTACGAGTAGTCGAGCGCACTTCTTACCAAGATAAGAAAAAAACATCTTGTTTTCACAGTCCACAAATTGTTTGTCCAACAAAAGTAAACATAACTTTTAGTTTTGAGGAACATAAAATGAATATCCTATAATTCAATTTATATTATTAGGAATATGAGGAATTATAATTATTGGATTATTACATTTGTGGGCTAAAGAAATACTATTGGTTCACTGATCCAAATTAAAACTATAAAAGATGTGTTCCGTGGTCTGTCTGTCTATCTATCTATCCATCTATCCATCTATCTATCTATCTATCTATCTATCTATCTATCTATCTATCTATCCATCCATCCATCCATCCATCCATCCATCCATCCATCCATCCATCCATCTATCTATCTATCTATCCATCTATCTATTGCAATTTTTGGTGGCATCTCTCCAATTCTTGAGCATGTGCCAGAGTATTTGCACACGGCACAACAGCTGCCCTTATATAGTGTTTAGGGGGTGTTACCTATGCTAATACTAAACTTTCGGCCACCTGCCTCCATTTTAGATCAAGTGGGAGTCATCAATCAGCACACCTGGGTCAGAGCAGATTTGGGTGGCTAAGAATGTTTGGTGCATCTGGAGTTGACTTCTCTTAACAGAAAATTAAGAGAAAATATAAGAAATTAAAGAGAATGTTGCTGCATGAGGCCCATTGTTATTCAATCAAATCAGTGATTCGACTACTTGTTTCAGCACTTTTGTTTGTCACTGCTAATCTAAGTATTGGCTGACTTGTACTGTATTGAATGCAGAGACAATAGCAGTCAGAGATCTGTGTGTGTGTTGCTTTTGTTTTCCTGAAAACAACCACAGTGATTTTCTAATAATGATACATGAGATCAAACTATTGGTTGTGTAGTAGCGGTAGAGCTTATTTCTGTTACCTGTTTTCCAGGCACCTTTGATGGCACCTTCAAGTCAAAGTGAAGATGTGTTAGACCTGGAGCAGGTCGCCCTCCAGGAAGCTCCTCTACCTCCACCCATCCAGAGAGTCATGGACCCTGGTCAGTTCAGATATGCAGAGGTGTTAGATCGATAGGGCTGTCAATCGATCAAAATATTTAATCGCATGATTGTCCGTAGTTAATCAAGATTAATCGCACATTTTTTATCTGTTCAAAATGAACCTTAAAGGGAGTTTTGTCAAGTATTTAATATTCTTATCAACATGGAAGTGGGCAAATATGCTTGCTTTATGCAAATATATGTATATATTTATGATTGGAAATCAATTAACAACACAAAACAATGACAACTATTGTCCAGAAACCCTCACAGGTACTGCATTTAGCATAAAAAATATGCTCAAATCATAACATGGCAAACTGACTTGACTATGATTTGCCCCAAACTGCATGTGATTATCATAAAGTGGGCATGTCTGTAAAGGGGAGACTCGTGGGTACCCATAGAACCCATTTTTAGTCACATATCTTGAGGTCAGAGGTCAAGGGACCCCTTTGAAAATGGCCATGCCAGTTTTTCCTCGCCAGAATTTAGCATAAGTTTAGAGCGTTATTTAGCCTCCTTCGCGACAAGCTAGCATGGATTTAAATGGATTTAGGACCTTATGTTTTCTAGTTTCATATCATGCCAGTATCTTCACTCTAGCTTTAAGACTGAGCCCGCTACAACCTAAAAATCTCAAGTTGCGTTAATGCGTTAAAGAAATTAGTGGCGTTAAAACAAATTTACGACAGCCCTAGTTTTAGAGGATGATGATATGTGACATGGAACTCTTTGGCATCTAATTGGGTTCATAACAATTTGCTCAGCAAGTGTTTTGTGTTTTTTTTCAGGTTTCTCAGACTCTGAAGTGGCGGTGATGAACCCCGACCTTGCAGATTTGGCGGACAGACTGGATCTGTCCGTGTCGTCCATCGACATGACCAACACCTCACTGACTATGCACGAGGAGAAGGACGGCGAAGTCTCTGGAGTTGGTGAGTTAGGACAGCATCAGTTCATACAAATGTCCCGGACCTTTCGTCATTTATAGATTTGGCAAAAGGAACAATGTTTCTATTTCCTGTTGCGCAGAGGAGCTGGAGGACAGCGTGCTGCTTTCGTCGTCGGCAGACAGCCAGACGGAGCCACAAGAGCTGAGCTCCCGGGCCGCCGCCGACCTCACCTCTGCTCTCGCTTCCACTGACAATTTGTCTGATTCAGGCGTCCCACCGGCTGAACCATCTCACCTGGACACACAGGAGTGTGTGGAGTCCACAGACCTACCTGGCTCTCCGTGTGAACCTAGCGTTAGCCCGAGTCCACCTATGCCTGTAGAGTCCCTAGACCCTCCTGCTGCTGAGCTCTCTGTCCCAGCCGAAGACCCTCCCTGCCCGTCTCCCGTTGACCTCCAATCCTCCGCTGCTGTTGATGATGAGTCGATGGCCGACGATTCTCCTGCTCAGGCCGTCGAGGACGAGCCAGCGGAGGAGCCTGCACTGCCTCTGGATGTGGCTCCGGCTCACCGCTGCAGCCACGAGAGTGACGAGGAGGAACCAGAAGAAGAGCCGCCTCTTGAGTAAGCTTTGCACCAGAACGTACAAAAACACGAAGTGAAGTTGACAATCGCTGGGGCTTTTTACGCTGTATAGGAAATACAGGACAGACGGGAGGGAAAAGCGGTCCGATTTGATGGTCTCACAATAAGCGTTTGACTCCTTCATCGGGTTAGTTACACTACAAAAACCAAGCGTTAAAGCATATAAATAGAAAAATACTTAGAGGCACTGTAGGAATATCGTATTTGTTTTATATTTGTGGGGATACGTGGGAATTAAGTTACTGCTAACTTGTACACCAAGAGGGTTACATTTTTTTTTTTCCATGCTTTGTTCAAAAATCAGATCATACGGGTGACAAGACTTTGCTTCTAGTACACTAATGTGATGAATACTTGAACATTTCCAAAGACAAACGCAGACATTTATTACAGCGACGCACAGCTGCACCTTAATATTCATAACACTATCCAAGTTTTCGAAGCTACCAGACTGTTGGCAGCTCAGATTGAGTCGTCACAGTGTTGTGGTGCAGTGCAGAAGCAAATGATGATTCCCAAAATAGAGCTTTTAAAAAAACAGCTTGCTTATAAGAGGGACACTTTTACAGTAGTTTATGGCCCATTGGATTTTTAAGTGTTGGTATGAGGGAAATATTTGTATACTAGTCAGTAAACGTTTTTAGTCCACATTTGATGAGGTCAGTATGTTTTAAACAGCGTCTTTAATTTGATTTAATCAGCCAGTCTATGATGTTTGAAAACAATTTTTACGATTTGTATCACTGGAATCATGCCCCCCCATGTCTCATTCAACACTATTCTTACTTTGTAATTTTTTTTTTGTGATCTATGCAACAGTAGACAAGTATGTAAGAAGTCTGGTAACAGAAGCTGCCATTGAGTTATTGTTTTCTGTCTTTCTAGGGGGCTTCTTAAAAGTTTTTCACTGTCAAAGTAGATGCTAGTGTGTAAAATAAGGAAAAGTATTTTTGCAGATATTTTATCAATTAATTGCATGTTTTATTAGGAATGAGTGAGTCTTTTGATGAATGTGAAATGGGTGAATCTTTCATGGTTAAACAATCATATCACTTGACTTAAAAAAAAAAAAAAAGAAGAAAGAAATTGTCCCTCGTTTTTCTTATTTCACACTCATCACCTGAACACGTTACAACTCAAGAAACATCCATTTATAATTCCCATAAATCTGTCATTGTTAAACCATTCCAATTTATTTCTTCGAATGCCTAAAATATACATATTTCACAAATTATTACAACAAGGGATATTGCAGTGTCGTGGCCTAATTATGGTACCCATCGTGTTTTTGGCCAATTAGAGCTCACTCGATGCGTCCCTCGCTATGGCAACACACACACACACACACACACACACACACACACACACACACACACACACTCTGTTCCTGGCAAAATTAACTGCAGAAAATTTACAATGAAAAGATCTGTCGTTCTGCTTGGCGACACACCAAGAGAGAACTGGGTATTCCCGTTTATTTTTACTTTGGTGAATTCCCAACAGTGGTTGAATATTCAGATATCCTCTTGGATGAGATTCTCCTTCAAGTTATATTCATGTTTCATTTGAACTATTAAATCTAAATGAAATATACATTAGGAACAGCCCTCACTGTCATCAAAGTCACTGCTCATGACCCAAGCACAGAGTGGGGAAGCATGAGTTAATAAAGATATATACCTTATATATAATTTCCCGATTGCTAAGATGACTTGGACGACTACTAACATTCTTAAGAGTAAAATGCAATTTCTGGTTTGTAGTGAATACAACAACTTTTTAATATCCAAGTCAAATTACCTTCATGACCATGAATGTGCTCTAGGGAAGTGGAGAAAATAAATGTCGGTTTAAACTGTACAACGACAAAATAAAACTGCTGCAAAACCAAAAAGAAAACAAAAGCCACTTAAATCAAAAGATGTTGTACATATATTTACAAAAACAAAGAACATTCAGTCCATTGAGAACAGCACAGCTAAAAAATAAATGACAAAGACGGGTGCGTCTGTCAATGAGGTTCAAGCTCTGCAATAATTAGATGTCTAAAGTTAAGTTCAAGTTAAGATGACAGCAGAACGGAGGAGGATTGCTTTGAGGGCCTGCGACGCTACCCGCAGACAGAGTGTACCCCTAAACTGGTGACGCTGCTGAGACGGGTGTGGAGTGTTTGTGGAACACGGACAGTTTCTGGAATGTACTAGAACAAACAAACAGTCTACTACATCCATGTGCGTTATACACACACACGCTCGGACACAAACACGTACTGTAACGTCTGTCGCTTCGAAATAAAACGCCAATCAGAAGGAAAAAAAGTAAAAAAAAAAAATAATAATAAATCGGTGAGCGCTGGAGAAAACAGTCCTTTCTTCAAACTGAAAAAAAATGAAACTACGGACCACTTATATTTCCCAGGTGTCTCTTGGCTGATCCGGCCTGTTCTGGTCAGTTCCCTATGATACACCGTGAGCCTCGTCCTCACACATTTTACTGGATTCTCATTGATACTGCGACTCTTGACCACACAATGGGGTTAAGGGTACTACATGTCGGAGGTGGGTGGTGATTGGCAAATGACAAAGAGTTCTTGTTTTAAAAATTAGGATTTTCACGTGGACTTCTGCCTATAGTGAAGCGTCAAGTCCCCTCCGCTCTTCCAGATAAAATGTTTAACTGTTCGCAGGTCCATGTTGGGATCTAGAACCTGGTTAAAGGATAAAAAAAAAATAAAAGGTTAATAAATGTACAATGAATGAGGATGCGCAAGATCTCAAAATGTAAAGCAAAAGCAAAGAAAGACGCCCACCTGGTCTTGACACATTAGTTCGATCTTCTCCTCGGCTAGCATGGCCATGTCCTCCTCCTTCTCCTGCTCCCCCGGCTTATCGTTGGCCGAGGAGCTGGTGGTCTGCGACTCGTTGTCCAGGTTGATGATCTTCTCGTAAACGTGCTCCATCACCTTCCTCACCTGGAGCATGTCGCTGGCCGACAGACGGTCCCTGCAGAAACACACAGCGGGTAAAAGTCAGCATCCGTGTCTGCATAGACGTACTGGTTAGCAAAGGAAACACGAGCCCGGAGTAGACCAGAAACGTACTTCTTTAGAGTTTTTGCACCAGAGGAAGAGTGGGGCTGGAGGTAGAACGGGATTTTGTTGAACTTGGGCATATTTTTCTGGAAGAGAAGAGGAAAAATAATACAAATCAAACACATCAAATAATGACAGGAGCAAACAGTTAGTGCACATGCTGTATCATAGAGATGCTAAAGATTTCCCCCTGGAAAAACAGTGACCTAGCCTTTCGAGTCTAAATTCTGATTTTCAGTAGAAAATAAAAGGTGTAAATAACATTAAGAATGGCTGAATCCCATTTAGCTGCTCAGGTTTTAGGGTCCTGATACTACATTTACATGCACAAAATATTCAGTTTTTGCCCTTATTCCGAAAAAGACAATATTACTTAGTTAACATGGCAAATGAAAATGAATATTCCACTAATATCCCTGTTTACATGCAGCCGCGCATTCTCCGATTAACGTAAAACGCCCCCATGACGTACGTCCTACGGCTACGCCCTTTAAATAACTTTAATTTCCCCCCCTTTTCTAACTGCAGTCATGTTGCTCCCGTGGTGTGCCTTCGTTGTCACCATCAAGCCAAGTCAAGCTATTTTTTTATGGCTATGCACGAGAACAGACTCCAACGCCATAAACAGGCAAGAGGCCGTGTGTCGCAAACTGCGGTAAAAACCCCCAATTGAGACGCATATTCCAAAATCCGAATGCGCCGTATACATGTCCAAAGAATGCTCCTAAAGTGTGAATAATATCGGCATATCCCACATGTCTTAATCAGAAAATGCTCATATTCGTTGCAGTGGAATATTAGTAAATGTAGTCAATGTCACGGCTTACTCAGACACTTCTATAGAACGGAGCCATCGTTAACACCTGTTCTTTTCCTACTATGACAAGTCAAGTCTGCTGAGAAAGCTCAAGAACTACCTGCGTTGCCTTCCCACACTAAAAAAACCTATAACGTCCTCTATAGTTAATGACGTTGTTAACAGCAGATAAGAGTAGAGAATGCCTGTTAGCATTTTGTGTTGCTCAGCTCAGCAGTCATGATTTCCTGTGTTTGGCTACAACAAGCTGCCAAACTGATGGTTTGCCAAAAGCGAGTGAGAGTGGGTTTGGAACCACCAGTGTCACATTGACAAAAATGGATTTTGTTGGCTTCTCTGAATGAAAGAGCTTTAGATATACAGTAAACATACCAATATGCAAACAGCGCACATGCACAAAAAGTAACAAACTCACACAAGCCTCCAAATTTTCTATTAACCTATAATCATTTTGACTAAACTAAAATAAAGATGGAAACATAATAGTACTCACATCTACAGTTATATCAATGACCCACTGTGGAACGGTCTCGTTCAGCAGCATCGACTCGGTCTCTCCGCCCGAATCTCTACATAGCAACCTGCAACACATAACGCAGCACGTCAGAGGTGCAATATATATAAGTCAACATTTCTGTTTAAGACAACTGTAAACTGATGACATTACAAAGCACACTGCGGCTTTCTGGGTAAACATTTAACCCGTGTTGATAAGGACGGTAGTGATACATTACCTAAATAGAGTTCTGCCTCCTGCTTCCCCGAAGATGACTGGCGTGTGTGGTGGCACTTGGAAATATCCATTTCCTTTCTGGACCCTGTTCTCCTGCTCGCCGTTCACTGTGGGCACCAGAACACAATCCTACTGTAAGACGCCAAACGCTCTCTGACAGCAGCAGGAAATGATGTGGTGTGCAGCCGTGTGGAACAATGAATGCAAACACTGAAGTTCCCAGAGCATCGCTTGAGAGGTTTGGTTGATTTGGCAGATTACCGCCTCCTTACCGTGGTTCACCTCGTTCTCTTCCTCGTCCATGGGGTTGATGCGAGTTCTGGGCCAGAACTCCAGCAGGGCCTGTAGCAGCAGTCCACCCAGGTTCACTGCGGAGATGAAGTTAGCAATGTTAGCAGGGGTGCGATACAAAGTTAGCTCCGGTTCTGCGTGATTTAACGGTTATTTGTACATAAAATGTATCTTACGCTTTGGGTCGGATCCATCGGAGCTTGAAAACCCAGCGTCCTTTGCGGACACCCAGGCAGCGAAG
Source organism: Sebastolobus alascanus (assembly GCA_916701645.2). Lineage (NCBI taxonomy): Eukaryota > Metazoa > Chordata > Actinopteri > Perciformes > Sebastidae > Sebastolobus > Sebastolobus alascanus. The sequence continues at coordinate 1,752,779 of CAKAOJ020000056.1, read as the reverse complement.
CAGTCGCTCTCGTCCAATGTGATAGTGAGCATCTGTTGAAGAAGAGAACGCACAACTGTGAGACCACGAACCGGGCTCAGGGAAGACTTCTGGGTTTGAAAAATTCACAGATGAAAGGCTCTCGTATTACCAGGGTTGTGACTCACCCCAGTTTTCAGATCGACAGAGAACCAGTTTGGCACGTAGACCATCTTGAAGCGCTTTTTGATCTCTTCGTCGAACTCCACTTTCCCCAAGTCTTCACCCTTGCAAGCCTGAAGTAGAAATATAGATGAAGTCAATTCAAACCACAGGTCTTCTTTAACCTGGAGTGATTCATTTCATGGGTCGTAGATCATCAGGGCAGGTGAGTAGCAAATAATCATGACTTCCTCTTCCCACTGGGCTGTGGTGTGATTTTTTAGAATCAAATTTGAACCACTACATTCACTATTGCCGCGTTTCCACTGCATGTTACGACTCTACTCGACTCTTTTTCCTTTTCCATCAGCAAAAGTTGTGGATAGTACCTGGTAATTTTTTTGGTCCTACCTTGGTCAAGGTTCCAGCTCGATACAAGAAGGTGGAGTTAAAACACTGCAGACCACTGATGGATCAGAGAGAATCGTAACTTGCGCGACATCCTGCACAAACCTGCCATTTTTAAATAGCCATGCGAACGTCAATAGCGACCGCAATTTTTTTTATTCACTTGACCCAGATTTCTATAACTAAAACGACGCCGTACAATTGACGAAGTGCAGATGTTTCTCTGTTTGGTTGTCGATGAAAGGATCCAGCGAGTGCCGCGTTAAAGATGATGTCAGTGTCATGCGGCGTCTCTATGGCGATCAGCTGAGAATCCCGCCTACACTACTATTCGCAGTGGAAAACCAAATTGAGAAAAGGACCTGGTACCAAACGTGAGTAGAGTCAAGTCGAACCATGCAGCGGAAACGAGGCTTACGGCTCGGACGACAGAACGGCAGATTCAATCACACTCAAATAACTACAGCGTGGAGTTTACCTTCAGGACGTCCCAGAAAGCCACGTTGTTGTTGGTATCTTTGGTGAGTATGTGTCTCTTGTCATTCAGAATGTGGCACTGTATGATACTGGCACCTCCTGCAAACACAACACAATTTTACTTGAAGAACGTCAGGGAGAAGGATGTAGAAAATACTGCAGATAAATAACCATGTTTACCCTTGATGACTTGTTCTGGCTGAGTACACAGTGGTGTCAGAGGGGTAGTGCAGTCATTGTCATACTCCCCTGATGATCGGAAGTTGTGCATTCCCTTTAGAGACTGCACATACATACAGACAATAATTATCATTAGAGCTTGTGCTGGATTTTAATAATCTCTCCCTAACTCTCCCCAGCAGCAATAGCGGTGATTAATGTAATGCAATTATCTTTTGTGTATCGCCCACATCATCACAAAGCTGGTTTAAATTCTTACAGAAATTACAGGAGGATTACTACTGAATAGCATTAGGCATGGCGTGGCCACATGCACAAGTCTATCTACAGTGTATTTCATTATGCTGACGGTCGAGCAGTGATCTCAGAGGTGTCACGCATGCTTACCCATTTATTAACGGATGACTTGGTGGTGGAGACCCAGATTGCTGGAGGTGGGTCAGCAGATCTGTCCAGTTCCATCTGAGCAAAAGAGAAAGACGGCTCCAAATGGTTAGCTACGAGCGCAGGAATGACTGAGGGACATTATTCAGAACCGGTTTTTAAACTTCTTTTTTACCATTTGAAAATACAATACAGTACAACTTTTCTTAAAATAAGCTCCGCCGCTGCTAACAAAGCACAGAAGAGACAAGCCTATAAATAAATAGAGCATGCATGTGACAATAATGTCTGCACAGTAGGGGTGTCCTACTTAGAAATAAGTCATTCAGCATGAAAAAAGCATAAACAACGACTAATTGACTAAAGAAATCTTAGTCGACTAAGACAAAAACGACCGATTAGTCGACTAATAGGGAGCAGCCCTACTGTACAGTGACATGCGTCTGAGTTTTTTTTCTCTTTAAGACAGTTAGCAAAGTAACACGTACTGTAATATACATGCAATAGAAACACCAAACGCAGGTAAAATGAAAGAACCATTAAACACAAAGTACTACACCCAGTATTTACATCTACACTGCAAGCAGACACCAGGTGAAAGCAAAGCTCAGCATTCAGACAAGACCAGTAACAAACTTTTCAAATGAAAAGTTACCAAAAATCTGAGAAAAATTAACTTGTCCATCAAATATTGAAGTGAGTCACAGAATTACACCATTACTGCACAACAGAACATTAGTTCCAGGTTAACTGGCTTCTTACTTTGAGCACCGGGGCCTTCTCCTCACAGATGAGCACACGGATGTCCGGGTTACGCAGGTCGGTGCAGTAGATCTTTTTGTCTCTGCCTCCAGAGTAGACGTGTGTAAAGGCCTCATTGACCTGCAGCGCCCAGACCCCTTCGTCGTGCACCCGGTAGGTGGCGATGCACCTCTGCTGGCCGAGTGACCACAGGCGGATGGTCCCGTCCGAGCTGCCCGACAGGCACTGTGGAGAAGGACGGCGGGTTTAGATTTTAAAAATCCCTCTTGTTTAACAGCTGCTGCCAACCGCTGTATATTTTGACTCACTTGAGTGCCATCTCGATTCAGCAGCAACGACTTGACGTTGTCTGTGTGACCTTTTAGCTTCATCAGTTTTGCACATGTGCGCGGATCCCACACTCTCAGAACCTGAAGGAAGAAAGAAAAATGGAGGGCGTGAAGACGGGCACTTCTTTACTATATTTACATGCACACCAGAACCAGATTACTGTGACTAAACAAAGTAAGATAACAGTTCAATTGGAGCATTCACATGATTTCAAAGTAACTGAACACCTCCTGTAACCCCAGTTTGCACACTACTTAATGTCCACACGGATGTGTGGTAGCCTACAGGAAACATCTTATGAATATATCAAAAGTAAGGCAAGTGTAGTACATTCCCAATCTAGTTTCAGGTTAAAAATTTAATAAAAATCCCAAATAAGATGTTTCAATGTCAGGTGAAATAATCCGTGTTTTAATCTAGTTTCACTGAACTAATAGTGTGCATATGTGTGTGTGTCACAGTGATGGAAACCCAAACCTTTTCTGTGGATCCAGATACAATGACTGTGCCCATCTGGTTCATAGCCAGACTGTAGATAGAGTCCTTGTTCCCACTGAGTGACGAGGCTGTTTGGAGACATATTACAGTGAGTCCACAGGTACAGAATATATGGGCACAACTGTCACACAGAAACAATACTTACTGGTGACAGTGTTGTTGGAAGCAGTGAGTGCTGTTAGTGTGTTCACATCCCAAAGAAAGATCTGCCGGTCGAGACCTGCCGATGCCACGAGCTCCTTGTCCTTAGCGTAGGCCAGAGCTTTCACGTAGTCCTTGTGTGTTCGTAACGTCGACATACAGAAGCCTTTGTGCGCGTTCCATACTTTGACTGTTGTGTCTGATGAGGCAGATATCACTGAAAAATAGAGGACGGTGAAAGTGTATCAGGTAAATCGGCCCGAATAGTAGAATAAAAAAAAGCAGTATTAGATGTTAAACAACCATAAATAAAATAGTAATCACACTCACATGTTTTGCCGTTGCAACAGAGAACTATGTCATTGACCCAGTCTGTATGATGCTCCATCGAGGCAATGTAAGGGTCCTGCTGCAAAGAAAGGGAAGTGAAATTAAGACACTTACACTATTGAGAATAAGAAAAAAAACATGCATGTGACAGCTGATCACATTGAGAGTCACTCACTCATCTCTCACTCAGCAGACAAAGAGTCATCTATTTACATGGAGGTTTGCGTTTTCAACAATGACCAAATAAAACAATAAAAAAATGTAGGATTAGAGTGTAATGAATAGTAAACGAATAAAATAAAATGGTAAAACAGCACATTTATCTCGCCTGTAAGCAAAAAACAGTACACCATACCAGCAGAGGATGCAAAGCTTTGAAATAAAGATAATTAAAAGTAATGTACACTGAGTGACACATTGAGAGTGTATTTTTTTTTAATTAAGAATCTTAGGAGTCCTACTTTATGCTGGTAGACACTCCATATCCGGATGATGGAGTCTCTCCCAGCAGTGAAGAGCCGGTTGAGCGCAGGGTCCAGCTGGAGTGCGTTCACCCCATTTCGGTTGTACTTCTCCACCTCATCTCTAATGACATAGGACACCTGCAACACAAAAAGGGGGAGTGTGAGGTCTTCTTCTTCTTCTCTCCCACAACACACCCACTTCCTTCCAAGGTAAATGACACCTATATATTGTTTAATAACGTAAATCCTCCATTGAGTCACGTTAAAAATGGACAAACGCAGTAGTTATAGGGGTGTTTTGATTTTCTAGCAGAGTACACGGGCACGACAGAACCGCCGAGACACGGTACCAGCAATTAGACCGAGCCCGGATACAGCGTAGCTAGGCTACAGTGTTGCTAAGCTACAGTGTTGCTAAGCTAACGTCAATGGTTTATAACGGCATGAAAATACAGCGAAGACAGCCCATAAATCATTTGTGTTAACTTACGGGCTTTGCAGTTACGTTATAACAAGTGTACCACGTACTTATATGATAATTGTTTACAGAAACATGTAATCATTTAGACGCCAGCGTTAGCAGGAGATGCTAACAAGCGCCGTACGCTAAGCTACGTTAGGTTATCATGACTCATAACAGCAACGCTGCCTTTAGCATGACGGATTTTGCTGCCCGTCAAGTATCAGTGAGGCACTTTCTAAAGATGAAGACCACAACTTGGCCGTTGTCACACACTTGGTAATAATGCAAACTATTATAATGTACCTGTACTTTTCTCCGCCCAGCAGCATTTTGCCTGTGATGCGTGGCCATCTTGCATGTTGACAGTCAATTCGTGTGATGCTATATCCGGGGGGAAAAAAAAGAAAACATGATGCACTTGAGCTTTATGGGTAATGTGGTTTTTTCACACTGTCTTTCTCGTTTCACTGTAGGAAAGGGCCTGGGAGACCAGAGACATGTTAAAGTGGCAGTAGGCAACAATTTTTTTGGCATAATTTGGCAAAAATTCCATAATAACCTTTCAGCATATTGTAATTCAAGTGTTCTGAGAGAAAACTAGACTTCTGCTCCTCATCATGGCTCTGTTTTCAGGGTTTAGAAAAATCTAACGTGACGGCAGATTTTGACTAATGACAGGTCATTTCAGAGAGAGAGAGCGTTCCTATTGGCTATGTTCCGGTCATGTGACCAGAACTTGGCTTCCTTCAACAGATTTTACAATGGCGGCTGGGTCACAAACTTTCTCATTTTACAGCTAAACAGTACACTATAAGATGATTCTGAGAACATTTGAGGTGAGAAATAGGCATTACAGTAACAGAATATTGATTCATATTTGATCAGCGCTGTCTTTAAAAAAATCTAGCCCGTGAGGGGAGACTTTGGCCAATCACAGGTCATTTCAGAGAGAGAGCGTTCCGATTGGCTGTGCTCCGGCTGGTGGGCGGTGCTTGGTAGTTCCTCAACTGATCTCAACATGGCTCACAAACTTTCTCATTTTACAGCTAAACAGTAAACTACAAGATGTTTCTGAAAACATTTGAGGCGAGAAATAGGCATAACAGTAACAGAATATTGATTCATATTTGATCAGTGCTGCCAAGTTTGACCGTTTGATCAGAGTTCACGAGTGATTGACAGCTGCTCAGCGATGACAGGCTCCAGCTCAGCTCTGATTGGTTGTTTTCCGCCGGTCTGTGAAATCTTACAGATGCCGTTAGGAGGACCGGAGGACACAGAGGCAAATTATTTTTTTCAGATTACCCGTCTCATGCACTGCTGTCAGGATATAGTGACCGTTTTATGAAAATAACTTTTTTTAATCCTATTTGCTCCATTTCTACCCACTGCTGCTTTAAAACATATAATTGCATTCTAACACATTTTTACTCTCTGATAACTTACAAATTGCCCTCAAGGTGCTTCTTTTATCACCATCAGTGCTAAATCTACCACTGCAAAGTCAAACACACGCAGGCAGCAAACACCAAGCAGGCCTTTAATCCTTTAAAGAACGGCTTAGAATATATCAGAGGATAATTTCTCATAATGGTCTCCTTTTATAGCCTACTGCGATTAATACGCAACACGGATGTGCAATACAAATGCTAAGCCAGTGTTAAACCTCGATACAATCTTGTTCCTCATTGTAGCCTTCCCTGTCAAAACATACATATTACATCATATTGTGACCTGGGCTGTATCAAGGAAATATTGAGGTCATAAGTCAAAATCAAGTGTTACCATTTTATTTCCCAACATAAAAGGCTAAATGCTGTTTTAAAGGGGAATTACACCCTTTTTCAAAATTCATACATGTTATTCCTATGGCCTGAGACAGTCCAAAAAATATTAGAAAACATGAACAACTCTCTCCCAAATCCCAAAACTAGAGTGCTAAAACTCATATTTCTATAAAGTGTGGAACTGCTCAATAGGCAATGAATGGGGAAATGTTATAGAGAGCCGAAGTCTTCCGGTGGACCAACATGGGACCTTATTTCAGAAAAACATGAACGGTAGTCAACGGTAAATATTTACAAATGCATGCTGTCAGTCTTAGTATTTTTTCTATATTTTTCCTAGCTTTCCAGGAAGCCATTGATTTCCATTAATTTCTGTACAGTCTGAAATCAATAAGCAGACTCTTGAAACTTCAGTGTTACATTATCGTTATGAGGTAATGCAGTGAAAACTTTACAGTGCAAAGACATCAATGTAAACAAGTTTCAAGAGCCTCTTATCTGACTTTCACACCGAACAACACCTTAATTTAGGTGGTGTTCCCCTTTAAGGCCCTCTGCCCTGCCAGGAATAAAATGTTGTTGAAGAAATACAAAGTCTCAGTGGAACAATAGACCTACTGGGTCTATAAATACTAGAATCAGCCTAAAAATCTGTTCATTTTTAATTGTAATGTAGAAGATAAACTCCTCCTTGTTGCAAACATTCCCAACCTTTCTTGTCTTTGAGAGGTTGGTCATCTAGCAGAGCACATACTGCATTTCCCAGACTATCCTATTCATAGAAAGTCTATTGTTGACCACTAGAGGGCGCAATAAGAGGCCATACTTCTACCCCAGGCTCAGCCCATTGGAAACACAATAAATATGCTGACAGCTTGTGTTAAACCGTGTCCCTTTACAGTTCGTTCAAGCCAGCAGATGATTTTATTGATTAATTCCTCTCTGTAGTTGACGGTGAAATTAGTTGCTGTAGGCCCAGGTCTTGGTTAACACATGGCTGCCTGTCTCTGAACTGCAATATTATGTCAATTGTGGTGTAAATGCAACATTAAATATCCTATTCTGTGATCACAGTCAAAACAAGCTCATATGGGCTACGTTCAAGAAACAAAATAGGACCTATGTGATCCTTATCCTCAGAAACTCAATGCTGACATTAGGTTACTTAGCCCAGTGTTTACCATAAATCTACCACAGTGGTTTTCAAAGTGGGGTCCATGGACCCCCAGGGGTCCTTGAGGGGGTTCCAGGGGGTCCCCAGCAAGAAAGGGAATATATTTTCACTATAACTCCATCCATAAGTGAGAAAAATAGTCATACAATGACAGAATGTATGACTATTATCCTATCAGATGGTTATGCGCCTCCAACCGACGAGGAGGCTCTCAGGGGCTTCGTCTGAAATTGCGTACTATGTAGGTGTACTATCGTTCAACATACTTTGGTGTGAATAAACAGTAGTATGTATCTTTTCGGAGGCACTGAGCAGTAATTTACGTCGTCACTTCCTGAGAGCCTCATTGCCGATTGGAGACGTGTAACCATGATAACCCGTGCCAACCTCATGCGACCAAAGCAACGATTTGTGAGAATCAAAATCTGAATTTATTTAAAATATATATTATGCCTAGCAAAGTGAAATCTTATACTTACAGTTAAATTGAAGCGTTATTGATGTCACAGAGCTGTCCGTCAACGTCCGTTATGAACGCTGTCATCACCACCGCATTGCATTTCGGGATATTAATGCCGCTGTTGTGTCCAGCGTTGCATACTTTAATATTTCACTGGAAATTGGTTTCATACTAAGTTACTGCTCAGTGCGTCCGAAAAGATACATATGGTGCCTTCAAATGAAACTTGTGAGCTCTTTTTTACAACATGCGAAGTCGTGTACACGATATGCGTGGCGTTCAAGTGGTTAAGTCGTGAGAACACTGCTGCTAGGCAACGGCAATATTAACGTTACTAGAGCCACAGAGGCTAACAATTTAGCAAGCTAGCAAGCAGGTAACTTAATGCAGTAAATGTAAAGGCATAACGACAGAGGAAAAAGATGAGGCCGTTGGGAATATCAACATTTTCCTCAGACTTATTAAAAAATTATGAAGAAAAACAATATAGGACTATAAATTACAATATATTAACTTATTATGCACCGAAAAAATGAACTTCCATGGCGTCCGCCATTTCTGACAACGTCAACAAACGCGCCACAACTCGTTAACTCGGGGCTTTCAGAAACTTTACGAGGTTGTGAATACCACATGAGGGGGGCGTTCATATGGACTCATCACATTAACACGGTAAACACAACCCCATTTGAAGCCACCAATACTACTGTTTATTCACTCTAAAGTATGTTGAACGATAGTACACCTATTGGGTATGTAGTGCATGGTATGCAATTTTGGACAAAATCTTTGACAAAGTCAGTTTAGGGGTCCTTGACGTAAAAAAGTTTTGGAACCACTGGTCTACCACATATAAAGATTAGGAAAATGAAAGCCGCCTATTTTATGCGTAAGCCCATAACTGGGGCTGTATCCGAAACCGCCTACTACATACTACTGAGGAACGCAGTATGTTCTGTGTACTGTATACTGCGTTTGTCAGTAGTATGCAGTATGGAACGTAAATCAATTTATTTTGTTGTACGCTAGGCCGGGTTTTGCGGGTTTCCGGTTTTGGAAAGCGGAAGTTAACAGCACGGACAAAAGCAAACCTCCGCTACTTTGCATTACAAAAATGACCGAAAGTGACCGTTACAGCGCTTTGCATTGTGGGATACAGTAGGCGAGGTAGACTTGTCCGATGCATACTGGAGATTTTTTCCGAATCAGTACGACATCCGGGTGTTTTTGGCATACTAGAGATTTTGCTTTTGTTCGCATACTACATGCTACATTTTGGCCAAATCAGTACGTACTACTAGTATAGTATGCGGTTTCGGATACAGAACTTGGAGTCTTTCTCGCACAGAATGCTGGGTAAACAAAGTTCAAGTTCCCCTTCACTATGTCCCTTATAGGCTACTGTATGTTTTTTTGCGATTTGGTAATGTGTTAAAACCGCCTCACTATATCTCTGTCACATTTGAGTGTGCCATGTATACGGAGCAGTAATCCCCCTTTGGTCCAGCAGCATCCTCCCTCCCTCACGCTCTTCATGCTCAAGGGCAAACCTTGGTGCGCGTCTCCTCCCGCCGCTGCGCAGCTGCTGAAGACGACAGCGCAGCATCCTCTCCACGCTCGGCGGCTCGGGACCTTTTTTGTCCTCTGTGGGATGAATACGGAAGAGCCACTCGGATGGAAGGAGAGAGGACAGCTGGCACGACGCACCTGTGGCAGGTTTCAAGATGTCCAACATAAGGTGATTAGACGACTGGCTTTTGTCTAGAAGATTTTTTTTTTTTTCTCCCCTGCTAAACTTTGGATTGTGGTGATAAGACGCACTTTTCAGATTGGAGTTTTGTGGTCCATCATGAAGAATAAACGTTGAGGAGAAGACATGGATTTTGCAAGGAGAGTTTGGCTGTTCCTTCTTCTAAAACCCGAAGAACTCAACTCTGGAAATGATGCTGTGAATCTCAGAGTTTCATATGTAAGTATTTAGAGTTTTGGAATTAATATTGAGCATTCATTCATCTTGTGGCCACACAGACAGAAAAGTAAATTACTTCTTAAAGAGTAAATGCCTCTGTTAACAATTTGGTCCTCTTCTTTTCTTTGTTTTCTTAAAGTTATGATGGTTTAATGGAGTTATTCTCCATAAAATAATAATAAAAAAAAAATAAACAAAAAATATTATTTCTTTTAAAGTCTGGTGTTATGGTTATTTTATAATTTAAAACAATACCAACATTGCATATGTTATACTGCAGATATACCAGAAAGTGCATCATGCAAAATATCAATTTAATGTTTTAATATGCAGTGTTGAGCATTAAAGGCTTACACTTACTTACTTACAGGGATGACATACATTTCTGCTGCAAAATTTTGTGGCTTCTGTGACACATTACATAATGATAGGCTATGTGAGGCACATTTGAGATCCATTTTCCTCTTTTGGTGACATCAGACACCTTCATCTTCTTGTCTAATGTAACTGATGTAACTCATGATTAGTTTGAAGATGTCCCTGTTTTTGGAGTGGGGTTCAGTTAAGCATATAAGCGTCTACAGCTCATAAAAGTAATTGTCATCAATTCATCCCCCTATTGGTAATGTCTCGTTTTGTAGATCTATACCTTCTGTAACCTACGTATTTAAGCTATCTGATGCAATTACATTGAAAGGTTTTTTTTGCAGAAGAAGTAGGTCATCAGTTCAGTCTGCCCACCTAGGATCACAGGAAGCTCTGGGAGGGCACAGACACATAACATGGCCCAGTAAAGACAATGTGCACAGTCTGACTCCCAGTCTGGGCTGGAACTTTGTAATCAGATAGTTTAATTTGATGGTAAACTTTCTGTAAACAATTCCACATGTGGTACTTGTTTTTATAAGATAGTTAACAAGTCTTGATCAAGAAAGAAAAGATGCAAGAAAGAAAAAACTCTTAACAGACCTATAATATAACCAGAAATAAAAAATAAAAAACATGTAAATACTTGGAATTAGGGCTGTCACGATATCAGATTTTCACTACACGATTATCTTGGCCTAAAAAATTCACGATATTATCGCAATATCTATAGAAAATTAGAAAAAAGCAGAACAATAATAATGATATCAGTCAAATTCGTCTTTAACTTTGTTTATTGTGCGTTGTCTCTTTTTTGGCAAATGAATCACACTCAAAACAAGACTGTAGTGTGGTGCGGTGAAGAAGAGAGAGATTCTGTAACCATAACTGTACAAAAGTATGATCATCATCATATGTGTATTGTTAACATGATATTAATGTTTAATTTTAAAAATATCACAGTTATCATCAATACCGGTATATTGCGACACCCCATTCATTTACAGTGTACAGGCCTTTGCAACGTAAACAAAGTAGTCCTAATTGAAACCACTAATTTGAGATTATATTAAATCAATGAGTGACCAAAGAAATGCTTGTTGTGCTACTATTCTGAAATGAGCTTCTTTCAACCCCATAAATCCAGAGAAACATAAAACCCGAATATTAGTAAATACAAAAGAGTAAAAGTAACAGAAAAGCACAACGACATTCTTTTTACTACATAAACTGTTATATAATTGTTTGTTTTCATAAATATCCTTTATTATATTTGGCAAAAGTTTTATAGTACAGTCAGTGTAGTACATATTACATAATGACCACAATGACAACAAGGTGATTATATTTGTTCTATTTCCAAAGACACAATCTGTCATATTGAATGCAGACAATTTACAGGAAACATGGAATACATGTTTTCTGGCATTTCAAATATTAAGAAAAGAGAATTTGGCAAAAACTCAGATAAGGAAAAAACAGTGACAGCTAATCAGACATTTTTAATTTTGCATGAAGAAATGTTTATAAATAGATTAAGCTGTATTTTAATAACTTTGAATAATAATCAGGTGACAAAGTAACAGAAAACGTATTGTCGTTTGTAAGAGCTGCTCTTGAAAAGTGACTTTATTCTTTATTTGGATCCCCATTAGCTGCCACCAGGGTAGCAGCTACTCTTCCTGGGGTCCACACACAACAAAAGCATAACATATAACAAGACATACTGTATAACACATTTAAAAAAATCACGATAAAAACATGTTCAAGACAAAGAAAATTAAAAAAAATTATAAGAAGAGAAAAAATGTAAAAACAAACAAACAAAAAAACAAAAACTGCTTAAAATAAATTAAAAAGAAAAACTAAATTTATCATGGTTGTTCAGGTCGACCACCGGGTTTATTTTTAATGTGATTTTTTAGTATTTTTTTTCAAACGTACCTTGCTTGGTGCTTCGGTGATCATAGTTGGCAACTTGTTCCACATTGTGATACTTAAATGAGAACACTCATGAAGAAGAATAAAAAGTGACAACATAATGTCAAAGGGAGATCAGGTGATCTGGTCCCCCGTCTGCAGTATCCATATAACAATATGTGTTTCCTGTTTAAGTTGGAATTTAAATTGATAGAAATAGATATGGAGACACAGCAAAGCGCCAGCAGTCCAGTTAATACAAATAGTGTAACAGATGTAGAAAAATATTGTATTGGGAGCACAGAGGTGATATTGTTTATGAGATAGTAATCACTCAAGAGGCATCAGATCATGAATTATTTCAAACGGTTACAGTAAGATGAGCTGGATATTTGCCAGAGAGATTGACCCGGTCAGACCAAAATGACAAAGTCTCACAAAGCTGAAAGGAGTTGAATTGATGTGAAATGACGTGATGTGATGTAATGTCATGTGGGACCATGTGGGACCATGGTCTTCTCTAAACTTGTTCAGAAACTGTTGAGCTTCAGCCCTAAATTACAACAGCTTTTAAAATGTGTTTTTAAGTGAGGTGCACCGTACTGTTTACATATGCACATTCAAACAAAGCCTTTTTTCTTAGCTTCCTCCATAAAATCATTCATGACTATTTATGTGGTTTTGTTTTCATTTTGAATGAAGGTTTTCATAACTAACGATATGGGCCCATGTCAGTAAAAGCTAAAAGCTAGAAAATGTTAATCCAGTTACTTATACAGTCAAAATATGATCTTTTCTGTCAATGAGATTTTATAACACATCTTGCTCTACATGCTGTCTGAATCCCTTGTTAGAGATGCACTAAATACTCCTCTACATCACTACTTTAGAAACATTTAATCATTTTGCAGAACATTTTGTTAGCTCCTGTCCCCAATAACAAAATAAGGGTTTTACTCAGCACATTATGACACACACTTATAGTTTAAAGCTATTTCTAGTTGTAGAGGCACATAGTGCGGAGGACTGTGCAGCAAAATGTAGGTAACACTTCATTTTTACAGGTCCGCAAATTTCATGGTAATTAGGTGATAATTAGTAAGTAACCTATTTGAAATGTTTTTGGAATTACTGCCAAATTACCCCAATATTTATTTACCTCAAAATGTATTGAAAATTACTTTGTTATAAACATTATTTAATTATTATATTCCACTATTTCCCAATAGCTGGTAATTTATTTAATACATTTCCAGGAAAAGAATACAAAGTTAATTGATATACTTCATTTCCATGTCTGCTGGTAAATAGATAATAATTAGCAAATAACTTATTTGAAATTTCTTTAAAAAACTCCCTGAATCATTACATTAGCTATACCAGGTTACATTTGTGGAGACAATAAGTCACACAACGGTGAGATTTGAAGTGTCTTCTATTAGTTTTGGTTTTCCACCTTCGATGAAGAGCAGCCGCTTCTCAAGCCTAAGGGCCTTATTTTAACCATTATATGCTATTTTAGCATATAATTATTAAATAATGTTTATAATAAAGTCATTTTTAGAGATTGAGTTGTTTGATTTATATCTTCATTATAATTTTAGGGTTAGGATCTGATACTTTATTAGAAAGAAGTTGTATTGTGTTACCTTTTCCATCATCAAGGTTTCACAGGTAAATCAGATACAGTAGGCGTTAACCAAACCTCAGCAGCGGTTCCATCTGATGAGAAATATTGTGTGGTCTACTGTTGTATATTCCACAAATTAGTATTAAAATACAACAATACAATACAACAAATACAAGTATTTTTTGGGGCCCATAACAGAATCCTACCATCATTACATCACCTGTTAGTCATCCCTTTTAATCCTATCTAGGCACCGCTACTGTCCGTTTTTCTTTTAAATGAAGAAGTGTACGGTGTAGTCAGTGATGGTGGATCAATGCCTTGCTCATGGGTGGTAGCTGATTAGAGAGAGGAGAGTATTACTCATTCATTTCTTTCCCAGCTGCTTAAAGGGTTCAAAATACAGCTAGCCAGGCTGATATATCATATTGTGTATACTGTATGTAGATAGATAACAGGAAATTATAGTACGGACACGCCAAACTAGGTTTGAGATCATTGTGTGTCACCATTACATAGTTTGTCCACCAGAGAGCAAGTTGATTTTTACACTGTAAAATATCCCACTTATAGTAGCTATATATCTTGGTCACAAAAAAAATGAAGGCATCCGTATTAAGATGTTTGTTTATTAGAACTGTGTATTAGCAAGAATCTGGCGATACGATACGTATCATGATACAGGGGTTACAAGTCAGTGTGTTGCGATATATTGCAATACTGTAATTAAGGCGATTTTAGGAAAACTGTCATAGTATAAAGAACACACCACCATATGCATCAAATCTGAGTAAAGTTTACTTTTTCATGCAATCAGAACAGTAAGATCTGCATCTGCATCTATCACAGTCGCTGTAACATCCAACATCATAGCACTACTTTGAGAGGGCACATACACTGAGAGGGTGCATCTCTTTGCAAATGAACTAAATTATTGACTGAGTTCATCTTTGCATGTAAACTATTGATTAAAAATCGATGCAGTGTTTTTGAGAATCGATACAGTATCACAAAACATAACATTGCGAAATTCAATATTTTTGATTTTTTCTTACACAACTATTGTTTTATGTTAATCACAATGTAATTTGTTTGATTTATTGTGCACCTCTCAGCTATGAGAATTTAAAACCGTAGTATTGCAGAACACATGTCAAGTTGAGTGTTTGTGTTTGTGTTTGTGTTTGTGTTTGTGTTTGTGTTTGTGTTTGTGTTTGTGTTTGTGCGTGCCGGTCCGTTGCTCCGCTCTACTTCCAATCTAATTATCATAATTATTTGCAGTGATGATGACCATATCACATCTGGCTGTTAAGGGAATTAAATTTGATTCAGCTAAAATACTTTTTTTCTATCTGCGTTACGCTCAAATCTAAACACTGCACAGAGGCAGATATTCTCTCTCTTTGACTGTAGATTAATATTATTCATATATACTTTGACGCTACAGAGCAGAGGTCATTGTCATATAGCTTCTCACTGTTCTGTAGTTACCTTTCACAGAGGACACGCTGTGACTGTTTCTGTCAGGATGAGTCGTCTCATCCTGACAGAAATAGACAGAAATATGCTTTGAACCCCGTTTATCTGCTTTATAAATGACGTTGCAAATGGACCTATTTCTTTTGATAGCAAACAGGAAAGTGCTGGATTCAGTGTATGAGACGATGAGCTGATCTGAGATCAACCTGGGCCAAATAAGCAGATCAAGTGAAAGCAGATAACTAGCGTCTGGCTGGACGTGTGAAGGGATCAATGCATTTCAGGACAGGAGGAGATGGAGAACTCACAGAGCTTAGTCGATATGAAAAGGTTACAATGGCATTTCTCTGTCAAAGGGGGAACAGAGAAATGTAATCCTCTCTTTGGAAAGCTTTTTCAGTTATTAAAATATCAGACTGTCACCGGCAAAAATGAAGGAGTGAATTTTTTGGTAGTGGAAAGGTTTTGAGTATTGTCTTTATTTAGACAGTGGCTTTGGTCTCTGATCACATTACTTGCAAACCGTCCTCATGCTTTATTTAAGTCCAGACGAACCAAGTTTGCCAATAAGAAAAAAGGAAATTAAGATTTTAAATGTCCACGGGCAGCATTTCAAGCTATTCAAATTCTATTTAGTAACATCTCTGGTACAAATAATCCAGCTCGGTCGCACTAAATGACGTATGAATGACACGGTAATCTTAAGTCATTTCGTGTGCAATAAGAACTCCGTTCTTGCTTTTGGCATGTCATTTGGACGCGATGTAGTCTGTATTGACTGCACTGTAAATGCATCCGTGAAGATATGCTACGCTCAGAGCTAGTGATGTAGAATAAAAAGAGAGAAAGACTGCTCATGGTGGATGGGTCCAACAAACACAGGACTTTCAACCAGGAGACCGGTGTTCGTACCCAAAGTGTTGTTGAGTGACGTTTGTGACGTGTATTCCCTACTTCTGTTACGTTGTTTCCGTACATTTTTAGTTAGTTTACGTCCTTATTATAAGCCCAACAATGACGCTTTTCCCAAACCTAACTAAGTGTTTTTGTTGCCAAAACATAAGTGAGTGGTTTTGTTGCCTAAACCTAACAGCAGCCGTAACCGTAACTTTGTTGCGTAGCGGAAAAATGACGCGCGAAAAGCTCATGATACACGGAATGTCCTTGTAATGTTGTGATGTTTATATGCGTTTGAATAATCTGTAGTTTTCTGCATTAATTCAAACAAACACTCAAAATTGGCCACAGCCAAGGTGTGACATTATTAACATGGTACTTGAAAGCTTTTTTGTACCAACGAAAATGTATCACTACCAATTTGTGAAGTCAAGTTTCTACTTTTCAGATTTCAGGAGTGCTGTCTTATATAAATGAATCATAATATTTGTGCAACATAAGTATATTGGAACCGTGGTTCCATAGAGTCTACTGTACTCTCACCAGTTCCCCTTAACTCTATGCCGCATCTTTCAGCTCGCTGTTTTGGTATGCCATGTTTTCACTAAAAAAGCTCAGATAAACTAACTGTATGCTACCTGCTCAACACCACCCAGCAGACAGACACTTTGAGCAACATATCGGAGCATTTAGAAGCTAAAGAGCCAGATGTTTCCTTCAGGTGTTGGTTGAGAACAAAACAGAGCTAAAGGGAAAGTGAATATTTGACCTACATTTGTCAGCTTGCCTGAAACACAACTCCAAATGAATGCTGCTGATGTGGCTCTGAGCTTGCTGGGTGCGTAAATAGACAATTGCATGCTAACACGTTAACCAATAGCAACGTTATAAGATATTTTGTAACAGTCACAGTGTATCATGTAACATGCACTTTAAAGAGGCACTCAGTGATTTTGCTTTACTAGTGCCCACAAATGTCCTTATTTGGTCCCACCTCACTGTTAATGTTTTGAAACTTGACACAGTACAAAGTTTTGTTAGGAAACTATAGAGGACGACATTTTGGCTTTTAGGGATGTGCTGTAGTGTGATGTCAAAAATTACATCTTTAAGGTTGCTTCAGGTCAATGTCCAGGCCCATGCAGGCAAACAACAACTGACCGCCATCCTAAATCAGTGCTGGTGAAATCCTCTGGTCAGAGCTGCCGACCGTGGACTTAATCCCTCTGACTCACAACTATGGCTGCCCTAGTTTGACAGAGGCAGTTGGATAACAGAGAGCTGGTAGTGGTCAGTGGTAAGGTTGAAACATTTATATCATGCCTCTGGACCTCCCTCAGTACCATCTTCCAATCAATGATGCTGATGAGAGCAGTGAGAGTCGCTATGAACAGTTAAAAGTGAAGCAAAAACAAAACAATGAGCTGAAAGATGCTAAAACGCTCCGTAGAGCTGAGGGAAATGCAGAGATGGGTGGTAATTCTCTGTCGCAACCTCTTTTGACATTATACACATAATATGATCCGTATGGAAATATTGATTAAAGCAGCTTTACGGCTGAAAATATGCCTAATAAAAAAGGAAGTGGCATTTTTACATGGTGACAAAAGTGTCAGTGAGTGGGAGAGAGCAGTCAGACAGAAGGCAAAATCCACTATAAGAATGAAGTGGAGGAAACATCATGATGGGCAGAGACCAGAGGCCAGCCCCAATCAAATACCCTGCGTCTTTTGCTTAACAGCTAAACATTTTCTACAGCATAACAATAGACCTAGTCTTTGTCTTTAACATACCTTTAAGTCAGACTTGCTATAGACTCTTAAATGTACCTGTTGCACAAAGCTTTCCTTGTGTGTGACTAATGTAAGACTGATTTAGATGCCTGTCACGCAATGCATTATGGGTGAAATAAGACACTTCACAGAAGAGAAAAAAGGGCAGATGCAACAGCGACACCACCAAGTATGGGAGAAGAGAACAGAAAAGGTAAACAGCATAAATGTAATGGGTAACAAATGAAATGGTTAGCTAAAAGTAATGGATAAACAGTTGAAATAGTTAGCTAAAAGTAATGGATAAAGAGTTTAAATAGTTAGCCAATAGTTAGCTAAAAGTAATGGATAAACTGTTGAAATAGTTAGCTAAAAGTTAGTTAAAATAATGGATAAACAGTTGAAATAGTTAGCTGACTTCCTTCTAACAGGCTTAGCCAGGGGGAGTGGTGGATAACTTAAATCAGTCTTAATATGTATGCAACAGACAGGCTTAATTAGACTTGTCTAACCTGACGATCTAAGAACAGTCTAAGGCCAAGACTAGTCTTAAACTAAGTTTATGCAACTGGCCCCAGATTCAACAGCTCACAACCGCAAGAAGACTGGAACCCCAGCAGTCCCAGACCCATCATATACCAGTCACAGTGGAGGAGAGGAAAGTGGTTTCCAAGTAAAGCCCTCTGGCCCAGACAGGCTCAAAGGCAGAGTACCTAGGGACTTAGGGACGTCCCTTACCAACTCTTTCAGCTTTGTTCCCCACATATGGGGTCCACCATTATACCTGTAACAAAAAAGGCCAAGATAGGAAATGGCTACAGGCCCAAAGCGTTATATGTAAATGCATGGAGCGTGTGGTGTGTGATCACCTCCCCACCTTGGTTGCAGACACACTCCAGTTTACACTACTGGATACTGTGACCTCCTCTCATTCCTACAACGGGAATTTATTGACTTCTCCTCAGCTTTTACTAGTGAACATGTACACCTTGCTTAAGCGCCTCTCTGGACCACTGGTCAACCCAATACTGGTGCTATACTTCCTGCAGGATATACACAACATGTAGTGGTTAATGGTTAGAGCAGTTGGATGTAAAACAACCCCTCATCACACATGTATTGAATGAAGTACCACATCCAAGAAGCCATGTTGTTCATTAATTGTTGTTTCTGAAGCCTGTATGATTGAATTAGATGACTTATTCTCTCTCACCTTCCACTATCTCTGCTTTTCCTATGTCTTCACTCCCCACTCCTCTGCCTGTAGCTGTAGGTAAATTCTTGTACAGGAGAATCAGGATGAAAAGATGGCAGCGATGCTGTTACCAACGGGTCCTGATGGCTTGCGGCGGTTCACTCGCGAATCCTTGGCTGCGCTGGAGCGGCGGATTGCGGAGGAGCAGCCCAAGACTCGTGGCAAGGCTTGCCACGAGGCTCACAGGAACGCAGAGCCACCCAAGCCCAGGGCCGACCTGGAGGCAGGCAAGCAGCTGCCGCGCATCTTCGGAGACATCCCTACAGAACTTATCGGGGTGCCACTGGAAGAAATTGATCCGTTTTACTACAAGAACCAGAGGGTGAGAGCTTCTGTGTATGTGTGTGTTTTTTGGATGGGTTAAACGGTGATGGTCGTGTATATGTCTGGAAAACAAGTCTACAACTAGTCCAGAAAATGTCTCAAACTACCCGTTTGGTTTTTGCGTGGCTCGCTAAAAAGGTTCAAAGAATATGTACATAAATTTGATAACACAAAGTCACATTGTAAGCCTGTTTAAATTTCTATCAAATCAAATTCACAGACATCCCGCCCCCTTCTGACACAAAATAATTATTTGCCAATCAGCTGTCAATTAAACGAGTTACGCTGCTGTCAAGTTTCGTTACATTAGTGACGCCGTAACATTACAAGATGTTACGCCGAATTCACACCAGGCAGCGGCAAAGTGCGCCCAGCTGCAATAATTCACTTCTTTTGCGGCCGGGAGGCGTATTAACGTGTTTCAGGCGGGAAGAAATTCTTTGTAACATAGATCAACATGTCACAGGAGTCACAGGATCTGTTTACTGATTGGCTGCAGGTCCTCTCTGGCCACTAAAAGTGAAACTTTTCCCAACTTTTAGTTTGGCCACACTTTGGCGCAGAATCAAACGGCCGCAGCTCACTGAGCTCGGGATCAGCTTTTTATCGACATTGCACGGCAGCTTGCCGCAGGCCGCACACTGCTTTGATGTGAATTCGGCATTCATCAGGAATGGGAAACATTTTTTTCACGAATGTTAATGACAAATGTGTGTGTCCCATTTGCGGTAAAAGATGTAACATCGAGCGCTACTTCACCAAAGTCCACCGCAACTTTTCATGGGACTTTCCGGCTGGAAGCATTCTATGAACACAGAAGGTAAAGTAGCTGAAAACACCGCTTAAAAGACAACAGTCTTGTTTACCAAACTGATGAAGAAGGCCAGTGCTGCAGCAGAGGCTTCGTTTAGTGGCGCACATCCCAACGAAACACAAGAAGCCCTTCGCCTGTGGCGGGATTGTAATAGTGGCGATGACTGCGGTGGCTGAAACGTTATTAAAGGACCATAAAAGTAAGACAGAAATTATGTCTGCTATTGACGATGTACAGCTTGGTGCTCTGATTAGCTCTCAGCCACTTTCATTTTGTCAAATTAGCTCTCAGAGAAAAAAAGGTTGGAGACCCCTGATCTGTTATTAAACTAATGTGTATTGAGGGATGAAATACACACTGATGCAATAATATATTCCAAAGTAGCTGACGTTATTATGAGGCTTCAGCTGTCTGAGTTAATCATATGAATTTCTTCCAATAGAGTGCAGAAGGGATGACATATTTTTGTAGGCCAACCAGGAAGTTAGCATCGCCCCGGTTCCCTCGACAAAAAGCCAATGGGATTTTTCCATTGGGTTTTGGATTATTGCAGAAAATATCTCTCATTTAGCCACTTGTTAGCAACCGCCTTTTTTAAGACGCATAAAGGCTTCAAAATTCACGAGTAGAATATTTGTTGATGTATTTTATATAGTAGAACAAAACGTTAAAATCTCTTGTGTTAACCACAGACCTTATTTCAGGCATCTAACTAAAATCCCATTCCTAAAACCCATTGACTTCGAGACGAGGGAGCCGGAAGTGCAAAAATGTTAATTCATCTCTAGGTTTTAGGACTCATTCCTGCACCACTCTATGTTACATTCTTTTTAGTATGAAATTCTCTCTTTTTGTTTCCCCAGTGTCCCCTTAATGAGCCATATTAGAGGGATAATAAGTAACGCAAAAAGGACATTTGGTACTACAAAGACTATAACTTTGGAAGACACCATCTTTATTTGTCTAAGACAGTTGAAGACTCATAGTATCTCCAGCTAAACTTTGGAATACGTATGGGCACCTTACCAAGACAGACTTGAAATATTGTGAACTCATTCTTTAATACTACGACTGAATTTTCATTTCCCGCAAACAGCTTGCTCTAAACAGATCCAACATTTCTAAGTTCCTGAGTCTTTAAATATTCACTGACATGATTGCATTTCAAAAAATGTAGTGTCTATGATACTATTTTACTGACACAAAACTCTCATCCGGACTCGTGAACATGATATGTCAGTGATCCTCCTGATCAGCCAAACTGAATTTACCGAGTGCCGTTTTAGAGAAGCTAGCCGAGACGAGACAAGAGCGGCTGCGTCTTTTGTGGACGCAGAAATAGGATTAGCAAGTTTTGATTTGCAGAGTCAGTAGATCCGGTTGCTGCCCATTACCGGGCCGCTTATGGAGAGATGAAAAAGGACGTGGCAGTCATTCTCAGGGTCTCTTTGTTTTGGCATGTGATGCGCTGCTGGACGGGAGGATTATCCAAAGACGGAAAAAATATTTAAATAAATGCCACATCTGTTGAGGAAAGGTTCAGCCCGCTTTGGAGTTGCATCCATTATGTCAAACTGGCCTCGCTGGCTGCGTGTATGTGCACTTGCTGCTTTCTTGGAGGCAGAAGTGCTTATGGCGGAAGTCAACACAGATGGTAGACTGAGTTGTAGACTCAATACAGCGGCTATATTATCATCCGCTGCAGGGTAAAGAAAACAGCTTAACTGTGTTTCTCTGCAGAGCTTAAGAAAAAGGAGCCTGCGCATGATGGGATCATTTGTTTGGGAAATGTTTTTACATTCTGATGACTTGTAACAATTAGTTTTTTATTTGCAGAATTTACGCAATGATATTTGGAAATTGTGATTTTTCTCACTAATGATTTCTGTTTTCTCTCTGTTTTCTCTGCAGACTTTTATGGTACTTAACAAAGGGAAGGCCATCTTCAGATTCAGTGCCACATCTGCAGTTTATATATTTAGTCCGTTTCACTTCATCAGATCAATCGCCATAAAAGTTTTAGTCCATTCATATCCTTTTTTGATTACACAGAGCCTGTGTCTCTTCCTGCCACGGTCATGTGAAATAATCATGGAACTGTTTCATGGAGCGAGCCAAGTTATTTCCTGTCAGGCTGACACACACACAGACAGGTGATATTAATGAAATTTGTGATAAAGTACTGGTGGGTGAATGCTTGAAAAATATAGCGATAATAGAAGTGATATGAGGTTAATTTAATAGTTAGTAATAGGGCTGACAATCGATTAAAATATTTAATCGAGATTAATCGCATGATTGTCCGTAGTTAATCGCAATTAATCACACATTTTTTATCTGTTCAAAATGTACCTTAAAGGGAGATTTGTCAAGTATTTAATACTCTTATCAACATGGGAGTGGACTAATATGCTTGCTTTATGCAAATGTAGGTATATATTTAATATTGGAAATCAATTAACAACATAAAACAATGGCAAATATTGTCCAGAAACCCTCACAGGTACTGCATTTAGCATAAAGAATATGCTCAAATCATAACATGGCAAACTCAAGCCCAACAGGCAACAACAGCTGTCAGTGTGTCAGTGTGCTGACTTGACTATGACTTGCCCCAAACTGCATGTGATTATCCTAAAGTGGGCATGTCTGTAAAGGGGAGACTCGTGGGTACCCATAGAACCCATTTTCATTCACATATCTTGAGGTCAGAGGTCAAGGGACCCCTTTGAAAATGGCCATGCCAGTTTTTCCTCGCAAAATTTAGCATAAGTTTGGAGCGTTATTTATCCTCCTTCGCGACAAGCTAGGATGACTGATTCCTTCAGTTTTCTAGTTTCATATGATACCAGTATCTTCACTCTAGCTTTAAAACTGAGCCAGCTACAGCTTCACTTCAAAGTAAAAGTGTTGAAGTCAGAGTCCTGACTTTTGTGATAACTTGAAGATTAGACTGCTGAGAACAAACCATTGTGAAAAGTCTCCACCAAAAATAATAATCATATGCTGTTAAAAGTCTAGACTCCACTCCTTCCATCTCAAACTGGCAGATAAGCCAATTTCTAATATTTACTGATTTCCCCCCGAAGGTTTCTATTGGATTTTCCATAGTCCCATTTTTTGAAACAGCTTTGTAATGGTCCCCTCTGGCATTGCAAAACAAATCCCCTCATATCCCTCTTTTAATCTCTGAAATGAAATAAGAGCAAGGAGATTTCACATCATGTGACGGCGGCCTGTTAGTTCTCAGACAGCTGATTCGTACTTTACATGCTGGAGGGAATGTTTCCTCTGGATGACAAAACATCTATTGATCAAATAATATATTGAAGAGCATCTATCAACTGTTATTGATTTTCTGCAACTGATAAATCATGAATAAGTGTAACTGACAAAATGCTCTGAACCACATTTTAAGAGCAGAAAAATATTTTTTTTTATATTTTTTTATTTTATAATAAAAATTTGTATGAAATAATTTAGATTATTTAAAGACAGTTTCAGGTGATTATTCTGATTACTTTCTAATGATTTTATCCTGAGAAAATTTAAATGATTTCACCTTTTAAAGTTAGCAGCTTTGTTATGTGTCATTCATCCATGAGAGAGAGAGTGTTACGACTCCCCTGATTTAACATTAAATGGAATTTACTTACATTTTCCATAATCTGCATTAACTATAGTTCTAATGCCGTTGGCACGCACACTGATGGTTTATCTTTATGGGTATATTTCATAGGATTACAAGAAACATTGTGTGATACATTGTTGGCTTATCACAAAAAGCTTATTTGACTGTAATTTACTATTTCACAGTGCACTTTTCCTTAACCTCGTTTCCACGTTGTTCAGCTTGTTCATAATGTTCACCATACTGACCAACTGTTTCTTCATGGCCATGTCGGATCCGGCACCATGGACCAAGTACCTGGAGTAAGTAGTATTTAAGATAACACTCTTGAGTCTTGGACATAATTTGAAACTGTGCTACATGTGTTCTAATGTGGAGCTTTACTGGGGTTTGTTGTTTTGTCAGTGATGATCGAAGAAACACTCGACATGTAAGTATATGACGCATGTATGATATTTACTGCAGTCAGAACGCCCCGTAGGCATGTTAAAAGAAAGCATGTGGCGTGGGATGAAACTTTAAAGTCTACAGAAATATTGTTATGTGCATGATGAGAAAGATGCGGCCAAGTTGTTTTCATTATCAGTGGGTCACAGGCATTTTTAGCATGCAGCATGCTATCTGTATTGACTGAATTTGTTCATTTACTTTTGCAACTTTAGACATAAATTCTTAATAGATGTGAAAAGAGAAGCAGTTTGGTTTGTTGCTGAGAGTTAGATGAGAATATCAACACGTTAAATATGAAGCTACAGCTAGTAGCCGATTAGCTTAGTTTAGCAAACAGAAAAAGATAGCCTGGCTCTGCTAAAAGGTAACAAAATCTGAATTGCTCTCGTCACAGTGCGGTTGCCAGGTAACCAACGGTGACTTGAGGAACTTACTGCTCCCCAGCTAAGAAATAGTTCAGCATTAAAGGAACAGTGTGTAACGTTTCGGGGATCTATTGGCAGAAATGGAATATAATATTCATAACTATGTTTTCATTAGCGTATAATCACCTGAAACTAAGAATTGTTGTGTTTTTGTTAGCTTAAAATGAGCCCTTCATAACTAAATAGGGAGCAGGTCCTCTTCACGGAGTCCGCCATTTTTCTACAGTAGCAAACCAAACACTGGCTCTTGCAAGAGCCTTTCGCCTTTTTACATTACCTGAAGGCCACAGTAGTTCTCTATATGCTTGTGAAAGAGAGCAAAACCGTGGTACCACCAGCCGCCGTCGGACTACCGTTGCTCCTAAAGTTGTGTTATTATGGTATGAATGGCCTCTGAGAGAGGCGAATGGCGTCACCACGGTTTTTGCACGCGGTGGCTAAAATTACCGCAGTCTTGGAAAGGGAGGAGTGGAGGGGTTCTCAGTTGGTTGCAATCTGCAACCACACCACGAGATGCCGCCAAATCCTACACACTGTCCCTTTAAAACCCCGTCTGGTCGTTTTTACACTTTGGTTTTTGTACGAGATATAACTTGTGAGCTTTAGAGGTGTTAGTATGCAGATTTTCTTCGGACAGAGCCAGGCTAGCTGTTTCCCCCTGTTTCCAGTCTTTATGCTAAGCTAAGCTAACCAGCGGTTGACCGTAGTTTCATTTTTGCTCTTTGACTGTGGCAGACCTGAACTAAAAGACTGCTTACAAGTACAAAACAAATTGGAATATGAATGAACCACTGGAAAGTCTTCACCATGTCTTGTGTGTACTGCATAGACTTATAATATATGTGCTCATTATGTTATTTTAAACAGGTTAGGCATGCTATTTCATATCTTGCACACAATCTGTCGGTGACATCACTACAGCTGCATTCAAAGACATTTGGGCTGAGAGCGTCTACACACGATTCATTCTTTTATTTTTCATGCTTTGCCTTTCAGTCATTATTGTTACTGATTGTTGTTTATTTTAATGCTCAAATCCATTCTGACCTGTAAATCTTGTTGTAAAACACTGGATTCAGAGCTAACTGCATTTCCTTTCCCCTCCATGAATATTTTTCAGGTATACTTTCACTGGCATTTACACTTTCGAGTCGGCGATAAAGATATTAGCGAGAGGGTTCTGTATAATGCCGTTCACCTTCTTGAGAGATCCATGGAACTGGCTGGACTTCAGCGTCATTGTCATGGCGTAAGTAACGATGTCATTCATCTTTCATTCATATCTGCAATCAATCTCACTTTACATTAGCAGTGGCTACGTTGTGCAGAAAAAAAAATTAAAAAGGTCCACCTTAATTCAGTGTTCACATTCCGTGTTGTGGGGCAGTTTATGTGCAGAAGATAAAGTCTAAAAGTGACTGTAGTCACTGAGCGGTGATTTGAAGCACCATGGCGATAAGCCTATTGTTAAGGGCATAGATCTTTGTGCAATGCCTCACTATCCATGATGCAGGTGGCAGATTAGACAGGTGACCTCTCGAAGCGTCGGTGCAGCATTGTCAGAGACCAATCATCCTGATAGGACATTTGCTTTGTTTGAAAACAGCGAGACAAAATCCCTTTTAATGCATGTAGACACACTAAAAGCTGTCATCACCTTCGGCGATTAATTTGTTTTTGATTAATTATGGTTCATTCAGCTAATTCATCTGTCATTTCCTCTCACAGGTACTCAACACATGCTGTTCTTCTTGTTTTAACTCTTAAGAAGGCTATAATCAGTGTTTTTATATGAACAATGGATCACATGACTATTCTCACAGCTCTCATAGCTTTGTTTTTAGCTGTTTTCATGGACCTTTTTTTCCATGACTAAGAAAAGACGATGATGAGACGACACAGACGTCATTAAAACACTAACGGTGACGATATCAAACATGCAAAATCGTTGACGAAAAAAGACGAGTCTAAAATGTAGTTTAAAAACATAAAAACTTTACCAAAATCTGTCTTTATTTTTGTCACCTTCCACCTTCTCTTCACCTCTCTAAAATCGAATGACTAAAACGTTTTGTGTTGTCGTCGACTAAAACTATGAAGGATAAAAATGACTCAAATGTGACCAAAACTAATAAGCATTTTCATCTTTAGACTAAGATTAAATCAAAAATAGCTGCCAAAATTAACACTAGTACGCTACATCCCTAGCACCAAACAGCAGAAAGACAAAGTTAGCAACTAGCTGGTGAACATAGTGAAGCATTTAGCAGCTAAAGAGCCAGATATTTCCCTCAGAAGTTGGTGGAGACCAAAACAGAGCAAACTCCAAATGAATGCTAATGTTGCTCCGTGTCTGCTGGATGTGTAAATAGGCAACTATTTGCTAACATGTTAGCCACATCAACCTATATGTCAGTGTTGGGATCACAGCTTGTTTTCGTTGCCCCCAAGTGGCCATAAAATCATTTATTGCAGGATTAAGTAAAGTCACTGACACACTCAAATTTAAACCAAGTCGCTAAGTCGATAAAAAGACAAACACATAATGTTATTTGATTGAAATGTATCTATAAAGACATGATATACAAACTGTTAAGTATGTCTGAACTTTAATTATTAACCCCGGTGATCATACAGATCACTAGAACTATTATGTTCATAAATCTCCTTCTATCAATTTCCAGATATGTGACAGAATTTGTAGACCTCGGAAACGTCTCAGCATTAAGAACCTTCAGAGTACTACGAGCACTGAAAACCATCTCAGTCATCCCAGGTAAGATGACACATCAACAGAAAAACTTCATGTGTCTGCGTGTTACCAAACAACTAATGTATTGTCTCCTCTCCTCCGTCAAGGTCTGAAGACCATCGTCGGCGCTCTGATCCAGTCCGTGCGGAAGCTGGCGGACGTGATGATCCTGACCGTCTTCTGCCTCAGCGTGTTCGCCCTCATCGGCCTGCAGCTCTTCATGGGGCTGCTGCGGCAAAAGTGCATCCGCAGCTTCGCGCACTGCGTCAACTCCTCCTACAGCCCCAACGCATCCTTCATCTGCAACAACAGAACCTGGAGCTCCAGAGCGGACTTCCTGGGCAGCGAAGGTCAGCCAAAAAAAAAACAAGAGAGTCTGGTGTTGAGAAAGCATCTCTGAATACTGTCAAGTATCAATAACATTAAATAAAGTATTTTATTTAACTTCTTTTTTCCCCTTTCCTTAGATAATTTTTACAAAGTTGAAGGAGCAAAGGATGCCTTAATATGTGGATACGGAAGTGATGCAGGGTAAGTGACTGTTTGTCCCGCTTACTGCTTGTTAATCATCTGTGGGCTATTACATAACATCAAAAATATTTAGCATCTAATGGCTTTTGATCCCATGCACGTCATGTGTATAATTGGATACAGTAGCTTGAGCATCAGACTTGGCGCCAGTAGAACAAGAAAAGACTGATAGCACAATAGAGGATGTGCTTTAGGCTTCATATTTAAATCTGTGACTTATAGGCGTAATGTATAGAGGAATGATCCCGTCAGAGGGAGGGGTGTAGCGTGAGAGAGGCTGTGCACAAGACGACATGTGGTGTGGATAATCACCCCGGCTCCACTGGAACCCTTTACAGAGAAACATGGAGTTGCCAGCTGGAGAGAGGGGGGTCTTTGGAGATTTCATCATCTCAAAAGCTCTATGACATGATTAGGTCAACCGGAGCGGAACGGATCACTTCGGATTGATATTCCGTTATTGTTGAGAGGAGATACTGTACTGAAGTTTGTGTCTTTGTGACGGACCAGAGGCACCTTTGATTTAATTTCCAACTTCAATATAAATGTAGACCTGCATGCATAGATGACTATTTCGTCTGTGGACTTTGTTCCCAATCAAAGGCACAGTGTGAAACCTTCCAAATATTGCTACTCAGCCCACGCACTGAATAATCCTATAAATCCAAAATGCTTTTGAAACAAGCACAACAGGATGACTCAGATTCTGCCCATGCCAGGCCCAGTTCAAGGGTTATACTGAACTAAATACCCATCTGTGTGAATCTGAAATCCCGCAGCTTCAACAAATGGCTTCCATTAGGTGCTCTTGTTAATGATACAAGAAAATGGATGATAGCAAATAACAAATGATATTAAGCTTTAACAGGGAAGTTTGGTGCTGATATTCTTTTCTTTTCTTATAATAAGTGGTTCTATATTTAACCTTTTTAGGCTCTATATCTTGGTACACATATATTTTACAGGGTTCCTTCTAAAGAACCCTTGGGGAGTTGTTTTACCATTTGATTAAATAATAATAACTTTATTTAGGGCTGTCTATCAATTAAAATATTTAATCGCAAATTATTCGCACGTTTTTTTTTTTTTTTAATGTTCCTTAAAGGGAGATTTGTCAAGTATTTAATACTCTTATCAACATGGGAGTGGACAAATATGCTGCTTTATGCAAACGTATGTATATATTTATTATTGGAAATTAATTAACAACACAAAACAATGACAAATATTGTCCCCATAGAACCCATTTTCAATCACATCTCTTGAGGTCAGAAGTCAAGGGACCCCTTTGAAAATGGCCATGCCAGTTTTTCCTTGCCAAAATTTAGCGTAAGTTTGGAGCGTTATTTAGCCTCCTTCGTGACAAGCTAGTATGACATGGTTGGTACCAATGGATTCTTTAGGTTTCCTAGTTTCTTATGATGCCAGTATCTTCACTCTAGCTAGGAAGATCGATTGCGTTAAAGAAATTAGTGGCGTTAAAATTAATTTGCGTTAACACAACTTGCGTTATTATAACTTTGACAGCCTTACTCTATTTGTTTGACAAGAAAAACTATTTATGTAATCCAAATCACCTTAAACACTAGCAGAGCAAAAGATCTTTTGTAAACACATAGATACAAGCAAATTATTACAAGTACTTTGATTAAATGCAAATGAATAGACGTTGTATTAAACATTAGGGCTGCGAATTGGCAAGGATCTGGCGATACGATACGTATCATGATATAGGGGCTACGATTCAATATATTGCGATACTTTAATCAAGGCTATATATTGCGATTTTTAAATTTTAGGTTATAGTATAATCATAGTCATAGCACTACTTTGAGAGGGAACATACACTGAGAAGGCGCGTCTCTTTGCAAATGAAATAAAGTATTGACTGGGTTCATCTTTGCTAGTGATATATTAGATAAAAATCGATAGTGTTTTTGAGAATCGGTACAGTATCACAAAACATATCAAACATCAAATACCACAATATTTTCTTGCGCCCCTATTAAAAATTATCAACTAATTTGATAAATGA
Source organism: Sebastolobus alascanus (assembly GCA_916701645.2). Classification (NCBI taxonomy): domain Eukaryota; kingdom Metazoa; phylum Chordata; class Actinopteri; order Perciformes; family Sebastidae; genus Sebastolobus; species Sebastolobus alascanus. The sequence goes on along the minus strand of CAKAOJ020000056.1, from coordinate 1,722,551 downwards.
TTTATTGTTGAAGTCATTTTCAAGCCAAAATGTCAAACATTCTCCTGTTCCAGGTTCTCAGATTTAGCGCTAACTGATAACTGACACATTAGAGCATAATTTGACATGTTAAAATGCTCATAGAAGAAACGGAGACAGTTAAAGTGCAAGACAAAGGTTATTTTTTCTGTAAAAATCTATTATTGAGCCTTTTCATGACAAAGGGTTCTTGGATTTAGGTGACCCTGGGCTCCTTTTTATGAGAGATTGTGTATATATGCATGGGATTAAGCTAATAATGTATTAATATTAATACATTATTTTAATTAGTTAATAGAAAAATATATAGACACGGTGTAGGTACACATTTTTATTGGCATCAGAGCGCAGCCAACCTTTTAGCTTTAATCTCACTCTTTAACCTCTTCTCCAAAAACACAGGAGCTTAATCTCCCGAGAAGTAAAATCTGATTCTGTAATTTGTGTTCAACTCAGAGCGAAAAGAGGATACATTTGAGGCATTCAGGGGGAAATGACATCACTAAACTCCCATGAGTAGTAGGTCAGTAAGATCAGAATAGCACCAATATGACCAGCTGTCCCAGACTTTACCTACAAGTCACCGCCATTGGGCTGTTTTAGATGTGTTGCCTATTGATTGTGTTTCTGCCATTTGTGGCGCTCTAACAGCTCATTATTGACACTCAGTTTTAATCTTATTTTCTGTGTCTTATGGGTGTGTTAAAGGCTCTTTAGACAATAAGAGAAACAGGAGGATTATTACCTTTGTCTCCTTTTAATTTAAACTTTGCTCAGTCATCACCACAAATATGGTATTTTATTATGTCTCTGTGGTTAGATTGATGTTAAATCAAAGACAGAATGACTCAGGGCCACTACACACTTGCCAGGTTTTAGGTTAAAGAAACCATATGTGTCTGTTGGCAAAACGATCGGCAGCCTTTTAACTCCTTTGACATTTTAGATGGAACTTTCTGAGGCCGGCTGTGGAGACGGGCAAGATATTAAGCAGGTCAGGATGGAGGACGTAAAACATAGAGGATGCTTAATCTTTTGAGTGTATTCCAACAAGTAATCCCTGAGTAGATTTCCAAATTAAAGCTTTGGATACGTTATGATGACACACACAGACACAAGTGGGCAGGCATGCGCGTGCACACAAATATTCAAATGATATTTTCAGCCGAGGTGGTTAACAAGTTTGCGATAAATGATTTGCTCAAAGGTCCGAGCTGTTTCTCATCGCGCCTACTGTGGAGTTCAGGCGAACGCTTATCCCCTCACATCTTAAAGCCACTGTGCATCAAGGATTATGACTTTTGCCCTTGACCGGACTGATGTGGGCATGGAGACACCACCGCCTCAGCCCCGCCCACCGTAGAGGGAAAACACTTTGCTGCTATCGACAGATGTTCCTCTGCTGTTCTGTCACACGAACTGCAGGGAATTGATAGTACACTCTCTGGAGTCCTACAGTACCTATAACTAATGTAAACATGTAAGCAAAGAGCTTCCACAGAGCTCTTACACACCTGAGACTCTGTTGCTTTGGTGACATGAGATGAGACAGTATTTGACAATATTTGCTCCTTAACTACAAATCATTTATACTTTAAAGGGGAATTACCCCCATTTTCAAAATTCATACATGTTATTCCTATGGTCTAAGACAGTCCAAAAAATAATAGTAAACATAACCAACTCTCTCCCAAATCCAAAAACTACAGCGCTAAATCTCAAATTTGTGATGTCATAGGGTATAAAGTGTGGAGCTGCTCCATAGACAATGATTACGGAAAGATGTTATAGATGACACTGAGAGCACCCAGGGGAGTGTTCTGAGTATATGGGAACATTTTCTGTTTCACAACTAACAACACTACAATAGAATAAAGCTCATTTGGGGGTCCATAAAATCAGCACCTTTAAATAGTAGGAAAAATACATCCACAAATCTGAAATCTTCCAAAGTTGCCTCAAAAGACACCACAAGAAATGTAAATAATACTTATCACTCTGGAGTTATGCACTGTAGGATGTCAAGTGTGTGATTAATGAGTACAAATTAACACACTATAGGATGCACACAGAGAAAGAGGAACACTGGTTAATACTCTGGTCTTCCCTGTTCATGTCTGTGTGGAGGGAGATCAGATCCCACGACGAGTGCATGTGGCATAGCAGCTCTCCTTGAGGAGCGCTTAGCGCCGGATAAACCCATGCAAGAGTCAGTCTCCACGGCAGTTACTATAGAAACATCAGGGACGTTAGCCTGACAGGTGCCTTGGTTTTACAGCAGCATCTAATTGCAAGAGAAGTCTCACATTCATATAGTTCCACTTTGATCCAGATCCATTTTGTTTGAACCAATCCAACAGCATCCAATCAAGTTTCAGGAGAAAACCATGAAGAACTAATGTTATGTTACTGACATTACATTTGGTGAAGAGCGCATATGACTTGTTTAGGACTCGAGACCTGAGTTGGGACTTGACTTGGGACGTGAGTGCACAGGCTTGAGACTTACTTGTGACTTGCAAAACAATGACTTGGTCCCACCTCTAGTAGCCTTTACCCTGTGAAATGTCAGGAAGGTATAAAAAAAAATAGATCCAACACAAGCCTGGTATTCAGGCTTGAATTGATTAACTGTCAATATATTTAAATTATTTTTGATTTAAATTTTGCTCTGGTCTCTTCTCTAAGTTTGTATTCAACGTAATACCGTATTATCTCAATGAAATGTACTGAAACAAATCTATATGTGACACAAAAAGGCAATTTATTACTAAAAAATATGCTTGGCCGGTGGATTTTTTCATCTACCAGTCACCTTGGCCGGTGAGTCAAAAAGTTAATTTCGGACACTGAATCAGGACAAGAAAATTGGATCAAGCTCACAAATTGAGTCGTTCTTTTACATTAAAAAGTTTGACAGAGTGTTCTGGAATACATTTTTATTATTATTATTATTATCCCTGCTTGCTACTTAGGAATTAATAAAAAGCTTCCTAGGAGGTGCAGGGCATCAAAATACACATGTTATGCTTTGAAAAATGGTCAACAGTAATGGGCTAAAATATGCAAAACCATATTAAGAAGTGAACAGATCAGTGACAGGTTGAGCAGTGCAGTGCAGCAGAGGGAAGGAAAACAGCCTGACAGGAAGATGTCGCTGGCCTCACGCAGCCTCCTCTGTCCTCGCTGCTGGAAATTAGTGAGCAGTCCTGCTTAGCTGGCTGGTTGGTGACATCTACAGCTGTTCTCACAGCAGCGCTCTGCCGCCCAGCTGTTTCCCAGCCATTACGAAATTATTCTGCACTCAGATTGACATGGCAGTCCAGCTTGTTCTCAGCTGCTGGACTTAAATATTTGCTGTAATGCCACTATGCTGCCTGACAATGAAGATCAGAGATGAAGGCATGAAAATTTGTTTTTGAACTGCAATTTGATATCCATCTGGCTCGGCGTAATCCCTTCTGCTGCGGTGCATTTTAGTGCTCCTGCCTGGAGCGAATTTCAAGTGCCCTCTTCAGTTGAAATAATGGTGTTGATAGCAGCGCATGTACTTACTCACTCATCCGCTTCTCTCCCCTTTGGATTCAAAGGCCACGGGGCTACATGTAGATACTGGAGATGTTTTTAACTCCGGTAGAGCAGCCTGCACGCTACCACAGCTACATGTATATCTGCTCCCAGCTGCCATTGATTTAATTGTGCACAGCCTTTGTTTGTCAGTGTTGTCCCATAATCATCTGTCCTCCGCCTTTCAACTGTTTGTGCATTACAGGAAGTGTCCAGATGGATTTGACTGCCTAAAAGAAGGGAGGAATCCAAACTACGGCTACACCAGTTTTGATACCTTCGGCTGGGCTTTTCTGGCCCTCTTCCGACTCATGACACAAGACTACTGGGAGAAACTGTTTCACCAGGTGCAGTTTTTGAATCTCATTTTTGAGTCTACCAATACTCTGTGATGGTTTGCTCCGCCCCGTGAATAATAATCCATCTTTTTAACTACATAGTAGAATACAATAGTTCAATGAAATGTCAAATAATGATGATTAAAGGAACATTCAGTTTGTGTTAGGTGTGGGAATCACCAGAGGTCCCACGATTATCACGATACTTAAGTCACGATACGATCATATTGTGATTTTTAACAGTTTGCGATATGCTGAGCACAGTTTAAAGAGGAGTGGTTATTACGCAGATTGGGAACTGTGTCTTAAATTGTTAATTTCATTTTACAATTCAATGAACATCTGTAATGGCTTTAGTTACTGAAATTTTTGACAGTATAAGGGATTAAGATAAAAATGATAAAACTGAGGATTTGTTTACCGCTAATTATTAGACTGCCTGTTGCTTTCTGTCTTGGACTACTTGGAATCATAGTAAAATGTTGTCCATAGGCATACATTATTCCAAAACTACGAAAACATGACTCCGGTTTTAGAAAGACCAGAATTTTCCTTAAACATGTGAATTTGATTGTACTGATTTGATGTCCGCTCCCTCAGACGCTGCGCTCAGCGGGGAAGACCTACATGGTTTTCTTTGTGCTGGTAATCTTCCTGGGCTCCTTCTACCTGGTCAACCTCATCCTGGCTGTAGTGGCCATGGCCTATGAGGAGCAGAATCAGGCAACCATCGCTGAGGCCTGGCAGAAGGAGAGGGAGTTTCAGCTGGCTATGGAGCACCTTCGCAGAGAGCAAAAAGTAGGTGCAACACAGTCAGCAATTCAATTTAGGACGAACAAAAAATAATCTCCTGTAACATAATTCCTTTCTGTGTGAAGTTGGCAGCAAAAAGACTACAACAAGCACAGGATGCAGACTCGGGGTTGTCCCCAGAGTTGTCTCCATTCTGTCTGAAGACAGGCAGCATACGCCGAAGCAGCAGCAGGAGAAGAAGATCGCACAGGGCGTTGTCAGAGGAAACGGAAGAGGAAGCTGCTGAAGAGAAGTTCGACCCATTGGATGAGCCAATGGTACATCACCCAACAGTCACACTCTAACCCAGTCTTTGATGTTCTTATGAAAAGCCACAGGAGCTAATGTATCCTCTGTGTTTCTGTAGCCTCCTCTGTCTCCTCTCCCGGTCCACCCTCTGCTGGCAACGCTCTCCTCTCACCCCCTCAGCACCAGGAGAGGAAGCCAGGTCAGCGTCTTCAGCTCTTTCCGGGCGCGCAACAACTCGGAGGCCGACTTCGGGGACGACGAGTACAGCACTCACGGGGACGCCTTCAGGAGTCGCACCAGTTCGACGGCAACGCCCTGGAAGAGGAGGACGGGCAGCGTGCGGAGCCACTGCTCCCAGATCTTCACCCCCAGCCTCAACATCAATGGCCGGCTCAACATCTCCCTGGACCAGAACGGAGTCACCACTCTGGGCCTACATACTTCCACCTCCATGCCTGCTTACAGCATGGAGAGGGTCAGGGAAGACACAGTGAGTGATAGAAGCCTGTGTGTAATTAGGAAATCCTGCAAAAGATCTTAATTAACAAAAGGAGAAGAAAGTATTTCATTTTTGGGGTGTTTCCTGTCTACCAGAAGCCCACCAGTGTGGAGGACACAGCTCCAAGAGTTTTCCTCCAGCCTTCCCCGACAGTGACTGAGCCTCCTCCAGTGCAACGGAAAAGAGGGCTGAGCTCTGTCAGCTTCTTCAGCGACGCCATGGGTGGTGAGTCCTTTTGAATATTAAAGACATTTTGGGAAAATATGCTTATTTGCTTTTGTGCTGAGAGTTAGATGAGAAGGACGATACCACTTTATGACTGTACTATTATAAAGCTCTAACCAGCCGCTGTTTAACTTAGCTTAGCACAAAGACTGGAAACAAGGGGAAACAGCTAGCCTGGCTCTGTCTAAAAGCAACAAAACCCACCTCTAAAGCTAACTAATTAACATGTCAGACCATGTTTCTTTAATTATTTAAAGTCTAAAATCGTAGTTTTACGAGGGGTTATGTGCCAGACTATTTCTTGACCAGGTGAATTAAATTCCTTAAGTTTTGTTGTCACTATAACCCCTCGTAAAACTATAATTTGTCATTTTTACACTTTGTTTTTTTGTACTGTTTTTGCACGGATTAAACAAGATTTAACGTTTTAATTTGTGAACTTTAAGTAGATTTTATTACCTTTGGATAGAGCCAGGCTAGCTGTTTGCCTCTGTTTCCATTCTTTTTACGCTAAGCTGACCGACAGTCGGCTGTAGCATCATATTTACCATACAGACACAAGGGTGGTATCGATCTTCTCTGAATAAGGCAAATTTCCCAAAATGTTAAATTATTCCTTTAAAGGGATAGTTTGGATCTTTTGAAGCGGGGTTGAATGAGGTACTTATCCATAGTCAGTGTATTACCTACAGTAGATGGTGGTCGGTCCCAGTAGGTCACGCCCCCAGTATGGAGAAACAGACAGGAGTTATTGCACAGAACCAAAGTAATGGTGTGGACAGGGCCGGCAGCAAAACTTATTTTAGCCCCCTAAAAGAAAGACTCACCTAAAAAAATCAATATCAGTTTAAGTGTACGCTATGATTCAAATATTTTGCCGGTTTACCTTACCCTGTGACGGCTATACAGTCTATGTTTCCGACGGGGAACTTGAAGCCGTTATCTATGTTCTCACCAAAGCCACCAGACTCCATTGAAAAAAACATAATTTTAACCTTGCAGAACACAGGGGTTGCTGGTCTACCGCTGCCTTAGTGTGACCAGCAACTCCAGTGTTCTGTGAGGTAAAATTACTGTTTTTTTTCATTGGAGTCTGGTGGTTTTGGCGAGAACATGGATGGATATAACGGCTTCACTAAGTCTGACAGCAAGGTAAAATGGGGAAAATATTCTAAATATAGCGTACACTTAAACTGATTGATTTTTTTAGGTGGGCTTTCTTTTAGGAAATACGTATCGCTACAGCCCCCCGTCCACAGCAGTACATTGCTTTGGTTCTGTGCGGTAACTCCTGTCTGCTCCTCCAAGCTGGGGGCGTGCCGACCGTCATCTACTGTAGGTAATACACTGACTATGGTTAAGTACCTCATACAACCTCACTTCAAAGCACCCAAACTCTCCCTTTAAAGATCGCTCTTATAGCTCTTTCACTACGTGGAGCCTCCGAGACCTATTACAAGGGGGACTGAACGAAAGGCTGCAGATGAATAGCTCACCTTGATGTCTCTTTGCAGAGCTGGAGGTGTCGAGGCAAAAGTGCCATCCCTGCTGGTATACATTCGCCAAGAAGTACCTGATATGGGACGGCTGCCCCTGGTGGCTGAAGATGAAAGAGTGGGTGAAGTTCATGGTGATGGACCCTTTCCTGGATCTGGGTATCACCATATGCATTGTGCTGAACACCCTCTTCATGGCCATGGAGCACTACCCCATGACTGATGAGTTCAACACGATGCTTTCAGTGGGCAATCTGGTAAGGGGCTTTTAATGATAGGGGTGGGCAGGTTTCCAGCATTCGACACACTCTCTCCTAAGTGCTGTTAGCATTGGAGAGGACTGAAAGCTTCACTGAGGAGAAAGTAAAGAGGAAAGCATTCATTCAGATAATGTTTTTCTATATCAGGCAGTTGGGTTTTTTATAGCCAGTGCTGTGCTGGACTTGAGGTCAAATAGGGCCGTGTTGATCCTTTGTCGAACGTTCTGCTTTAGACTATTTGCGATTATCCTTGGTAAGAGGGGGTATTTTTAGCAGGAGTTGGAACTGATTCCCTCATTTGTATTTTGCCATCTCCCCCTACTGGTAAATTATAGAGACTGCTGCTGTCTTCAAGTTTGAGAACCTACTAAAAAGAAGATAAATGGAAGTAATACTTTCTTATTTATTACCTTCACCAAGTTGTTAATTTTTTTGGTCCTGTTTGTTTGACTTTTGTCTGCTAGTTAGCAGGATAGCTCCAAAATCTTAAAAGATTTCTATGAAATTTGGTAGCTAAGGATCAACAAGTGAAGGACATTTTGAAATATTCTTGATATATTCTCTTGAACTTGGACCTGTACCTCTCTTGACTAGACCTGTACCTCTGAGAGCTAAACCTCAACTTAAACACACTTAAAACTGCACTATTTGATCTTTTTTGGCCAATTTGGGGCAGCGGAACAACCTGTAAACACATCATTGACATTTCACCTTATACAGTTGTTACAGGGAACTTGTTAGCAGTTGCCTATTTATAGATCCAGCAAATACAGAGCTACTTTAGCATTCATTTGTAGTCGTGTTTGAGTTCACCTGATGAATTGAATTCATTGTAAAAGAAACAGTTCACAGTCTGGGTAATAACCACTCCTCTTTGTTTACACTTATAACTAATATGGTTAGGCTTGAGAGTTGTTCATACCCTGTCCCAATGCTTGTGTTGTTTGCCCTTATACATTACGTTGTAAAATTATATTGAGACACGTTGTTATATCTCTCCAATCAACCATTTTTATATGCATTGATTGATTTTTAGGCCACTTGGTGGCAGTGGAACAAGCTATAAAGGCACATTATCACCTTATTAAGTTGTTATGGCTATGTGTTAGCAAACAATTGCTTATTTAACCATCTAGAAGACAAGAGGCAGCATTATCATTCAATTAGAATCATGTTTCTGGCAACTTGATGAACGTAAGTCCAATATTCACTCTCCTTCTTGCTCTGTTTTGGTCTCCACCAACTCCTGAGGGAAATATCTGGCTCTTTAGCTGCTAAATGCTCCACTATGTTCACCAGCTAGTTGCTAACTTTGTCTGTCAGCTGTTTGATGCTGGGCCAGTAGTGTATTGTGGGATTATCAGAGCTTGCCTGCTGCTGGAAACAAGGTCGATGAGAGCGGTGAGACTGAACCAAACAGTACTGTGTATTTGCGGGCCATAAAACAAAAAAAAAGAGATAAAAGACACTAAAACGCACACTGAGGGGAACAGCAGAGTCGGGTGGTAATTATCTGTGGGTCACCTCAGCAACACCTTTCACATAATCCCATTGTTAATATACAAATATGAATAAGTGCAGAGTTAAGTAAAGAAATACAATAAGTAATATTCCACTTGAATAGGATATTTTGTTACTTTTTCCACATCTCACTGTTTTTATGTACCTCTGTATGTGTTCTAGGTTTTCACAGGGATCTTTACAGCTGAGATGGTGCTGAAGCTGATTGCCCTGGACCCGTACTACTACTTCCAACAGGGCTGGAACATCTTTGACGGCGTCATTGTTTGCCTCAGCCTGATGGAGTTGGGTCTTTCCAATGTAGAGGGGCTGTCTGTCCTGCGATCTTTCAGACTGGTAACAGAAATCTTTAACACTCACTCATGTACATTTTTTATAAATTTGACAGGAAAGGAAAGGATTAAATTCTGGAGTTTAGAACATCTTATAATCCAACATCAAATTTAAACAGTTTCTTTTAAAGATGCAGCGTCATTTGTTTTCTTCGCTCCGCTCTCTTCATCAGTTACGAGTCTTCAAGCTGGCCAAATCCTGGCCCACCCTCAACACTCTCATCAAGATCATCGGCAACTCGGTGGGCGCCCTGGGGAACCTGACGCTGGTGTTGGCCATCATCGTCTTCATCTTCGCCGTGGTGGGCATGCAGCTGTTTGGCAAGAACTACCAGGACTGCGTGTGCAAGATCTCCATCGACTGTCAGCTGCCGCGCTGGCACATGAAGGACTTCTTCCACTCCTTCCTGATCGTGTTCCGGGTGCTGTGCGGCGAATGGATCGAGACCATGTGGGATTGTATGGAAGTGGCCGGGCAGCCCCTCTGTATCCTGGTGTTCATGTTGGTCATGGTCATAGGGAACTTGGTGGTGAGTATTTTATTGGATTTTTTTATATGTTTTAAAATTCTCTTTCAACAAAGCCCATCATCAAAACCAACATTGAATTGTGAAGATTTCTTCTTCTTATTATTATGTACATTTTTTCAATGAATCCAAATCTTCTCAAGAACAACTCTCATCTTACACTAAAGTATTGACTGTGGTTCTCCGGCTTCCTCACACAGTCCAAAGACATGCAGGTTAATTGTTGACTCTAAATTGCCCGGTCACAATTTATCTCGTAGTTGGTTAGCGTGGTTATGCTTGAAACTCTGTATATAAGGATTTTCTTAAACATCAATGGAGTGAATGAATGGGAAAGTCACTTCCGTCACCGGAGCTGTTTAAGCTAGCACACAGAATCTGCAGCTGAAATTGGCCCCAAACAAATGCACCATTTACTTCGGTAACATTTGCTAAAAACCACAGTGCCCTGCTGTTTAAGGAGATTATTTAGCCTTTTTTTCAGTGAAATTTTATGTTTGTGACCAATTGACATCTTTAGGAGGAACCAGTGGGGCTGAGAGCCAAAAACAGGCCGGGGGATGTGGGTGTTGAAAGACAAACAAACGCATTAATGGCTTTGGTCTTTTTATTGGATTTGTTGACAATAACAAAAATACAGACTATCAGCAGCCTTTAACAGCATATGATAACAGGAAGTCTGCTTAGAGAGAAATTCAATTGCACGTCAATACAACCAACTGTAATCCAAATGATGATGTCATGAGTAATCAGGGATTACCAATGAGGGTTAGTGATTCCATATTATGAGGATGGGACATCCTCGGGACAGTTTTTGATGCCTCGGCGTGATATATTTTGCAAATTCACTGTGTAGCCACAGTGGTTTGTGTATATTTCCCTCAGTGCTCTTGAACACGCGCTAGTCACCGAGAGCGTGGTTGTGTCACAGCGTCATGCTAACTGTCTTGCAGATTAGCATTAGCAGGCTGCAAAACAGATCATGTCTGGACGACATATAAACCATCTGTTTACCCTCCTGAGTAAGATATGTATTATCTGCACATGCTGTCGTGCAAACCGTAGCCTCAACAGACACACTCTACGCTAGGAGCGGCCTTACCGCGGCCTCATGTCCGGCAGGGCTGAATGTTTTATCCATTGCTAATGAACTAAGCCTTATGGGAGAAATTATGACCTAAGTACTGTACAAAGGATCAGCAAAGGCCGCGGAGTGCTCTCGCTGTCGCTCCAGCCTTTGAGGCAGGTATTGAGTTTCACAAAGGATGAAACACAGCGTGTACATCATTGCATGCAGCTGTTTCCGTAAAAAGTAGTTAATCTGTATAACAGCTCTGTTTGTACACAACTGCTGTCACTCTGCCATAGCAAGGATACGTATATATTTGTTGGTCCGCCCATATGGTGATTTGTTGTCCAGCTGTGTCCTAAGCTAACGTTAATGAGAAGAACAGATAAAAAAAAAAATCCCAGAAGCGCAGGCAGTCAGCAGTTGCAGCATTTATTTATGGTCAACGTAGTTTTACATCAAAAGTGGTGTCGTTTTAGTGCTGATTTTTTAAATATATAAAATGACACGTTGTAGTCTTGTAGTACTATATCCGCCTCAGCGAGTAAAATCTGGTTTTAAAGTCTAAATCCAAATCCAATTCTATTATTATCATCATTAAGTTTTGCCCTGATCCATTTTCAGGATTTCTTTTCATTCTGTTTTTACTAAAGCTGCCTTCACATAATAAGAAATTTGCTCTTCACTCACCGCAAGGTAGGACGCAGAGCCTTGCAGAGGGAAAATATGTCACCAAAAATAGCGCAAGGAATGCCATTCACTGTTTCTAGACAACAACAACAGTTACAGCTGTTCTCATTGGTTGCGCTTTGAAAGGTCAGCGGCAGCCAAGGTCAAAGTTGAGCCCTCGGTGGCCATTTCGAGTGGTGCGCCGCGCCAAGGACAGCGTTTTGGCCTAGTCGGGTGGCACCGCTCTCCCCGTAGGAAAACAATAGTACAGCCAGCGCAGAGAGATTTTACCGCTGATCATGTGTTGGCTGCTTAAGGGTACATTTAGACTCCTGAGATACTGTAGGTATTATGTACTGTAAGTCCAAACAAGAAAGAAATGTGCTACCAGCTAGTGAATTTTCCATCTCATGCTAAGCACATATTAGAATAGTATTATACACTAAAATACGAGAGTCATCTGCACCACAATCAGTTCAGTTCTGTCGCGTAGTTGTTTTAAAACCCTGTCAGGCTTTTTAAAAAATGGAGCAAGGCTTTGAGTATGGTTCAAACACCTGTTCCCAGGATGCCCTCTGTTCCCTCTGCCATTAAATGCTAGTTTGTTCCTCATTTAATCCTATGCCCTGAACTGTATCTGTCAGAAATGTTTTAATACCTTTTTTGGTTAACTCTACAAAATGTGTTACTCTTTACCTGGATGATAACTGACACTGTTTTTCACGCAGATCTAGATGGTGCTATTTAATATATATGGAAACATAATAGCATAGTTTTGTATTTCCTGACAATATACAGCAACAAAATGTCAAAAAACATTTCTTCAAATTAAGTCATAATCATACTATTGAACAGTTGTCAAACAAGAGCAACTGAACTTGCTATGTCTACAGCGATATCATACCGCTCAACCAGAGAATAGTCAGGAGTTTGGAGGGTAGTGTCTTATTTTATCACCGTTCCACAACCAAAAACCCAAGAGCAAATGTGTAAGGAATGGATTAAACAGTGTGTTTATCTGCTCAAACGTAAGCTGCAAATGTTAGTGTGCCCGTCTATCCAAGGGTTATGTTAGAATGAATAATATTTTAATCACTTTTTTATAAATAATACTATACTATAATACTATGGCTAACTAGCTCTACCTTGCAATACACTAACAATTCTGCTTGCTCCTTCATTTTCCCGTCTTCTGCATGGATCATCAGCTGGTGGGAATCCTGACTTTTTGCCTGGGACATGTAGCTTTAGCCTTTTAGCACAATATTATTTATGTAGCCATATTTAAGACCATTTACAGGACTTTTGTTTTGAACCAAATCCGTTGAAAACATTAAAAAGTCAGCTGGAGATGAAGTTTTCAACCAACTCAAAGAGTAAAGAGTTTTACCGTTAGCATTAGCTTGTCCTAGCTACAGCTGATAAAATCATCTAGCGACAGTCGTCTTTTCAGCTTTTTTTTTATTCACTTCTGTGCACAAGACTTGTTTCAAAGATGACTAAGAATTTCTAGTGTTAAAGGTGCTAAATGCGAGATTCTGAGCCTGATGCCTCCGCACGGCTCTCAACATTGCGAAGGCTGAGCCGGCAGCTCGCAGCTTACGGTGCTAACAGTGCAAACAAGGGCAACACTGTTGACAGAGCTAACAGTGTTAACCTTGGGGGGAACCAGAGGTTGGGTGCTACGCTTCCGCGATGGTGGCGTTATCAGCTGTAACCGTCGTATGAGTGCATTGCAGAGCGGTGGCACGCTCACATGCCTGAACATGCACTTAAAAGCACACTCGGCCATCCCGGCTATGTCAACAAAGCACGGAGAAATTCAGATTACAACACACACAAAGAGGGAGAGAGACTTCATTCTCTGCTCTGGTAGATATTTCTCCTCTTTATCTTTACATAGCAAATAGTTGTTTGCTGCTATATTAATGCTCTGAATGTCGTATAGAGCACCTTTAAAGCTGCCATGGATATTTTTGTAAACTGCATTATGTGCCGTGCCAGAAGGCAAAGCTTGACAGGAGTAGCAACACTAACTAAGGCGGCGGGGCTTTACAAATGGTCAAAATCACCTGTGTTCTCTACCTCCAGCACCATTATATCATCTTTACCCTGGTGGTTTCACACCAGTTCACACCTTCTCACTTTTTAAATACTCAATATAGCTTTAAATCCTCTCTCTGCCCTTTCAGTAACACTGACAAAAGATGAGCAAAACGACTAAAAGAGGGCATAGCAGTTTCTCTAGTTTTACAATTACCGGATACAGACACCTTCAGTGACCCTGTTGTTAGGGCAAAGATCACAACAGCGCTTCTTATAGAGTTTAATGGACAGAAACCTCCACTGCACATGAATCGTGGGAAAGCTGTTTATCCAAGGGATAATCCAGGATGCTTAGGGGCGAGAAGGCCGGAGGGCATTCATCACTAATCATCTGCTCATGCTCCCCATCTCTGACTGGCTCAGTGGCTAAAGATGATCCTTACCAACTGTGCACGTCACACATGCACACAGGCAGTACGCACACACACACACATACACACATACTGCTCCTGCACAGAGATGTGCTTGATGCTGCTGCTCTCTAAACTAGTAGACAGATTACTTGGGAGGTGGATGCTTGGAAACTTGAGTTCAGTGTGGTTGAAAGCAGCCGAAGCCATATGTGCATGAGTATATCTGGGTAGAATATCCTCCTGAATTTACAATGCAGGATTTACAAATTATAGGAGGTCATGTCATGCACTAGGTGCACTTATCCTTTAGCTTACAGGCTAAACTATGCTCTTATTAGTAAAGAAAGATAACTGTTGACATAAGCACAATGTCAATACAGCATTTTCTGATATTTCTCCCAATGTAACATAAACATTCATGTGTCAACAGGTGTTGAATCTTTTTCTGGCCCTGCTGCTCAGCTCCTTCAGCTCCGACAACCTCTCTGCTCCAGACGAAGACGGCGATCTGAACAACATCCAGATCGCCATCGCCCGCATCCACTCCGGTGTCTGCTGGCTCACCACGTGCATCGGCGACCTCTGCAACCGCGGCTTGAAGCGTCGGAGGCAGAAGGCCAGAGAAGCCTGTCAGGGCATCAAGCTGGTGGGAAATCACGTGGAAAGCAATGGTGGGATTTTTGGACGCTACGGAGAGAAGTACATCATACCAGAGGGGGACAGCTACATGACAAACCCCAACTTGACTGTCATTGTTCCCATCGCGCCCGGAGAGTCAGATGTGGAGTACCTCGAGGAAGAGGATGTTTCGGAGTCGTCAGAGGATGAAGACAACAAACCGGTGAGTTTTTCACCTCCAGATACAGTATGTTTGTTTACACTGGACTGAATGGTTTACTATTGCAGTGATATTTGGATGGTATTATCTACCAGAATAGTTTTCGTGAAAAAATGATCAGCTAGTAGGAAACAACTATTACTGCTGTTACATCACTGCTTTGGGTGAAGCTAGAAGCAAAAAGCCAGAAGCAACATAGTCAGAATTTTCACATTAGAATCAACATTGTCAAAGCAAGAAGAATCCAAGTTAATTCCACTTCTGTTTTGCTTATCCCCTTTGTGTTTGACGTGGGTTTCTGTGTATTTGAGAATCCAAATGAACCATATCCAGGTTGTTTTCATGCTTCCTGTCTGGAAACGTCAGCATCCCATGCTGGCAACAAACTGCAATGAATTTCAAATATATTTTAACAAATGTAAAAACGGCTAGCAGCCTTACTTTGAAAGCTTTTCTTTTAGGCAAATACAGTGTTTTTGTTCTTTAACATTGTTGTCATACTTTTTACTGTGTAAAATGACAAATGTAAAAAAGAAAGGCAGTTCTGCATGTTTAAATAATGGAGATCCTGGAACCAACGTGTCCAAAGACATGCAGGTTAATTGTTGACTCTAAATTGCCCGTAGGTGTGGATGTGAGCGTGATTGATAGTCTGTCTCCATGTGTCAGCCCGGTGATAGTCTGGCGACCTGTCCAGGGTGTACCCCGCCTTCGCCCAATGTCAGGATCGGCTCCACCCCCCCCGCGACCCTGAATAGGATAAGCGGTTACAGATAATGGATAAAGATCCTAGAATCAGGAGGACATGATTTTAGTGGCAGGTTGTTTACTGGCTCTGTACCCAAGATGTTGCCAGAAAGTTCTTTCAAAGGATTCATCAGTTCAGCTCGGTGTTATCCAGAGCATCAAGAGCATTAATATAGCAGCAAACAACTATTGTCTATGTAAAGATATAGAGGAGTAATGTCTACCTGAGCAGAGAATGAAGTCACTCTCCCTCTGTGTGTGTTGTAAACAGAGCTTCTCCGTGCTTTTTTTACATCGCCGGGCCGGCTGCACGGGATTTACGCCTAACTCACGCCAGCTTACGGCTGCCACTCTGCACTGCGCCCATACGGCGGTTGTCCCGACCGATGAGGCTATCGCGGAAGCGTAGCACCCACCCTCCGGTTCCCCCCCCAGGTTAACACTGTTAGCTCTGTCAGCATTGTTTCCTTTGTTTTCCCTGTTAGCGCCGTTAGTTATGAGCCGCCAGCTCAGCTGTCGCCATGTTGAGAGCCGTGCGGAGGCAATGTCCCATTTAGCACCTTTAAATCTGCAAATATGATTAAAAAAAAGTTATTTTTATAAAACTGTCACTATATTCTGACAGTAGCGCATGAGACAGGTAATCTGAAAAAAATCATGTGCCTCTGTGTCCTCTGGTGCTCCTAATGACATCTGCAAGATTTCACAGACCGGAGGAAAACAACTTTCATTTATTAAGATGCTATTGTTGCCTTTGACCCACCTTACTCTATCTCTCTCTCTTTCTCTCAGCTTCTCTCTATCAAGTTCCCTGTTTCTTCCTCTTGCCTTACTCCTTTCCTGTTTCTCCTGGATTCCTCTACCTCTCAGTGTCCCGTGGGTCGGGCCCGGGGGTTTGTTGAGGTGGAGGGTGTGTCGCTCACGTCCTCTCTGGCAGGCAGACAGCAGCAGGCCAGATGTGGAGCCAGGCCCCGCAGAGCAGATTAAAGTGACACAGCAGAGCAGAGCCAGGCAGGGCCAGGCTGAGCTGAGCGGGCTGCAGTCTGGCGCTCTCTCTTCCTATTTCCCTGCCGTGCTCCGCTCCGCACCACACCAGAATTAGGCATCAGGGAAAATGGAAGTGAAAAAAAAAAAACAGCCCCGCATCAGCTTAACTGGGCATCAGCAGCTGCTCGGCCGTAAAGAAGGATACATTTTACAGCTTTGTATACACACTAAAAATGGCAAGATTGTGCTCATTAAGTAGTTCGTTATGAATAAAGTGTTAAAGTAGATCACTTTAAAGAACAAAGAGCAATCAGCCTGTGTGTGCATGTATCGCAACTGCATACATGTGGCGATGATTGTCTTAAAATGTCATCAGTGCACTCTGCTCTGTCTTCGAACACTAACACTGGTAATGCTGGTAATCTGGTCTCCAGGTCCTATGGATGCTCTTTAATGCTGGATTAGACTTCGTACAAGTTTATAGGATTGAAGCTGCACCTTTGTCCTTTAAATCACGTTAAATATGTTGCTGTTCCAACAAACGGAAATCTCATCAAAATTGTATTAAGGCTCAGAAGAGATTGAAAAGCAAGACAGTACGTCTAGGTGAGGTAGCTTTGATGGGATGAATCCTCGCTGAATACAAGGCAGAAAAATGCTGCTGCGCTGCTCTGTTTGGTTTAAACTTTATAAGCATGTTGCACATTTATGGCCACACCCCAACCAGTGATGTCACAGCAGCTGTTTAGCCTTTGACAGTGGATGGAAAACACCCACAAAATTCATCCGTCTATATTCTGTGCTATACAGATGTTTAACAACTCAGTATTGGTTCATACACTATTTAATGAAAATATACATAAGAAATGGTTGCTAACTTTGAGACTTCTCACTACTCAGGAGATGATCAGCCTATCAGAGGGCAGCACGGTGGATCTGAGGAAGCCCGGAGAAGAGATGGACAACTTATCAGAGCTGGCTGAAGAGAGTATGGAGCCGGAGGAGTGCTTCCCAGAATGTAAGTATTTAGAGTTGTAATCCTGTAAAACCATTAATATAAAGTACAATCAAAGCTTTTGTAGTTATCATTTCACATGTTATAAGTTCCTTCATGTGATGTAATCTGTGCTGGTTTTGTGTTTGCCTTCCCGCTCAGTGTGCATCAGGCACTGTCAGTGCTGTGAGATCGATACCAGCCGCGGTCTGGGCCAGGCCTGGTGGAGGCTGAGGAAGACCTGCTACCAGATTGTGGAGCACAGCTGGTTTGAGACTTTCATCATCTTCATGATCCTGCTCAGCAGTGGGGCTCTGGTACGGCAAACTCTATTTATTATGTATTTATTATAAGACAATTTATTTTGACATAAATTTAAAGCACTTGTAAATTCAATGTAAATTCAAAACAATAGGCTGCAAGTAATAGAAAACTCCTAGAAGTTGGAGTGGGGTTTTTACTTTCTTCACTTCAGTGTCTGATTCCAGTTCTGTTTAGTGCCCGACTACAATATAATATTAACCCCGTTGTACTGAAGGCTGAAGTTTAATGACAACCTTCCAGTAGTGGTTGCCAGCAGCATGTTTTCTCAGGGTGGTTGAAAAACTGTAATGCAAAATTCCTGTATCTAACAACTGTTTTACGTATTATAATTGTACCTTCAGAAACCTTAAAGTTCAACTGAAATTAAATAGTTTTGTTTGTTCATGTGGTGTGTGGTGTGGTGTGTGATGTTGTGTTTCTCACACCGCTGTCCCTCTTCTGCTGCAGGCTTTTGAAGATATCTACATCGAGAAGAGGAAAGTCGTAAAGGTGGTGTTGGAGTACGCCGACAAGGTCTTCTCCTACATCTTTGTGCTGGAGATGTTCCTGAAGTGGATTGCGTACGGCTTCAAGAAATATTTCACCAACTACTGGTGCTGGCTCGACTTTCTTATCGTGGATGTAAGCGAACATTTTGCACGTTTTTGTTGCACTACATGAAAGGATGCTGGTATTTTAAAAAAAATCACATGTTGAGATTTGAGGTTGAAGTGTAACTCTGAATGTTGCTTTTCATGTTTGTGGGATTTACAGCTTGGTGAGTGTCACATTATTTACAGGAAAGCACTTCACAATCCATAATATGCTTTACAACAACTGGCCACCTTCATGACTGAATCCGCTACTCCTCTTTAAAACAAACTCCACACAACTGTTTTACGACCCGATTTACTAGAAACATACAGATAAATCACACACTAAACAGCTGTTAGATTTTACAATTTTTAGGGCTGTCAATCGATTAAAATATTGAATCGCGATTAATCGCAAATTAATCACATTTTTTATTTGTTCAAAATGTACCTTAAAAGGAGATTCATCAAGTATTTAATACTCTTATCAACATGGTAGTGGGCAAATATGCTTACTTTATGCAAATGTGTGTATATATTTATTATTAGAAATCAATTAACAACACAAAACAATGATAAATATTGTCCAGAAACCCCCACAGGTACTGCATTTAGCATAAAAAATATGCTCAAATCATAACATGGCAAACTCAAGCCCAACAGGCAACAACAGCTGTCAGTGTGTCAGTGTGCTGACTTGACTATGACTTGCCCCAAACTGCATGTGATTATCATAAAGTGGGCATGTCTGTAAAGGGGAGACTCGTGGGTACCCAGAGAACCCATTTTCATTCACATATCTTGAGGTCAGAGGTCAAGGGACCCCTTTGAAAATGGCCATGCCAGTTTTTCCTCGCCAAAATTTAGTGTACGTTTGGAGCGTTATTTAGCCTCCTCCGCGACAAGCTAGTATGACATGGTTGGTACCAATGGATTCTTTAGGTTTTCTAGTTTCATATGATCACGTATTTTCACTCTAGCTTTAAAACTGAGCCCGCTACAACCTCCTTTGCGTTAATGCCTTATTATCGCATTAACTTTGACAGCCCTAACAATTTTACATTTGCGTTTTACGCCAGGATTTTGCCAGACAAATTAAAAGTAGTGCACCAGCGATGGGAGTCACGTTACACTTCATGTACACTGTTGGGTAAAATGGATGTGGCTCTGTAGCGGTCATCCAACTCTGATTTCACCTGCTGTTACACAGATTGCCACAGACCGCTCTATTGTTAGGGTAAGTTGTAGTTAGCAGGTCACAGGTGAGTATGGGCTCTGGGATTGGAAACTTGCATCTGCCTCACAAATGCTTCTGTGTTTTCTTCACTCGTAAGTGCTTTCTGTCGTGATATCAAAAGCCACCGTCTTGTTTCCAAACACTTCTTATGAAATGTGCTAAAAAAAAAAAATGTTGGCTGTTGCTCAACAGTCTTCTTTGAATCTGTTACTTCAGGACCTTGGCTTTTATATCAAAAACAAATGCAGTGCCATTTACTCTAAGGTTTATCTACAGAAGATGTACTTTATACAGCATATAAAACCTATAACAAATGTTGCTTAACAGACTTAACAGACAGATTTTAGTCAATTTAGAAAATGCACCGGTTGAGCTCATGTCTAAACTGTGTCTAATTCATGTACTGTTGAGTGTTATTAGTTATGTCTGTTTAGAAGAAAAGACGAATCCTGTTGAAAATTGCAACTACCTACCTTTCGTTTTTCTCTATGAAAACTACCACCTTACTTTCCTTTACAGTGTTTACAGTATTTTTCCGTCTGTACTTTCTTGGAGCCAAAGACTTCTCTTGTCCCGAGAATACATTTTAAGAATCTTCTTTAGATATATTGGACAAACACACGTGTAAATAGACTTTTATAAAGAAATTCAGACCATTGGGACCTTAATAGTCCTAAATTGTTTTTTAATGAAGAAGTTATTGGATCAATTGGATGCAAATTGGGAAACAAATTTGGCAAAGATAGACGTAAATTCTTTATAAAACTCACTCTATTTGATATATATACATATTGTATATGCATATATAGCTGAGTATGCATTCATGGACACTATTTGTCCATATGTGCATACTTGTCTGTGTTTTGTCATCATCGACCATGACATGACTTTCTTTCATTTACATCATGCCATTTTCATTCATATCTGCCATCCACGGGTCATTCAACAGCGGAATACCATTTAGTTTTGTCCGTTTTGGATGTAGAATAGAGTGGAGATCTAAATTTGCTAAAAAGATTACACAACAACCAAACCAAATCTAAACCTCAAAAATTAAGTGTTCCTAACTGTGGAATGTCCCAAAATACACAAAAAGTCTAAAATATGGCTCTTCCGATGTTTTCTACCTGTCTTTTATGGTATTGTATTATATTTTTTTCTTCAAAAGTTATATAATCGCTAAGAAAATATATGCAGTTCCTCGACTGATATGTTGATGAGACTGATATTGTTTTATTCAGTGCTTTTCACAATGTTTTTGTTCTTCCGCTTGTATTATATAAAAGATATTGCTACTTTCCCCCCAGGTTTAAAGGTTAAAACATGAACAAGAACTGACATAAATATTTTAATCCATTCTATGATTCTGACAGTACATACGTCTTTCTGCGCCCTATGTAGGTGTCCTTGATCAGCCTGGTAGCAAATTCACTGGGATACTCCGACTTTGCTGCGATCAAGTCCCTGAGGACTCTGCGGGCTTTGAGACCTCTCAGAGCTCTGTCCAGATTTGAAGGCATGCGGGTGAGAAATGTGTTTTCTGAACTACACTGATGTCATATAGTTTCTTTTGACCCGATCACTAATGCACAGACTCTGGCTCCAAATGATGTCAAAATCTCAAGATGGCAGCTCCTGTATCCAGGATGTTTTGGCTTCACTTTTATACAGTGGGAGGAAGTGGAGACGCGTCGTCCATCTATATTTACAGTCTGTGGTGCTAATCAGCAAATGTTAACACGCTAAACTGTTGTCATTGTGAGCATGCCGACGTTAACATTTAGCTCAAAGCATCGCTGTGCCTAAGTACATTGTCACAGAGCTGCTAGAATGGCTGTAGACTCTTTGTCTTGTTTAGTTATAACTATGAAACTAACAGATATGGCTCAAGTGCAAATCGTACAGGCGTATTTCCACTTAATTAGATTTACCCTTAAAACATAGGAGATTTCTTTAGGAAGTTTGAGAAAAGTTACACAAGTTACATTTAAACTTAAAGGCACTGAACACAAACATACGCTGATGTTTAAATCAGCTTAAATCTGTTGCCTGATTGGTTAAAAGTTAAAATTGCATTACTAAATTATTATTACTACATTTTAAAACATATATATTGTCCATATTTTATATTTTTCTCATATTTTTATTGTAATTTTGTTCTTCTTTACTTATGTTTCTTGACTGTTGCAGTACTTATCTTTATCTTATATTTTCTCTTACTATGTTTATTGTATGCACTAAACACCAACGCAAATTCCTTGTATGTGAAAAACTACTTGGCAATAAACCAGATTCTGATTAGTCAGTCAACTATCAGATCATGAGCTAAATAAGAGATGTGAAACCAGACTAATAGAGAACGTCGGTGCTGTGAGACTAACCTGCATCTTCCCTGTTGCTCATCAGGTGGTCGTGAACGCTCTCATAGGAGCCATCCCCTCCATTATGAACGTGCTGCTCGTGTGTCTCATCTTCTGGCTCATCTTCAGCATCATGGGAGTCAACCTGTTCGCTGGCAAGTTCGGGAAATGCGTGAACAAGACGGGCTTCATCCACAGCGTCTCTGTGGTCAACAACAAGTCAGAGTGCCTCTTTATGAATGACACCCAGTTCTACTGGACAAAAGTGAAGGTCAACTTCGACAACGTGGGACTCGGCTACCTTTCCCTTCTGCAAGTGGTGAGTTTTTTTTGCTTCTCTGGAATCATGTTTTCTTGTGTGAAGAGTGAAGAATTAATGAGATCATAATATTAGTTGAGACAATTTTTGTAATGTTTTTCTATAGATAAAGTCAATGATTCACAATGCAATGCAGTGCCCAGACAGTAATGCTTTGTATTATTGTATTATAGGCTACATTTAAAGGATGGATGGAAATAATGCATGCAGCTGTTGATTCAAGAGGAGTAAGTATGTCCATCTACTTCCATGGCCTACATCATGAACATTTTACAGTAACCAGCTGACTTATATAACTGTCTGGTTTCAGGTGGAGGAACAACCCATCAGAGAAATCAACATCTACATGTACCTGTACTTTGTCGTCTTCATCATATTCGGCTCCTTCTTCACCCTCAATCTCTTCATCGGTGTCATTATCGACAATTTCAATCAGCAGAAAAGAAAGATGAGTATTGGCAACACCGACGTCAGGCCCCGATCACTTGGTATTTGCACTGACAAGATAGATGCAATTTAGCAGTTCAGTAACAAAGAATTACACAGATTACATATATTTTACATATATACGCAAAACAAAATATGAAGAATTGTGTGCAAATTAGGGCTGTCAGTCGATTAAAATAAGATAAGAAAATAAGATTAGCCAAGTATTTAATACTCTTATCAACATGGGAGTGGTCAAATATGCTGCTTTATGCAAATGTATATATATATTTATTATTAGAAATCAATTAACAACACAAAACAATGACAAATATTGTCCAGAAACCCTCACAGGTACTGCATTTAGCATAAAACAATATGCTCAAATCATAAAATGGCAAACTGCAGCCCAACAGGCAACAACAGCTGTCAGTGTGTCAGTGTGCTGACTTGACTATGATTTGCCCCAAACTGCATGTGATTATCATAAAGTGGGCATGTCTGTAAAGGGGAGACTCGTGGGTACCCATAGAACCCATTTTCATTCACATATCTTGAGGTCAGAGGTCAAAGGATCCCTTTGAAAATGGCCATGCCAGTTTTTCCATGCCAAAATTTTGCATAAGTTTGGAGCGTTATTTAACCTCCTTCCCGACAAGCTAGTATGACATGGTTGGTACCATGGATCTACCAATGGAACTGAGCCCGCTACAACCTAAAAATCGCAAGTTGCGTTAATGCGTTGAAGAAATTAGTGGCATTAAAACGAATTTGTGTTAACGTGTTATTATCGCGTTTACTTTGACAGCTCCATTGCAAATGCTAACTGACCCGATTTGGAAGGAAATAGCTTGTTTTGCCACCTTCTGTTGATCAACAAACATGTTTCTGTAAAAATAATGTTAGGTGTTTTTGCCTATACTTAGGTGGGCAGGATATCTTCATGACTGAAGAACAGAAGAAGTACTACAACGCTATGAAGAAGTTAGGATCTAAAAAGCCTCAAAAGCCAATACCAAGGCCTGCGGTAAAATAATATAATTCTCAAATGTAACACATATTTCAGACACTGACATTTTATGTTGTATTAATAACCCCCAACCCCGCCTGCTAACATTCTCAATAATATTGTACTAATAATTGCATTTGTATTTCCCAATCCTAGAACGTTCTCCAAGCCTTCTTCTTCGATCTCGTGTCCAAGCAAGCCTTTGACATCATGATCATGATGCTCATCATCGTCAACATGGTGACCATGATGGTGGAAACCGACGAGCAGTCCGAGCGCAAGGAATCCATCCTCAACAAGATCAACCTGGCCTTCATCGTGATCTTCACCACCGAATGCCTGATCAAGATCTTCGCCCTCCGTTGTTATTTCTTCACAGTTGCATGGAACATCTTTGACTTTGTGGTGATAATTCTCTCTATTGTGGGTAAGTAGAGACACAAAAAAGAAGTACACCATTAACTACTGCCTCTGCCAAGGGCGTTATATATTTCAGTACCAGTAGTGGTTTTCTCTTGGACTACTGTACATCCTTCAATGAAAGTATCCACATCCAGGTGCATAATAATACCTCTAAACATTTCTGTTATTCAAATAACCGATACACTTACCGTCAATCTAAGCTATTTATCCATTTTTTCCACAATAACTGGTGACCCAGAGATACCATGTGATACCAACATTGTTTTACTATTTGCTCAGAAGCCTTGTTAGAAGTGGGAACCACCACGACTTACTAACGTATTTGTGATACGTCAAAGACAAACGTAATCCGCGACAAAATACGTTTACTTCCCGAGAATGCAGTTTGGTTGTATGGGAATGTAATTTTTCAGGAGACAGGGCTGCATACAGTTTGTTTATTAGAGCACTTTTATTGAAATTTGCTTCCTGCAAAGGTTAGTGTGAGCGGTGAGAGTGAACCAAAACAGTAAAGTTGTTGGCTGTAGAGCTGAGGGGAACTGCAGAGTTGGGTGTTTTTTGTGGGTTTGTCACTACGAGCGACCCCTTTCACATTACACATAGTTATTTGATCCATTGGTAATATAAACATTTTGATTAGTGCAGCTTTAAGTATATTTAAGTGTATCATTGTGCAATGAGATAAACCCACTCTGGCCTTGTCTTTCTCTCTCATCTCAGGGATTGTTCTTGCCGACATCATTGAGAAGTACTTTGTATCTCCGACCCTGTTTCGAGTCATCAGACTGGCAAGGATAGGACGTGTACTTCGACTTATACGCGCAGCCAAAGGAATAAGGACTCTACTGTTTGCCTTAATGATGTCCATGCCAGCACTGTTCAACATCGGCCTCCTGCTTTTCCTCGTCATGTTCATCTACGCTATCTTCGGTATGGCGAACTTTGCCTACGTGAAAAAACAAGACGGGATCGACGACATGTTTAACTTTGAGACCTTTGGGAATAGCATGATCTGCCTTTTTCAGATCAGCACCTCGGCCGGTTGGGACAACCTCCTGAGTCCTATAATGTCCAGCCCACCAGAGGAGTGCGACCTTCACTTTGTCAACACTGGCACTAACACCCGGGGAAACTGTGGCAGCCCCTCAGTGGGCATAGCTTTCTTTGTCAGTTACATAATCATTTCTTTCCTCATTGTGGTGAATATGTATATAGCGATCATTCTGGAGAACTTCAGCGTTGCCACAGAGGAGAGTACAGAGCCACTGAGCGAGGATGACTTTGAAATGTTTTATGAGGTTTGGGAGAAGTTTGATTCTGAGGCCACACAGTTCATTGAGTTTTCCATGCTGTCGATCTTCGCCGACAATTTGTCGGAGCCGCTGCGCATAGCCAAGCCCAACAGGATCAAGCTGATCTCCATGGACCTTCCCATGGTCAGCGGGGATAGGATCCACTGCCTGGACATCCTGTTTGCCTTCACAAAGCGTGTCCTGGGAGAGTCGGGTGAAATGGACGCCCTCAAGCAGCAGATGGAAGAGAAGTTCATGATGACCAACCCCTCCAAGATCTCCCACGAGCCCATCACTTCCACACTGCGCCGCAAACTGGAAGAGGTGTCCGCGATCATCATCCAGAGGAGTTACAGGAGGCATCTGGTGCGCCGGCAGATGAAGCAGGCGTCTTACCTCTACAGACAAATAAACTACCAGACTGTAGTGGATGTGGAGAACGCTCCAGAAACGGAGGGGCTGATAGCCTCCATGATGCAGCACTACGGACTTATCGAGTTGAATATTGTACAGACAACAGAGGACGCTGGACTGTCCTCACCACCATCTTACGACAGCGTGACCAGGGCAGCCAGCGAACTCTCTGAGGTCTTCAGATCTATATCTAGAGACTCTGACCTCGGGGAGCCTGAAAACTATGAGGAAACTTTCCTTTGAGACTAGATTGTGTGGAGAGTGTTTGTGTGGTTTTTGTCTGTTTTGTTTACAGCAGAGAATATAGCTCAAAGTATATATGTATATATATATATATATATATATTATTGTTGCAAAAACTCTTGAGCACTTGTACAGTGAAATTTGTATCTAGAGCAAAATATCACCTCATGGCCGAGGATGGGAGAGACATTAAAGAGACAAATAAAATTTGGTTCACTTAATTGACCAAGAGAACAGAAGGGGACACAGACATACACAACAGCCTGCAAAACAAAAGGAAGAAAGTTATAAAAGAAGCCTCTAAAAGAATTATTTTCAAAGGCAAAAGTAGCTAACGAACTAAAGTAGCTAACAAACTAAAATAGCAAACGAACTAAAGCAGTTAACGTACTAAAGTAACTAACGAACTAAAGAAGTTAACGTACTAAAGTAATTAACGAACTAAAGTATCTAAGAACTAAAGTAGCTAATATAATAAAGTAGCTAACGAACTAAAGTAGCTAATGAACTAAAGTAGCTAATGAACTAAAGTGGCTAATGAAAAACAAATTCAGCTAAACATTAGCAACATTTCTTACAGAAAACAGCATCTGAGTTTGTAACAGATTTAAGCAGCTGTGATTACTAACTATGTATGAAAAAAATATATATTCGTGAGAATATGCAGCTTTTTCACATTTTCTTCAAATACAAATTATTTTGTACACAGCTGTATTGATACTGATATAAATTCCACTACAAGTGCTCAGAGGTTTGGA
The DNA here is from genome assembly GCA_916701645.2 of Sebastolobus alascanus. Lineage (NCBI taxonomy): Eukaryota > Metazoa > Chordata > Actinopteri > Perciformes > Sebastidae > Sebastolobus > Sebastolobus alascanus. The sequence continues at coordinate 1,695,587 of CAKAOJ020000056.1, read as the reverse complement.
AACACTTTGGTTCACCAACATACTGTAGTCACGCAGCTCATAAACCAACAGACAGGCTAGTTAAAATAAGATTGAGAATACTGAACAGCACACAATTCCTACAAAACATTTCCCAGTAAGCTACTACACTGTAGCTAACAGGCTATATTGCTAACTTATGTTGACAAGAGGAGTGACTTTGCAATAATGACTGTAGCTGCTGTTATTCAGGTGATATTAATATGACTTTAACCAAAGCTAACATTTGCTCATAACATTTTCCAATTTAAACTTTAGTAATTTTAAAATTGAAAGAAAAACATATAACTATTTGTAGGCCAGAATTATAATAATTTCTAATGTTTGGGATTTATTTATTTATTTATGAGTTGTGAGAATCAATGAAATTATTCCTTTGATGCACTTTGATTGAATGAAGGTGCTTTAAACTGTATGTGATGATAGAGATACGTATGTGGCCCCCGGTTAAAATAGCATCAAGTGTATTCAGGTCGTGACACAAATACATCAAGAAAAGCACAATTTCTTATTATCTGATTATTCAGTATGTACTACTACTAATATGAAATATACCTAACTGGTTCTTATGAAAAAAATCTGCAATTTCTAATAAATTTGTCAAACATAGCACATTACAAGTTTAATGTGTATCGATGTACAAAGAAGAGCTGTGTGTACTAATACTCCCTGAATTATGTGCCTGATTTTTATTGTTGTGCGCACACTGAATCTCTTTAGGCCATTTAATTTGATCTGATGGATGTGGATTGGAAGAGCATGAATGCACTGAAAGCTCATTTTGTAATTAACTGTGTAAAGTACTTTGAGGCTGTGTAATATATGTAAAGCTGTACATTTTTACCTATTTTTTGTAATGTATTTATATTTGAAAGACCATTTCAGTGACGTTCACGACGGCCATAACAAAGATCAAATCATATAAATATACTGTGTTCATTTTTATATAAAAGACTTTCCTTGAGAACCTGATTGTCTGTATTGCATTTAGGTCGATCGTTTCATGGATTGTTTTAATGAAATGGTAATAAAACTCTTTTCCATATTTGTGGAACTCTCAGTACAGTTCAAATAGTTGGATGACACATGTTTTGGATTATTCTGAAAAAATTTGGCAAGGCTTTGTAATCGTTAACACATTGCCATTAACTTATTTTAACATAACATTTATAGATATGGTTGTGAATATACTTTGCTGTACAGAAAAACAAAAGCAGAAGTCAAAACTGAGCAGTGTTTCACCATTTTCACATGAGGAACCAGTTAGCTGATTTGACCTCATTACAAGGCAGGCACTGTTAAATCTCTCTCTCTCTCTCTCTCTCTCTGAGTCCATGTGTATAAAAAACAGGACAGATGTGCACAAACCTCTGCATCTCCATGGCTGTCTGTCTCTGTGAGTGTATTGCCCTTTATGAAGATTTATTTTTATTAGCGAAAGGCTTATTTTACAATTCAATTTCAACGTGTATCAACATTTCTTTTTGTTTTCAAAACAAATATTTAAACCAGAAAAATAAAATAACATAAGAAATTGATAATTATAGGAAAGAAATGTCATAATGATATGTTATTGATAATGAACCTAACCTTGTATCAAATATACTTTACATAATAATAAAAATAATGAGTAAATAAAAATATAAGATACAGTCAAAGTAATGATTGAAATAATAAAGACAAATTAATAGAGAAAAAAAACATGTAAAAAAAAAAAAATACATATTGAATCAAATTTATAGAAATAATAAATACACATATCTGGTGCACGTACACGTTTATAAATCTGAATGCGTCAGTAGCAATCATGGTTTGAAGAAACAATAGTGTATTGCCCTTTAAAGCTTGAATTTGTTTATAATGTGACCACAAATGCAGTACAAGAACATAGCTGAAACGATCTGATTGATGTTAGACAATCACACGCAAATAAATACCACGACAACATTGAATTGTATTAGCCTACAAAAAAATATTTTGTTTAGATTTCAGTGTCGAATTCAAGCTAATAGTTGAGCACTCCCACATTTTCAGTTTAGAAAAAAATCTTCAAGGGTGCCAATTTGGATTTAGCCCCAAAGAGATTTCCTCTGGTTGTCGGGGTGGTCAAATCCAACTCTGACCAGCTGGGATAGAGGGATAATCTGTGTGTAAAAAAAAAAAAAAAATCACTTGTTTTAATTACACACTCACAGACACACACATACATGCACTCTCTCTTTCACACACACACACACACACACACACACACACACACACACACACACACACGTACATACAGTACACATGTGGACATACATGCATTAACACAACTACTACACACACACACACACACAAATTATACTTCCGCCATCCATCCTCATAATAGACAGATGCTTACTTTGAATTTAATTCGGGTTTGTGCGTGAAGAGCTAGAAAAAATGGGACTTGACTGAATGTGACTTGGTAATTGATCTGATTTTTAAGCGTTTGGACATGTGGCGGAGATTAAAGCTTCATCAGAGAGAGCAAACATTTTTAAAAAGATTAAAAAGGCACTATGTCTAATTACAAAATGCACCAGCACACAGTAAAACACAGCAATGTCAACGTAATGCATTACAAATACGTATAATGTAGACATGCTAAACTCTAATACAAAAGACATTTGATGAATTGCATGTTCTATGTGTGCCATTTATTCAAATAACATTTAGCTAAACGGAGGTCGTGGGTCACATCGGGTCGAGACATCATCAGTCAAAGAGGTCAGTGGGAATGTAATTTGTTTTTGTGATTCATCATGATGATCTCTGTGACTTTAAATCTGTCCATCGCTGGTGAAATATGTACGAACTACTCAGTCAGTCAGTCCTAATAGTTTGGGTTGTTATATTTGTTATTATTTGAAGACTTTATTAGTAAGAAAAATGACCAGCAAACACTAAACCAGTTTGCAATGTTTACATTACAGTATGTTCCCCTTATGAAGTTCACAGTGGAATTTGCTTGCTATGTGTCATCTTGTGATGGAAGTGCAATAAATAAAAATCCAGTGATTGGGACGCTATATACAAGGTTAACTAGCTCCTTTTACTAAAATTCTAATTCAACGTCACATTTACGTATTTGCTGTTATAGATGCAGGTTATTAGCCGTGTGCTGCTGGTCAGCTGTTGATGGTGACAAAGTAAAAATCGAGCTTGACCGCACTAAAAGGGCTGTGAATCCCCCAACTAATAGAAGAGTAGAGAAAATAGCCTTTTTAAGTACAAGAGGGCCCTTCTGTCATTCAACATGCACAGCAGGGATTTACTTGGTGTCATGGTGGCTGACGCTGCCCAGATGGTCTGATGAGGCACTATCTAATTACTTTTCCCATGGTTCTTCTATTTGTGATGAATACTTACTGAGTCCTCCCTGTTAGAAAGCCTTCACTGCCACCACCAGGGGACTCATGCATCTACAGTAGTTCCAGAGGCCTGTACTACGAAGCAGGATTTGGCGTTATCGAGGTAACTTCAGGGTTAACCCTGGGTTTTCCGTCCTACGAAGGCGGATCACTTCTTACCGGGGTAGATCTCCATGGTAACTTACGCTGAACGGCTAACCTGCTCCGGAGCAGGTTATGTTCCAGATAAGAGATCAACTCGAAGAAAAACACCGTCTACTGACCAATCAGAGGTCAGTGTGCAGATCGTATGGTAATATTACACAAATACGAAGAAGTTTAAGTCATAAACCAGGCTAAAAACAACACAGTTTAAACTGACAAATGCAGGAAGGACAGATTGATTTATGCTGCGGGTGTTTACTGCTTTGAATTATATTTTTATATTTATTTTTTTACTTGCTCTTGAGTCCGTTTCACACCGCAGGAGACGGGGACGCACCTGACAGAAGGTTTAAATAGTTATACACGCCGTTTGTTTAATAATGGGTATAATAACGTGTAACCGTCCTCCCACCCATCAATATAATTTCTTATTGCTATTTATAACCCGACGACTTTATCCGACTTTTGAGTGTTCCGTTAAATTAATAAGTCTGTTAATTTACGCATTCACACATCGGGAGTTTTTTCTTCTGCCAGCTGTCCTTCCTGCATTTAGCAGCTTCAATTGTGTTACCTTTAGTCTGATTAAGTGTTTAACTTCTTCGTATTTGTCTAATATAGTGTGCTCTTCCTTTGTAATATGTGCCGCTCTGTCTGTCTGTCTGCTGACAGTAGACTTGTCCATGTCTGTGATTGGTCAGATGCTGCAAACACCGCCCCGTTCACGTGAACGCGCTCATAACCAGATAGAGAAACCCTGGGTTGACTTACCGAGTTGATAACCACCTTCGTAGGACAGTTTAGCTGGAACTCGTTTGTTAGGGTTGGTTAAGCCAGATAACGAGAAGATACCCTGGGTATGTTGAACTCGCTTCGTAGTACGGGCCTCTGGTGATACTCTGGCTGGTGTGTAAATCTGGAGCGAGATAAAAGACTGTAAGGGATAACAGAGGCCAACAACATGAAATACTTTATTTAACTGGAGAGCATGGTAGAGATTTCACTGGCCAAAATTAGATTTTTGATATTAACAGTAAATGTTACTATTAGGACACATATAGATCCACTGAATAGTTATTATTATTATTATTATTATTATTATTATTATTATTATTATTATTATAATAATAAAAGAATCACACAAACATTTGTGAATCTTTGCTGATTTACTATGTTTTTTTGATTATCCCTGCTCTGTTTTCTATTCTCGTGAAGCTCAGTTTGATCTCAGAGATAACTTCAGTCTCACAGATAGCAGGTTAAATGTAGTCTTTAGTAGGCTACATGATTTGCTAATTAGCCTACACGTGCATAAGTGTACTTCAATGATTCTCAGAGAGGCTTGGAGAAAGCTGATTTTACATATGGTATATGTGCTCACCTATATATATATATATATATATATATGTATATAACTTCTCTATACATACTACATTCCTGTCTACACCTCTGTATATATATTTTTAGTACTTCTCATTATTACATACTACATCCTGTTTACATTCAGTTTCCCCATCTGAAATACTGTCGTCAACGAAACTACACATTTACATTTACATTACTATTTTACATTTACTTGTGTTTATATATATGTTTTAACTGCACTATTTTATGCCTTAGTTTATCATTTTGATTTTACATTTACTTGTGTGATTTCCCCTTTTATATATATATATATATATACATATTTTATGAGCATTTTTGAAGGAACCTGAGACTAAAGATTTTCATTGCCAATGACTGATTTGCTGGAATTGACTAATGACAAATAAAGATATTATTAATTATTATTATTATTATTATTATTATTATTATTATTATTAATAATAATAATAATAATAATAATAATAATAATAATAATAATAATAATAATACTATTTTTGTCTTTCCATGCTGATTGTGTTGCTGGTAATTAGAAGGTAATTAATTCGAGTCAGATTTGTTGAAAGAAATTATGAAATGATATTATATTACAGCTGTGTTTGGATACCGGAAGTGAGCTGTAGCAGACGGTGGGAGGCGGAAGAGCAACAGGATGTTTACCGAAATTCACCACACGAAGAAGAAGAATCAGGAAGTGCGCCATCGAGGTGCTGGATTAGCCAGAAGCTCGTTTTCACAGCTCGTCACTGCAGGAGGAAGACTGTTTTTAATTGGGAAAACATTCCTCAGTGTCCCTTCAACTGTCGTAGCTCTTCGGGGGAATATAATGGGTAATGTTTCGTATTTTGCTGGAGTCATGTCAGTTTGTTTTGATGTTGTTAGCTTGCCTGCTAACAGTAACCATGACAGCAACTCCCTAGTTTTGACTTATCAAACTAATCTAATCATTCCTGGAGGTATTTTAGATAGACATCACGTGAAGGGGAGATGCCATTGAAGTTTATACTATATGAATCTAAGCATACAAGTTTTCTTACCTCGTTGAGAAACAGTTTTTGTTGTGAATCTCTAACCCCAGTTTAGCCCAACATATTATAACTAATGATAATACATGAGGGGGCTGCAGATAAAACAGACTTAACATATAAAAACACATCAACAGGCTAAGAAAACTGTGACATTGTGTACTCATTAGGTATCCATTAACAATGAAAACTAACACTACATGTCTTTGCTATTTTTGTCGCACCCTGTTTGGTTTATATGACTGCTGCTGATCATACAGCATATGTGTTCAAAAAGATCAACAAGCCACTTTGTTGGTGTGTCTGAAGTGTGATCGTATGACAAGTCTGCTGAAAAAAGCTGGTTTGCATCACTTCTTCTCTCAGTATATCTCTCTGCCAACAATCAGGAGACTGAACATCAGTGTAGAGATGCTGTATGTCTGTGGTGCGAGCGCATATTTTAGGTAGAATATTCTTAAGCCAGAATAATAACGCTACAGTCTCCTACTCCTCCTTGCAGAGGGTCCTCTGCCCCTGTCCTCGCTGAGGCTCCTGGTTCCACCTCTGCGGGTGATGACTGCTGTGATGTGGAAGGTGGTTCGTCTGAGGAACATCATGCATTATGGGAAAGTGGAGGAGTTTGTGTCCTTGGTAACTGAAGCCGTCCCTGACATCTTGACAGACAGACAGATGAGACTGCTCACTCTGGGCTTAAGAGCAAAGGTAAGAGATACAGATGGACTATATATATATATCAAGATACTCTTGTTTCATTTCCAGCGATATTAGCTTTAAAAGGGAATATTTGTGTCATGTCAAACCTGTTTTTTATTGGTGATATTTGTCTGATTGTGGAGTTGCTGTCATTGCACACATTAAGTACCAGTACAATGCAGTCTAGCATCTTACCAGATAAAAAAAACTATCATGGAAATCCTTAACTTTCTGCACATTCAACATAAAGCTAAGATGTTGGAGCATCTACATGTAATTTTCAGATTTGTAAACCTCCTTAATGGCTTTTCCAGATGACGTTACAGATGTTAAGTTCTGAACAGTCACAGGATCTCAGAGGTGTTAAAACACGTTTGAACAGCCTCCTGCCATCTAGCTCAAAACAGGTGTGTGATTTTTTTCAATCATGGACATTAAATGTTGTCTGTTTAAGAAGCGTTTTGCTTATTATAGGTGTGTATATTTAACTTGACAGGTTCATCCAGGAAATGAAGCTCTTGAAGCCAACTTTGTCAGGCTTGTTCAAAGACTCCTGGAGGACCCAAAAGGGAGAGAGCACTTCCTCAAGGTGTGTCTCTACTTTCACCTCATTGTTAGTTTTGACATTAAAAGGAGCAGTTGTTTGATTTGTCAAATGATGCAGTAACATGAGGATTTAACATCCATGCTTTGGGTTGAAATGTTCCACTTCACAGAATGTGTTTCCTGTGGAGTACGGGCCTGACTTTGATACGGCTCTGGAGACACTGGTTTGTGAGTTCTTTACCAGACTGGAAGAGTTGCTGCTCATACCAGACTTTAAGCAGGTAAAGACAACAACATAAGCCATAAAAATTGCAGTTGATGAAACATTTCCAGAGATTTGTTGTCCGGTTCCAGTCCATCAAAATAATACTTTTGTTTGTTTGATAAAGACTGCAGTGTGGATCAGGGATCCACCCTCTGTGCTGGAGGAGTACATGCAGTGTGTATCCAAAGCAGATGACCTCAAAGTACTGCTCAGAAGCAAGGCCCACTGTGGTAAAATGGCCAAGATGGATACCAATGGTAAGTCAGTCTGTCTGGGATACCAACATAATGGTTTATTGATTACTTTAAAAAGTAACACCCTTAAATGGACGAAATGTAAATGAATAATTCTCTCACTTTTTTCAATTTCTCTTTTTAAACAGTGCCCTCTCCCTCAGAGCAGCGGCTCTTGTCATCATTATCTCTCCCTTCTTCAATGCGAGAGACCAACGCCAAAGATGTAGAATCTAACACACAAACATTTCAAAACCAAAGAGAATCTGAGGAGATTTCTCCCCAGGACACAGGAGATATGGGGATACAGGATGAAAGATGGCCATCTGAGGAGGAAACAAACATTCTGGACAGCAGCAATGCAGAACAAACAACAGGAGGGAAATGCAGTGACAGCGTTCCTGATGTTCACGTTGTGGAGGAGTATGATGACGGAGCTTCAGACACCTGCCGAGCTCCCTCTACATCTACCGAGAGTCCTGTATTGTCCAGCTCCATGATTGGCCCTCCACGGCAGAGAGTTGCACACAAATGCACTCAGTGTGGAAAGTGCTACATTTACCGCTATGAACTCCTGGAGCATCAGAGGCTGCACACTGGAGAAAACCCTTACAAGTGCTCTCAGTGCGGAAAGGCCTTTAGGAGGAGCTCTGACATGTCATCTCACAGGCGGACACAGTGCACAAAAGCAGCTTATGTTTGCATCAAATGTGGGAATAGCTTTCAATCAGTGCAGGACAAATTAAGACACCAGTGTGTTCATAGTATTAGTTTGAAGTTTGACTGTTCTCAGTGCGGAAAAAGCTTTAAGAAAATGCACTTGCTGGGTAAGCATGAGCTGACTCACACCCAGAACCGCATCTTCACATGCAGACAGTGTGGAAAAGTGTTCCCCAGTATGACTGAGCTGAGATCCCACCAGAGGATTCATCCTCCCGAGTTGTCCAACCAGTGCAAGCAGTGTGGGAAATTTTTTCGCTCTACTGCCTGTTTGACAGCCCATGAGCTGCGCCACAGGCAACAGAGAACACAGATCTGTGTGCATTGTGACAAAGCTTTCAAGAACAAACATGACCTGAATCTTCACATGCGCAGTCACACAGGCGAGAGGCCGTTTCAGTGCACATACTGTGGGAAACGTTTCTCTGTGTCAGGAAACCTGAACATACACATAAGGATCCACACCGGAGAGAAACCGTATCTGTGCTCTGACTGCGGCAAAGGTTTTGTTTCAGCCGGCGAGCTGCAGATACACAGACGCACTCACACAGGGGAAAGGCCATACAAGTGCACTGTATGTGGGAGGGGATTCACCATGGCGAGCAAAGTGACACTTCATATGCGCGTTCACACCGGAGAGCGCCCGTACATCTGTTCTGAATGCGGGAAAGGTTTTTCACGTGGCAGCGAATTGAAAAAACATACCATGAAGCATACAGGGGTGCGACCCTATGCTTGTCAGCTGTGTGCAAAGACTTACACATGCCTCAATCACCTGAAGAGACACTTTAAAACTCACAGTGTAGTGCAAAACCAGACTGTCTAATTACAATTTTAGGATAGATATAGATCCACTGTGTAGTTAATAAAAAATGATCACACAAACATATATACATCTTGGTTGATTTACTATGTTTTGATGATTTTCTGTGTTCTATTCTCTGTGTATTCAGTTTGATCTCAGGTTTTATATCAGTAAAACACAGATAGCAGGTTAAATGTAGGCTTCAGTAGGCCTATGATTTGCTATGTTTACATGTGCATAGTGTACCTCAATGATTCTCAGAGAGGCTATACACGTGCCTATTGTGGCTACATTACAATAGGCTATTAGATAGATAGATAGATAGATAGATAGTAACTTTATTGATCCCGAGGGAAATTCAAGTTTCCAGCATCACAGTTTCATAGTGCAAACATATTAGTAAAAACGTCACAGGTAAGTAGTACACATATTCATAAAATGACACAAGTAGTAACAAGACACATGTAAGTAATACAGAGTATAAAACTAAATATGCAATGTGCAGAACAACTGTTAGAAATGAATATAGTGCAGGGTAAACAACTGAGATACAGGACTATTTAAAGAAAAAGTGAAAGTAGTGCAGAAAGTTATATAGTGCTGGATAATAAAATATGGGAGATATAGATATTAAGAAAAGTCAGATATGGAATATAATGCAGGATAAGAACTGAGGTAGAGAAGTTTTTTTGTAGTGTGCGGAATTAAAGTTATTTGTGTTACTTGTATGTGGTAATTAGTAATTAAGAAGAATGTTATTAATTCGAGTCAGAATTGTTGAGAGAAATTATGAAATAACATCCTGAGTCCTGAAATATCACAGTTGTGTTTGGATACCGGAAGTGAGCTGTTAGCAGACGGTGGGCGGCGGAAGAGCAACAGGACGTCAACCGAAATACACAACACGAAGAAGAAGAGTCAGGAAGTGGTGTTCAGCTGAAGCAAGCAAGCAGCGAGGTGCTGGATTAGCAAGAAGCTCATTTTCACAGCTAGTCACTGCAGGAGGAAGACTGTTTTTAATTGGGAAACATTCCTCAGTGTCCGTTCTACTGTCGTAGCTCTTCGGGGGAATAAAATGGGTAATGTTTCGTGTTTTTCTGGAGTCATGTCGGTTTGTTTTGATGTTGTTAGCTTGCCTGCTAACAGTAATCTCCCAGCTATATTTATATAATTTTGGGGCATATAACGAACAGAATGATTATAAGAATAATGTTATAAGTTTTCCACTTCGTTGAGAAACAGTTTTTAGTTGTGCATCTCTAACCCCAGTTTAGCCCAACATATTATAAATAATGATAATACATAAATGGGCTGCTGATAAAACAAACTGGGACCCTCAAAATGTTATTAGTGGACAAACCTAATGAAAAAGACAGTTAATTGACCTGAACGGTACTTTTTGGGGCACTTAAAGTGCTGTTTAGATGAGCTTCGTTTCCTCTTTACTAACAAAATAAAAGTCACACTGAAGTTATATATTTTTATTTTTTTCAACACACACCAAGACTTAACATATAAAAACACATCAACAAGCTAGGAAAACTGTGTACATTGTGTACTCATTAGGTATCCATTAACAATGAAAACTAACACTACATGTCTTTGCTATTGTTGTCGCACCGTGTGTGGTTTATATGACTGCTGCCTGATCATACAGCATATATGTGTTCAAAAAGATCAACAAGCCACTTTGTTGGTGTGTCTGAAGTGTGATTGTATGACAAGTCTGCTGAAAGGAGCCGGTTTTCATCACTTCTTCAATGAGGAGAATGTACATCAGTGTAGAGATGCTGTATGTTTCTGGTGCGACCGCAAATTTTAGGTAGAATATTCTTAAGCCAGAATAATAACGCTACAGTCTCCTACTCCTCCTTGCAGAGGGTCCTCTGCCCCTGTCCTCGCTGAGGCTCCTGGTTCCACCTCTGCGGGTGATGACTGCTGTGATGTGGAAGGTGGTTCGTCTGAGGAACATCATGCATTATGGGAAAGTGGAGGAGTTTGTGTCCTTGGTAACTGAAGCCGTCCCTGACATCTTGACAGACAGACAGATGAGACTGCTCACTCTGGGCTTAAGAGCAAAGGTAAGAGATACAGATGGACTATATATATATTAACATACTGTTGTTTAATTTCCAGCGATATTAGCTTTAAAAAGTCATGTTTGTATCATGTCAAACGTGATTGCAGGTGGATTTTATTGTTTATAGCTACAAAGGGGGATCTGGAGATTTCTTAATTATCAGTGACTCCTGCTTAATGACTTTTCCAGATGACGTTACAGATGTTAAGTTCTGAACAGTCAGAGGATCTCAGAGGTGTTAAAACACGTTTGAACAGCCTCCTTCCATCTAGCTCAAAACAGGTGTGTGACTTTATTCGATCATGGACATTAAATGTTGTCTGTTTAAGAAGCGTTCTGCTTATTATAGGTGTGTTTATTTTACTTGACAGGTTCATCCAGGAAATGAAGCTCTTGAAGCCAACTTTGTCAGGCTTGTTCAAAGACTCCTGGAGGACCCAAAAGGAAGAGAGCACTTCCTCAAGGTGTGTCTCTGTTTTAACCTCACTGTTAGTTTTGACATTAAAAGGAGCAGTTTGTTTGATTTGTCAAATGATGCAGTAACATGAGGATTTAACATCCATGCTTTGGGTTGAAATGTTCCACTTCACAGAATGTGTTTCCTGTGGAGTATGGGCCTGACTTTGATACGGCTCTGGAGACACTGGTTTGTGAGTTCTTCACCAGACTGGAAGAGTTGCTGCTCATACCAGACTTTAAGCAGGTAAAGACAACAACTTATGCCATAGAAATTTCAGTTGATGATACATTTCCAGCGATTTGTTGTTTGTTTCCGGTCCATAGACTGTATATAGAGATGGACGACATGATACAAGCTCCCTAAAAGTGAAGCCAAAACATCTTGATCACCCTCTGGTGGCTGGCTGCAGTAAAGGTCATAAATCCCACCCCCTCCATGTTAGCAATGGCAGCTCCCTTATCTGGGATATTTTGGCTTCACTTCTGTACAGTGGTAGGTGTGATGGAATTTTCTACAATTCCTCTCTCTCCTTGGTCGAGAGGTCAGAGTGTCTCTCCGAGTGTCCCTCTGTTGACATTATAGGGTTGGATTCCTGTCTAGGGGCGCCACCGTTATCTGTACAGCTGTGTCTGTAGTAGGGACCATGGAGCCAGTCGCTGTGGCAACCAGGGTCAGAGATGCCAGAGGAACCGAGTAAGTCAAAACATGATAAGGGGTAAAACACTGAGCACCAGGGAGGACGGGGAGAGTTGTGAGACCGTCACGCAGAGAGCACATCAATGGTGGAGACCTGACAATTGCTCCTTGATCAAGCTTCAATAAACCTTCAGTGTAAGACATCAGCAGCTTCGGGGCCTCTTCCTTCCTATTGACTGAGTTAACCTGAGTATTCAGAAATTCCACAACAAAGTGGCGTCACGAACAGGATCTCAAAACAACAACAGAACTGGTAAGTGCAAATTATCAGTTTTGCTTTACCATGTCTGTGTTTGACGAGATCAAAAAGAATCTGCAAATTTGAAAATTTAGCTTCAAAATAACGCTCCACTCTTAAGGGAGTACAGTAATAACATGGCTGAGTAATTTCTGAAATTTGGAACATTTTGGAACAAACAGGAAAATGTATAATGGATAATCGGGGAATGAAAATAAGGTTTAACAATGTGTTTATGGTAAAATGGTAATATTAAAAAGGTAATATTACACTTCCAGCAGGGTGGGTGGTGTCGTAGATAAAAGTCTGTGTGTTTTTGGTCAATTGGGACTACCGCAGTACCATCACAGGGGTGGTTGAGTTTCCGGGTCAGCTTCGGGCTGGACTCGACCAGGGGGAGACTCCCATGAGGTCTGGTTCAGGGGGAAAGACGTTTCCGGGGTAGTATTAAAAGAACTACCTCAGCCAGACCAAGATTGGTGACTATCTCCTTCTGTGTCCAGAGGGAAAAGAGTGAAGCTCCGGGGGAGACCCCGGGAGCCTAGGTGCCGTTTATTGTTTGTGTACACGAGGCGTAGGGCTTGAGGAGCCCCGTCTTAAAAGAGTTAAGAACCAACACCGCTGCTGGAAGGGAAGGAATGAAATGAGGAGAAGCTGTTGATGCTGATAAGTGTTATTGATGTGCATGCGCCCTTTTCGAATGTCTATGCTGTTGAATATTGGCTGCTGCTTGTTTACTGAGGTGCAACTGCTTTGCTGGCTTATGCTGCTGAATTTTGCTGAATAACTGTATTAGAAAAAGTGCTGAGTAAAATGGGTGCCAAAAAGTCCAAAGCAGCAAAGGAACCAGAAAATTTACACATAAGACCATTTTTAAAACAGCAAAAGGTTAAGAGGTCAAATCAGTCAAATGACCGGGAGAGTAAAAAAGCAGTAGAAAGAAGACAACATGTCTTTGATAAACACCATACTAACACCAAATCTCACATAACGCCAGAAAATTCAACCACACATTTTGAAACGATGTATATGCCCTCTTGGAATAGTGGGCAGACAGGCCGGATGGAAGTATGTAGTTCCGTTCACCGTGTGATTGGACGGATGGTGCATGGCCGCGTGGAGGCTCACTTGAGACGGAGAAACTGCAGCCGTCTGAGATAAATGGGCATGGCGACATTGGAAATCCAGAATGGGATTTTTCACACATGAGGAAGTGTGTGACGGTGTGGGAAAAAAAAAAAGTCGCTGCTCTGCAGAGCCGTGGTGGGAAAGTGAGTGAGAATGGCTATGAAAGGGGTTCGGATGCATTCAGGAAAATGGTGGATGAATGCGTACCATTTATTGCAACATGTCACATGCCTCTGTTAGAGCTCATATTGCAGACCAAAGCGGCTGAGATAGTGAGAATCAGACAGTGAAAAAATGTGCAAAGGCGATGGGTATGATAGGATTGAACGCCAAGGTAAAACTCCGTCCCCTCAGTGTGTTGTTGTGTGTTGACGGAGGCTAAAATCCCACTTTAAGAGCAATTGAATTGAATTTAACAAATTCACTGTTTCACTTTACCCCAAGATAACAATAAGGCAGAAGCTTCAGAGGCAGAGTTAGTAAGAAAGCAGACAGAAGAGTTGATGTATTTTGATCACTGCTGCAGTTGAAAGGGAGAGGGACAGAGAGGAGCAGAAGTGGCCGCCCTGCAAGAGTTAGCAGAGCATCTGGCTCAGAATTCATTGAGGATCCACCCAGAGGGGCGGGGCCAAGAAACACACCAAGACACTGACACAAACACACACACACACCTACAGGCTGCTGGGTTTGTGTCCAGAGTCAACAGTCTAACTCATTTACTAATTTTGGTGGGCCAATGGGTTATTAGGCGAAGGTGAAAATGTAACGTTATCATGATGTGTTCGAATGTAATCTTGTAAAATGTAGTTTTGGTGAAGAAGCTTGAATAAATCCAGTTGTTTGAAGGAGATGTGTTCACAGCAATATAAAATAGATAATAGAGAGGGCTGTTTAACAGTAGCTCTAAGCAGCTTCGGGGTCTCTTCCTTCCTATTGACTGAGTTAACCTGAGTATTCAGAAATTCCACAACAGTAGGAAGTGGAGACTTGTCGTCCATCTTTATATACAGTCTATCTTTCAGTCCATCAAAATAATACGTTTGTTTGTTTGTTTGATAAAGACTGCAGTGTGGATCAGGGATCCACCCTCTGTGCTGGAGGAGTGCTTGCAGTGTGTATCCAAAGCAGATGACCTCAAAGTACTGCTCAGAAGCAAGGCCCACTGTGGTAAAATGGCCAAGATGGATACCAGTAGTAAGTCTTGTTTATTGATTACTTTGAAAAGTAACACCCTTAAATGGATGAAATATAAATGAATGATTATCTCACTTTTTTCAATTTCTCTTTTTAAACAGTTCCCTCTCTTTCAGAGCAGCGGCTCTTATCATCATTATCTCTCTCTCCTTCACTTCGAGAAACCGACGCCAAAGATGTAGAATCTAACACACAAACATTTCAAAACCAAAGAGAATCTGAGGGGATTTCTCCCCAGGACACAGGAGATATGGGGATACAGGATGAAAGATTGCCATCTGAGGAGGAAACAAACATTCTGGACAGCAGCAATGCAGCACAAACAACAGGAGGGAAATGCAGTGGCAGCGTTCCTGATGTTCACGTTGTGGAGGAGTATGATGACGGAGCTTCAGACACCTGCCGAGCTCCCTCGACATCTACTGAGAGTCCTGTATTGTCCAGCTCCATGATTGGCCCTATACGGCAGAGAGTTGCACACAAATGCACTCAGTGTGGAAAGTGCTACATTTACCGCTATGAACTCCTGCAGCATCAGAGGCTGCACACTGGAGAAAACCCTTACAAGTGCTCTCAGTGCGGAAAGGCCTTTAGGAGGAGCTCTGACATGTCATCTCACAGGCGGACACAGTGCACAAAAGCAGCTTATGTTTGCATCAAATGCGGGAATAGCTTTCAATCAGTGCAGGACAAATTTAGACACCAGTGTGTTCATAGTGTTAGTGCGAAGTTTGACTGTTCTCAGTGCGGAAAAAGCTTTAAGAAAATGCACTTGCTGGGTAAGCATGAGCTGACTCACACCAAGAACACCAAGAACACCAAGAACACCAAGAACACCAAGAACCGCATCTTCACATGCAGACAGTGTGGAAAAGTGTTCCCCGGTATGACTGAGCTGAGATCCCACCAGAAGATTCATCCTCCCGAACTGTCCAACCAGTGCAAGCAGTGTGGGAAAGTTTTCCGCTCAGTTGCCTGTTTGACAGCCCATGAGTGGCGTCACAGGCAACAGAGAACACAGATCTGTGCGCAGTGTGGTAAAGCTTTCAAGAACAAACAAGACCTGAATCTTCACATGCGCAGTCACACAGGCGAGAGGCCGTTTCAGTGCACATACTGTGGGAAACGTTTCTCTGTGTCAGGAAACCTGACCATACACACAAGGATCCACACCGGAGAGAAACCGTATCTGTGCTCCGACTGCGGCAAAGGTTTTGTTTCAGCCGGCGATCTGCAGATACACAGACGCACTCACACAGGGGAAAGGCCGTACAAGTGCACTGCATGTGGGAAGGGATTCACCACGGCAAGCGCAGTGACGACTCATATGCGCATTCACACCGGAGAGCGCCCTTTCATCTGTTCTGAATGTGGGAAAGGTTTTTCATGTGGCAGCGAATTGAAAAGACATACCACGGAGCATACAGGGTTGCGACCCCACGCTTGTCAGCTGTGTGCAAAGACTTACACATGCCCCAAATACCTGAAACGGCACTTGAAAACTCACAGTGTAGTGCAGACTGTCTAATTCCATTGATTACAATATGCCATTTTTTCAAATTAATGTTGTATTCTTGCAACTAGCCTGTACTGATTGCAGTGGAATATGTTCCATTGCATTCATCCTCTTTTGTAAGTACTATGTTGCATAAATTCTTGTTTTTACTGACTGATTCCTTGTCCTGCGTTGTCAGATATGTTCTCATTGTACCCTCTACAGTTACATTTAAGTGTTTTACTTTTGTTCTCTGAAGCCCTAAAAACATATTATTAAGAGTCTCTAAGAAAATGTACAACAAACAATAAATTGTAACTAGACTATGGAAGTACCCTTTGTGTTTGCTCCTGACAATAGCAGAATTTATACTTGAATCCAACATGACACATCTTTCAGTGATCTTACACAATATTATATGTTTGTGATATCTAAACATAATAATAAATGAATAAAGAAATACGTAGCTCCAGTGCAAATTCTGAATATGTATATTCAAAACCTATTATCTTAAAATTACACAAAACATGAGGGGTATAAGAAAACACAGTTTTAGCAAGTTTAAATATTACTTTAACGATTTAGTTATCGGAGTGTCCGGAGAGGCGGTGCTTCTCATTTTTGACAGTAGAGTGAGTGGTGAATCTCCTTCTCCGGGCCGCCCCGCAAAGCAAAACGAACCACGTTGTTACAAACTGGCACTGACTGGGGCCAACGCTCCCCCCCAGAATGAACAACGTGTTTCAGGAAGAAGTTGGCGCCTGAAGACCCGTATGCGGTTAGCTAGCACGCTAACCGAAAGTATGAAAGATAGTCCATTGTAACGCTTTGTCTTTCCATCGTTAATTAAAAGAATTCCAAAAAATGAACGACACGGGTATGTATTATCTTGTGAAGCAAGGCAAAACTGTGTATTTATCGCTTATCCCGCTAGCTGAAGAGCTAAAGTGACGGATTAGCCGAGGCTCAACAGGCCTCGACTAATCCCTGGAACAAAAATTGTTTTTCCCTGTAATATGCCGGTTTTACCAGGCAACATATGCGGCCTTGTGGCCCCGTAACGGTAGCTAACGCTTAACGGTACAAACGGTAACGGTGTTTTAAAAACGTTTTTTTCTGCGGTCGAATGTTTTTTTTTAAATGTATAAAATGGAACCAAAGCAGTTGGTTATTTCTGGCTGATAGCGAGACCCGGCTCGATTTTCAAATAAAGTGACTAACTGCTATGCTAACAGTTAGCTGCTATGCTAACAGTTAGCTGCTATGCTAACAGTTAGCTGCTATGCTAACAGTTAGCCGTGTGCTAACAGTTAGACGTGTGCTAACAGTTAGCCGTCTGCTAACAGCTAGCCGTCCGCTAACAGTTAGCCGTTAGGATATCGTGCTGACAAGAATTGAGATATTACTAATTTGTCACAAATAACAGTTTTTTTGCAGATGAGATTTACTTAATTAGTTTGATTGTTATATTAGCAAAATATTATGTGCATAAAATGATTTGGCTTAAAAGAATACCCTCCTTTTTTATTTTTAAAGATACTGATTTTAAAACATATTTGACCATGATTGAAAACTTAAATCTCAAAATTCTAAATTGACCAAAAACTATTAAATTGTTTAGACATTTCAAATTTATTCCACTTGTTTAGCAGAACCCCAAATGTTTTTTGTTTGTTTATTTGGTTTTTATTTGTTTTTGTTTTTATTCCTCTTTTTCCTTTCTTTACAGTTTATTTGTTGTACAATTTACAATTTATTTGTATATTATTTTTATACTGTAAGATATGTTTGCAGAACTGTAATGAAACATCTGAACATGTGATTATATTGTATTGAACTTTTGAAATTAAAAAAAACAAAAAAAAACAGTTAGCCGTTTGCGAACTGTCCATGCTTTTGCTAACGTTACTCATTGAGTTATGTTACTTCCTTTGCCCATTTCGCACAATGTACAAAGCACAGGAATGTGTTTATTTTAAGCATATAAGGACTATTCTGACTTTCACAGCTGTAAACGTTACACATGCAATGAGTGGTCGGAGCTAAACGTGTGGTGGTTAGATAAGGCTCCATACAGTGATGTGGTTCACATTCACACCATCCAGTGCATCACGGGGATGGGAACTAGAGGGAAGTGATTTCTGTGGATGTACTGACTGTAAAGTGAGATGCTGTCCTGATTAGGAAATGCATTAGCTCCTAAAATAAAATACCTAGATTACTTATAAATACCCAAATAAAACCTAGTATGAATGATTTTTGCATATACTATATCATACATTATAATATACTCTGCTATATATTAATATACTCTTCTATATTTGCACCATTGGCACACTGTCACTTCACTGCTGTACATATGTTATCTTATTTTTATTTTATTTCACTTTATTCTATTTGATTGTATCTTTTTTAAGGTGTATCGGTGTTGGGACTTGTTGTCTAAGCTACTGGATGCCTAAATTTCCTTGGGGATCAATAAAGTATCTATCTATCTATCTATCTATCTATAACATTAAATCCAATCTTTCATCACCTTCATCGTTAAACATATTTAACATTATAGGTGGCTCCTGGGCGTATGTAACAGCAGTTAAAGTGTACCATCTTGCTTTTAAGTTTATTTGACCCAATCTAATTTCTCTTTTAAGAATTCAGTGTCCCTCTGTCCTCGCTGGCACTCCTGGTCCCACCACTTCGGCTCATGTCAGCAGTGATGTGGGAAGTGGTACGCCAGCGGAACATAAAGCACTATGGGAAACTGGAGGAGTTTGTGTCCATGGTAACAGATGCAGTCCCTGAACTGATGAGTAAAAGAGAAGGGAGACTGCTCTCACTGGGCCTGAGGGCAAGGGTAAGTGTTGATTCATCATGTATATAATGAGAACCATCGAATAAGAGACTCAAGAAAAGGGTATGAGGAAACATTAAAATCGTGAATTTAATTTCCTCTAGACAACTCTTGAGCTGCTGCGTTCTGAACACCCTGAAGATCTCAAGGCTGTTGAGAGCCACCTCAACCGAATCCGATCTTCTTGCATTGAGGAGGTGAGTGCTTTTATTGATTGGTTTGTAGAACTGAAATGGTTATATAACTTTTACTTAGCTAGGAAGTCACATTGAGATTAAAACCTCTTTTACAAGTGAGACCTCGCCAGGATAGGGTCAAATAGCAGCATCCAATTTTCAAAGATAGGAAAAATCGTATTTTCCTATTACAGAAGCAATTCCTAAACTCATGTGTCCTATTCTATCTCAGACATCATATCTTAACTTAAGAAATCCTAACAATAACTGTAAATTTGATTACTCAATCGCCACTCGTCCTGTCATGCCTGTATCTTTGATTAGAATGTACCGATAGGCTCCTTGAGGTGGACAGGCCATCATATTTTGCTATCATGGACAAAAAAAACAGGCATTCAATTTTTGCTACGAGGAAGACACCAATCATCGGTGGAGGAGAGGAAACCCCATCTTATAAATTTAAATTGTATATATATTAAATTAAACATTAAAATAAATTAAAAAAAAAGAATAATACATAAATAATATAAATTAATATTAAATTGATATCTACTTATTATATATTTAATATTAAAAAATATTTATTTATTTAATATATCTAATTTTTAATTAATACATGGTCGGGGAAATTGAAAGCGTTATCATGCAGTTTGAGTAGCCTTTCAATCATTATATTTCAATGTTGTGTTGTTCCCCATCTTCATTGTCATTGCCATTCACACCTTACAACAGTTCTGCTGCCATTTCTGGCAGTTAATTTGAATTTAGGACCGGGTCTATGCCATCCTAACTTAGGATTCATAACTTGGGAAATCCCTGAGTTAGGACGGTTCTGTATTAGCTATCTTCCTATCCTAAAATAAGATAGGATTTTTTTTACTAAATGCAGTTTGGAAGCGTGTTTCTGTAATACTAAAAGTCCTAGATGTCAGAAGATTTGAGTCTTTATGTGGGATGGTCATCCAATATGGGTCAACTTTAAGGGCCTCTGTCTCCTGAATGGTTGGCCATTCTGTTTAATCAAACACTCTTTCCCATAGGTTAACTTACAGTATAGGAAAAAATGTGTTCAAATCGAAAGGGGTGAGGTCAGAAAGTGATTGATTTCTAATGGAAATTCCCTAAAATAATGTTTTGATTAAACAAGAAAATAATCAACAGATTACTCAGTAATGAAAATAATTTCCACCCTAATTGGTTGTTTCATATTTTCTCAACCTGTAATTTGCTTATAATCATCTGAGTGTGGTGTTTTGTTTTGTAACCCAGACTAATGATCCTGTAATTGAGGCACCAGAGGCGAACTTTATGAAGCTGGTGCAAGGCCTCATTGAAGACACTGATGGCAGAGAACACTTCCTCAAGGTACACATTTAAGTTATTTTAATTCATTCATTTATATATTTCATTTATATGGTGCTGTAAATAACACGATCTTCCAAAGTTTGTGAATAAATCCATTTGTTATTGCAATATTACCTAACAAAATGTGAGGAGTGAAATGTAGATATTTCCTGTCATATCACAAAGGATATTGCCATGTGCTGAAGGTGTCTGGTTGTTGTTGTTTTTTCCATCTGACAGAATGTGTTTCCAGTGGAGTATGGCCCTGACTTTGACACAGCACTGGAGACACTGGTTTGTGAATTCTTCACCAGACTGGAAGAGCTGCTGCCAATACCAGATTTCAAACAGGTGCAAAGAGGATTTCTGAAAGATTAGAGAATAAAGTCAATAAATTAGGAGAGCGCTCAACTTGAAATTCAAAATGTGTCTTTACTTGTGTCTCTCTGTTGATAGACTGCATCCTGGATCAGTGCTGCCCCCTCTGTCCTAGAGGAGTACATGCAGTGTGTCTCAAATGGAGATGACATTAAATTTCTTCTCCAAAGCAAACAGTGCCACGGGAAACTGGCTAAGAGTAGCGTTGGTATGTGCACAATTTACGTTTTCTATAAACTAGCATCATATAGCGTACTAGTTGAAGAAGAGGGAGACTGTTGTATTAACACTTTTTCTCCTCATACTTTCCCTGCAGCTCCGTTTCAGTCAGATGATCTTCTCATCCCCTCTCTGTCTCTCCCTCCATCTCTGGAAGTGGCCATCGCCTCCCACACGAGTGCTTGCGACGATGAAAACAATGACGTTCCTCAGATCGTCATGTTTGACGAAGAGCTGTCCACAAACCCTTCCACCTCGACTGACTTTCCCGAATCGCCAAAAAGGGCCGATATCTCATCGTCTCCTCGCAGGAGACAGCAGTCGGGGTTGCATAAATGCCCCGAGTGTGACAAATGCTTCAAGCATCACTCCGTCCTCATCGAACACCAGAGAGTCCACAGCGGGCTGCAGCCTTACAACTGCTCCGAGTGCGGGCGGGCTTTCAGGACCGCCACCCTGCTGGCTGGTCACAGGTTACGGAAATGCAAAAACGCCGCATACCTGTGCATTAAATGTGGGAACAGTTTCCCGACGTCACTGGACAAATTCAGGCACCACTGCCCAAAGCGGGGCCGAAACTACAATTGCGGACACTGCGGCAAGAGTTTTCAAAAGTCCAGCAGCTTAAAAGAACACCTGCTAACTCATGTCCAAAGCCGCCTTTTCAAGTGCAGTCATTGTGGGGTAGGTTTTTCAGGAATCGGTGACTTGAAGTATCACCAGCAGGTAGATCATGATAAGCCTTATCAGTGTAAGCAATGCGGCAAGAGCTTTATCTCCTCCAAGTGTCTGACCAAACATCAACAACGACACGAGGAGGTCGGTGAAATGGAGACCGCTAAATTAATGAGTAGGGGTAAACACAGGAAGAGCGGCTCCGCACATCGGACTTCCTCTTCATCTATGTCCTCCAGGAAAACGTCGCTCAAAGCCGTCTACCCACGAGGACGAGTCACGCATAATTGTCCACTGTGTGGAAGGAGCTTCAAGTATCGTTTTGAGTTTCTCGAGCACCAGAGGTTCCACACGGCGGTGAAGCCGTACAAATGCTCTCAGTGTGGCAAAGCCTTCCGCACGGAGGCTCACCTCTCCAGGCACAGGAAGAGAAAGTGTAAAAACGCTTCCCACATTTGCACAAAGTGCGGGTGTCAGTTCAGGTCTCTGCACGAGCGGGTCAGGCATCAGTGCGTCCAGCTGCTGACAAAGTACGAGTGCTCTCACTGCGGAAAGACCTTCAAGATGGCCCACCTGCTGAGGAACCATCAGATGAGTGAACACCAGCTCCCCTACAGCCCCAACCACCGCTTCAGGTGCAGATACTGCGATGAGACCTTCCCTGGCATCAGCGAGCTGAAGTACCATCAGAGAGTTGACCACGAAAAACCCTACCAGTGTCAGGAGTGCGGCAAGTGTTTCCTCTCCGAAAAATGCCTGGCCAACCACGAGCTGCGCCACAACGACGACAGGCCGGAGAGCTGCCTCGTCTGCGGCCGCGGCTTCAGGAACCGCTACGACCTGAAGCAGCACATGCGCACTCACACAGGAGAGCGGCCTTACCAGTGCACCCACTGCTCACAGTGTTTCTCTACAGCGGGAGGACTGAGGAGCCACACCAGGGTTCACACCGGCGAGAAGCCGCACGTTTGCCCAGATTGCGGCAAGGCGTTCTCCCAGATGGGCGCAATGCGCACCCACCGGCTCACCCACACGGGAGAAAGGCCGTTCAAGTGCACGGTGTGCGGCAAAGGTTTCACAATGGCGCACAAGGTGACCGTTCACATGCGCGTGCACACGGGAGAGCGGCCGTATGTGTGCACCCAGTGTGGGAAAGCCTTCTCGGACGGAAGCGTCCTGAAGCAGCACATGCTGAACCACTCGGGGGTGAGACCGTACCACTGCCAGATCTGTCCCAAGACCTACACCTGTCTGAACCACCTGAGGAGGCACCTGAAGAGCCACTCTAATATGAACTGAGTCAGGCTCGAAGGCAAACTGGAGCAGAACATTTTACGCACACACACACTGCATTTGGCAGTTAAGCTACTACAATTGCAACGGACCAACTAAACCAAGCAATACATGAAGGAATGATGCTGTACAGATGCTGTTGAGATTGAGAGGAAAAGTGTCCACTGTAAAGTAAACGTATTGTCAAGGACTATTTGAACATTTAAAGGAAAAGTTTATTTTGGGAAACGCACTTATTCGATTTGTTGCCCGATAAGTGCAAGAATGTAAATAAGTGTATTTTACAAAATGTCGAACCATTTCTTTAACAGCACAAGCTCGTTCTTTTCCCTCGTTTCCCACCAGGCTATAGGGAATGGGAATCGCGGAGCGTCATGGGGCGCGCCGCCATTTTTGGAGGGTAACGTACGGAGCGATGGTAGACTATCATTATCTGTCACCAGTCTATTCATCGTTCATCATCAGAAATGTATAAAGTACGTGTGAAAGACAAATGCCATACAGACAGAGGCAAAGGGGCAATATATTAAAAAAATTGAAGTTGGTTAATGATATCGATCCTTATGGATTAGGAGGATCTTGACAGCTTGCCACCCATTATGGTCACTGATGTGTTTGGCGTCAGTGAACACCTGTCAGCAGTTCAAAATATGTAAATCTTTGGAGGCCGTTGTCCGGTTTACAAACGGGTAGATATATGACATTAAGATCTACAAGCCAAATGCCAACTACACAATCATCTGGTCAAAGATAAGCTAGCTAATGTTATGCTACCTGAATGCTAAGAAAACATTGACTAATACTGCATATTTAATCTACCGGTATATTGCAAAATAAAACCCATAACATTAGCCTACCTCTGTGTCTGACTGTATACTATATATACTACATTTCAAATTTTGAAACTTATTCACTGTGTAGTGTTTTGTGTTATCTTTTGACACTTGCATTAAACAGCCAGCGGAGAAGCACTCTTACCCTTTATCCTCCAAAAGTGGCCGACTTGCTGCTGGTGACGTCACACTCCCGTTCCCTATTCCTTGAGCTTTTTTTTTTTTTTTTTTTACTCTTCTTACATCAGTTTCTTATGCATGAACATGTTTGGATGTTATTCTGGATATTATTTGGGTGAGATACTGGATGTTCAGAAGCTGTGATATTAGTGAAAATCTATTTTTGGAAAGGCCTCAATAATAGTGATAGAAATGGAAATGTTGGCTCTATGTAAATATGCTGAAAGAAAAATCTTGTGAGAATGCAAAGTTAAAGTGATGACGCCATTTATTTCCACATGACACAACTTTATTTCTGTAGGCCTTTTATATCCCCCCCATTATGGTTTGCAAATTTTGTGAATTTCAAATTAAATTACATTGGTTATACCTTGTGCATTTCGATTTAATTTATCTAACAGAGGAAAACATCTGTAAGAAAACAGTATTGGAAGTTACATTTGCTATCAGAGTAATAGAATGTTTCACTAGATGGCAGTAGGTGACCAGTAACCATTCCCCCCCGTTGCTCTTCATGCATTATCAGGCAGTGGTGGCTATTGATGACCATACTGTAGGTATTAAAATGAATAATAAAATTGCTCAAGTATTCTCTGTTTGCTGCCGACCGGTGCAGCTGGAGACGATTCAAAAGATGTCCGAGGAGACTAGAGATGGACGTGCACTAATGCGGCGGAAGCTGGTCTGGCCCATTTCCTGTCATTAACTTCATTTGGTGTGGTTCGGAATCTTGATTAGCCTGCAATTTCCTCATGTTTTGACCGGCGCACCGCAGTATCTGAAGTGGATTAAACCATGACAGAGAGAATTCCTCACGCTATGTTGTGTCTGCATGGTGCCACATGAGTCCAGTTTAGCCAACAGTACAGTTTGATCTGGACCACCACTGTTCCCAGTACCTTTTAACTCCGACCTCAGGCAGATATCGTAGCAGTCACATTGTGGTTAATCTCTTCCATCTGTGCTGCTCTGACTTTCATGTTTTTGCTGGAAGACGGAAGCTGTTTTTTTTTTTTTTTGCACCCTCAATTGTTCCATGCTCATGTTTCATCTCATCCGCGGTCACTTATGCATAGTAGTTTTTGAATCATATTCTCTAAAACAAACTAAAATCATTACCATTCACAAGGGACATCAACCCCAAAGATGAATGCGGTGGTGTGTTAAATGTTGCAAGATGTTAAGAAACCCACAAAATGTTGTCAGGCTGGAGACACAGGCTGGTACTACAGCACTGTTCTTTCTTTCTCTTTGACTCAAAAATGCTCCTAATCTTCTGAGCCGAGCATCGAGATCCTGCGGAAAACTCCAAGCTACATCCTGTCAACCAACCGGCTGTACCCAAGAAGACATTATGCAGAGCCTCTCAGCTTTAGGAAGTATGTGTGTTCTTTTTCTACATGTAGTGGAGCTTTATCTTGACCTTTTTGAGGACATAGCCCGTTTTTGTTTCCTCAGGGTGAAGATAATAACTCCCTAATGAGGTAGTTCAGTGATCTCAATCCCACCTGCCAATTTCAGGACTGTAAAAAAGGGCCCCAGACAATATGCC
Organism: Sebastolobus alascanus; assembly: GCA_916701645.2. Taxonomy (NCBI): domain Eukaryota; kingdom Metazoa; phylum Chordata; class Actinopteri; order Perciformes; family Sebastidae; genus Sebastolobus; species Sebastolobus alascanus. Next base: position 1,669,568 of record CAKAOJ020000056.1, on the reverse strand, counting down.
TCCCTTTGAACAAAATCTCCAGTGTTAGTGTGAAAACTGAAAACACTCTCGTACTAAATGCTCGACTAATGAATTCCTCAAGAATTTTATAGGGTAATGTATTCCTGATGAAGGCTGGTATTGAGACATCTCTCTAAATGCACGCATCACAATTCATACACCCCCACCCCCCTCCAAACAGCTGCCAGAAATCCAACAGATTTACTATGAGAGCTCGCTAATAAACACAGATCATTACCAGATGTCCCCCCTCTCTCCTCAATCCCTCCTTTCCTTTCCTTTCCTTCCCTCCCTACTTCTCCACACAACCTTTTCTCCCTGAAACAGTGATCTCAGTGGAAAAAGTGAGTTCAGGCCAGACCTTCCCTGCAGTCCCACAGTTTGAGCACACACACAAACACACACACACACACACACACACACACACACGTACTGTACGTCCACAGCAACCGTGCAACATCCACCCCCATCAACACCTTGCCAAATGGACACTCAACGCCCACAAAGTGCCTCCCTGCGCCCCGAAACTCTTTCCAGAGTCCTCTCCAAGATGTGCCCACAAGGAGCACTAGATGGCACTGTGTCTCTTCCTGCTTCCGAGGAAGAATGAGTAAAGAACCCCCCGCCCCCCACCCTCCTCCATCCTCCTCCTCCTTTTACTTTTATGTTCAGGTCAGGTCTGGACGCCGAAGTGAACCAGATGTAGTCAAACCCCACCCACCCCCGTCTTCCACAGAACGGAGTCTTTCATATTATGAGAATACAAAATGCTTCCAAGATGTGTCAGCTGCTTTTCATTAAGTTTGATGAAATTGCTGCAGTGTGCATCTATTCACGGTTGCCTTTCTTGATTTTCCATATTAGATCTCATGTACCCGTACGAGTGCAAAGGAAAGCTGCAAAGATTTCTCTTTATACTTGTTCTGAAATCATTAAAAACATAATCAAGATCAGTTCCTACGTGCACGCCCTTTCCTGCAAAGAAAAATCCAAATCTGTGCGTATTGGAGCCTCCCTCACAGTCTGCAGCTTTATTGTTTATTCCTGTTTATCCACGTCCCTGTGGACCTTTTAAGGAAGCAGGCATATCTGGGATTTTGTGTAAACTTTCGGCCCGTGCGCGTTCTGGTCTACCCCACTCATCGTTACCAGAGAAAGCGCGTGAACTGTATCCTCCTCCCTCTCCTCCTCCTCCCTCTCCGTGCGCTCTGGTCCTCCTCTGCGCGCTCTGTGTCTCGCCTCGGACAAACTGCGGCGGAGCGCTGGATCACCGAAAGATTGCCGAATCCGTTTAGAGGTACCGGGTTTGGGGCCGGAGTGGTTCGGTGTTTGTTTTTTCTGGGGATTGGGGTGTTGTGTGCTTTTTTTTTGTTTTTTTGCAGTTTAACCATGGAGCCTCTCCGTGGTCTCCTCGCGCTGCTGTGCGTTTTCCTGGCTGGAGCGCAAACGCAGGACCAAACAGACAAGTTTGGGGGTAAGTTTTTCTGACAAATATGTTGTGCTATCCAAGAAAATGCTCTAGGATCTGTCGTTTATGGCGTTATGTTGCATGCAAAGAGGTTTGAATGTCATATGCAGAAGTGATGTTTGCTGCCAGAGCTAGTCCAGATGTTCATTGTCTTTGGGTGACATACTTCCCCAAGTCTGAGAAGCCTTACAAATCAGCAGCACAGATGCACTAACAACTGAAAGTAAGATCAGAGTAGCCTAGCCCACCGTGAGCAGGCCCTTGCTTGGTCCCACGGTTGTTTTAATGGGCTTGAATAGTAAGAGTTGGGTGTAATGCAGACTGAGATCTAGCAGTGCTGTGGATGCCAAAGTGATAAATATGGACAAGAACCAAAGGTGATGTCACCTCAGGCCTGCTTCCCTGCAGTACAGGTGTGTATGTTGACAGCCATGTTATGGATGCAGGCAGTCAGAACAGGCCTGCACCTGTCTACCTGTATAAAGGTGGATAGATCAGGTAGATTGGCCCCATGACACCCAATGTGATGCAGGGTGCTCCAAGCAGCATCATGTTGGCCTAATGTAGGCCTGTAGTGCTGTAATGTTGATATCTGGGCTGACATCACTTGAATTGATGGGTGGGTGATTGATCGTAAATGCATTTTGGATTTACTGGTTCACACTTTGTTAGTTTTATGGTTGTTTGATGGTCGTGTCTAGATGTTAATCCTCGATTTGCGAAAACTCTCACGAGACTCGCTGCCCGACGACATATCCTAACCTCAACCATTCGAGGTCAATGCCTGACCTCACCCATCTCGCAAGACTTTTGCTAATTGAGGGTTACCATCTCGACACAACCTTGCTCAATGGATGATTTTTGCTGACCGCCATCTTTGTTTGTTTGTTTGTTTGTTTGTTTTGTGAGCAGATTGTCCGGTTGACCTTTTCTTTGTACTGGATACATCGGAGAGTGTCGCCCTCAGACAGAAGCCTCCCAACTTTTATATCGACCAGATCAAAAATTTCACCAATAACTTCATAGATGAACTCAAGGAAATGTAAGCCACACACACACACACACACACACACACACACACACACACACACTCAAGGCAGCGATGGAAGAAGCATTCAGATCCTTTACTTATAAAAGTAGCATTAGCATGGTCGAAAGAAGTCCTGCATTCAAAATCTGGAAGAGTAACGTAACACCCCCAGTGGTTTAACGTCTCACCTTGCTGCAGTGATGCGCAGGTGTACTCTGGGACACTGTGACATCACCACACCCAACCGCGTCCATCACTGATTGAAACTTTTAACCACAGAGGGCAGTGTAACTGTTTTTCAGCCTGATGTTACGTTACTCTTTAAGTAAAAGTACAGAAATATTATCCGCAAAAATGTTATAGTGTCAAAGGTAATAGTTTTCCCTATTCAGCTGAATTGCCCCTGTCAGTGTCATATATTATGATTTATTATTCTATTTAAGTACTTTATATACTGTTGGTAAATTTAATCTATACTAATGCATAACATTTTACTCGGTCTTCACAGGTTTTGTATGTAAATTCGGAATCTACAAAGTAACTATTAAACCGAAGTTGTCTGATAGCTTTGTAATATATAGAGTGCTACAGGAATGAGTCCTAAAATCCGGAGATGAGTTAGCCTTTTAGCACTTACGGTTCCTTCATCTCGAAGTCAATGGGTTTTTTGAATAGGTTTTTAGTTAGATGCCTGAAATAAGGTCTGTGGTTAACACAAGCTTAAGAGATTTTAACGTTTTGTTCTACGACATAAAATACATCAATAAATATCCAACTCATGAACTTTGAAGCCTTTATATATCTTAAAAAAGGCGGTTGCTAACAAGTGGCTAAATGAGACGTCATCACGACGACTCGTCTTCCTTTACAGCCTTGTTGTTTATACTCGCGCTCATGCAACCGTGGAGTAGTTTGTTTATAGCCTAACGTTAGCTTTTTACTTCTGGCGATTGCATTTACACTTACAGAAAGTCATAAAAGTGGTGTTCATTTGTGGAGATTATCTTGCTAAACAAAACGTGTAAGTATCATAAACGTTTGTTTGCCACAGAGCTTATTTTCTGCAACAATCCAAAACCCAATGGAACAATCCCATTGGCTTTTTGTCAAGGGAACCAGGGCGATGCTAACTTCCTGGTTGGCCTAAAAAAATACGTCATCTCTCAAGCACTTTTAATTTAAAATGGAAATACTGAAGTAAAGTACAGTGAGCTCGAAGCTGTAATTAAGTGCAGTTGACTTGATTGTTGTCACCTCTGTTTATCCAGGCGCCACCGATGTGACCGCACCTTGACGTGGAACTCAGGAGCACTGCACTACAGTGACGATGTCAAACTCGTACGACAGCTGAGTGACTTGAGGACTGATCGCTTGGCCCTGAAGGCCGACATCAACGGCATCGACTACATCGGCAAGGGCACATACACCGACTGTGCCATCAAGAGGGGCCTTGCTGAGCTGCTCATTGGGTAATAACAACACACACATACACTTCAGCAGATTAAGTAATAATCTGATAATATGAGTGATGTCATTTCCGCGTGTGTGTTTGTCTGCCTGCTTGCAGGGGCTCCCACTACCATGAGAACAAGTACATCGTGGTAGTGACTGATGGCCATCCTATTACTGGTTACAAAGAGCCGTGTGGAGGCGTGCAGGAGGCTGCTAATGAAGCCAGGCAACATGGAGTCAAAGTGTTCGCTGTCGCCATCTCACCTGACCAGGAGGTACACACACACATTTGTACTTGTATACTCGTGAGGACCCTCATTAGCATAATTCCCCAGCCCCTAACCCAAACTTTAATCACCACAACTAAATGCGTAACCCCATTCCTTAACGCCAAAATTATAAAAAATAAAGGTAAAAAGCCCTGAAAATCCATCTTCCTAGTCAGCTTCTTAATACGAGTAATAGGGTCCTACATGAACACACTACTTTCGCACAGAACGCCTTTAACCTTAAACTATTTCTAACCTTAACCCTAAAACCAAGTCTTGACCCTCAAACAGACTGGCCGTGTTGTCGTTAAAGGGAAATGAAATGAAGTGAAGTGAAGTGGGTTGAAGGTAAAGTTAAGTGAGTTTAAAGTAAAATGAATGAGGTAAAGTAAAATGAGTTGAAAGTGAAGTGGGTTGAAAGTTAGGCAAAGTAAGTTGTAAATTGAAGCGGGTTGAAAGTGAAGTAAAGTGAGTTGAAAGTAAAGTGAAGTGGGTTGAAAGTGAAGTTAAGTAAAATAAAGTGAGTTGAAGGTAAGGTAAAGTGAAGTAGGTTTAAAGTAAAGTGAGTCAAAAGTGAATTAAATTGAAGTGGGTTGAAAGTGAAGTAAAGTGAGTTGAAAGTAAAGTGAAGTGGGTTGAAGGCAAAATAATGTAAATTAAAATGAGTTGAAGGTAAAGTAAAATAAAGGTAGTTGATGGTAAAATAAAATGAGTTGAAAGTAAAGTAAAGTGAAGTGAAGGTAGAGTAAATTTACCAACATTTCCTAAATGTAATTTCTCTCAAGGTCTAGACTAAAAAGTGGTTCTCACAAAGATAGACGGGACAGATAGACAGCAGGAGGACTAGCGACAACATTGGCAGAAGCTAATTGCGATCCTATAAACAAAAAAAACATAATGTCACAGATATAATCTTTTAGAGCTCAGTCATGCTGTCGCATATTGTAGCTGCTACTTTCAGGCATTGTGATGATGATGCTTGTATCTCGTCTCTCACCAGGACACCAGGCTGTCACTCATTGCCACAGACCCGAGCTACAGACAGAACTTCACTGCTGCAGACGAATCCAGAACCACCAAGATGGGAACCATTCGAACCATCATCGACATGATCGTATGTACCCTCCTCTCCTCTCCTCTCCTCTCCTCTCCTCTCCTCTCCTCTCCTCTCCTCTCCTCTCCTCTCCTCTACTCTACTTTACTCTACTCTACTCTACTCTACTCTACTCTACTCTACTCTCATCTCCTCTCCTCTCTTCTCCTCTCCTCTACTCTCCTCTCATCTACTCTCATCTCATCTCATCTCATCTCATCTCATCTCATCTCTCCTCTCCTCTCCTCTCCTCTGCTCTCCTCATCTCCTCTCCTCTCCTCTCATCTCATGTCATCTCTCCTCATCTCCTCTCATCTCATCTCCTCTCCTATCCTCTCATCTCCTCTCCCCTCCTCTCCCCTCATCTCCTCTCCTATCCTCTCCTCTCCTCTCCTCTCCTATCCTCTCACCTCATCTCTCCTCATCTCCTCTCATCTTATCTCCTCTCCTCTCCTCTCCTCTCCTCTCCTCCTCTCCTCTCCTCTCCTCTCCTCTCCTCTCCTCTCCTCTCCTCTCCTCTCCTATCCTCTCCTCTCCTCTCCTCTCCTATCCTCTCCTCTCCTCTCCTCTCCTCTCCTCTCCTCTCATCTGCATAAACAGAATTCAACATTTGGATTTTGAACTAACAGTCTGTTTTCTTTCCTTTTTTTCCAGACAAATGAGACAAAGGATACGGTAAGATATTTTTTAAAGAATATTTATACATTTTGTTCAATTAATGTGTTAACACATTACGCTGCTCTACTGAAGAGCCAAAAGATTGGATTTGTTCTCGTTTAGGGCTGAGCAACGTGGCTAAAAAATGTCATCAATAACTTTCTTGGCAGTTTGTATCTTGATATTTTTCATCCCAACAGCAGAATTGTTTATGATGAGTTTTGCTGATGCAACTTGAATTAAGACAAATTGTTTTATACTGGCTAAACGTCATGGCTTAAAAATGTTTACAAACCAAATTACTTTGTGGCTACTAGAGTTGTTAATTTAGTGGAATAAATCTTACTTAAATGTAGTTAGGATGTTTAGATAGTCTGGATTCTTTTCTTCTTAGATTTCTTGTTCTTTCTCAGTATTAAGTCTTGTTACTGCTGGCCTCCACTGCCATGTAAACTCTCTCATACTCAGGAAACTAGGAGGGGTCACTCAGGAGCGCTACAGGAAGCTGAAATGAGCACATAAAAAGCCAACTGAGATCGCAGTGATATTAACAATCTTGCCTACTTTTGTATCTCCAACAAACTCACTGCAGTTATATCTTAAATATAGGACATATTGTCCAGCCCTACTGTCATCTTACAGTTAAACTAAGTGTCATTCTCAGACCAAAAAACACAGTCATAACAAAACATAGCTCAAACTCTTCTTCATATATGGAGACATAGAGACACATAATCTCTCTTTTCTTTTCCCCTTCAGTGTTGCTCTTTCGACTGCAATGTAAGTATGCCATTTATTATCGTATTGCCAACATAAATTCTTCTCCTGCTGTGTTTTTTGAACGGTTGTTTCACTTTTTGTGTTTTGTTGTTTTGTCTGCAGGCTCCAGGAGGGCCTAAAGGACAAAAAGGAGACATTGGCTATAAGGTGTGATGATATAATATGAAAACAACCAATGCACCCAATACTTTCAGTTGCTCTAGAGATGGTTGTCAGGAAAATGCACCAATGTACAGAACTTTACATCTTCTCATCTTTTATTTTGTTGCCTCTCTACAGGGAGAAACGGGTCGACCAGGGATGCCAGGAGAGAAAGGAGATATTGGTGCCGTGGTAGGTGACTTCCACCATTGTCCTCCTCCACCACCACCAACACCAACACCATCCCCAACATACCAACATGCATGCAAAAGAACAAAACAATCATCACATCTCTTTGGATTTGTCATGCACGCTTCATGGAAGTGTCATTCAGATGATCTAATATTTCTGTCTCTATGTTACAGGGCAGCGTTGGAGATCCTGGTCCTGTTGGTTACAGCGGAATGAAGGTAGAGTGAAACAATGCTGGGAACAGGAGCAGAGTCTTTAAGTGACATATGTAATGGGTCACATCTTACGCTGTGTTCAGACCAAGAGCGAGGCGAATTTTTGCGAATTCTCGCTTTACTCGCGCGAGTTGGATCGCCGGTATCTTTTGTGTTCATTCGCACTCGACATGCCGGTGAGGAGAAGGAGCCTGTCTCCATAGCTACCAACAACTCTTCTTTCCGCCATCAACCATGGATGAAATAACCACTGTTGCTGCTTTGTACATGTTGTGGAAGTCCCAGATATGTCAGAAAACCAAACGCCATCGTGTCTGGGTTCATAACATCACCCGGCGGCGAGCTGTATTCACATACATTGCTATTGCTATTGAAGTTAGCAAGCCACACGTCACTACTGCGGTATGAACCCAAAATAAACAGATTGTGCTGTGATTTAATTGCATTAAACAGATCAAAAGGATGCCGAAATAACTACATAATGATGTCCATTTGTAAAAAGTCTGAATTCATGCCTTGTCAGGTCTGCCCGCAAGATGACAAGCAAACAACTTTTAAATTGCTTGTTTTCTGAATGTTGTTCAGATGAATCAGTGCTAGGCTATGCAGCTGCTCCATAAACTCAAGATTAATTCATTTAGGCATAAATACGGCAGTCTGTGGTTTATACACACACATTTGTACACAGAGTCTCCGGTCTCTGTACAGATATGATGTACTATCGTAGCTCTGGGTGCCCACAGACAAATACAATATTTTTTTCCTCCATTTCTGATTCAACAACGTCAGGATGTCAGTGACGACAGGAGGAAAACCTCAACACTGATAGGCTTTTGAGACACAGCGTCGAGCAAATTTCTCGCTCGAGTTGAAATATTTCAACTCCCACGAATACGCAAATGACACATGTTCGCATTGCGTCATTGGCGTCGCCCGGCGCAAATTTGGGTCTATTCGCCTATTTGCATTGACTTTGTATGTAATCGCGCAGCACGAAAAGTTCGCTTACACACCATTATAGGCACATATTATAGGCCACTGTTTTCCAGTGTTTTACATATTGTAGTCTTAAGATTAAGGTCAGTTTCTCCAAGCCAGTCCAGTCCAGTCCTCCTTTGTTGGAGGTTTTGTCTGCAGCCATTTCCGTGTGATTGCCCTTATCCAACTTTTTAGCTTCACATAAATGTTTATTACCCAGAAACAAAAATTCTCAAACGTAAGTCTGAATGTATTTGTAATTTCTTTGCTTTGCTGCGTGTGATGATGATAATTCTGACGTGTGTATTTCTGTTTCCAGGGAGACCGTGGTGGCAGAGGAGGAAAGGTACTATCAGAACACAAAAACACAAAAAGTATACTTAATCAAGATGTTCGAGGATTGCTGTACTGTATACTCCATGGACATGGCTGACTCACGTTGTGTGTGTTTTCTGCAGGGTGAAAGAGGACACAAAGGCTTCAAGGTGAGCTCTTCCTTCATAGGGTTGCTCTCCTGTCTGTGATTGCTCTGAAAGCTAATGGTTAAATTATTCTTCTATCACTTTTATTCTCTACCACTCAATCTTCTTTATCTCTCTCTAAATCCCAGGGAGACAAAGGTCTAAGGGGAAATGATGGAACCGATGGACGCAAGGTGAGTTACAGACCCGAAGATCCAAACAATATAAGCTCTGGCTATCTGGCTGTCTTTCTTTTGTTGATCTTATGAAGTTGTTTGAAGATATGTTTCTCTGGTTTTCCTCATTAGGGCGAAGCTGGTTTCTCTGGTCTTTCCGGCTGTAAAGGAACTCCTGGATCAGACGTGAGTCGTACATCTCGTAATCCCACTGTTATGGTCTTGCATTTTGGCCTAGTTGCGCTAATGTCATACATTGCAGACCGTTTGAATCCCAACCAGATGGGAACCAATCACTGAATCAAGACACTGACATCAGGTTTGACGACTGCAAATACACAGATGTGTAGGTGTTAGGACACACACACACTCTGTGTCTTTTTAGTTTGGTGTCTCTCTTGAACAGACGCACACACTCAGCCATTCCCCTTTCTGCCTGAGGCTCAGCCACATTGTTTACAGATTAGCCATTAGCCACAGTTGCATGTTTAGGAATGCCACCCTCTGTGCAGCCCTGACCAACATCGCGCCTTGCTGCAGGCGGACTGAAGCCGTTGGCTCTTAATCACTGCCGCGTTTACATTCTCTGCTGTCAGATTGTTTAAATGAAGCCATATAGTCATACTGTAAACAAGCACACACGCATACGCGTGCGTACGTGCACGACGGGCCTCCGAGATTGAGTGTTGTGGCTTCAGCTGCTTGTGATCATGTACTGAGAGACTGTGTTTTCTGCTTCCAGGGCCTGCAGGGAGACTCTGGACCAAAGGGAGACCCTGGTCCTTATGGACTGAAAGGAGGAAAAGTAAGATATATGAAAAAAATATAAACTCGTGCTCTTGCAGATTTCAAATAGCCTTTTCGTTGGTCTGTAATAAAACATTGTGTGCTTGTTTCAGGGAGATCTTGGAGGAGACGGCGAACCAGGAAGGCCTGGAAACTATGGCCCGCTGGGTCCTCAGGTAAATCAGTGCAAAGAGAATGAATACAAGAGACAGATCTTCACAAAGCAAGAAATATGATAATACATGTGTAAATATGTGTGTCGTGACAGGGTGAGCGGGGTCCTTCCGGAAGCAACGGGGACAAAGGAGAGCGCGGTGATGATGTAAGCGATGAAGCTGCCGACAACGCCAAGAAACATCAACTTTGTGATCTGTAATGGCTCGTCTAACATCCTGTTATATGTGTGTGTGTGTGTTTCAGGGCGCACCTGGACAGGATGGAAATGGCGGCGAGCGAGTAAATATAAGATTCATATTGACTTTAAATGAGTGTGTTTGTGACAGCTGCCAAAATATGAGTTGACATCTTTGAAATGCCTTGTAGGGACAAGTTGGAGAGAAGGGCGAGCAAGGATCTCGTGGGAACAGAGGTCCAAGAGGAGACCCAGTAAGTGATGATAAGGATGATGATGAGACCCTCAGGGTCTGTCTTCAGCACCTCCTCCTTAGAAATTCATGGGAAATGCTGCAGATGTATTGAGTCAACTTTAACCGCACTGGTCTTAATGGAATGGTGTTTTTATAAAGTAATTCCCCATGTACTCCTACTGATCTAACTTTGTTTAAAACTTGGCTCTGTCTGCTTCTCTTGTCTATTATTACTGTCTTGAATGCCTATAGCTTTTTACATTTGTTCTTTTCCTTACCAGGGGGAGCCAGGACCCCGTGGAGAGCAGGGGAGGGAGGGCTCAGCCGGCCCCAACGGAGACCCTGTAAGACACACTCAGATATAATCATACACACATTTACATAGACACACAGGAGCTACAGTACCACTGTTCATTAGCCTGTTGTTTAGAGGTTCAGGAGGCGGCACAGTCCCAAGTACGAACCACCCACTTTTCTCTCTGGCAGCATCCTCTTTTTTCCAGTCGGAGAGGAGAACTTGTGCCTGAGTGCGCGCGTGCTTCCTAGCGTGCGTGCATGTGCATGTGCATTCATATTTCATGTTGAGGGGGGGAGTACATTGGGCAGAAGCTTAAACAGAGGCGAACCTGGCTGCCTCTCCCCTCTCTCGTTCTCAGTTTCTACTCCTCCTGGGAACATCGACACTCAGTCTTTCCCCTCTGACTCAGTTCTTCTCTCCTTCGGCTCGAGCCAAAGCCTCAGTATGGTTTTCTTTATAAGGCACCAGGCAGTGTAATAATAATAATACGTTACAAGCATTAGTTGTGGTAACCTCCGTGATGTCAGAACTTTCAATGGTTCTTTTGTGCTTTCTGCTGCGCCTCCTCTCCTCATCAGAGCTGAATGAATAGCAAAGGACTGAATAGTACAGAAAACATGGAATAACTGACATGCTGGGTCTACCTCATAACACTCAGGAAAAAACTGCATCCTCACATACAGTAATGTGCTGGACATCATTTGCACTCATTAAATGAGCCATAGTATACTTTATTAAATGTGTACAGCACGTAATTGTTATAAACTTGAAATTAAAAAAGCACTCTGACATTTATGCAAATAGCTTATTCTCATCTTCTGTCTTAAAGACAAAGCCCAGTCTGCTCTGATTGGTCAGCTGGCCCACTGTTGTGATTGGTCAACCCAACCAAACTCTTCGGACTCCGCTCCGGCTCCGCTCTAACTAGCTTTGTTTGAGGGCGTGCCAAACTATCCGCTAGGCAGGTATTATACATATGTGTTACTTGGTGGCATCACCACGTTACGGGCAAAAAAGGCGGGGCATCAAGCGAGGCGTTTCAGGCAGTTCGGAGAGTAACTCCCTTTGGCGAGGACTTTGGGCTTTTTAACTTTGCAGATCTTCTACGTCTACAAAAAAACTATATAACACACTAAAGGAAAGGGAAAAAGCACAATAGGTCCTCTTTAATTTCAGATGAGTCAGATGAGAAGAGCAATTCAACTCTGTGCGTCCAGTACATAGATAGGTCCAGTTTTGATTTAGCTCAGTATAGCGGACACGGATGGAAACGGGCAAACAGTTAGCCTTGAACAAAGGTTTTAAAAAATGGCCTCCAGGAACTCTAAAATTTTCCTATTTACATATTAAAGTGATTTCTTCCATTTCAACAGTGTGACTTCACTATAAGGACAGGACTGAGGCGCTGCATGCAGCAGCTGGACCCAGCTGTTGTTTGCCAGGAAATAGCTCCAGTTAAAAAGCTAACTCCTTCTATTAACTACAACGCCTTGTTTTGCATTTCTCTAAATAATGCGTCAAATGCACAAGATACAATGTGCAAATCAGGCAGCTTTGGAGGTTTGGAAGGAGTTCTTTTTTCACTTTTGTCAGAGCCAACTTCAACCCTTAACTGTTACCCCATGCGTCCAGTCTTGTCTATGTGCTAAACTAGGCTGACCATGTCTCAATCTCAGGAATGCACAGAGATGACCTTAGCGATGATCTTCTTATCTGATTCCAAACAAGTGTTTAAACCTAAAATGTTGGTGTGTTGCGTCAACATGTTAAAAACTGTGTGAAACTTCAACTTCAAAACAGGCTAATGGGAGGCTAACGATGCTAGCGGCAGATCTGTGGACAATTAACTCATTGAATTGACAATCTGTGATCTTATTCTGATGGTTGTCATTTTGAATTTAATCAGGATATGACACTTGAGCTTAAAAAAAAAAAATCCCTAAATAAAAATGATTACTTCTGTAGTATTCGGTAGAACTTCAGATTAGTCTAGCTAACAGATTACCAAATCAGATAGCAACTAATGCTTCAATTTACTGTTGCAAGGATGCTGACGTGTTGCCAGATCTTAGTACAAGGCTATTTTAATCAATAGAAATGAAAATGAGAAGTTATATTTTAACTGAAAGAATGTTTCTTTAAAGAGTCACCTAACAGGGGCTGTAAATCTTGTTTTTGCTGACCTCAAGTGGTTTAACTCCTCACCTTGCTGCAGTGATGTAGAGCTGTACTCCAGGACAATGTGACATCACTGCTGGGTGTTGTTACTGGTCTGTTGTCTTGCAACTGTCAACCAGAGAGGGCAGTAAAAAACTGATTTCCAGCCTCGTATTTAAGGGGAACTACACCCATTTTCAAAATTCATACGTGTTATTCCTATGGTCTAAGGCTGTCCAACAATTATTAGTAAACATGAACAACTCTTTCCGAAATCCAAAAACTAGAGTGCTAAAGCTCAAACTTGTGATGTCATAGGGTACAAAGTCTGGAGCTGCTCCATAGACAATGAATAGGAGACTGATTTTAGTCTAGTTTTTGGATTTGGGAGAACATTGTTCATGTTTACTTATATTTTTGGACTGTAGGAATAACATGTATGAATTTTGAAAATGGGTGTAGTTCCCCTTTAAGTAACTCTTAAGGTTGAGACAGTTTCCGGCTAGCTTCTGTTTCACTTGCCATCAAATTTTAATACTTTACCTATGCCAAAGACTCATGGGAGCTGTATTGTTTTGTCATATCTTTATTTAAAAAAAAAAACATGGCGTTCAAAAGTAATTAGCAAGTACAGCAGTGGATATCCATTTAGTTCAGAATATGAACAGAATACAATCAATGAAAAAATCTTAAAAAATGTACTGAACAAGACTTTGTCTTTGTTTTGTAGGTTCAGTTGGTTCAAAATGGTGTCAAAGCCTGTTTTCCAGTTCTTTTCAGTGTGCTTTATGTGTTTGTTTTTGTTGAGTTTTAACTGTGTCTCATTAACGGTGTTGTTGTTTTCCAGGGCGAGCCTGGCAGGGCCGGGTCTCCTGGCTACAGAGGAGATGAAGGCCCACCTGGACCTGAAGTGAGTCCAACAGGACGTACACACATGGATCACTGAAAAGCATACATTACGCTTAAAGGCCCTGAAAACATATTTACTCAATCAGCTTCTTACTGTTAGTGACGTGATCCTACTTGAACACATGTTAGAAAAGTTCTGTTTTTTTTAATCGACCCTCTTCTACTCGTTTCAAGTGGGCGTGGCTCAGTTGGAAAAAAGATGATGTCACATACGTCTGTTCACCAATCAGGATTTAGCAACGTTTGAATCAGAATCTGATGACAGTTGGTGGGTTGTGAGGTCACTGTTAATTAAATCTGATCAAACAATGCCCCCCATCAATTTTTAATGTTACACATAACTAAGCTGGAGAGATTTTGAGTGTTTAACTCATAAGAAGTAATACCTAAAGATGTTTTTTAAACATGTTATCGAGTAACATTGAAGATTTGAAGCTGCTTTCTCAGGGGCTTTAAGATTTGAAGTCCCAAACCAGAGGAGCTCCAACGTCATTGATTTAAATCCAAAATCCATAAAAATGTGCAGTTTACTGTATCAACTGCAATAACAAATAGGCTGTTATTATCATAAATCATGTATTTTACACACATTATCACACGATCCAGGCGACCGGCTAACAACAGCCTGTAACAGATTGCATCAAATGATTGTTACGTAAACCCTTCAAGCCATTCTGCTACAGTACATGTCGATTGTTTTGTTCACACACACACAATGTCTTGGCAAAATCCAAATGTTTTCAACAAACACACGGCACGTCACATTTCATATGTTTCTAATCTTATCAATCCTTTCATCGCCCAAAGGGACCCAAAGGACCGAGAGGAATCAAAGGAGCTCCGGGAGACAGAGGCCAGATTGGGGAGAGGGTGAGTGTGGGAGACAGATGTGTGGGAGACAGATGTGTGCCATCCATCATATTCGCTGCCAAGAGGTTTGCGTATGTGTGTGTGCGTGCGGATGGATCAGTTAAGAGTATCTCTTTCTTAATTTCAGGGAGAAGATGGTGTTCCAGGAAATGGCACAGCGGGTTGTCCTGGTTTCCAGGTGAGTGTTAATAGTTACTGCATGTCATGTGTGACACACTGTCCTCCATGAACATTTGTAGATTCTGAACTTTTATGTCTTTTTTTTAGGGTTACCCCGGGCCCCGCGGAGACGGCGGTGAGCCGGTAAGTTGTCTTTCACATTTCTATTTTATTTTAACTTTAAATTTTATTAGAAATCAGTTGTTGGGCAGACATCTGTTCACAACTGATATGTACTGGATGAATATAATGGAGTTAGTTTTAGTTTTTTTTATCTATAGAAAGCTTTAAACTAAGCTGAGCTAAGCTTTACATTTACACGTCAACTGAATATGAGCGTCCATGTTTGTCATGCTCACGTGCCCTCTTGACCTCTGACCTTTTGCTGCGTGACCTTCAGGGTGGCAAGGGAACCCCTGGACCCAAAGGAGACGATGGAGACGCCGGAGAACCAGGCACAGATGTGAGTCCGCCTCTGACTTGTCTCCTCTTTGCAGTTGCTCCTCGCCCTTGATCTCATTTTTATCTTTCCTCAATCCCTTCTTGGCAGAGAGCGCTGACAGGATGTGAGTCACATGTCTCGTTTCATGGGCGCATATACATATTTCTTTTTTTATTGGTCTCTTTTAACACTTAGAATAATACTGTATATTATAAGTCTTTCATTTTGTTTTTCTGCCTTAGCCCCTCACATACTTTTCTCTTATTTTTCTAAGTCCAGCCATCTCGCTCTCACACTCTCCTTCTGTTCTGCAGCTGGAAATGCTTTCTTAAGTAGATCTGAACACATTTTGTGTGTGTGTGTGTGTGTGTGTGTGTGTGTGTCTTTGGGGAAGAGGGCTTTGAGCAGATGCAGCTGTGTATATGTCGTTGTCAAGGATACCAGGAAATGAGCAGAAACGATGAAGGGACAGCATCATTTTTTTTGGTGTGTGTGTGTGTGTGAGTGAGTGTGCATAGCAACCGTACATGTGTGAGATCACCCGTGTCCATATAGGGTGCCCGCTTTAACACTTTAACCCCGGGTTGAAGTTGTTCATGTTTACGTTAAAATAATTGCATTTCCAAGGTTCATGCTTCATGGCATAAACACGTTTGTACTTTCTGTCATCCAAACTTTCTGTCATCAGCGCACCCTGACCTCTTTTCTTCAAGAGGAGTCACACGTTGTAAACTTTGGATTTACTGTGTCAGATCAGTTTACTACTCATCAGGAACTTGTGGTTGTGTAACACAGAGCAAGATTAGATTCAATTTGAGTATAATCAACCCAGTCGCCCCAGTGTTTACCTTTTCCTTATTTTGCTTGTCCTTGAGTAGTGACAGCAGCATACAGGAAACATCTCATAACCTCTAACTGATTCTACAGATGTGTTTAAAGGGCCGTAAACCTCAGCTTGACTGTAAAGTGCCATATCACCAACTCAAAACATTTCCCAAGTTCTCAAACTTGCTAGTGCTACTTTAAGTTTCTTTTGCTCCATTGACTTTATCTAGACTGGTTCTCTTACGGATATATAAATAATCAACACCACGCCTAAATTAGTCTATAAACTTGTGGTAAGCTTTGGAAAATGGTTGTCAGGAATGTTAAGTTAATGGGATAAAACATACAAAATCACCCATATGGTCCTCTAATGCAGATGTTCACAATCTTTTTTTAGCCACTTACAAGACAGATAATATATCAGGGACCTCCTCATGTACTGTATGTTCCTTGGTATAATTTTACGTAGTCTACTTTTTACACTTCTACAGTCTTAGTTATGTGAAAGAACAACACAAGAGAAATGCATTAAAAAGATATTAGAGATGTATTAAACATATTTGCAGATTCTAATAATTATAGATTTGTTAGATTAGAACGTAATCTATGAACTATTATAACTATTATACCAACCCAGTCGTCAGAAAAAATGTTGACTTTGTACGATTCTGCAAAACAAAACGTTGCATAAAACAAAGGTGCGTAAAACAACGGTGCGTAAAACAACGGTACGTAAAACAACGGTGCGTAAAACAACGGTACGTAAAACAACGGTACGTAAAACAACGGTACGTAAAACAACGGTACGTAAAACAACGATAAGTACCGTACATTCTTACAAAAAATCTCCAAATGAAGAGTTTACGGGAGGTTATCTGCCTGACTTGTTATTTTTGCCTGGAGCAGTGACCCCTAGAGCCAGGCTAGCTGTTTCCCCCCTGTTTCCAGGCTTTATGCTAAGCTAAGCTAACTTGGCATTATACGAGATTGGTATCAATCTTCTCATCTAACTCTCGGCATAAAAGCGAACAAGCGTATATCCCAAAATGTCAAACTTTTGCCTTTCACAAAATATCACTAATCTTCCCTCTGCTGCTGTTCCATTGCTCGGTCCATGACCATGTCCTTTATAAAAAATACATAATAGGATCATCTCATTGGAAAAAAACCGAATCCATTACATTCTACTTATCCCTAGAGGCATTCATCCAACTCTTATTTTCTCTTTTAACAGTCCGTTATATCCGTTTTTCTGAACAATCACTCGTTTGTTTCCACGAGTTTTACACTCGGCCGCTCACTGTTTTGGACAGTACAACGGAAGAAACAGTTACCAGTTTGACTTGAAATCATGAGACACCAAACTGGCCAACAACATATTCGGAGAGTCTAAAGCCTCTGGTTTCATTGTGATTTTTGAGCGACAGGCCTTTAAATTGTTTAAATATTTTCACAGTGTGCAGGCATGTACTTTGTTGCCTGCACTTTCCCTAGCCAGAGGGCTCAGGAGGGTACAGACAGAAGTGTGTAAGAGAAGATAAAGGAGGAGACGGATCTTTTGACTTGTTCACCTTTTTAACTTGTTAGCTAACGCGCTGTGGAATGATAATATACACGTATTTGTCAAGGTACGACAAACGGTCACATCTGGCTGTGTGTCGTCAAATCTGAGTCAAGGTCAGGTTACGTGTGTGTAACTGTGGATGATATGGCCCATGTTCTCTACATCAGAGTGTTTGAAGTTGAGAGCGTGTAGTAATTGGAATCGTGTGTGTATATATGTGCACATATGCGTGTGTGTATGTGCGTTCTTATTCAAGGCTGACAGCAAAAGTGTGTGTGTGTGTGTGTGTGTGTGTGTGTGTGTGTGTGTGTGTGTGTGTGTGTGTGTGTGTGTGTGTGTGTGTGTGTGTGTGTGTGTGTGTGTGTGTGTGTGTGTGTGTGTGTGTGTGTGTGTTAAAAGCCAGGTGGTTGGCATTACCTTCGCTCTCTGTCTCTCTCTTTCTCTTTCATATCTATCCACTGTAGGTAGGTGGTTGTATAGCAGGAGCGCAGTTCTGCTGGTTTGAGTCGGCTTCAAACTCAGATCAAAGAGTGATGCAATTGTGATGATTTGTGACCCTCTAGCCATCGCTGCATTTCATTTCTGTTCAGCATGTTGAGCTACAAATACGTATTTATGTGACTATCAATCAAAATGTATTTGGAGCAGAGAGGAGATAAACTGTGCGGACAAAACTTTTCAAAACCCCTCAAAACAAGCTGTCCACATTTCTTTAAAGCTGCTAAATGCAAGAATGGGAGCATTTCCATTGCCGGCGGCTCGCAGCCAACAATGCTAATAGCGCTAACCGTGCAAACAACGGCAACAATGCTGACAGAGCCAACAGTGTTAACCTGGGGGGGAACTGGAGGGTGGGTGCTACGCTTCCGCGATGACGCCGTTGGTCAGGACGGCGTTATCAGCTTTAACCGCCGTATGAGAGTAGAGCAGAGTGGCGGCCGTGAGCTAGCCAGTGGGGCACGCTCACGTGCACGAACATGCACTAATAGGCGCGGCCTGGCTATGTCAACAGTGTTGTCAGATAAGATTAAAAGTTTCCAGCCCAGTCACAACTTAAAAACCGCCCAATTCAATAAAAGACAGTCCAAGTTATGACCTTGCCAGAGAAACCCGTGTAAAACCGTGAAACCATTCGATGCACGATAGAAAACACATCATAAGCATACAAAGCTTCATATCTGCATCATGCCAAATGTTGAGAAAAGCTGCCCAAATTTCATCTACCTGCCCAACACTATTTTTCCCAGCCCAACTTAATAAAAAGTAGCCGGACTGGGTGGAAACCAGCCCAATCTGGCAACACTATGTAAACAAAGTACGGAGAAACTCCGATTACAATACACACAGAGGGAGAGTGACTTCATTCTCTGCTCAGGTAGACATTACTCCTCTTTATCTTTACATAGACAATAGATGTTTGCTGCTATATCAATGCTCTGGATATCACATAGAGAACCTTTAAAATGTGTAACAGTAGCTGTGGGAACATGGAACTTAATAGGATGATTTTCCTAAATTGATTTACAGTGTTTAATATGTTTATTCTCCACACATCAGTGTAATCTCATAGCGATCAGCTGTGGGTCAGAGAGCAGCAGCTGCAGGGGCTTCAGCTACTCTCTCTCTCTTCCTGCAGCCTCGCTGGTGTGGCAGATAGCGAGCCAGACAGGACCAGACCTGGCCTCAATTAAGATTTGAGCTGGATTCAGAGGCTTTTCTCAGACTGACTACTCTTTGAAACTGTTCCGATTTGTTCATTCCATTTCTAAAAAGCGATACGTCTTGTGACATACACTGTAGCCTTTTAGACATTTCAGATAAGTCTATATGAAATATAGTCAAATATTGGCTGAACTTTTTAGTTAAAGGCCCTGCACATCAACAAGGTTTTCACATGTTCAATGCAAAAGTATTGATCTGCAAAGTAACTTGATAACTGCAGCCACCAGATAAATGCAGTTCATTTAATATTTATGCAATATTTCTCTCTGGAATGTTGTGTATTTATAAAGTCTCCCAAAATGGAAAAGAAACTGGAAGTACTGAAGTACCAGTACTTAAAATTTGTACTTAACACCAAGGGGCTACTTCCAATATATGTCCCCTTTGTAAATTATCAAGTTCAGATTTATGAACACGAGGGTTGCACATTGAAGTTTACATTTTTGCATTTTTAGTTTACTGTTTCTCAATTGAATTTCCAAAACATGTGCTATATCACAATATATTGCTATCGTGATACAAAATTATGTTTTCTGTGATAGAATAATTTAACTATATCATCCAACCCCCTTGAACATGCACTGTAATCTATAAAAACACTTTCTCGCATTGTCACATTCTTTCCAGTGGGGGTATCTCAAGGCTCCATTTCAGGACCGTTACTTTTCTCACTGTAGTATGCCCCTATTTGGTCACATCCTCCATGAATTTCATGTAAATTTCCGTTTTTACGCTGATGACACGCAGATTTACATTGCTATCCCACCAGGTGGTCCAGATTATTTTTCCAAACTGAGCGTTGTTTAACCACCGTTTAGCTGTTTGGGAACTTCTTCCATGTGAACACATCACATGAATGACATCCTCAAGCTTTCTTCCATCTCAGTTATGCCCATTTGTAGTCAGGCGTATGTTTTCATTTACGCGTCTATCATCCAGACTAGACTACTGTGATGTTTTCTTCTCGGGCCTTCCTAATTGCAGCATTACAAATTACAAAGACAGCACCAAGTCAGTTTTCACTTGAGTGGCTCCCTATGCCTTCCAGGTCAGAAAAAAACTAATGGCTGCTTAGTACCACCTTTGTTTGGCAAGACTAAGTATTTATTGCAGTAGTCAATCCAGTTTTTGACATTTTTAATATCAATTTTTAAGCACCAAGTCATATTTAATGCAAAGGATTGAATAAACCGTAATCATCTTGTACTGCAGGCTGATAATGGCTAACTGTAATGCCTGTGAAAAGATTTTAGTTGACTCCTGGATGTGATGTGTGCAGGAACACTCATGTTAGTAAAGATGAGAAGAGAAGCAGCACATGCACATAGCTGGGCTGCAGCCATATGAAGGCTTCCTAATTTATAAAACACACCTATAAGACACAAAGCTGTCATCATTATGCCCAGACCGTGACTGATTTTTACAGCAGTACACATTCAACATGGAGACCGTATAAAACATTGTAGTATAACTATAAAGTGTTTCCATCCTTGTAACACCTTGTACACTTGTAAAAACAAAAGAGAAAGAAACTCATTGCAGGTATGGGCCTCTCGCTCAATCTCCTTTAATTTTCTCTTTTCACAGAACAACGAACCAGGACCTGGAGGACCTAAAGGGGGCAAAGGTCACAGAGGACCCGAGGGCAATCCGGTAAGAATGCCATGGAGCCACAGCATGAGCTGACTGTGTGTGTGTGTGTGTGCGCAAGTTGAGACACTTGAGGGACTTCTGTCCACACATATAAAGCAGACTCTCACTCCAAACCATTAACCTACTCTCACATTCAAACATAGTTTTGAGGTCATTTTAATGTTTTACTGTTGTAAATACCGACAACAGAACATTATGTTAAACCTAAGATTATAGAGTTTTTTCCTATCTTTATTCAAGAATGTGGTCTTTCTATTTGAGAGCAGTAAAAGAAATAGTACAGGCGCTGGTATATATATTAACTGTCCTCTTATTCCAAAAAGTTGTAAAGAAAGCAAGGGAAGTACATATAATAAAGCCTTGGAGAGCGGAAGTGGATGCGCCCGGTTACAGAGTAACCGCCCATCAGGGACGCTCTAGTAGTCAAGTCAATTTTATTTGTATAGCCCAAAATAACAAATCAAAAATTTGAGGGATCCCCCTTCAAGGATGGACAGACATGGATCCATGAGGATGTCAAGCAGCTTCCCGGCGTTGCCAAATAGATAGAGCCAGAGCAACACGACCTCCTCTCCACGCCAAACAGATAGAGCCAGAGCAACACGACCTCCTCTCCACGCCAAACAGATAGAGCCAGAGCAACACAACCTCCTCTCCACGCCAAATAGAAAGAGCCAGAGCAACACAACCTCCTCTCCACGCCAAGTAGATAGAGCCAGAGCAACACAACCTCCTCTCCATCATGGTACTTAGAGAGAGGACCAGATTTTTGTTTTTAGGTCACAGTTGCTTGGTAATGTAAACGTGTGTTTCCCATGCCAATAAGCCCCTTTGGACTGAGTTAAATTGATAGAGATGCTAAATTTCCCGGAGGACGCATCCGCAACAAGGCAGGGATCATTTCATTGGTCAACACTACGCCTGGCATTCTATTGGTTGGGGAATTTTGACAGGGTTATTGCACAAAAACAATTCGAGAGCAGAGGAGAAATCTGAGAGTTTCATGAGCACACAGAAGCAGCCCGAGTGCGATGAGGAGGTCTGAAGCTGAAGCGCAGGGAATCTGTGCAAGCAACAACATATCTGAGTGCAAGCATACAGTTTGAGCAGAAGCAGAGCAAAGCAGGGGCTACTTAACTGCGAGGACAGGGTTTTGAGGGAAAGCATTACAAAATTTGGACGTGAAATCAATGAGTCATGCTCTCAAATTGAAAGACCACGCTCTTGATTAAAGATAAGAATAAAGCTCCATATTAGATTAGCATAGTTTAGCTCCATGGAAAGTCATATTTTAATTTACATATTTACAAAGCCAAACCAACAATGTGTAGGTGTGTGAGCCTCAAGCCCATTCGCTCCCACTAAAGACTTAAAAAATGATTCGCGGAAACATACTTTCATTTATAAAGTCCTTTTCTAAAGCAGCTGGACACTGTAGTTTTTAACGCTACTCAAACAGGAGAACAGTTATATTTGTTGGCAGCTATTTTCAGCTGCGGATTAATACACATTTGGTGCTCTAATAGGTATTGACAGCACCAGAACAGTAAATAAAATAAACTGCAGTGCCTGTGTTCATGATAATAGCTCACTGATGTGTTTTTAATAGTTTTTGGACAACAATGGAGCTCTGTGTCAAGGAGGAATAAGCTGTAACAGGCTTTGGCTACAGAGACGCTACTTGTTAGTAGGATCAATTGTTGGTTTTGGTCTTTTCATGGGATTGTTGACGCTGAATATAGAAATACAGAATATCACCAGACCTTTAATAACCCAGGGCTGTGTATTTCCCTACCTGTGGGCAGAGGTTGACACTGATCCCGGTAACTGAGCTAAGGTTAGCTAATCTCACCACTCAACATAACATCAAACCGCGAGCAAAGACATTAAAAAAAAAATGGCATCCCTTAGTTTGGCTCACAGTATGTCGGAAAGATGGTGTAATTCCTTTTCCTTTCCACCAACTGGCAAGTGAAAGCTTGTGGTATTGGATCATGTGAAAAGATGAACAAAGTTTGGATCTAAATATAACACTGTGCATGCAGACATGTTCTCCTTAAACTCTGCCCTTTCACACTTTCCCTACTTTCTGTCTCTCCTCCCTGTTTCCCTCTCTCCTTTCCACCTCTCCTCTGGCTTGTGTCTCTGCTGCATATTTCTGTATGAACAGTTTGCATGTATTCTCGAGACAGTTTCTCTCATCTACAATTAACGGTAGTCTCTCTCTCTCTCTCTCTCTCTCTCACACACACATGCAAGCTACACTGGCGTCTTTGTCACCGAAAAGAATGCTCTTAAACTGAGTTTAATGTCTGCTAAAACAAAACAGATGGTTTTACTGCAGCCGAGTGAAAAAATGTTGTCAAAATGCTGCGGCAATGAACTTTTGGGAGATTCTCACATGTTGTTGCAGAGAGATAGCAAATGTGTGGGTGTGGATGTGGGTTCGGTGACTGAGGGATTCTGGTTTGCAGTCAAAGGAGTAATGGTTTTTCCAAAGAATCACCATTTTTTTTATTCCAGTACTTGCTCTGTCATCTTGAAGTCAGACCAGATTAACTTTTGTCTGGCCAGTTTTAAACAGATAAACACATCTATGAATCACTCAGTCCCCTCTAACTTCTCTTCTCACTCGTTCTTCTTCTCTCGTCAGGGACCTCCTGGGTCTCCTGGACCACCAGGAACTGATGTGAGTATAAAAAGAATCTTATCAGTCCATTTAATCTGAACCCTCGCCCTCATTTTCGCCCCAGGAAAGGTCGGCTAAGCACCACAGACTTAAATCCCTCCCGAGGCTGCGCTAGCTTTGACTCTAAGAACTGATACTGTATGTTCAGTCCAAAAGCCACACATTCAATTTCCTGAGCACCAATGAGTCCTCTGAGTAAAATATCACCATTGTAGTGTTTTACTTTTCATTCTGGAGCAGCTTGAAACAGTCCAGTCTACATAAAGTTATGTAATGTGATTTAACAGTGCATCGCTGTACTGTAACATTGTACTCTGCCTCTCTCTTCAGGAATGTGAAATTCTGGATATCATCATGAAGCTCTGCTGTAAGTTTAAACACTCGACAGAAATGAAGCCACATGCACTCCACGTTAAACACTTTGCCCTTTTCAACTCCGCACGAACTTTAGCAATCGATCCCTGAAGAATGTGAAGGTTACGCAGGTTATGTTGGTTTTTTTTTGGGGGGGGGGGGGGGGGTTTTATTGCACAGTTAATTAACTTTGATTTGTTTTTGTTTTTTTTCCCCATCCTCTCCTAATCTTGCGCAGCTTGTTGTGGTAAGTTTGTGCTCAATCTGAAACAAAGTCACCGTCATAATTTGGAAGTTTCTATTGCTCCGTGGCTCATCGTGATCCTTTGTGGTTGTGCTTACGTGTGTGTCTCCAGAGTGTAAGTGTGCACCTATGGACCTGGCGTTCATCGTGGACAGCTCAGAGAGTATCGGCGCCACAAACTTTGCTCTCTCCAAAGACTTTATCATCACAATCATAGACAGGCTGATCAAAGACCAGGGACTCAAGGTAAAGTCCGAGCTGTTTATCTCGGGTTTTTACATTTAAAGCTGCAGTGGGTAGAATTGGAGCAGATATGATTTTAAAAAGTTATTTTATAATTTTTTCAGGTAATCTGAAAAAAATCATGTTCCTCTGTGTCCTCCGGTGCTCCTAACGGCATCTGTAAGATTTCACAGACCGGAGGAAAACAACCAATCAGAGCCGAGCTGGAGCCTGCCGTCTCTGAGCAGCTGTCAATCACTCGTGAACTCCGATCAAACGGTCAAACTAGGCAGCGCTGATCAAATATGAATCAATATTTTGTTACTGTAATGCCTATTTCTTGCCTCAAATGTTTTCAGAAACACAAAGTGGCTGCTCTCTAAAATGAGAAAGTTTGCTCCGGCTGGTGGGTGGTGCTTGGTATTTCCTCAAATTATCTCAACATGGCTGCCGGGTCACAAACGTTCTCATTTTACAGCTAAACAGTACACTACAAGATGTTTCTGAAAACATTAGAGGCGAGAAATAGGCATCACAGTAACAGAATATTGATTCATATTTGATCAGCGCTGCCTAGTTTGATCGTTTGATCGCAGTTCACAAGTGATTGACAGCTGCCTCCGTTGAATGAACAGCCAATAGGAACGCTCTCTCTCTCTGAAATGACCTGTGATTGGCCAAACTCTCCCGTCACTGGCTAGATTTTTTAAAGCCTGAAAACAGAGCCATGAGGAGGTGCAGGAGTCTAGTTTTCTCTCAGAACACTTGAATTACAATATGCTGAAAGGTTATTATGGAATTTCTGCCCAATAAAGCCAAAAATATTCTGCCTATTGCAGGTTTAACTCCACTGTATTTCATATTCATCCATCTTTGCCTAGCCTCTCTAGGATAACCGGCATTTGACCTTTGTGGATTGTGTTGTTTTGTAACCAAAAAAACGTTGCGAAAACTGTTTTCTGAGATGTTAAGAAACACTGCCCTGAGAACAGACCTCAAAATAGAAAGTGTGAATGAAAGATATTGTCTTGGGGTTTTGGAACTTGCTTTTATGTCTCTCCAGTGAGTCTCCTCTTCCAGTTTGGATATAATTAGTCAGGATGGGTGGGACGCAGAAATGTTGAGAGAGCAAAACACACATGCTCGTAGACATAACACGCACAGACCAAAACACATGGTCACCATGCATTGCTTTTCTTTCCAGTTTGGAGTTAATGAGTCCGGGTTGAGCGTCGTCCAGTACAGTGGATCGCAAGCCCAGGAAAATGTCCGACTGGTCAACTCCAAGAGCCTCAACGCATTTAAAGAGTGAGTTCACATGCATGCGAGCAGAGCCCTGCCCGCCTTGCTGGCTTGCTTTTTGACCGTGTACTGTAGTGGTGATTCGGTAAATGATTCAGTGTCATCGCCGCTGCTGCCGAGGTTTGATTTCATTGGTTCGGTGTCTGGTTACCTCTCAAGGCCTCAACTTTACATCAGTCAGACAGTATTTGCATTTTAGTATTGCAATAAGCCCCTAATCCTTTCCAAGAACGAGCAGTGCAGTTGCTAATTTACTAACTCAGGATTGGCTATTTTTATTTTCAACAGTGCTGTGTTGTTAAGAGTGAGGAGGTCAATTATAATATCATATCTTTGCACCCAATTCAGTTGACCAACAACTGCGTCACATTCGCTTGCTGGCTAACACAATGCTCCTGTTAATAAGAATTTCGAACTGTAGGCATATTTCTTATAAAAATCTTGACAGAGGCTAACTGTTTCCTCCTGCTCCCAATAAGCTAGCTGGACTACAACACAATCCAGACATGTAACTCTAATGGAATGGCATACAGTATATTGGAGTGTTTTTTTTTTTAATGTCAGTGATTGAACTGACAAAATTTCTGTGTGTGTGTACAGGAAAGTGAGAGGAATGGATTGGCTGGCTGAGGCCACGTACACGGGCGAGGCCCTTGATTATGCTCTGAGCAACACCATCAGCCAGATGTCGCATGAGAACAAAGTCGTCATCGTTCTCACAGACGGACGTTCTGATATTAACAGGGACAAGGTTCCCCTCAACGTGCTCTGTGGTAAAGATCTCCGGGTGAGTACAGTACACCTAGATAGACACAGAATAGTCTAAAAATTCATTGTATTATAATAAACATTAAATGTGATAAACTCGTATTGATAAATAATGAAAACGGTATTGCTGCAGTCGCGTCGTTACTGCAAGTCAAACGGTATCTCCAGCTCAGAAAAGCTTGCTGGGTTCAGTCTAATCAGATCTTGGCTCATTTGTAAACAGCCTATCAGCGCCTAGGTGGGTCCCGCCTACATTAGTTAACCCTTTTACTGGTTGTATGAGACCTTTTTGACGAGAATTAATCATTGTTATTGGGTGGAAAAAAATATACATATATCTCCCGTGATTTATCGACTAGTCAACTACTTTTTGGGAGAAGTCGATACTAAAATGCAGCAGTCGTGAATGCCCTAATAGAGTGGTGCAGGGATGACGTATTTTTGTAGGCCGACCAGAAGTTAGCATCGCCCTGGTTCCCTCGACAAAAAGCCAATGGGATTTTTCCATTGGCTTTTGGATTATTGCAGAAATTAAGCTCTGTGTCAAACAAACGTTTATGATACTTAATATGTTTTGTTCCGTAAAATAATCTCCACAAATGAACGCCACTTTTATGATGTTAGAAGTGTAAGTGCAATCGCCAGAAGTAAAAAGCTAACGTTAGGCTATAAACGAACTACACCACGGTCGCATGAACGCGAGTATAAACAATGAGGCTGTAAAGGCGGACAAGTTGGCGTGATGACGTTTAGTAGTCTCATTTAGCCACTTGTTAGCAACCGCCTTTTTTAAGACATATAAAAGCTTCATAATTCACGAGTGGGGTATTTACTGACGTATTTTATATCGTAGAACAAAACGTTAAAATCTCTCAAGCTTGTGTTAACCACGGACCTTATTTCAGGCATCTAACTAAAAACCCATTCAAAAAACCCATCGACTTCCATACGAGGGAACCGGATGCTAACTCATTTCCACTGTGAGCGTCCTTGCCACCCGCTAACTAAAAACCTCTTTCCTCCACTCCAGGTGGGTGGTTTAGGAGTGAAGGACTACTCAGGCCGTGAGCCCAACACCGAGCAGCTTGGGGAATTGGTTTGTAAGAGTGACTCCAAACCAGGCTTTTCCTTTGTCCTGGACAACTATGCCGTGCTGCTTGATGACACTTTCCTGCAGAACCTCACATCCAAAATCTGTCTAGGTAAACATACACACATAAGTTCACACACACACACACACACACACACACACACACACACACACATTGTTGATAGTTTCCATCAAGTCAATCTTTTGTACCAACTCCAAATAAATGGACTTATTAACCCCTGTTATTCTCTCATTCAGAAAAGAGATGCCCAGACTACAAATGTCCCAGTAAGTCTCTCTTTCTTTTTCAACAATAAAAGTTTTAGGTTGGACCATGGTTCACTGTTTTTAATGTTGACCTTATCTTACTGCTGTTGACCCAGTTTGCCATTTATATCTTTAGTAAAATTTTTCTCCCTTTCTCACATTTTGTCTATATTAGTTTAATGTGCGTTTAAATAATAAGTTAAAACAAAGACACACAGTAAATGAGAGTTGGAAATAAAACTTTTGGCGTCTTCAAATGAAACTCGTGAGCTTGTGTTTACAACATGGGAAGTCGGGAAACATGATATGCTTGTTCAAGTGGTTAAGTCGTGAGAACACCGCTGCAAAGCAACGGCAATATTAACGTTACTGTCGGCGTCTCGAAGCCACAGAGGCTAACAATTTAGCAAGCTAGCAAGCGGGTAACATAATGCAGGAAATGCAAAGGCATAACGACAGAGGAAAAAGATGAGGTCGTTGGGCATATCAACATTTTCCTCAGACATATTATAAAATTACCAAGAAAAATAATATACGACTAAAATTACAATATATTAACTTATTATGCACCGAAACAGAACTCGGAGCTTTCAGAAACTTTCCACTTACGAGGTTGTGAATACCACAAGAGGGGGGCGTTCATATGGACTCATCTCGTGAACGCGGAAAACACGACCCCATTTGAAGGTTCCAATAAAACAACCCACATTTTAAAGTCATAAAATGTACAAGTGAATTGTATAGACCTTTTCATTGCCATTCTGTTGCTAGGGCAACAGCTTTGGTGCCAGTTTACTTCCTGTCAGCTACTGCTTGGTCGTGTCTAGCAGGTAACCTGCGAGTTGGGGAAACTCTCGCGAGATGGTTAAGGTTAGGATAGGTCGTCGGGCAGTGAGTCTCAGATCAGATTTCGCAATTTACAGGTTACTTTCTAGACACGACCCTACTGCATTAACAAACACAGCAGCAGGAAATACAAAGGGACCCATTTAGAATGTTTATGTTGTCAACTTTTAAAAGGTCTATAAATGCTATTTGGCTGTCTTGCGCCTCGCTACGTCTCTAGTCTGAGATTTACAGAACCAGCTATTGATCAGATGTATTGTGTCTCTGTGTGTGTGTTTGTTGCAGTCTCTTTCTCTGAGAGCGCCGATATTTTGGTGATGATGGACAGCTCGGCCAGTGTGGGCCAGAAGAACTTCGAAACAAGCAAGACCTTTGTCCGCCGCTTGGCCGAGCGTTTCCTGACCGGCGAGAGGAAGAGGGGTGCCACTGTCAAAGTGGGCGCCAGCCAGTACAGCCGAACCGCCCGCATGGAGCAGGGGCCAACTACCAATTTGACCATGCTGTCTTTGAACATTGAACAGGCGGCCTTCCAAAATGACGGCACCGACGTGTTAGGGGCCATGGAATTCGCCATCAAGAATCTACGCGGCCGCGGGGACGCATCGGGAGGCGTGAAGAAGCTGGTGCTGTTCTCTGACGGCAGGTCTCAGGCCGTCACCGAGGCCCAGCTGGAGAAGCGCGTTAGCGAGGTGGCGGACGCCGGGGTGGAGCTCTTTGTCATCGCCATTGGCACCCAGGTCAATGAGGTCAACCTGCGCACGCTGGTGAGCAGGGGTCGGCGGGACGACATCACCTACGCCCAGCGCCACCTGTTCCGCGTCCCAGACTACGCCTCTCTGCTCCGCGGGGTCTTCCACCAAACCGTCTCCCGCAGGGTGTCCATCCCCAACACGCTTTAGATTTTTAGTCCCAATATGAATATTCAGTCTCACTCATTTACCATACACTGTGTTCGAGTACTTAAAATAAAAAAGAAATGTCTCAAAATGACAATTCATTGTGTGGCAGACAAATGGAAATGTCTTCATGAAACAATGAGGGACTTTTTTACCCTGAGTATAGCCTCCAAGGCAGATTATCTGCCGTGTACAATTTCCACCTTCTATGCTGAGATCATTAGACTAAAACCCAAATGATGGTGCTAACCTAAACAAGCTTGTTGTGATAGTACACAACTGGAAGAAATTGCTGCCTGGCAGGCAAATTTCAGGGTAAAAATGTCCCATGTGAAAGGGAGTTGCTTCGGTTCTGGAGAGCCATCAGTAATGGCCACACCTTAAATAAATTTATAGCTTTTAAATGTATTGGGCTGATTTCTACTCAGGTATTCTGCATCACTTTTAGCTAGTCTGGACTCTGACTTTCTTCAGCTAACTAAGTGTGGGTTGAAAATGGCTCATCGAGGCTACACTCTCCTGTCTCTCCAGGACCGGAGCTCCTGCCATTCGAAGGATTTGTGTTTAGGGTTTAATGTGGACTCATTTTTGTAGCACCTCTTTCAAGTGATGTCGGATTTGTGGTGTCACAATTTTACAGCGTAAGCAAACCAAGCGCATACAAATTCCTCGGCGACTACTTGTTGTACCTAAATCATTGTTAACCTGGAAGGCTGGCGCATGATTGTCCAGCCGACTTTATTTTAGGTTTTGAAAAGCCATGAGTTATTTGCAACTTGGTGAAACCTCACACCCGACATCACTTGAAAGCTCTATTCGATCGCCAAACAGACAGGGAAAACAGGACATGACATCAGGCAGACTCCCAAACAAACCCATCACCTGGTACTAATGAGGACACGACAGCTGGACTCAACATGTGTGATTCGGCCTGAGTGTGTGTATGTGTGTGGAGGTGATTTTTTTACGTGTAACCTTGGGCGACTGTTTATAAACAGTTGTGCTGCGGTCACTGGTTCAAGTGACAGAATGACAGAAACCTGTTCTATGTTGTCTGTGCAGCAGAGAGGCCTCTGTCAAACACACACACACACACACACACACACACACACACACACACACACACACACACACACACACACACATACACACACCGTTGTACTTCATCAGTGAGGTAGGAAAACATCTGTCATGGTTGAAGGCTGGAAAAGAAACCTAATGGCACTGTGAGCTCCTCACGCTCACGTACAGTACACACAGGAAACAGTGCGTACCTTTTAGATCCCCTCAACTGTAAGTTTCACACCTTTAAGTTTCGTTGTCATCAGTGGCCCAGAGTCACTGTGCTGTTGTTGTTATTATCTGTGGTGCTATTAGTCTCAGTGTATCAGCCTCTACCCGTGTTGTTAAAGAAGATATTTTTTACCTGAGGATACCAAACCTCAGTAGTGTTGTAAGAGCTCCTTCAATAAAGGTTGCTACACTAAAGTGTCTACGCTCACTTTTGTCCGCACACACACGTTCCTCATTTTCACACAGGCTGCTCTATTTCCCCTCTAAAATAAAAAGTAAAGTAAAATAACTACTTTATAATATTATGACTTTATTCTCATAATATTACGACTTTTCTTTTCGTAAACTTCAGAGTTTATTCTCATAATATTACGACTTTTTTCCTCGTACACTTAAATCTTTATTTTCATAATATTACGACTTTTTTTCTCGTACACATGACTTTATTCTCATAATATTACGACTTTTTTTCTCGTAAACCTATGACTTTATTCTCGTAATATTACGACTTTTTTTGCTCATAGACTAATGACTTTATTCTCATAATTTTACAATTTGTTTCTCGTAAACCTATGACTTTATTCTCGTAATATTATGACTTTATTCTAAATTATTAATTGATTAATAATTAATTTATTATAAATAAAAAAATAAAAATGTTTCCTCAATGTGGCCCTAATACTCCGTTGTAAAAAAGAGAAAATGGAGGCAAACTTTAAAACTACTATTCAGTTTTTCAGTTGTAAACGAATACTAGACTTTGCAGGCTCAGTTTTGAGCTAAGCTAGCGGTGCGACTCTATTGCAATGTTGATCGGCCGATTGCCACAACCTTTGTCTAGAGTGAAATATCTCCTAATATTTCCTAACTATTGGATAAATTGCTTTCAAATGTGTGCTGTAGAAGATAATCCACAGTTACTATTTTCTTTAAAAGAATCAAATTCACCCTTCACTAAGCCCCGCCCCTTACTGCTTCTCTGTCATGCTGTCAGAGGTCAGAGGTCAGAGCTACCATGGAGCTACCATGGAGCCCACAACTGCACTCCCTGAATAAATATCTAATATTTGGAAAAAAAACGAAAAAGAAACTTCAGAGAGAAGCAGACAGAAGAATCTACACTGTTCCTGTACAGCTGGGTAGGTCTTTATTACAATCATTACAAAGCAAAAGCAGCATGTGTTTACATTCAGTATACCTCCAGTAGCTAGCATAGCAGAGTGCTAACACTAGTTGATGATGTGCTGACTGCTAATGTTAGCTCCACAGGTTTTTATGTAAAAACACAACGTTTTAGAAACATATATCTCCTTCCAACGTCTCCTGGTAATGAGTATCACCATTACACAACGTTTAACCATAACTAAACCTGCCTGAAAATGAAGGAAATCTGAAACAATAGGCCTTTGTCACAGCAGACATTTTGACTTGGTCATAGTAGGAAAAGCACAGGTGTTACTAATAACACTAACGTTGGCTCTGTTCTGTTCAAGTGTTCCAGTGGAGTGGAGGTTTACACCTGTGTTTTGCCTACTTTGTCAAGTCAAAATGTCTTCCATGAAAAAGGCCTATTGCATGAGAGTCTATAGAGGGGTTTCTTGTACAAACATTACTGGGTGCGTGCGCGTTGTAATCAACGTAGATTTTGCATTGTTTGTACATTCTTGTTGACTATACTAGACCCCTGCAGAGTCCGACCATCAGATACCATTATCATGTGACGTATTAGTATGATATTTGTTCATTATTATCACCTGTTATGAGGGGTTAGGCCAGACATAAGTGTGATTTGACCTGGGGGACCAGTGTCTGTTTGGTTACGTCTTGATGGTCCCCGCCAGACACTTTTTCCTTAGCGATTCCTCAACAGGTATAACGTTAAAGTGTGGGTAGGAAGTATATTTTTGCCATCATTGGGCAAAAAAATCCATAATAACAATTCAGCATTTTGTAATTCAAGTATCTTATGGCTCTGTTTTAAGGCTTTAAAAAGTCCAGCCTGTGACAGGAGACTTCCAATCAATCACAGGTCATTTCAGACAGAGCGTTCCTATTGGCTGGTGGGCGGTTCTTGGTATTTTCTCAACTGTTCTCAACATGGCTGCCGGGTCACAAACTTTCTAATTTTACAGCTAAACAGTACACTACAAGATTTTTCTGAAAACATCTAATGCGAGAAATGGCATTACAGTAACAGAATATTGATTCATATTTGATCAGCACCGCCTAGTTTGACCGTTTGATCGGAGTTCGTGAGTGATTGACTCGTGGCTCTCATAGACGGCAGCTGGACAACAGACTCCGGACACTGAGGAACATGATTTTCTTCAGA
Organism: Sebastolobus alascanus; assembly: GCA_916701645.2. Classification (NCBI taxonomy): domain Eukaryota; kingdom Metazoa; phylum Chordata; class Actinopteri; order Perciformes; family Sebastidae; genus Sebastolobus; species Sebastolobus alascanus. The sequence goes on along the minus strand of CAKAOJ020000056.1, from coordinate 1,636,381 downwards.
TTACCTGTCTCATGCACTACTGTAAATATATAGTGACCGTTTTATAAAAATAACTTGTTTTAATCATATTTGCTGCTTTACAGCAATATAGAGCTGTAACGAAGTCTTGCATCACTTTTAAATTTGAAGGCACAGTCGCTGAATATATATATATATAAATATTTCCTTAGAGTGTGGGTCGATCACCCTGTTGTTGATCAGTTCATTTTTATCGATCTGTGGAGCATGACAGCTCGCCATGGCCACCCGCTGCTTTGCTAGCGCTGTGTGACTAGAATGCTTGTCTGGATCCATACTCTCCTTCTATTTTTAGCAAAGGCATGTGATCCCCTCGGAATAATAAACATTTTCAATCCATCTTTTCTGTAGTTGTTGCAGTTTATTGCACATCAACTCCTTTTCATCTCTGCTTTGGAGCTTGGCTCCGCTAGACTAGCCGTGCTTTCTGCCCCCTAGCTGCGCGCTCATCTCTGTGATGCCGATGCTACGCTATGATTGGCCAGTCTGCGTTCGAGGGGCGGGACATTGACCCTTCGAGGGGCGAAGGGTCAATTCCAGCAGTTGCCCTGCTGCAATTGACCCTTCGCTAAGCACATCTGCTTTCATTGCCAAAGGCTTTGGACATGTGCAATGTCTTTTTCCCACACTCGCGGCCAAAAAAAAAAAAATTTTAAAACTATAATATCCAGCCACAGATAGATAAATAACAGCAGCTACCAAGTTTTTTTTAATGTTATGTACTAATCCAGGCTCAGTGCCACTAAAACCACACTTCTTTCTGTTACAAAGCCCCACTTTGCTTCCCTCAAATGACCCGTCGCCTCTACTCCTAAACATCAGCATGTGAGCATTGTCATAGTATGCTGATGTTAGCATTTTGCTCGAGCACCTCTGTGCCCAAGTAACCTTAAAGCCTCAGTGGTTTAAATAATACATCAAAAGTGTTGGTATGTTTACAACCTGTCATATACCACTGCCACCTCATTCTTCTACCCTGTTATTCTTTAGTGATGTCGTCACGCCCCCTGACCTCAGCAATTAACTTAGTGCGTGAAATGTAATAATGACCACTAATAAAGTTGTCAAAAGAAGCTGATTTATTCTTTAACTACTGGATGCAGCAGAGTGACAGAGTAGTCGGCTGACTCCCCTAAATACAAGTCCCAAGTCGAACCTGCTGTGTCAGCAAGTATCTACCTGCTAAGGAGCCCCTGAGCAACACACCTTTACCACTTCCAGGGCTGCTGTGTTGCATCTGAGCCTGACCTCTGACCTCCCTGTTGAAGAGGGGCAAGAGAAGAAAGAATTCCTCTTTCAGGGGTCAACAGTGTATCACTACAAACATCTTTTTGTGGTACTCTGCGCACAAAATACAGCGTGGACACGCAAATGTCCCAAAATGTCTTCTTGCCCACTATGTCTCAATGAGACACATGTTTCATATTAAACCTTCACACTCAGACTGCTGGAGAATTTCAGTGGAACTGTCTCAGTTTGAGTTCTTTTTCCTGTGGTCCTGATTTTGAGCCACTGTTTTCATCTTCGCTGCGTGCATTCTTGTGTGTGCACGTACATGCGCTGCACTGTATGTGTTTGCACTGTTTGATACATCTCTTCCGGTCATTTTTGAAGATCCGGAGCCAAAACTGCACTTATCAGAGCATTCCTTAGAGCCCCTGAGTGTGCATGTGCATGGGTGCGCCCGTTTGCATGTTGATGCATATTTCTGTGCATGATTTACAGCATGTGTGTGCACGTGTGATTTGTGCATATGTGGCCGTGTGTTTGTGTGCGAGGGGGACTGTTCCTCAGAAATTTACCTTGGCTCCCCTACAGTTTTTCTGAGACCCAATTTCCTCTCTCCTGTTTTCTGAAGCCCTGGCGACCGGACTTCTCACTACCTTCTTACTCCCAGACCTCGGCGCAACCCTTTTTCCACCGAAAATTCACTGGTAATGACATAAGTTTCGCACATGGACTTTACCGTACGTGTTCATGATGCGCTGGGATAACGACTCCCAGCTGCCTTGTCTGAGCAGAAAGCACATCTGGAGGAAAAGGAGGAGGGAGGAGATTCCAAGAAGAAACAAAGGGAAAAGAGGAGCAAATGTTAGCTTATCATAAGTTTATTGCAATATCCTGTTTGTTTGTTCTTCAATATGGCATTTCAGATTCAGGAGCTGCACTGTAAAACATCTGGAAGAACGGTCTGCGATCACTCCTCGTATCTTTGCAGGCTGCAGATAGCACGAACATGCATCTGCTGTTTGACTGTGTGGATTTGTGCAATTACATGCATATGCTTTGTCTTCTGAGTTCACGTCAGTCGCTCGTGTTTGCTTTCCGCGGAACAGCGAGGGAAAAGTTGCGGCGAGAGCTCGGGAAAGTCGAGTTTTTTAAGATTCTGGAACTGATTACAGAAATCCCCCCAGACTTAAATGCTCTTTCAGTTCATGTGAAAGAAATAATGAAAAAAAAAAGAATTAAAGAGTGAAAGAGTGTGTGTGAGAAAGAGGGGAGAGAGAGAGAGAGGCAGAGACTGGTTTACTCTCATTTGGGAGGGAGGCCATTCCTATTCTATGAGTCACACTTTTAAGAGAGACCAGAACCCCCCCTCTCCATCTCCATCACATGCACACGCACACACACACACACCGCTCCTCTCTTCTTCTCTTTTTAAGGAAAAACTCTTCCCGGGCCAAGACGAGAGAGAACAGCTTCAGAGAGTAATATAACTCTGGCCAGCAGCTGCCCTTCTCCTCCTACTGTACTCTCCTTTTCTCTGCACTTGGCGTACTGATGTCTCACCCCCAACCAACTGATCACAGCTCACTATATCTTCAGATAAATGAAGGATTAAAACGTCAAAACCTGTGTGCATAAATACGCTACGGCTCTGCGTGTGCAAGAGCAGCAATGTCTAACGGCTGCCTCTTTGGTGTGAAGTTCTTTTTTTTTGTAATTAGTATTTTATTGATTTTTTACATGACATTTTGGTCAACAAATCAAATGATATTCAAAATAATAATAATATTAAAATAAACACATTAAAGCTGCAGTGGGAAGAAATGGAGCAAATAGGATTTTAAAAAGTTATAAAACGGTCACTATATCCTGACAGTAGTGCATGAGACAGGTAGTCTGACAAAAGTAATGTGCCTCTGTGTCCTCTGGTGCTCCTAATGGCATCTGGAGCCTGCAAGCTGGAGCCTGACGTCTCTGAGCAGCTGTCGATCACTCGCAAACTCCGATCAAACGGTCAAACTAGGCAGCGCTGATCAAATATGAATCAGTATTCTGTTACTGTAATGCCTTTTTCTCTCCTCAAATGTTTTCAGAAACATCTTGTAGTGTACTGTTTAGCTGTAATATGAGAAAGTTTGTGATACAGCAGCCATGTTGAGATCAAGTTGAGGAAATACCAAGCACCGCCCACCACCCGTAGCACAGCCAATAGGAACGCTCTCTCTCTCTGAAATGACCTGTGATTGGTCAAAGTCTCCCGTCACGGGCTAGATGTTTTAAAGACTGAAAACAGAGCCATGAGGAGGTGCAGAAGTCAAGTTTTCTCTCAGAACACTTGAATTACAATATGCTGAAAGGTTATTATGGAATTTTTGCACAATTATGCCAAAAAAATTATGCCTACTGCAGGTTTAATCTGCACCATGATCTAATCTAATTTACAAGCAGCCAATTAATGTTCAGACGCATAAAGAGTGTGCATGTGTGCTGTGTACAGTAAGGGGGTATTGTGTGATAGTGTTTGCTATACCTCAAGATCCGTCCACATTAACAATATATTACAAGTCGTCTCCCCACTTTTCCTACCATTATGCTGGTCTGCATAAAGTCTCCACATTTGGTGTGATATTCTTAAAAATCATGGATTCACACCAGCACCTGTCACACTCAGTTGACCCCAAATGACCCCTTCATCTGTTCCTCTCCGAACTGATAGCCTCCCATGTAACGGATGTGGACTCGGATGTTAAAGCCTGTTCCCGACATCGCCTCCAGTGTCTCGGTCTGGATAACACATTAGTGGCAGTGTTACTGGTTAATGCATTGGCAGCTCTGCAGACAAACATCAGAGAATTCAAGCAAATTAGACACTCTTGGATACAAGCTAGTGTTTCTGATCAGCAACAATGAAATGACATGCTTTACATTCACAGTGTGGGTGAATGGTAACAGGGCGAGACCTCCCACCGTGTCCGCCAACACATAGGCCAACAAATAGGCAAACGGGCGGCCAAAGCACCTACACGCGTATAAACATGGTGAGCAGACTCATGGACAGCCTGTTAGTGTTTATATTGAGTATAAACTCCGCTCACTCGGCCTGTTAATTGCAACCAGACCAGCAGACACAAGCGAGGTCCATTTGTGTGTGTGTGTGTTTGTGAGTAGGGGGGGGTTCAGTCTACTCTTTATCCTGTTCTATTTCAAACAGATTCACCACATGTATGGGATTAACTGTAGAAAACCTCCTAAATGCTGTATATCTGCAGGGACATGAAAGCTCAGTGTCCCCAGGGTGCCCCATGTGTTCTGCTGAGGGCCACATCCTCTGATTCTTACTACATCACAGTCTGTTTGAGCACTTTAAGGCGTCTTCGAGGGGGAGGAGGAATCTGTTCCAAACTCCAGCTGCGTTTTGGCGTCCTCTTTTACTGGTTCATCATGGCATACTGATACTGGAGGAACACGCGCACGCACGCGCTTGCGCACGCGCGTGTTCCCGCGCGGAGCCATGGCGCCTCCAAGCGGACGGCGGCGGCCACTGGGGTGCGTCGTGCGCCTGAACAGGAGGAGGAGGGATCAGAGCTCGGTGCGCTGTGGCTGGACCGGGACAGGAGAGCGAACGGAACGGCTCTTCTGCGGGAAGTAAACGCGCATCCCAGGGCTTCATTTCCCCCGTTTTCTACCTCCCGTGTCTCCCTTTTTCTTTCTCGGCTTTCCCTCCTGATGAGATGAGGAGTTAATCGACAGAGGGTCAGTCGAAGTTTTCAAGTTGTTGGAGAGAGTTCGGGTAAGCAGCACTTTTACGCACAACAATGTGCCACTCTCTCTCTCTCTCTCTCTCCCTCTGTCTCTCATTCTTTCCCCTTGTGTGTTTCTGTTTGTCTCCCTCAATCTCTTTGAGTCTCTTTGCGTGTCTTCAAACTTACTTTCATCAACAGAAATGAGTGTTTTTTGTTAGCCAAACCAAACTTTGAGTACGCAACTCCTTCAAAACCCACAAACTAATTGCCCAAGAAAAAAAAAACATAAGTAGAAGACTTTATGGGCTCTATCAGTCGTGCTGGTATCTCTGCATGTGTTTTTTTTTTTGCATGCTATTAACCTGTGCAGTGGTGAAAGGCTACGGGGACTCCCACTCATTCCCCTGGCCTGGGCAGTGGGAGAGGAGTGGGAACATCTGCAGGAGCGACTCCTCCGCAGCTCCCAGCTGTCAGTCCGCCAGAGGGAGCCACAGCAGAGCGCGGGGCTGACAGTCTGTTGGTTGGTGTGTACTTTAAAGGCCTAAAACGAGGCGTCGGAAAATATTGTTTTCCTTAGTGGAAATGGATAAATCAGCAGGTGTGAGATTATTTTACTTCAAATTACATACAATTTTGATAACTATCTCGCAGTGTGTAGGATTTGGTGGCATCTAGCGGTGAGGTTGCAGATTGCAACTAACTGAAACTTCCTGTGTGCCAAGCGTGTAGGAGAGCTACGGTGGCCCACGTGAATGGCCCTATCTAGAGCCAGTGTTTAGTTTGTCCATTCTGGGCTACCGTAGAAACATGGCTGCCGGCTCCGTGGGGAGGACCCGCTCCCTATATAGATATGAACAGCTCATTCTAAAGGCCCTGACACACCATACCGACGGACGACGGTTTGGCGCCGTCGGTGAGCGTCCGTCGGCCAAGTTTTTTCGGTGTGTCCCGCACCGTCGGCTCTAGTCTGCCCGTGTCGGAGTTTTTTCCGGCCGATTCGGCATGTTGAATCGGCGGCGGCGCCCGTCGGTGAGAGAAATCACTCTGATTGGCTGTTCGGCTTAAACGAATCAGTGCACGAGAAGAGAAACGGAAGTGAGGAAAGCAAGCCGACGAGTAAAGTCAAGAGGAAAAACACAGACGGCTCTTCTAATTATTCATCTCATCTGATCATTCCAATACAAAAATATTTTCACAGCGACATGGTCATCTGGAATGAAGCTAAGCGGTGAGTGAGAGTGATGTGAAAATGGTCTGCAAATGCCGCTTTGTGTCATGTACGTATCGTAACAACGGCTTGTATATCCACCGTCCTCGGTCTTCCGGTTTCCCTTTTTGAATGACGAATACAGACTACCGCCGCCTGCTGGTGTGGAGAGTTATTCCATCTCACGCAGGCGCAGAACGTACGTGCTTAACTGGCCGTCGACTCTAATCTTTTGCGGTGTGTTCGAGTGTGACTTGTCGGCCAAAACAAAGGCGACGTGAGCCGACGCAACAGGGGGCCTTCGTCGCCGCTAGTTCTTTGCTGTCGGCTAGGTGTGTCCCCAGCTTAAGGTAACAAAAACACTTATACACTAAAGAAAATATAATTATTAATATTATATTCTGCCAATAGATCCCCCCCTAAATGCTGCACACTGTTCCTTAAAAAAAAAAAACATTTTAAGGCAAATTGCTCCGCTTGTTGGTTGGCATGTATTTACATTGACAATTATATTATGAGTTGTTTTCTCAAGAGGGGGAAGTTTCTCTTGTTTTTCAGTTGGCAGATGGTTCAGTCAGTGGTGGACACGTGCTGGGTTGAGATCTTAGGAGTTGATGTAGAGTGACTGATGACCAGTAGGCTGTGTTGACATGCTGCTACTAGTGTATGTGCTGAGTGTTCAGTCAGATGCCCTCCAGAGGCTTTCCCCTCCCTCACAGCCAGCAGGGTAAAGTGTGCACTGCCTCAGGCCCAACTCTCAGGGACACTGAAGGCCTCGTACCAAGTGTGTGTCAGCCGGTTGGTTTGTGGTAATTTGATTGATTGTGGGGTTTTTTTTGGAATATGCACACCTGAGATAACGAGGGCCTTACGGCAGGTCCTGCACGATTACCTGTCTTGTCAGAATTTACATGATGCATACTGTATATAAATTTGTGTTTAGCCAAATCACAAACAAAGGTCAAAGTGCCAGGGCCCCCTAAAGGGTTAACGACAACCAGTGAACAGAGGATGGCTGCCTCTGGAGGGCAGCAGACTGAGGCCTTGTGAAATCTGGTGGTTTAAAACCAAAATGTGATTCTTGCTGTACAATCAGCGGCCTGCTCTCTGCTGCCAAATGCATCCAGAGTCTGTTCATTCCGTGTCATCACTCAAAGTGTTTGTATATTTTTTCTTGACTTGAGAGGATGATGTGCTACGTTTAAATAAGATAAACAGTTCAATTTTTTAGCCTTGGACACACAGGTTTCATTTGGTGAAGCAGTGAGTCCTGCAGTACTCAGGCCTGACTGTATATATTTAGTGGATCTGATTCAACTTTATTGGTTTTGGCTGAAGTTTGTCAGCATGTTAAGGCGTGTCCAGGTTTCTGCATGAATAATCTTTAACGTAGCAAATGTCAGCCGACCTTGAGATCAGCCACTACTTCCTCCAGCTTCTTTTTCCACCGTTAAACACGAGAAAGAAGAGCCATGTTCAACTCATGCGATGCTTTGTCCTGTTACATAACTCTGTGGCAGCCATTTTGTTCCCTGGGTAACAGTCTGCAGACTTTTCCTCACAGCTTATACTGATACCAGATGCAGCATCTAGATGAAGAAATTATTTCTTTGGAAATCAACTAACGCTACAACATAATAAAAGGCTGGTTATTTAATCACATCGTCTCCTTGTTTCTTGATTTAGGCTTTAAAACAGTCACGTGTATGGTTTTCCACTTTAGTGTTCCTCCTGTAGTTTTTTGTCTTCTATTTTCACTTAATTGATTTTGAGAGATAAAATGAGAAATAAACAAATTTATTGTTGGCTAAGTTGTGTGTTTTGTGCCTTTATGTGTCAGACAGGAGAAGAGGAAGATGCTGGGGTTAGAGGTCATCGCGCTCTGTCTCCTCCTTGGCGCCCTGACGCACGGCCAGCCATCAGAGTGCAGCAGTGAGTGCCACCAAACTGAACCCTTGTTGCCCCGCAGCCATAGTAACGTGTCACGTTAATATGTTAACACATTTTTTGTAACATTTCATCTTGCTGATTTAAATGCAATTTCCCATGGAGGCTTTACATGTGTGTTATTTTTGTTTGTGTCCCCCCCGCCCCCCCCCCCCCAGAGAAGAATGACTGTCCCATAGACGTGTACTTCACCATAGACACATCTGAGACCATCGCCCTGCAGGAGCCGCCCCCCGGAGCGCTGGTGGAGAGCATCAAGGTTCCTTGTTTATATAACGCAAAACATCCCTGTTTTTATAGTGTCATCATCCCTAAATGGCAGTCATGTGACCAAGTGAGCAGCGTCGGCCATGTTGTATGATGTGTTGTGTCTTGTTGTTTTAGCAATTCGTTGAGCAGTTTGCGATGCGTTTGGACGACGCTGAGCTCAGGGGTGTCGTGCGGGTCAACTGGAACATCGGTGGACTGCACTTCTCCCAGAAAAGGGAAGTGTTCAGCACCATCGGACCCAAGGCCAATTTCATCACTGTGAGTGACACACACACACACACACACACACACACACACACACAAACACACACACACACACACACACACACACATATGCTTACACATCCCAGATACCATCAAGTTAAAGATGAAATAGTTTGGTCAGATTTCATTTACGGTGTTTTATGTACCTAACCAAGCTGAATTAGAGGAATTAACTTTGGCATTTAGCCTCCAAATGATGTAAAATACTGGTTAAAGCTGCGCCAGGCAACATCACATGTTGGCAGCTAAATGGAGGGAATTGTAGGAACTATTGTTGGAGTTCTTTATCGTTGTTAAACGTACATCCTTCCTTCCTGTGGATGGAGATTTATGACCTGTGACCATCTTCCAATAGGAGTTTCATACGGAGGAAAAAAGGGCAAATTCTTTTTTTTCTTTTTTTTTTCTTTAACCACGAGTAAAAACTCATTGAGATTAAAAATCCAATTTTCCAATAGTGTCCTGGCCAAGATAGGCAGCAGCACAGTTAACACGGTTGCAGTCATAAAACAAACATAAACAATTGAAAACGAAGACAAAGAGCAAATTACAGAATCATAAGGTATTGAAAAAACATTCAACGGCATTCAAAACATCTACAACCAGATGTGCTTGCTTCCAAATCTTTTAGAAGCACTTTAAAGACATTCAGTGAGACCAGCTCTCGAAGTTTCAGGTCATTTTGTAACTGATTCCATGAAGAGGGAGCAGCATACTGGAATGCCCTTTTTCCCAGTTCAGTACGGACTTTGGGGACAGTTAGTAGGATTAAGTCCTGTGAGTGAAGACAGTAACTTCCCGTCTGTAGAGAGTTGTTTTTTTGTGTTTTTTAGCCACACTTATTAAAATGAATGGCAATCAGGTCTGAGTGAACCTGTTTTGGGGCCCTGGGACAAAAATCAGCTTTGGGCCACCACAACCTATAAAGTATAAAAACGAGTGAAAAAAAAAAAAGAAGCTTTTTGTACAGCGTGCACTGCAGAGCAAAACCTGCTGATTACTGCAAGATGGACGTATCGTCCTTGCGGCCTCGTGGTGTGAGATGCCTGCTATGCAGTTCAAGGTTCAAATAAAGGTGCAAAATGTCAAATTGTTCCTTTAAAACTACATTTAGACACAGCAGCTGAAGGTTATGTGAAAATGCAGGAGCCACCTTCAAGGCCATCACACACCGGTGGCATTTTTTCGCACTTCAATATATATATATTTTTTTTTTGTCATGAACGCAAATATTACGCAGCAATAAAGCGGCTTAATTTTTTTTTAGAACAAGGTCGATTTTCTGACCTTTCACACCACGGATAAAGGCATCAGCCAATCATGTTGTGCGGAACGGGTTGAGTTGTGCCTATATTCATGAAACAACAACGCAGAGGCTCTGTAGTCCGAGCTAAAACGGCAAACTTTGACAAAGGCAGCGCGGACCAGATCAACTCCTTCCGTTCTTACCTTTCACAATAAAAACTGTAGACATATAACATTCGCAGGCGAGTATTTCACATTTTCGTGTTGTTTATTCGTCAGCGCCCCCCCCCCCCTAGTGTAAAAGTCTTTAGTCTCGTACCATTTCAGTGTATATCAATCAATTAATCGAACTACAGCTAACCAATTACCACAGAGTGAACCTGATGCCTTCAGGGCCCCTGAGGGCCTCGGGTCCCTGGACAGTTGCCCCCTTTCCCGACTGGTAATGCAGCCTTAACAGGTCACACTTGTCTCTGTTTCCAGGGCGTTAAGGGAATCAGTTACCTGGGTAAGGGCACCCACATCGACTGCGCCCTCAAAGACATGACCGATAACATGATGGGCTCGACCTCATCCCCCAGCCTCCGCTTCGGTGTGGTCATCACCGACGGCCACTCCACCGGAGAACCGTGCGGGACCATCAAAACAATATCAGAGAAGGCGCACGAGCACATCCGCCTGTTTGTCGTGGCCGCGTCGAAGAACGTGGAGGAGTCGGTGCTGAGGGAGATCGCCAGCTCTCCCGCGACTGTCTACAGGAGGGAGTTCATGGCTGTGGATCTGAGCCAGGGCAGAGCCGTCATACACACGGAAACCATCGACCGCATCATCAAGACCATGGTAACGCACAAACACACCCGCAGATACACAACATAAAACACCATCAGTGCCTCTTCTGCTCACTCCTTGTTCCTTTTGTCTTCACAGAAACATCTGGCGTACGTAGAGGTGAGAATGCACACGCAACTAACGATCATACAGATTTATGTTTCAGACTGCATCAAAGCTGATTGTCTTCATTTCCTGTATAACATAGTGCTACAAAGTGTCCTGTCTGGAGACACCAGGGCCTCATGGTCCACTTGGCAACAGAGGACAAAAAGTGAGCTTCACACACACACACACACTTGCAGAATTTGCACACGAGTCACTTTCATCCTCACACACATTTTCTCCTTTTAACTCGTTGACTGCAGGGAGCTAAAGGAGACAACGGCGACCCTGGTCCGAAAGGAGAGAGTGGTCGACCCGGAGACCCTGGTATCGAGGGTCCCATCGGTCAGCCCGGCTCCAAAGTAAGTTTGAACATCCACCTACCCATCGTTCACTATTCGCTACAGTATGGCAAAGTTTGCTTTTGTCTACGTTGTTATAAATGATTTTTCTTTTCCCTTTTTCCTCTCTGTAGGGAGAAACAGGTGTTCTAGGCGAGAAGGTGAGGCATCACTTTCCTTTTGTGTGGATCAAACTCATCAATGCATGACTTAAATCTGGGAATAAATTACTGCGTTTGTAGATGGATGAGTTCATAATCGGTCAATGAGTAAGCACATTTTTATCGTACGTAAAATAACTGCTGATCTTCTGTCTGCCCACAGGGAGAGTACGGATCTCAGGGGAAAAAGGTAGGACTTTTTTCCATCTATAACCTAACCGAATCTATTAATTATCATTCATTTTGTAAAGGTATTGGTTCTTTCTCTTCTAATTGTCTCTTCTCTATGTCGTTAGGGCGTGGGTGGCATCGCAGGACGCAATGGGACAAATGGACAGAAGGTAGGTGCTCTATAAAGCTCAAATTCAGGAGCAAGTTTTAGGGAACAAAATGCCACCTAAAGTCATTACTGACTTACAGAAACTGATTCTGTGCTGAAAGTTTCAAATAGTAGATGTCTGAATTTGAAGTGAAGCTCTAGTTTTGCAATGCAATTTTTTTCTTCTTCTTCCCAGGGTAAAATTGGACGGATCGGTGCTCCCGGCTGCAAAGGAGACCCAGGCGACAGAGTATGATGATTTAAAATGATCAGTACGTCCATATCGTGTTGTGTTATGGCCTGTTATTTATGGTGTGTGTTTGATGCTTTGTATAGGGTCCCGATGGTCACCCCGGAGACGTCGGTGAACGTGGTCTCGGAGGAACTGAAGGAGACAAGGTACATTGTCTTCACTTAAAACAAAATCCATCAGCCATCCAACCTGTGGTTAAACCTCTGCCTGATTGACTGTGTGTCTGTGTGCTTGTGTCCTGTTTTCAGGGTGATGGCGGTCGCCCTGGAAGACCTGGTCCCTCTGGCTCGGCTGGAGAGGGCGGACCGAAGGTAAACCAGAACACGGGGACAGGGATAGCTGCTCTTTGCTGGGACAGATATATGGTCTGAGGTCATGTTAAATGGTTTGAGGAGTGTTGGAGGCGAAAGGGCTAACCTCTGGTGCTTCTTCCACAGGGAGAGAGCGGAAGTCCTGGATCACCTGGCGACCCCGGACTGAAAGGAAACCCAGTAAGACTCATCGCCACAGACAGATATACACTCAAACACACACTCATTACATGCATCATGTAGCTCACCTGTGTGTCATTTTTCTTAGGGAACACCTGGAAGTGGAGGACCCGGAGGAGAGCCGGTAAGAACGTCTGATTCACCCATAACCTAATGTTCCCCTTCATCATTCCCCTTCATCGATCTCCTGCATCGTTCCCCTTCATCGTTCGCCTGCATCGGCTTCATGTTGATTTTCTAATTGTTCTTGTGTTCTAGGGGAGAAGAGGAGACTACGGGCCAAAGGGTGGTCAAGGGCCAGATGGAGTTAAGGGAGACAAGGTACGAGTTTATGTGAAACATTTCTGCGTTATAAAGTTTTTTACCACGGCTCAAATGATTTGTTTCATTGAGATACATTGCTCCGCCACTGGGGTGCTCAACGCTGATTTTATGTTTCAGGGTGAAATGGGGCCAGAGGGCTTGAGAGGACTTGCAGGTGAATCAGGAAACAAAGGAACGAAGGTGAGAAGAGACGTCTTATTTTGATCATCTGTATATGTTCATACACCGGTGGACTCAGGGGGGTGGGGGGTGCTCCCGTGTTCGAACGAAACACAGCAAAAGTGCCCTCTTGGATGCCCCTATGATAGATAAAACATGATGAATACTCCCTAGGGTGCCCTTCCAGAGGAGAAAACATGATAAAGTGCCCTCTAGGGTGCCCTTCCAGTGGAGAAAACATGATAAAGTGCTCTCTAGGGTGCCCTTCTAGTGGAGAAAATAAGATAAAGTGCCATCTAGGGTGCCCTTCCAGTGGAGAAAACAATATAAAGTGCCCTCTAGGGTGCCCTTCCAGTGGAGAAAACAATATAATGTGCCCTCGAGGTTGCCCTTCCAGTGGAGAAAACAATATAAAGTGCCCTCTAGGGTGCCCCTCCAGTGGAGAAAACAATATAAAGTGCCCTCTAGGGTGCCCCTCCAGTGGAGAAAACAATATAAAGTGCCCTTTATGGTGCCCTTCCAGTAGAGAAAAAATGATAAAGTGCCCATTAGGGTGCCTTTCCAGTGGAGAAAACAATATAAAGTGCCCTCTAGGTTGCCCTTCCAGTGGAGAAAATAAGATAACGGTCCCTTTAGGGTGCCCTTCCAGTGGAGAAAATAAGATAAAGTGCCCTCTAGGGTGCCCTTCCAGTGGAGAAAATAAGATAAAGTGCCCTCTAGGGTGCCCTTGCAGTGGAGAAAACGAGATGCAGTGCACTAATGGGTGCTCTTAAATGGAGAAAACGTGATAAAATGTCCTCTAGGGTGGCCTTGAAATGGAGAAAACATGATGCAGTACCATATAGGTTACCCTACATGCTAGAAAACTGCAAGCTGGTGCCCCTCCGCATGCAGCTGGTGCACTTTTTATTTTTTTTTGCCCCTGCACCTCACACAGCCTGAGTCCGTCACTTCATATGAACACCATACACAACTCTTTAATCTAATATCGTTGCACCTGTCGTCAACTTTCTCGTCTTTCCTCTCAACAGGGAGACAACGGCTTGCCAGGCCCCAGGGGACCACCGGGGACAGCAGGAGAGGCCGGGAGAAATGTAGGTTGAGGGTCTCATTTGGGCATCATGTGAAAAAAGATACCTCATCTGGTTTACATTAACACTGTTTGTATTACAGGGTACCAGAGGTGACCCTGGTGATGCTGGACCCAGAGGAGAACCTGGACAGGTTGGACCAAAGGTATGTGTTTCTGTGCAAGTGTGTGAGCATCTTCCTTGGACTGTTTTCAGCTGTAGTTTGTCTTGACTGTTTCCTGTCTCTACTCAGGGAGACTTTGGAAGACCTGGCTTCAGCTATCCTGGAGCAAGAGGATCATCGGTAACGTAACACTTCATCTCTTTACATTTGCTCGCCGTAGAGCGGCACGCTTGACTGACGAAACGTTCCTCCGCTGTTGCGCAGGGCGAGAGAGGAGAGAACGGCGGTCGTGGACCTCGCGGCAGCAGAGGAGACTGTGGTCAAAAGGGAGGACCAGGAGAAAAAGGACCTGAGGGACAGCCAGTGAGTAACTCATTGTAGTTCGATGTGTGCTGTTACTGGAGCAAAAGGCGTACGGTGTAGGTACATAATGCTAATTTTTGTTCTGCTTACAACAGGGCGAGCCAGGATCTCAGGGTGAACCTGGCCTGAGAGGTCCAAGAGGAGAGCTTGGGCGTGATGTAAGTATAAAAAAACAGCACTGTAAATCAGGTGTTTTCCTGCTCACTGATATAGAGAGATCTGGTGTTCGGAGTCTTGACAAATTAGGCAAGAAGTACTGAAAGGTAAATACATTAAAAGGGTAACACACCCCATAGTAACCATCATTTATAAATGGTGAATTCATAGTTAATTAAAATTGACTTAATCTAATTTTAACAAACCATGAAATTATAATTAATAACGTTTACTAATTACTAGTAATGCTATAAATTATGTTATTTTAACAGTTTATTATTGCACACATTATAACACTTTATATACTATATTATAAGTATTTGTTTATATATATAATATATATATATATATATAACAGTTTATTGTTGCACACATTCTAAAATGGTATATACCATATTATAAGTATTTGTTTTATAAGTTGCAACTGATGATTATAATACATGGTTAATAAACAGTTTGTAAAGCATCTATAAACATTATTTAGATGGATAATTAATACTTTGTCAATGGTTAATTATTGGTTTCTGTTCCATCTATCTATATAGTGTTTATAGATGTTTTACAAACAATTTCTTAAAGGTTTACAAATCATTTTATAATCATTAACAAATACTTAATACAGTATATAAAATGTTATAATGTGTGCAACAATAAACTGTTATTACATATTTTACTAATGTAATCAGAATGTAATTTATATTGTCTCTTATCAGCTGTGATACAATATATAATATATAAAGTATTTATTTTATATTACACAAACTAATGATAAAATAACAAAAATGATCGCATTACTAATAATTAGTAACACTTATTAATTAGCATTTCATTGTTTGTTAGCAGTAAAATAACTAAGTTTAATTAACTATCAATTTACCATTTATAAATGATGGTTATTGTGTTACCCCAGCGAGGAAATGCCAACCTAAGCTGATGCTTTCATATGTTTACTTGTTACCGATTATCTGCTTGCATCCCTAAACCGGACAAAAGCCGAGAGGCAGGATTTGAGTTTATGTGTTCTTTTCCTCTACAGGGAGATCCCGGCCCTGAGGGAGATCCCGGCCTCACTGTAAGAACATTTATAACATCTAACCACTCTTTTATCACTGGCACATCAACAGAAAACATGATGAATATAATGATATAATGTTTCTTCCTGCAGGAATGTGATGTTATGAACTACATCAGGGAAACGTGTGGTTGCTGTGGTGAGTTTGTTTACCGCCGTGTTTCCATCCGTGATCTGAACACGCTCTGATCGGGCTGTCAGATTCTCACAGTTTTATGTTTTTTGTCCGCAGACTGTGAGAAACGCTGCGGCCCCCTGGACATTGTGTTTGTGATCGACAGCTCAGAGTCAGTGGGTCTGACTAACTTCACCCTGGAGAAGAACTTTGTCATCAACACCATCAACAGACTGGGATCCATGGCCAAAGACCCCCAGTCAGAAACAGGTAGACATGCATTTGTTCACTTCAAGATTAGTCTGTATGTCATAAAAAGAAAACGTACAAGATGGCTGCCAACTTGGTGTAAACACACGGTTGTTTGCGTTCCCAGGCACGAGAGTGGGAGTTGTTCAGTACAGTCACAGTGGAACCTTCCAGGCCATCATGCTCGACGACCCGAAGATCGATTCGCTGTCTGCTTTCAAGGTCTCAAACACAAACACATGTGCAGACTGCTTTGAAGTGTATTTTTAGGGGTGTAGCACGAGCTGTTCTTTTGCCTTCTTTGTCCAGATGTGTCTTAATTAATCAGGGCGTATGTGCTGTCAGATCAGTTGTGCCGTCTCAGATGTGCAGATGGGAGTCATCACAGTTACATTTGCGTACATGTCCCTCTCACTATATTTCTGTCATTTACCAACACATATAATGTGTGATGCAATATTTGGTAGACCCACGTTAAAGAATAAGACGATATTCTATATTGGGATCTTTTTTTTCAGCGAACCAGCCCAAGTCTTCAAAATGGCCGCAGTGTAACTAAGGTTACACACTCTGACCTCACATCATGTACGTACACATCTCTCACATTCTGACTTCTCCACTATTCAGGATGCGGTGAAGCGCTTGGAGTGGATCGCTGGAGGAACATGGACTCCGTCCGCTCTGAAGTACGCCTACGACCACCTGATCAGGGACAGCCGCAGGGCCAAAGCCAAAGTCACCGTGGTGGTCATCACAGACGGACGCTTCGACCCCAGAGATGACGACTCGCTGCTCACCGTCCTCTGCAGGTGCCTGGCGCCGGGGCTGCACATTAGGATTTAGAATTAGCATTTGTGGAGAAGAAAACATGTTCTATCTCATCGCTTGTATTTGTGTGAGCAGCGATCCCAGTGTTGACGTGAGCGCCATCGGTATCGGAGACATGTTCGACCAGATCGAGGAGAACGAGAGTCTGAAGAGCATCGCCTGCCAGAAGGAGGGAAGGGTGCTGGGCATGAAGCGCTTTGCAGACCTGGTGGCGGATGAGTTCATCGACAAGATTGAACACGTGCTCTGCCCAGGTACACTCAACACGGAACCACACGTTATGTACAGCACGTTCATCTAGTGGATCATGAAGCTGTTTTGGCTTTGTCTATTTTTCTCTGACATCCTGTCTTTGTCTTTGCTTTAGAGCCTGTCGTCATATGCCCCGATCTCCCTTGTAAATCAGGTAAGATTTTAAAATATTATGTATTACTCTCCTCTTCGAAGATTTTCAGGCCTAACCAGCATTATTAAGGTGTCGATATGCTTCAAACGAAGTGCTTGTCAAATTGTCAAACAGTGTCTGAAAAAGCGTTTGACTTTGGGGGGATATGGATGACAATTTTTGCATCTTCTTTCATTCTTTACACAAATTCTTCTGTCACTTTTCACGTGTACAACCGAGTGCAACACCATGAATACCTTTGAGGAGAGACTGTCCGAAAGTGTGCAGTTATCCTTATTTTCAGAACAGGTATAAACATTTTGGCCTTCAGACGTGTTCGGACAACACTTGGTGCCAATTAGTTTGTTTGAAGCATACTGACGCCTTTAATCTATGTTAAGGATTAGACAAGTTGTGGATTAAATTTCGGTCAATGTGTTTTTTACATATCATTTCACCTCCTTTGCTATGATGCAATTAATTCATGTCGCTGTAAAGCCAACACACAAAACCAAACTTGCAATTTAGTGCAACTCGGTGTAGCTCCGGCATCTTTGTTGGCTGTGTTGATTAGGGATGGGCGGATCGATACTGTGGTATCGATGCTTCGATACTCACAAGCTTCTCATTTGGTATCGATTACTTTGAAAAAAATATCGATAATAAAATTACATAAATGCAAACGTGGGTGGCTGCAACACTTTCAAACGTTTTCACTACTTTTGTTAAATGTTTGTGCCAAAACATCCCTGACATATTTAGCTGCCCTGTGTCACTTGAGTGTGGAAACCGTCGGTATTGGTAAAATTGTAACAAAAAGTATCGCTATCGTATCGAATTAAGAAAGTTTGGTATCGCCCATCCCTAGTGTTGATGCGTCGTGTCTGTGGGACCCCGCCCACAATGTTATTCCGCCCGCTTGTTTCAGGAGGGGGCGTCACGGCGGGGCAAGCCCCTCCCCCCTGGAAGCCACTGGCCGAGGAAGGCAGCCCCTCATTGGTCCCCACCTCTTTGGAGGGTGTGAACACCCTGCTGAACGGCCTGAGCGAGCAGCAGCACGGGGTTGGCGTTGCGACCATGGCGTACACAGCCCAGAGAGCCAAACTCGCCCAGGGAGAGGACAGGGAGCAGTGGACCAAGCTGTTCATCGACTCCTTCAAATATGTCTATGGAGACATTATGGGAGACCCAGAGAAAGCCATAGGACTCTGCTAATGCTAATATGCTAACCATGCTACCTCGCCATTATGGACGCCAATAACTAATAAGCTTACTGCTGGACATAGAATAGATTTTAATAAAACTGTGGGCATTTCTTTAAAGAGGACCTATTATGCTTTTGTGCCTTTCCCCTTTCCTTTAGTGTGTTATGTAGTTTTTAGTGCATGTAAAAGGTCTGCAAAGTTACAAAGTCAACTTCAAAGGTAGTTACTCTCCGCAACAGAAACACTGCTCCTGCACTGCCTGAAACGCCTTGATTGAAGTCCCGCCTTTTCTTCCGTAACATAATGATGTCACCAAGTTACACATTTGTATAACGGCTAGTTTAGCACGCCCTCAAACAAAGCTAGTTAGAGCGGAGCTGGAAGGGAGTCCAAAGAGTTTGGTTGACCAATCACAACAGAGTGGGCCAGCTGACCAATCAGAGCAGACTGGGCTTTTCAGGAGGGGGCGGGGCAGGAGCTAAAACAGAGCGTTTTAGAGAGTGGGCAAAAAGAGGTGCTGCAGCGCAGCCGGTATGAGAAAAATAAGTGTTTTTTGAACATTGAAAGCACGTTAACATGTTCAAGTAGAAACCCAAAGTACAAGTATGCACCTGGAAATGATCATAATAGGTCCTCTTTAACAGTACGCGTGCAATATACACCTAGGGCTGATGCAAAAGGATTGCATGATATGAAGGTGGCCCTGTCCTAACATCTCAGAGAAGCCTTATGTTCAGTTACTGTATATGATGGCCCAAAATTCAAAATGTGATGCTCCCTCTCCTCATGGAATATTTTTGAATTAATGCACATGGAGCTGTCTCTCAGAAAAGTATGTCTGTTAAAAATATGATACATATCATTTCTTCCACCGTAGTGGTGGTGGAACGTCCTCCATTCACAAGGAGGGCGGATGTCGTCCATTTGTCGGAGGCAGATTGGTCTGTAGAGCCATTCATGTTGCTCCTGTATAGTGTACAGTGGCTCTTTGATGAAGCCTCCTTTCCACTGTGAATCACGAGCTCGCTGAATCACTCTGATGAGATTTTTTTTGCTGTTTTGCACATATCCATGGTTACGGCCTTTTACTTATTTTCTTGTGCTCTGTGAATGAGTCATGTTGGTGAAAAGGCCTTTACATGTGGAAAATATCTGGTTTTATCCATGTCACAGTTTGCTGTATATGAGTCAGAAGTTGGTATATGTGGATATTTGGTTAATCGATTTGGCACTGACAATGAAGGAACTATTGTATGTTATGCCCTTGGTTGGTGCATGTTTTTTTTCCGCATGTGGCTTGGCTTGTAAAGTAGGATGACTAGAGGAAAATGACTACAGAGTGGCTTTAACCAAATGTTATGGTATCTTGTAAGCTCTGTGAATGAAACTCGCTGATGTGAACTATGTCGTTTGGTATAACATGTATTCATGTTTTTTTAATAATGCCATCTCAAGAGAATAAAATCAAAGAGCAAACTAAAAAAGTGCTTTCTTGATGACCTCTGAGCATCTGTGTTCCAGCTGTAGCTCGCCGAACGCCACGTTTGATTTAAAACGTTACGTACGTGTGTGTGTCTGTTCCAGAGCCTGCAGTGGCCAGCTGTGTGCAGCGGCCGGTGGATGTGGTGTTCCTGTTGGATGGCTCTGAGAGGATGGGACTGGAGGACCATCGCAGGGCCAAAGAGTTCATCGAGAACGTGGCTCGCCGCCTCACCCTGGCCAACGGCCAGACAGACGACAGGAATGCCCGCTTGGCTCTGCTGCAGTACGGCAGCCCTACGGAGCAGCGGGTGGAGTTCGCGCTCACGCACAATCTCACAGTGATTTCTGATTCGCTGGCAGGGGTGAACTACATGGACTCCTCTTCTGCTCTGGGCAGCGCTATCATCCATGCTGTCAACAATCTGGTGATTCCACAGGTACAAACAAATACAAACACTTGTCTTGGATTTGTAGGCAGGCAAACTGTGCCACAAACATGTAAAGGAATAGTTAAACATTTGAACATGAAAAGATCAAAACCACTCTCATGTCTGTACTGTAAATATGAAGCTACAGCCAGCAGGTGATTGGCTTACTTAGCATAAAGACTGAAAACAAGAGAAAAACAGTTAGCTTGGCTATGTCCAAAAGTGACAAAATTCTCGTTTCCACATAGCTCTGTGTACGTAGACGAGTCACCCGGAAGTTCATTCATTCCTATGTGTGTTGTTAAAACTCTTCCTTCCTTTTTTTTTTTTTTGGTCCGTAATTTGCCTCGGGTGCGTTGAAAAATGTGAACTTTTGCTGCAGATTACGAATAATATTAATTAATAATTAGAATTAATAACTACAAAAACTGATGTGTAGGACTAGGTTTGACAGTCAGTTATGTGTAGGACTGTTTCTTGGTCGCGTCGAGAAGGTATCCTCCAAACTCAAGCGAGACTCGCTGCCAGAAGACCTGTCCTAACCTTAACCATTCGAGGTCAATGCCTAACCCAGACACAACCCTGTTTCTTGGCCAGATGCAGTGACTTCTTGGTCTCCGCTGGTTGCCTGGCAACCTGATGGTGACAACAAGGAAGTCACTGCTACAAGCCAAGAATTAGTCCAGCATGTAACCCCCCAGAAAACCACAATTTGTCAATTTTACACTTTGTTTTTCTATACAGATTAAACAAATGAGATATATAACATGTTATCTAGTGAATTAGTGGATGTTTTACCTCTAGACAGAGTCAGGCTAGTTGTCTCCCCCTGTTTGCAGTCTTTATGCTAAGCTAAGCTAATCGCCTGCTGGCTGTAGCTTCATTGTACAGATATGAGAGTGGTATCAATCTTCTCATCTAACTCTCGACAAGAACAAGAAAATAAGTATATATCCCAGAATGTCGAACTATTCCTTTAAGTACGGAGCAGGAGCCAGGATGCGATTAACTTAAATATTGGAAGCAGGGAAAAACAGCTAGCCTGGATCTCAAAAATACGTATCTCATTTGTTTCATCTGTACACAAACAGAAATAACAGTGGCAATTTGTGGTTTTACTACAGCTGTTTTGTCCTGCTTCCTGTCTTTATGCTAAGCTAAGCTAATTGCCTTCTAGCTCAAGCTCCATATCGACACGTATATGAAAGTGGTATCAATCTTCTCATTTAACTATTGACAAGAAAGCAAAAAGTGTATTTCTTTAACATTGCATGTTGTGTTTGCAGCGGGGAGAGCGCTTGGCTCGTCGCAACGCCGAGCTGGCCTTTGTGTTCATCACCGACGGCATCACAGCCAGCGAACAGCTGGATGAGGGCGTGTCTGCCATGAGGCGAGCTGAAGGCGTTCCCACGGTGATCGCCATGGGAACAGACACAGACGAAGAGGTGCTGCGGAAGGTGTCGCTAGGGGACATGTCGGCCGTCTTTAGAGGAGCTGACTACGCCATCCTGAACAAACCGTCATTCTTTGAGCGCTTCATCAGCTGGATATGCTAGTGAGGAACTGTAACGCTCTGCCCCATAGAATTAAAACCGATAGAATGAAAGAAGGGCCAGCTCCTTCAGCGTGCACGTAAACACACACACACACAGAGCCACCAGCCAACCTCTGTGATCATTATCATTACTGGATGTTAGGCACTGAGGCGGCTACATATCCTGTTGTTATGGGTGAAGATTAATTTACAAGAGCCAAAACAATCCACGTAGGACCAGCTGACACACAGACACATAGGCATGCAATATCATTAGTAACTTGATTGTTCTAGTCATTCTAAATCTATGGTCAGCACTTCCAACCAAAGACACTCAGAAGTATCCCAGAGGAGAGGTGTATGATTATTGAATGTGTACGAAACAAGTTGTACGCTTTATTTTGTTTTTATGTTGTATTGATTTTCATTTTGCAGTCTCTCTCTCTGTCTCTCTCTCTCTTTCTCCTTCTCTGTCTCTCTCTCTCTCATAGTCTTCACAAAGTCAGTATTTACATTAAAGGTGCTAAAATAGAAATAAAGGACAAAGCCATCTGAGTGGTTCTGAAAACTTTTTTACATCATGTTATGCTGTAATTACTGTAGTTTGTTAAGGGGATAAAGACATGTAGACTTATCTTCTCCAGGGAAAAAAAGAAATCTCACATAAATGCCCCACACGAGAATCACACACCCACACAAACACACACACACATATATGATGTAGTTAATTACACATGCATTGACAAACAAACATGAAAGAACCAAATCTGTAAACATGAAGTCCAAATAAAGCCTAATGTGGTGACCCCAACACTGTCTTTTGTGTTTGCAAGATATAAAAAAATGTGTGATGTGTTAATATGTTTTTGATCCATGTGCAATTTGTCATTAAATCACTGTAACCTTAGCAAGAAGGAAGTGGCATAGGAAACGTACATAACACAAACATACATACTACATTTCATCCTTTTGAAATGTAATATTTATCCCCTCTCCATAATAAAAAGAATTTGTTCCCAAATTATTTTGATCCCATAAGAAATTTTTTTTTAAAATGGGTGTTGTTCATCTGGCTCCCTCTGCTGTACAGAGAAACACAAAGCAGCAAATTCAGCAGTGTATTCAGACTAATCTAGTACATTAAACAGTATACTTCTGATGGTCTACACTACATTTTGGAGGAAAATATTGTACTTTTTTTTTACTGCGTTACATTTGTTTGAGAGCTTTAGTTAGTAGTTGCTAAAAAAATATACAAATTGTGCTTATACCAAACAATACCAAATGCGTTTTTGTTCCTCAATCAAAACCTTATTTCCACAGCAACATATTTCATATTCTCTGACAGCATTGCCTATGAAACATATAAATATAGAGGCCTAATAATTATAATCCAATCATAAACTGTATTATTCTGAAATGGGCCATGTTGTATAATGAGTACTTTAGTAAGTATATTTTGATGCAAATATTTATGTACTTGAAAAGTAAAAATGTATAGTTATTAGTGTTTTTATGTTATGACCAGAAAAGTTAAATATTACAAATATTTTTAAATAATATATTAAATGAAATATTTATTTCGTTTTTATAAATACTTTTATTTTTTTATTTATTTATTTTTTCCAAACCTTGCACAGCAGCTGGAAGGGTCCAGCAACTTGTTCTGTCTCTGCTTTACCAAAAGATGCTCTATATGACCCAGAATGACCACATCCGGTCTGGAGGTTTGTCCACTACAGGACACCGTAGACCAGAGAAGCGTGAACACAGCATCTTTGAATGTTGGCGAGAATCACTGCAGAACGGTAAGTTATCTATAGCGATAAATTCTCCAAGCTCCAAGCATACTCTACTATTAATATTAGTTAAGATGTACGGAAGAATGAATAAAGGTTGATAAGTATTCAGTAGAAAATGAAGGTTGTTAAAATAAAAAATAAAAAACATGTCAGGGTAATGTTATAGATTTTTTAAAGTCCAAAGGTCTCGACGTTATGTAACGTTAACACCGTTTTAAAACTACACAGTTGGGGAAAAAGTAGTGGTATGTGTGCTGATGTGATGGTATAATTTCTCTATATGACATACCATAATATGTTTGTTATCATAAGAATAGTTTCACTGTCACTAGTGAGTTGAAGTCAGTCATGCACAAGAATTTAATTGCACAAGAAGTAGGCTATCAGTGTGTGTGTGTGTGTGTGTGTGTGTCTGTGTGTGTGTGTGTGTTCCAGTGCTGCCAGTATGGAGGGAGAAACCCTCTCCGCCCTGTGTACCCCTGCTCTGGTGGTGGACGTGGACAAAGTGAAGAGAAATGCCGAGAGGATGATCGAACGCTGCAAGAAAATGGGGGTCCAGCTTCGGCCACACATGAAGACCCACAAAACCCTGTATGAAAACAGACACACACTCATACAATACATTCATGCAAATCTGAGAATGACACTTCTCTTGCAAATTTCCCCACTGTGGGACTAATAAGGGAATATCTTATCTTATCTTATCTTCTCATATAGAGCAGCTCTAGACCAGTATTTACAGAGACCCAACATTACCCCACGATCAAGCATTTGGGCAACAGCAGCAAGGAAAAACATTTACAGGAAGAAACCTAATATAATAGAGCCAGGTTCTAGGTGGGTGGCCATCTGCCTTGACCGGTTGGGTTGAGAGAGATGCATAGCAACAACGATATTAACAATAACAACTATAAAAATAATAGAAATATGACTAATAATAATAATAGTAGCAGTGGGCGTCAAGCAACACCAAGGCAGCAAGCGCAGCCACGATTCAGTGGCAACCACGATCCAGGTGCAGCCATGATCCAAGGCAACCTGCGAGACGAGAAAGCACAAAGACTCAGAGGAAGATGCCAAGTTAGTAATATGCATTATTGAGACATGAATGCATACAGATGGAGAGGGAGAGGAGACTCAGTGTAAGTCCCTTGGCACTCTAGGCCTATAGCAGTATAACTGAGGGCTGGTCCAAGGCAGGCCTGAACCAGCCCTAATTGTAATGGACTGTGGATAAGTGCCTCATATAACCCCACTTCAAAACACCAGAATTATCCCTTTAAGGTAAGATGGTGCCTGACCATTAAGGGCTTTGTAGGTGAGGAGAGGGATTTTAAGTTATATTCTGGATTTTACAGGGAGCCAATGCAGAGAAGCTAATATGGGACATATTAGACATATGATCTCTTTTCTAGTTCTTGTCAGTACACATGCTGCAGCATTCTGGATCAACTGGAGAGTCTTAAGGGACTTATTATATCGGAGCAGAATGATAATAAGGAGGTGCAATAATCCAGCCTAGAAGTAACAAACGCATGGACTAGTTTTTCTGCATCTTTTTGAGACAGGATGTGCCTGATTTTTGCAGTGTTCGTATATTTAAGGGATACTGATAATGTCTGTGTATTTGTGTTCATGTCTAGTGAGTGTGCTGACATATTGACGGGTGGATCACGGAGGTGCATTGTGGTTTCCACACTGGCAGAGGCCTGTTTCTATGCCGACCATGGGTTTGATGACATCCTCTATGCATACTCTCTTCCCTTTGATAAGGTCTCAACTCACACACTGAAAAGACTGTTTTGAATATGTGAAAATGTTAAAAGTGAATTAAGTAAAAAAAAAAGTCAATACGCATCCTAAAATCCCCTTGATTTTTTGAGTGTGCTGTAAATGTACACTGTTGTCCCATAACCTTTTTCACAGAAGACATTTTGACAGTGTCACAGTAGCAAAAGCACTGATCTGGTGGTCATGAGACCATATTTTGAAATGTGACCTCACTGTATAAAATGACCTGTGGTGACCTCTAGGATAATCACAGCCTCATGAAACTTTACAGCCACAAACTACAGACCTAGTGCATTCAGAGGATCGATGGCTTTCCTAGGTAGATTAACACAAAGGGGGTTTCTGAGCAGTTTCCAGAACAGAAGTGCTCGCCATCCAATCGCTGAAAAATGCAATTCTTGCAGAAATCTCCAAATGTCAAAAAAAAAATTTAAACCAAATCACAGCATGACTTTTTCTATGATGTTCCTCAAAGTCTTAATGTTTCATCTCCCAACCATACAAACACAGACAACTTACAGTATGTCTGTATGTTCACAGGTGGAGCGCTGTGCAGCCCTTTCAGAGAGGCTGGATCTCTTCCAAGTTTTACTGGATCATCCTCAGGCTCTGGATCAGCTCAAGAAGAGACCACTGAGAGACGGTCGGCTGTGGCACGTCTGGCTCAAACTCGACTGCGGCAACGGGAGAGGTAAACACGCGGTGAGGCCAGGACACAGCTCATCGTCGGCTGCTGAGCGGCCTGCTGATCCTTCTGTTTGCTCTTTGCCGTAGCTGGTGTCCTGCACTCGGAACCAGAGGCGCTCAGATTGGCTCAGGCCATCGCCGGGACGGAGGGCGTGGAGCTAACAGGGGTGTACGCTCACTGTGGGAACACCTATAACTGCAGAGGAGTGGAGCAAATACAGGCTGCCGCCCAGGAAACCACCGACTTGACTCTGAAGTTCATGGAAAAGTATGGCAACAAAAAAAAGACATTCAAATGCAAGTAGAGGCCAATCATGTCACATGTAACCTGCCACAGAGAGAATGGTTAAAATACATTTTTTCAGGCACATTTTTTTATTATGAATCATTTGGTTTTCTTTTGACTGGCATGTACCAGTGTACCCAGAAGTACAAGTCATCTACTTAACAAAAGTGTTGTTGTTTTATGATTGTAGAAGAAAGAAGACTAATGTTAAGTTAATAAGAAAGGGCTTTAAACTACTGATGCCTCAAAAATGTAGAATTGGATTTACACTACTACACTAAATCTTGTTTAAAGGACCAGTGTGTAGTATTCCGGGGGGGCTTACAAGTAAATATTCTGTTATATGTATTTCCTATGAAATGCTGTCTTGATAGAATCATCCTGTAAACTTCTCTGGGTTTGTTTTTGGGCAGACTGAAGGCTGTCGGCATCAGCTGCAAGTCCAGCATTGGCTCCACCCCTTCCTGTAGTCACCCAGTCAAAGATATGGCGCAGCTCAGTGAGGTGCATCCTGGGAACTATGGCTTCTATGGTGTGTGTATGGATGTGGCTGTATTTGTATCAGTGTACCAGTTTGTTTATGTTTATTTGTTTATTATGTTTTATAATTGACATTATCGTATTGAAAAAAAAGTCAAGCAAAGAAAAATTCAGCTGTTGATGTTTTTTTTTTGTCTTCTAGACGTGCAGCAGTCTGTGATTGGCTCGTGCAGTCTGGAGGATGTGGCTGTGAGGGTTTTGACGAGAGTCATCGGACACTGTCCCCACAGGAACCAGCTCCTGACTGACTGTGGATGGAGTGGACTCAGGTACCTTCATCAATATTGTTTACCCTGTTTTGTGGTTGCAGAATGGTCTTTACCTGCTTACCGTTTTAAGCTGACATAATCCTTTAATGATGGATAATAGTATACTTAAAGAGGACATATCATGCTCATTTTTAGGTTCGTACTTGTATTTTGGGGTTCTACTAGAACATGTTTACATGCTTTAATGTTTAAAAAAACACATAATTTTTCTCATACAGTCTATTTGAATATACCTGTATTCACTCTGTCTGAAACGCTCCGTTTTAGCACCTCTCTCTTTAAAACCCCCCAACAGAAAAGGCCCAGTCTGCTCTGATTGGCTTGTGAAAAAAATATGATGCACATTTGCATAGTGCTGCGTTCCATTTACCTCAGAAATTGGAGGTCAGAATGACGTCACACCCGTGTTCATCGTGTTTTAAATGTATTATTTTAATTTATTTCCTCTCAATTGACCTATGATGCTCACCAACTGGAGCAGATACATTTGTTACTCACCACTACATAACTGATTTTTATACCATCATTGCAGCTATCTATTGTTTACCTATTTTCTTTAAATTTGTTTTTGCTCCCAGTCTAGACGGAGCTGGAAAACTTCCCACTGGATATGCTGTGATTGAAGGACACCCAGACCTCAAGTAAAGCCATCTACTCTTGTCTCTAGTCTCAATACTAAACATACTGTAAGTGTGACTGAAGTCCTGATGAAATATTCCCCCCCCCCCCAGGTTGTTGTCTATGACCCAGGAGCATGGTAGAGTGGAGCCCATCTCAGGACCGCTGGACTACAGCAGATACCCCCTGGGCTCTCTGCTCACACTGATCCCCTACCATGTCAGTACAGTTCAATGTGGATTGAAGCTTTAACACTTTGTAGGTTTTATTGTGTCGCTCTCCTCTTGTTTGACCCCGTCTCTGTTCATTTTTCCAGTCGTGTGCAAGTGCGGCGATGCATCCCGAGTACCACGTGCACTCTGAGGGCCGTCTGCTGGGGAAGTGGAAACCAACACGCGGGTGGTGAACACCTAGCTACCCACGTCACCTGCAGTTCATTCCAAAATATAAGTGTAGAGGTATTCCAAAAGTGACTACCACACAGGTTCTCTTGAATACTGGTGGTGGTTTAGTTTTTTCTGACTAAATAAAATGACTACTTCCACTTCTTATTTTGTCTTTATCAATAAAATGTTTGCATAGTTTCTTGCACATTTCTAAAATAGTCATAATGATAATAGGAATAAAAATATATAAACATTTTAATGTAACAGTAAAGTATATTCCACTTTTAACATTATTATTATTATTGTTATTATTATTATTATTATCCATCATTGATTAGTATTGAAGTTTTTTTTATCACATGATGAACTTTTTTTTTTTATATATAATACTTTATTTCAAAAGTTCAACACATTAGATTCACATACATGTTCAGATTTTTCATTACAATTATGAAAATATATTTTTCAGTATAAAAATAATATAAAAATTAAATAAATCATACAACAAATAAAATGTAAGGAAAGGAAAAGATGAATAAAAACAAACAAAAAAATCGGGGTCTGTTAAACAATTGGAATAAATTTGAAATGTCTAAACAATTTAATAGTTTTAGTCAATTTAGAATTTTAAAGTTATCAATCATAGTCAAATATGTTTTAAAATCAGTAGCTTTAAAAATAAAAAGGAGGGTTTTCTTTTAAGCCATTTCATTTTATGTATATAATATTTAGTAAATTAATTATGTAAATTTCATCTGCTGATAAACTGGGATTGTTGACAGTGAGTAATATATGAAGTCTCAGCAGCGAGGAGGCTGTGCGAAGTGCATCTTGGGAAATGTGTTTTTTTTTTACTGAAGCTAACGTTCTGATTGGCCACCGTATGACCTTTCGCTCGTCACGTGGTTTAAAATCTTCAGGAGGATGGCGCGGAAAGTTGTCACACCGCACAGTGTGTAGCTCTCAGTTTATGAGAGTTTTGTTTACGTTTTTCTCGGGCGATACGTACTCATTAGCCGGTAAGTTACCGTAGTTTAGACACATTTGGTTGCTGTTCCGCTTCTCTTGTAGTCATTGAGTGTGAAGACGCTGTCTGTTGCTGCTGACTGACCACCGGGAGACTAAAAGCCACACTGCACTGTCAGCTAACATTACCTTATCATTACTATTAGAGCCAAACTACATTAATAGCAGTAAACCATATAACCCTGAGAAGCGAAGTCTGCATGTGTTGTGTTTGCTGAGTTGTTTGCTTTTAGCTAGTCATGAGTTTATCTTTCTTTCTTTATTGAACTCATGCTCATTTACAAAGGTACAGATACATAGACAGTTGAAAAAAATAATAACATATACATTTCATAATGCCAGGGTTTGTGTTTGTGTTATATACATCATATTATAATCATTTAATAATTTATAAGTCTTAATGTTTTTTTTATTTTTAAATATAGGGTATCATGGTGCTATTCAAATTCATTAATAAAATGCAGGAAAGTTGGCTTGGTTCCTGACCATTTTGTCTTATGGATATGAAATTTTCCCAAAAAAATAAATAATTGTATTATATACAGCATGTTCTATCCAATCTCATCTTATCTTTTTTTTTTTTGTAATATTTTTATTTAAGAAAAATATATTTTTTTTAAATAAATAAAAAATAAATAAATAAAAAAAAATAATATTGTAAATAACCAAAAGCAAAATAAATAAATATAACAAAGATAAAATAAAAGTAAATAAATAAAACAAATTTAAAAAGCCAGCAAACACAATTAATAAAATAAAACATACATACAGATTAATTAATTTAAAATATCCAATCTTATCTTGACTAAAATATATCATTACATCAAACATATTTATTTCCACATTTATCTTAAGTTTCTTTTGTAGAAAGTTGGCTACATCCATCCAGAGGTGTCATGAGTGTGTTGGAGGTGAAGTTCATTGGTGACGGAGATGCTCTGGAGCACATCGTGGACAAACACGAGGGTATGGACAACACAGTCACTTTACTTCTCTCCTGCTTAGATATTGTTGGGTTATGTCTGTCTCACTAACTATCTGTGTCTGTCTGTGTATAAAAACTAAAAGGTGTGCAGAGCAACATTGGGTCTGTTCAGAAGATCGTAACGTTTAAGAGCCAAGCAGGACGACGGGCCAGAGAGGATGCTGTAGACCATAATGGAGACGAAAATGGAGTCCATGATGAGCAGAACTATGTCCAAGCTTTAGGAACAGACAACGCAGAAGGTGAGTGAGGCAACTGTCATTTTTGAATACCTATTGTGTGTAGTAAACCTTGCCCATAGTCTATCTGTTACCTGTTTTCATCTATCTTTGAGTTTGTATGGGTACTTTTTATCAAACGTCTTTATTCAGCCTGCTGCTAAATAATGCAAAACAAGACCCTGTATACACTTTTCCCAGTTTATTAGGTACACCTTAAGTAGCTAAATTATTTTTACAAAACGGTCACTATATCCTGACAGTAGTGCATGATGGGACAGGTAATCTGAAAAAAATCCTGTGTCTCTGTGTCCTCCGGTGCTCCTAATGGCATCTGCAAGATTTCACAGACCGGAGGAAAACAACCAATCAGAGCCGAGCTGGAGCCTGCCGTCTCTGAGCAGCTGTCACTCGCAAACTCCGATCAAACGGTCAAACTAGGCAGCGCTGATCAAATATGAATCAATATTCTGTTACTGTAATACCTATTTCTCTCCTCAAATGTTTTCAGAAACATCTTGTAGTGTACTGTTTAGCTGTAAAATGAGAAAGTTTGTGACCCAGCAGCCATGTTGAGACCAGCTCCAGTTCCTCCTGTTACAGCCTGAATTAGCACCAGGCCATCGAGTTTATTGCTGCTTATCATATACAATTGATCATTTTACGTGGTTACACCTCAGTCATATAATTCTCCTTGGTTTTACAGAAGATGAGGAGGGTATGTACAGAGTGGCTGGATCCTCCATTTTCACCTTTCAGAAAGCCAAACGTGGACACAGCATGGCCCAGACTGGTGAGAGCCTCCGTTCTCTTCTGTCCTATATACACAAACTCTCTTGGATTGCACGACACCAGCTGCATTTATCACATTTGCAGGATATTACACTCTTTATTTTATTTATTTTTTTTCGCAAATAGCATGCGAGTTGGCTCGGACTCCCGGGAAAAGCGTGAGCTTCAGCGCGACCCCCAACATTGAACCCTCAACTCCCACCCGATCAGGCCGCAGTGAGTTCAGCACCCTCTCCTTATTGTTTTGTTGTGTCCTTCCTTTCCTGTGTCCATTTACAAACAACTAAGTCTGTTCTGTCTCTCTCTGACTAGATCACAGAGGTGGAAGCAGGACACCACAGAGGGTGAGACTAGAAGGGATTTGTGTGCTTAACTTCTCATATAACCTTTTCATTTCCATTCTGTTGCTAGGGCAACAGCTTTTGGTCCAAGTTTACTTCCTGTCAGCTACTGCATTAACAAACGTGTGTCTGAAATCGTATACTATGCACTACATACCCAATACGTTCAACATACTTTTGTGTGAATAAACAGTAGTATGTATATTTTCGGACGCACTGAGCAGTAATTTACGTCGTCACTCCCTGAGAGCCTCCTTGCCGGTTGGAGACGTGTAACCATGGTAACCCGTGTGAACCTCATGTGACCAACCGATGACTTCTGAGAATCATAAAGTCTGAACTAATTTAAAATATATATTACGCTCAGCAAAGTGAAATCTTATACTTACACTTAAATTGAAGCGTTATTGATGTTACAGAGCTGTCCGTCAATATCTGTTATGAACGTTGTCGTTACTACCACATTGCATTATGGGATATTTATGCCGCCGTACTGTCCAGCTTGCATACTGAAATATTTCACCGGAAATAGTATGCAATTCATGAACTATTGATTTCGGACATACTTAAACATCTTACATACTGTTTTAGCGCACTTACAAGCATGTTAGTATGGAATTTTGGACGCAACTGTCGCAACAGGAAATACAAAGAAGCCCATTCAGAATTTTTATGTTGCCAAGATTGAAAAGGTCTATACACATCAGATCCAGCAACATTTATTTTTGGATGATTTTTCTATAATGTTGTTTCTCAGTGCTACCTCTTTACTACGTTTTTATATGACAGAGCAAGAAGGTTCAGTTTGTCTCCACGACACCCCACAGGCTCAGGAAGAGAATGACAAGTGAGTGTTACAATGGAAGTAGATTCTCTTATAGTTACAGTAGTTAAGATGTGTGAAGTTAAACTACAACTAAGCAGTTTGATACTTTCAGCTCCCAGCATTCGGTCAGACAGCGATAGTGAGCTGTCGCCATCTGACTCTGGGGAGGAGGAGGAGGAGGAGGAGGAGGAGGAGGAAGATGGGATGGAGGAAGATCAGAAAGTAAAGAAAGAAGAGAAGGAGAACGTGAAGTCTCTGAGAACGCCCAGTAAAGCTTCGTCTGCGGCTCTCTACAAGACTCCCGCCAAGAAGAGCAAGACCACCTCTGAGGCCCTCAGTCAGCCCAGTATGGTCGAGGAGTATTTTGAAGCCCACGGCAGCTCGAAGGTCTTGACTTCAGACCGCACTCTGGAGCGTTTACACATCCCTAAACTCGACAGGGTCAGTATCTAACAGCCAGTGTTCTTTTTTTTATCATGGTTTTTATTGTTTCCTGAAGAAAAAAGACTACAACAACCTTAACCACAACAAATAAAATAATATTTACATATAACAGATAGTAAATGTAAATTGAAAAACAAACTATTCAAAAACAAAGTAGGAGAGATTTTTTTTTAAATGATAATAATACATATAAATACATTTAAAAAATATATAAAATAAATATTTCTTATAATAAATAACCATTTTAAATTTATGAATAAAAATAAATAAGTAAATAGTAATGATAATAATAAATGAATATATAAAATAAATGAATAAAATAAATTCACACTCCAGATTCCCAGCACCTACTTATATCCCTGTGGTCCCGCCACCTGTACAGGATAGATACAGAGTACATACTGTGTGTTTAAGGCACAATTACAAAAGAGTAAATAAAAAAGAATATAAAAATAATTAAATATTTAAAAAAAATTGATTAGATAAAGGTTGCAACAAAACTGTTCAGGAGACAATATTTGCGATTTACTCCCAGCCATTTAACCCAAACATATACCACCTGTCAGAACCACAGGATTGTGATTGTTTGTTTTTAACTCCAAGATATGTCAAGCTGGAACAGCCATTGTTCTAAATGTACTCAATGAGCTGCGTTCCTGTGTTACTGAAGTGCGTCCTTACTTTGTATTTTGCAGGAGACGTTGGTCCAGCTTTTAGAAGGAAAGCCGTCCTGCTGCTCGAAAGAGATCCAGCAGCTCCACAACAAGCACCGAAAGCACTTTAGCAAATGGATGTTACAGTTACAGTGAGTAGTGTGGTTTGCACTTTCTTTATTCCCTGCTTTTTTTTTTTTGTAGTGTTTGAAATTTGGTGCAAGACAGAATGCGTCTCTGTGTTTGTTTGTGTAGGTTGGGATTCAGTGTGCTGGTCTACGGTTTGGGCAGCAAAAAAGCTCTGCTGGAGGACTTCCGTGTGTCCCACTTGGATCAGGAAATCCACCTCGTGGTCAACGGATTCTTCCCCTCCATTACTCTTAAATCAGTCAGTATGCACAGAAAAAGTATTGTGTGTGTATCCAAGGACTCATTCCTCTGTGCAATGGAGCTCCATGGTCAGTGAGCCACACTGACATGTTCCTTTTATTATGATGAACACAGGCACTGTAGTTTATTTTGAGACCCCAAATACACTGTCCTGCTGAAAAAATACTCATTACAGTATCAAGACCAACGCATTGTTGTTTTTGGTCTTTTTTACTTGATTTTGTTGCCAGACTTGTGGTTTAAAAGAGAAACACTTGAGCAGTATTGATAAAGGTAGATTTATTAGTTTCTTTTCTATCTTCATCATACCATGCTTTCATTGCAGATCTTAAATGCTCTGACATGTGAGGTTCTAGAGCACCAGGGAAGTTTCCGGACACCCTCAGACCAGATCCAGTACATCACTCAGACCCTTAAAGACAGTGAGTGTTTCTGTCAATTGTCTCTGTCTTAAAGGGATAGTTTAGGTGTTTTGAAGTGGGGTTGTATGAGGTATTTATCCATAGTCAGTGTATTACCTACAGTAGAAACAAAGCAATGTACTGCTGTGGACGGCGCCGGCAGCAAAATGTATTTTAGCCTCCTAAAAGAAAGGCTCACCTGAAAAAATCAATATCAATTTAAGTGAACGCTATATTTAGAACATTTTTGCCGGTTTACCTTGCCGTCAGACAGCCCTTTCTGACGGGGAACTGAAGCCGTTTTATCCATCAATGCTCTCGCCAAAGGCACCAGACTCCATTGATAAAACCTGTAATTTTACCTTAGTTTGTTTGTGTTATTGTGTGACTTTGGTGAATCCGAAGTAACCAAAGTCACACAATAACACAAACAAACTAACCGATCGAGGCAGCGGTAGACCAGCAGCTCCTGTGTTCTGCGAGGTAAAATTACTGTTTTTTTTTCAATGGAGTCTGGTTGATTTGGCGAGAGCATAGATAACAGCTTCAGTTCCCCGTCGGAAACATAGACTGTATAGCTGTCTCACGGCAAAGTAAAACAGTGAAAATATTCTAAATATAGCGTACACTTAAAGTGATATAGATTTTTTTAGGTGGGCCTTACTTTTAGGTGTCTAAATTACATTTTGCTGCTGCCCCCGTCCACAGCAGTTCATTGCTTTGCTCCTGTGTCGGTACTCCTGTCTGTTTCTCCAAACTGGGGGCGTGCTGACCGTCATCTACTGTAGGTAGATGACGGCACTGACTATGGATAAGTACCTCATAAAACCCCACTTCAAAACACCCAAACTATCCTTTTAAGCTTGTGTTTGAATTCTGTGTTTTATAATTGGAGCGTGTCCTTGCAGGCCCAGACCTCCACGTGTACCTTCTGATCCATAATATTGATGGATCAATGCTGCGAGGAGAGAAGACCCAGAGTGCACTGGGGCAGCTGGCGTCCCTGCCCAACCTGCACTTGGTGGCTTCTTTAGACCACATAAACGCTCCAATGGGTGAGTGTTTACTGCCATGTTAATTATATTGAAATGTATTCTTGTAGCTTAATGTTTCCTGTGTGTTCCCAGTGTGGGACCAGTTTAAGCAGAGCCAGTTTAACTGGCTGTGGTGGGAGTGTGTAACGTTCCAGCACTACGCAGAGGAAACGTCGTATGAAAACTCGCTCCTGGTGCAGCAGACCGGCGCTCTCGCTCTGTCCTCCCTCACACACGTGCTACGCAGCTTGACGCCCAATGCAAGGTACCACATCCACCTTGATAACATTCACTCTCAGAGATGTTAAGTGATACATGAATTGCTTGAGTCCTTCATGGCTCTGTGTCCTTTCTTTCTGCAGAGGAATTTTCATACTGTTGGTGAAATTCCAGCTGGAAAACAAAGATAACCCTTCATACACAGGTGCAAAACTTCAAAATACTGTACAGATTTTTTTCCCTAAAATGTGTGTGTTGCTTTATGATTGTAATATTCTCCCATCACTGTGTGCAGGATTGTCGTTTCAAGATTTCTACCAGCGTTGTCGAGAGGCGTTCTTGGTGAACTCTGACCTCACGCTGAGGACTCAGCTGACCGAGTTCAGAGACCACAAACTGATACGGACACGCAAGGTGGGTTCCTGTTTCACTTTAGAATAGAGTGCTGCAGGGATGATTTATTTTTGTAGGCCAACAAGGAAGTTAGCATCGCCCTGGTTCCCTCAACAAAAACCCAATGGGATTGTTCCATTGGGTTTTGGATTATTGCAGAAAATAAGCTCTTTGGCAAACAAACAGCATGATAATCTTCACAAATTAACACCACTTTTATGATTTTTGAAGTGTGAATGCAATCACCAGAAGTAAAAAGCTAACGTTAGGCTATAAACAAACTACACCACGGTCGCATGAGCGCGAGTATAAACAACGATTGTGGTCTAATTTAGCCACTTGTTAGCAACCGCTTTTTTTAAGACATTTAAAAGCTTCAAAATTCACGAGTGGGACATTTACTGACGTATTTTATATCGTAGAACAAAACGTTAAAATCCCTTCATCTTGTGTTAACCACAGACCTTATTTCAGACATCTAACTAAAAACCCACTGACTTCCAGACGAGGAAATAGGAAGTGCTAAAATGCTAATTCATTTCTGGGTTTAAGGACTCATTCCTGCACCACTCTATTCCCCGACCCTCATTCAGCACCATAACTCTCTGCAGACTTCAGTGTCTCTCAATTAACATTTATTCCCATGATCCTCCAGGGTGCAGACGGAGTGGAGTGCCTAATCGTCGCCGTGGACGCGAGCACGTTGATGGATTTCCTGGAGAACGAAGAGGGCAACTAAGAGAAGGCTTTAGACTCGTATCGCTTCTAGTTCATCCACTCACTTCACCAGCAGCAAATAGATATTTTGGTTGAATCGATCGCTGATATATTCATCGGACATGAGCCCAGCTTACAGGCTCGGCAGACTTTAAATGAATGGTTTAAATCTAATGATTGTAGCACTGTGACATTCACATCTTTTGTTTTTGATATATACACGTTTTCAGCCAACATCTGTGTCATTAAAATCAACACGTAATGAGTTATTGCAATTTCATCTCTTTAATTACAGAAATAGATTTACATTTAGCAAAACGTACATTCTTTTGTTTGTTACATTCTTTTGTTTGTACAAGGCATGCTGCTGTAAAAAAACAAAACAAAGATAGCCAGGGAAGTTATTCAGTACTCCTCCACATGTGAAAACTGTGTAACAAAAGGGAGAGGGGTCAGTGATAATGCCATGCATATTGCAATCAGAAGGTAACGGGTAAAGAAGGGGTTGTTTTCAGTTAAATATGGAAAGAGGGAGGGAGAGGTTTGGCCCTGAGTGCATGCTATGAAATGTTTCAGTGTTGGATGTCGGCAGTTTTCTGCGTCTGCAGTGAATCCATTAGCGTTTCCGAGTCCAGTGTGTACGTCTGAAGTCTGTTTAGAGTAGTTGTGTGTACAACGTGAAGCTCCTCTTCGTCCAAATCCTTCAGCAGCAGCAGAACTGCATCGAGAGTGTGTGTCTGAAAATAAAAATGTAAATTATCATTTATTGGCTGAGATTAATAAAAAAAAAAAGTTCTAGGAAGCAATGTTCAGAGATAAGAGGGTACCTTTTTCATTGCTGCTTTGTTTTCTCTGGTTGACGGAGAAGAAAGAGAGGGGAACTTGTCTCTGGAGAGGAGTTTCATCCCCAACTCTTCCCTGATTTTGCTAAAAAAAACGAGAGAAATGTTTTGTTCTTAATATGCAGGTTCTACTTCCTGTTAAGTGTCAATCCACAAGGCTTACTTGGTCTCCTCCATGTTGTAGTTCAGCGGGTCATTCTCCATCTCTGCATCTGGAAGTCCGTTGGTGGAAAGCTGGTTTTGGATGCTGCCTGGAGGGGTGGTGACCTCTTCGCCCTCCATGAGAGCAAGTGCAAGCTCATCCTCTGTCACTACTGCAAACACACACACGCATAAAACATCACTCATATTGTGCATTATCACCTTCTTCTCTCAGGTCACACCAAAGCTATACAGAGATTTGCTCCAGTCTTTCTTCCAATTGTGGGTGCAAATCATTTCTAATACAGTCCAATACACACTCACCTTGGTTGTCGAGCTTCTGGAGGCGAGGCAGGCAGCGCAGCACAGTGAGGCGATACTGGCTGAAGTCTGTACCACAACAGGGGTTCTCAGCCAGCCAGAGCACTCTGAGACGCGTCAATGGACGCAGGTGAGAGAGCTCAGAGAGAGAGGGGATCTGGTTCCTCCTCAGGTAGAGCTCACATAGAGACAGACAGCCAGCCAGAGGAGAGAGAGATGAGATGCTGTTGACACTACAGAGAGGGGGAGGAAAGGAAGAACATCACAGCTAGGATTCACTGATCATCTCAAATCATTCTGTGCAAATGTAACAGTATATCAGTGTAATATCTGTGTGTGTGAAGGTGTCAGAGAGAGACACAGCAAAGAGTTAAATAGACCAACCTGAGTGTCAGCACCTCAATGTTGGCCATTTGAGAGAAGATAGAAATCTGGAAACACAGAGTAGAAGGGAACACATATATTACTGAGTACATACATGCATGCATACAACTTAAATCAAAACATTAAAAAAAAAAGAAGTTAATTTGAGCATGAATAGTGAATTCAGTGTCAAACCAAACGTGATATCCATGAACTGACTACTCACATCAGTCAGGTTGCATCCCCTGCAAAAAATTAAATGTAACGTTACCACAAATGCGAGATATACACAATAAACTGCACTTGTAAACCTCCACCATCAGCATGTAAACCACAAATGCCTGGTATCTGTGATGCTACAAATGTCAACACTCACCAGCAGTTCAGTTTCTTCACGCTCTCCAGGTCGGAGGCCTTCGCCTTCGCGAGGACCTGTTTCCGTGTTAGCTTCATAGCATATCAACTAATTTAGCTGTCAAGAAAGAATATTTTAATACACTATATGTTCACAAACAACAAAAGGCCGCATTATGACAGGCTTTAAGTGGACAAACATTTCAACTCAGCTGCAGCAGCAGCAGCGATGTTGTTCCCACAACATTAATACGCATGCGCGCATCCACTGAGGCGTCCTTAGTTACAGTCATTTCCTGTATTATTATTATTTTTTTTTTTCTTGTATTATTATTTTGAACGTGAATTTATTTATTTTTTATTAAAAAATATGCAAAAACAGATGCACTTTTTAAAAAAAAAAATCCATAGTATTTTATCCGATTTATAAGAGTAGATTTAGTTTTATTCACTGTTGTACTTATCTTATCTTATCTTATTTTTTTTAATTTTTATATCACTTTATATTCGATTTTATCTCTTTTTAAGGTGTATTGGTGTTGGGACTTGTTGTTTAAGCTACTTGATGCTTAAATTTCCTTCGGGATCAATAAAGTATCTATCTATCTATCTTATGTAGTAGAAAACTCAAAGTCCCACAATGCAGCGCAAGCGACAGGGTAAATCGCGCCTGCGCGGTAAGCACTCCCTCTTTGGACCTACGTCTCCACTGAAACGATGGTGAGCCTCGAACGTCCCCTTTCCAAATCCGTGTCAATCTAACAAATCCTGTGCTCTAAATGCTATAATCACATATTTGGAAGCTCCGCGATGTCCTTGTTTGTCAGATACGATGGTTATTTGTGATGATTTTGTGATCGTTTCAACACTAAAAGACGATGTTTTCATGTCCTATTGAGACAGAAATGGCTGCCACTCAACGGAGTCCCGAGCACCGGGCGGGCTAGTCATGTTAGCCTGCTGTCGTTCGTTAAACCCTAAATTTAATGCTGATTTAGAGGACCCACTGTTCTGAAAATAAAACGAAGTGGTGTGCTTCATGTCTCAACATAATTCGTAGCTTTCAAACCTTGTCCACTGTTGTTGAATTGGTTTAAGTTAGCTAGGTGGCTAGCTTGGTGAGAGGAAGCTAGGCTAGGCTAGGCTAGCTGGTTACACCACAGAAACTCATTCAAGATTCAAGATGTGTATTGTCACGCCGGTTATACAGGTACAATCGTGTGAAATACTTTTTGCTGGGAAGCTCAATTAAGAAAGAAACAGTAAGTTAAGTAGCAAAGA
Organism: Sebastolobus alascanus; assembly: GCA_916701645.2. Taxonomy (NCBI): domain Eukaryota; kingdom Metazoa; phylum Chordata; class Actinopteri; order Perciformes; family Sebastidae; genus Sebastolobus; species Sebastolobus alascanus. The sequence goes on along the minus strand of CAKAOJ020000056.1, from coordinate 1,596,348 downwards.
ATAACATAATAAAATAAAGTAAAAATAAAATAGTGTATTTACAATAATATACAGTATAATAATAAAGGAAATATGGTGTATGGTAAATATATACAAGTATTGCACAGGCATTTTTGTTTTTTTATATTGCACAGAGGTATGTATTGAGTATTGCACTTTTTAATTGCTCTTATTTATTGCACATAGTGGGAGAGAGGGTGTTTGGGGGTGTGATTTATCGGTTCATCATTCACCCTGGTTCTACGGGTTTGTCAGCCCAATGGCGTAAAACGTGTGTTGAACACTTGCATGGATGTGACATGATATAGTCCCCTGTACATTCGGCTGTGTAAAATGTATCCTCAATACCGAATTTGTTAGGTTATCCAGAATGAACTGGTAGCTGGAGAGATGCCAGTTTGCCTCTTGGGCACTGCCGAGGTGCCCTTGAGCAAGGCACCAAACCCCCAACTGCTCGGGGTGCAGGTCAGGGGCAGCCCCCTCGCTCTGACATCTCTCCATTAAAATGCATGTATATAGGTCCTGTTTGTGCATGTGTGTGGATTCGGGTCTGTGTGTACTATGTATCTGTAAATATAATAGAGTGAAAAATTGAATTTCCCCTCAGGGATTAAAAAAAAAAGGCTTTCTTCTTCTTCTTCTAATATTTGGGTATCCTGTAAGAGCACTTCCCAAGGCACACCTTTATCCCTTATTGCAACACAGTCCCGCGTGAAAGTGAAATGAGAGATGTGTCGGTAGTATTAACCGCGTTCATCAGAAGTGGTTATTGCTATTACACCTCCATTAATGTTGCATATTGTGTCTTATTGTGTTTTCATGTTGTTCACAGGCCAAGCGTACCAAGAAGGTGGGGATCGTTGGTAAATATGGCACGCGTTATGGCGCGTCGCTGAGGAAGATGGTAAAGAAAATTGAAATCTCCCAGCACGCCAAATACACCTGCTCTTTCTGTGGAAAGGTGAGGATAACCCTATAAATCACGACAATTGTGCTGCAATTAAGTCATGAGCTTATTCAGAAAGCAGCAATGTTTGAATGCTGTCTGATCCTGTTTTGTAACCGTTATTAATGTGCTATATTTTTTCTTGACAGACCAAGATGAAGAGGAGGGCTGTTGGTATCTGGCACTGTGGGTCCTGCAGGAAGACAGTGGCAGGAGGCGCCTGGACTTACAAGTAGGTTTCTTTTTGCTTTGGTCTAATTCTACTGTTCAGCTTCGTCTGGCAACATGTAGTCACCGAAACAGAAATTGTTGCTGTGGATATGTTCGTATCCATTATTAAAACGTGTTAATTGAGGGCTGCATCTTCTGCTGTTGCTAAGCCCAAGGACTCCACTACCAACAATCATATATTTGCCACCAGCGTGGTGTAGTTCTACCTGCTGCTGGGACAATGTCTTGTTTTTTTTTGCGTTATTTGACAGTAAATGGTCAGAACACAAAAGGAAATGTACCCACAGAGCAAGCAGTCATACAGTTTTTCAGAGCTGGATGTCTTAGTGTTTAAATATTATGCAAAGCTTCAGGGCTAATCAGTGGTATCTAAATGTGATATCTGTCAGTGATTAGCCTGTTGAATTTGTGCAATAAATAATGGGCTACCTGTTCAGAGCAAGATGGTCAAAGTATCTAATAAATCTGTTTGCAGAGCTTATGGTCAATATTGATCGATCTCGCACAGCCAGACTGTAGTTTGTAAACTCTGAGATTTGCCATACATATGAAACCAACTACTCAAAAATTGAATCAGCCTTCTCAGATTTTCTTAGACATTCAGTGAACGTTAACACCATAGTAACTTCCCAGTTTTGCATGTGAAACATGATCCAGCAGCTACATGGTGCATTTCTTCCCTCACATTTTGTTTGAAACTATTTTTATCGAATAATTTGGGGACATCTGACTTTTTCAGAACAACTGCCACAGTTTTCAATTTAAAATTGGAATTGACAACAGCCCCGTGAATGTCACATTTGTCAAATTAGATGTAGGGAGGGTTCATGTCAACGTGTCAATGGAGAGAACTGTAAATCACCCAGTGGAAAGCCTAATTTAAATAAATTAGCCATGGCCTTGCCAGACCACAATATGGAAAAAGATTGGATGGCTGTGCCCATCTACCACAAAATACCTAAACACCTAAATGTCACTAAATCAAAGAGCAAGTCTTCAGTGGTTTAAATGAAGTATTTCTGAGATTGCAGACAGGCACTTGCTGATTTAATGTTGGGGCTTATCTGGAATGTTTTTTTCCCTTAATACTGAATACTGTTTATGAACAGGTTCCTTAAATTTAAGGCCGAGCATGGAGGGCACAAGCAGAAACATTTGTTGCCTTAATCTAAGCATTGCATGCCCTTGAGTTGAAGTGTATTATCGAGGAGAAAAGTGTTAATATTGGAAAGACTGACACATTTTTAAAAAACAAAATGGTTCACAAGATCACTTTATTTCATTCAAATAGCCAATAATTAAAAAGCCCCTGCAGGAATAATGAGAAATCTATTTGCATGACTGTAAGAGGAGTAACTGCAAGGTTTTTTGTTTTATTTCTAAATTCAGGAAAGAACAAGCTGTTAAAAACATGGAATGGGAATATCTGACTGTGGAAGTTGGGAATATTCGTTACAATGCATACACAAACTATAAGTAATGTTTTTGTTTTGTCTTTTGCAGCACAACTTCCGCTGTTACAGTGAAGTCCGCCATCAGGAGACTGAAGGAGTTGAAGGACCAGTAAACCAGTGCCATGATCACTGGTGGATTTGGGACTTTTTCTATAATTTAACCGACCTGGACATGGCCTCAACATCCACAAATAAATCGGTCTGGAGCGGGAGTCTTTGTGTCTTTGGTCATCTGTTTTTATAATGTAGCAGTGAAATCAGAACTTGTGGGCCGCAACTACAAGAAGCTGTCTCACTAAACATGCACGAGTGAGAAAGTTGCACCATCAAAAACAGTACAACTGTCCTAGTAGATTTGCATGTAATGCTGCCACAACATAAGAAAGGGGTTCTCTTGGCTTGCAGTTTCTTGGCAGTAAACCTCTGCACTGTATCTTAGACAATCAGATGAATAACCCACAGATTTATGGTCAGTTTCACTCTCATACTGCAGTTAGAAATATGTTCTATTATCACCATGAGCCTTTGAGTTTGAACTCCATTGCTCGGCCACAGTGCCCTTAACCTTTTTGAGTGCAAAGAAAATTAAATAATACTGCTGACTGGAGCAGAAGGTGAAAATCTTTCACTGAATGGTCCAATAATGCTTGTAAATTTAAATTGTAAAAGGTCATTTGGTAAATACTTGGGCAGAGCTTAAATGTGGAATATAGACCTTTTTCATAGCAGGTATTTTGACTTCCCATAATGTCTGCATTCCATGTATCAGCAATATCTTACCTCTGGTGTTGTAGAGTACAGTTTTAATGTCCCTGAGGGGCAATTTGGCTTTCAGTCAGTAGTAAACATTAAATATGATGAACAAAATAGCAATCCATATAACACACAATAGCAATAAAAACAGACAGGTCAATGCCAACGTTGTTGTCATGACCATGGAGCCTGTGCATTTCTTGCAGTGGTCAGTCATGTCTGCTGTGAAAAATGTTTATTACTGGTACTATACGGGATCAGATGGATGAGATGGTGCCATACATACTGTATATTACAGTGGATTTTGTATGCTGTCACTTGGACTGCAAACGAGGTACAGAGGTTTTATTTTTGATATTTAAAAAAAATCTTTATTGGTTCAGCATGTGTGAATAAACATACCGGTACCTACAAAAAACAAGCATTCAAACAACACAAAATTAAAATAAAAGAAATGGAAAAAAACCAACAAATTTGAAAATGTGCAGGGACATTTAAAAAAAAGTTGTGTGTGTACATACAGTATATATTCAGCTTTTTAGTTATATTTAACAGTTAAACTAAATATTTTTAAATCATTCTTGAAACAAATATTGACTAGTATCAGGAGTAACTTGTCCAATAAGATTGATAATGAAACATGTCTCACTCTCTAGTATCATAGAAATAGAAAAAAGGAGGCTTGGTATAAAATCTTAACTATTCTTCAATTTATCAGTAACAACTGAAATTCAGGAGAAAGTAAATAAAAAACGCATAAAATGTCACTAATTGACTATTAACGAGTACAGTAAAAATGAGCTCTGTTTTTAAAACATCCTGAAGATGGCAGCAATGAAACACCAAAGACAACAGCTGCCGTAAAGCGTCCGCAGGGGGGGGGGGGAAGTGTCGTGCTTCTCCCATGGATACATTATTACAGGCTTTGCTTTCTTTACTTCAGTGGGTTCAAGAAAGAAACAAGTATGGCGGCGTCCAGTGTTTTCAGACCGGGCTTGTTCAACCATAAAGTTGCAATAGTAACGGGCGGCGGGACCGGTATCGGTAAAGCTATCTCTGCAGAGCTGCTGGAGCTGGGTGAGCGATGAGGGGTTTTGGGTCAACAGATTTTATTTTTCATAGAGCAGTTTGAAGCGAACCTCAGCTGACTGACATCAAGAGCCAAGTGAACTTCGACACAGAGAGAAGAAGAAGACAGGTTTAAACCTGATTGTCAGACCAGCAAAGACCTTGAAATTGTGACACTGTTTAAGCACTGTGGAGGTGCAATGTTTGGTAACAGCTAGCAAAGTCAAGTATGTGAAAATATGATTTAAAAACACCTTTACAGTGCATGATAGTGTAGCAGAAATACCCTGGGTCACAGAATTTGGTGCAACACCTGGACATAGTATTCTCTGTCCCCCTTGGATTTCAGTAATTTGAGACCTTTAATAACCTGAATAACTTTTAATATGTTGGCCTGACATGATAAAAAATAAAGTATCAATGGTAATAATATGGAGGACCACAGGAGCCACAGAAATAATAACAAAGCATCTAACAGATTAATAACTAATTGTACAATTAAAAAGTCATTAATACAATTATTTTGCAAATTATATTGACTTAATTACAAAGTAATTCATTATTTGATGGGCAACGAAAAGAAGAATTTATAAAAGTAATTTACAAATGAAATATTAATCCATCAATAAATGGTTCAAATAAAAAAGGGATTTACAAAAACACCATAAAACAGTCAATAACTACGTAATTTAAAAATACATGAATTTGTTCATAAATAAATAATTGAATTTGAAAATCTATTTGAAAATGCAGTTTAAAAAGAAATAAATAACTGGCTTCACAAATTGAATTAAGAATTTTAATCAGGCATTTAAAAGGGCAACTTCCTTTCTCATTTGCATTAGCATTTCCCTGTTGCTTTTCCTAAACCCATTAGCTATTGGATTTGCTGAGTTATTTGGCTTCTCCATGTAGCCTTTCCGTGACATTTTGGGCTTTGCGCTGGTAAAACAATGCGAATTAGCCACATGGGATGTAACAGGCTCTCTGATCAGGAGCAAACATTCAGTGACTCTGACTTGTGGTGACCTCATGCCAAATAATCACATAACTAAAATTGCGTCTTAAAGTGAACAGACTATCAGTACTGTTATCATAGATTTGTCATGGCTAACTATTTTGTCTCCAGGTTGCAATGTGGTGATCTCCAGTAGAAAGGTAGAGAGGTTGGAGGCGGCAGCTCAAGAGATGAGACAAAAAATCCCTGCCTCCAGCCCGGCGTCTGTCACTCCTCTACCATGTAACATCCGAAACGAAGATGAGGTGAGCCCGCACACACATTCACCCTCTGGATCTGCTTCATGCTGATGTTGTCGGTGCCTGATACGCCTGTTTTGATCCCAGGTGAACGACCTTGTTTCGTCAGTGCTGAAGCGGTACGGCCGGATAGACTATCTGGTGAACAACGGAGGAGGTCAGTTCAGCAGCCCAGCTGAACACATGTCCTCTAAAGGCTGGAAAGCTGTGATAGACACCAACCTGACTGGAACCTTCTACTGCTGCCAGCAGGGTAAGACGCAGACAGACTAACATCAGCTCAGTGTGTGTTTGTTAAAGCTCTCAGTGTGACTGTGTTGCTGCTTCTATCCACACAGTCTACACCGCGTGGATGAAACAGCACGGAGGTGTGATCGTCAATATCATTGCCGACATGTGGAAAGGCTTCCCAGGCATGGCGTAAGCAGCACCGCCCACCAAATTCACACGTAAATTTACAACTCGCACACCCTTTTGTTGAAATCTCCTCTCCCTCACAGCCACACAGGCGCAGCGAGGGCAGCGGTGGACAACTTAACAAAGAGTCTGGCCATCGAGTGGGCAACCTCAGGAGTCAGAGTCAACTCTGTTGCACCTGTAAGGTCACGAGTTAACGCAGAATAAGTGTTGGAGGTTTTTTATTGTGTTTTAATTTCAAATCTGTGCATTTGTCCGGTTGCAGGGCACAATCTTTTCCAAAACGGCAATGGAGAACTACAAGGAGCTGGGACCAAGTCTTTTCAAGATGTCTGTTCCATTTACCCCTGCAAAGAGGCTGGGAGTACCAGAAGAGGTGCGTAACCGTGTAGTGACACCCACATACCCTGAGGAAAGGCACTCATGAAACTCAGAGCAGCTTTGTTTTTTAAAAAGTCTTTTAATTATGCATGAAAAATAGGGTGAACTGTTGAATTTGGATAGCACTCTCCCTGGGGTGTCGGTCAGAACACACTAGGCAGGAGACAGGATGGAGCTTTAACCGTTTAGTGACTTTAGGGCCATTCACGTTTTCACGTCGGCCACTGTAGTTCTCCCACACGTTTGGCAACATGGGAGAAGTTTCAGTTGAATTCAATCTGCAACGTCACCGCCAGACCCCACAAACTGCACCTTTAAATAGAAAATACCTAGTAATTGAGAGTAATAGATGCAGAGTATGTGGTTTGTGTATGTTGCTTTGTTGCAGTGTCAGAAACTGTAGTGATTTCTTCTGTTTGTTTATATATCGTGTTTCTATGTTCAGATCTCATCAGCGGTGTGTTTCCTGCTCTCTCCCGCTGCCTCCTACATCTCCGGAGCCACTCTGAGGGTTGATGCAGGACAGAGTCTGTACCACTCCCCGTGGGAGATACCCGGTACGTACATCTTGCTGAAGCGTCCGCTCTTCGGTCTTTATGGTATTTACTATATACTATACAGCATACTATATATAGTATACTAAATTCTTGTGTGTTTGTCTCCAGACCACAGTGCATGGCCGGAGGCTCCAGAGGGGGAGAACCTGGACGCTATGAAGGATCTGCTCAACCCACAAAGCAAACTCTAATTTACTTTTGTGTCATAGTCTGAGCCCAGTGCATAAACACACACACTTGGCCGACAAGCATCATGGACACTGAGCTGTACAGGAACCACAAGCACTGTCAAAGAAACAAGACACCATAGTGGCCTGGTTATAAAATGGTGTGATTTATTATTGCAAATGATGTACATAATTGTATTTAATTAATAGTAACACGTGTGTCTGATTCATTTCTTGGATAATTAGTTGTGACAAACTGTTGAAATGTATGTAGAATATTTTTTCCAATGCCTTTTGTAAGTTGGTAAGTAAACATACAGTGCTTCTTTAACATAAGTGCTACGAATGGAGACAAAAGACAGAAACAACATGCTTCCTTTGTTTTGTAATATTTAAGACGAAACAAACAAGTAAAGTTCTTTATTGAAATTAAAAATCTTTGGATAATAAAGGAGAAATAAATTATTTTTGTCATTAATTGTGTGTCTGTGGACTATTAAAATAGTATACCAGCAGGTTGATAGTTGAATAATTATTTACATTAGGATAGCATCTAGTGATCCCTTGTGCTCCTGAACAGTAATGAATATGTGGAGTAAATAAACAAATTAATAATATTGCATTTTATTTTGTAATGCTCAAACAGCTACTTCCTTACAGTTTACAGATAAACTGATATTACAACAATAAATAAACGTATAGTTGTACTCGATGCATAAAAGTGCTGCACTGCTGTTATATTGGTTTGCACAAAACGCCCTCTCCTTTAAAGAGACGCGTTGGTGTTTTGTCCCTATTGCTGTGCCGTAGTATTGCCGTAAAACAACGTTAGCTGTCGCAAACCTTTAGTCCAGCAACAGAGGTCACAACAAACCACTCAGGTACAGCGTTTTTCTTTTAAATAGGAATTTACATTTCTGAATCATCTTTTGTTGCTTTTTCACAGTGGTTGACAACACTATCTAACACATATGAAGGTGTAAATACTGCGTCTTAGAACAAATGCTGCAATTTTATTTATCTAGGGAGATAAAGTAGCTAGCTAATGTAAAGCTAGCTGAGGAAACGCTTTGCTACACAGCGGTTTGTTTACACTTTGTAGACAATATTTAGATTCATTGTGTAAGTAGAGAGCCTTTATTTTAGGTAGGTAAATTAGCTATGTAATCAATGACAGTGAGTGGATTAAGATAGCCAGCCAAAGTAAGGCATGTGACAAATGTTCAATAACGTTGAACACCAGTGAACTTTGGCAGGTTTAATGTCAGCAGGTTTGTAGTCTTTAGATAGATAGATAGATAGATAGATAGATAGATAGATAGTAACTTTATTGATCCCGAGGGAAATTCAAGTTTCCAGCATCACAGTTCCATAGTGCAAACATATTAGTAAAAACGTCACAGGTAAGTAGTACACATGTTAGTAAAAACGTCACAGGTGAGTAGTACACATGTTAGTAAAACGACACAAGTAGTAACAAGACACATGTAAGTAATACAGAGTATAAAACAAAATATGCAATGTGCAGAAGAACTGTTAAAACTGAATATAGTGCAGGGTAAACAACTGAGATACAGGACTATTTAAAAAAGTGAATGTAGTGCAGAAAGTGATATAGTGCTGGGTGATTAAGTATAGGAGATATAGATATTAAGAAATGTCAGATATAGAATATAATGCAGGATAAGAACTGAGGTAGAGAAGTTTTTTGTAGTGTGCGGAATTAAAGTGGCTCAGTCTATTAAAGTGCACTGTGTGCTTTATCTGTCCTGCAGACCGTCCTCCTTTAGGTATTCATTAGGAATAATACACATTTAACAGAACATCAATATAGCTAATTTTGACAGGTAGTTTGGATCCATGGTTTCAACGATAATGTTAAAACAAATATAAGAAAAAAGGAATCAGGACAGTTTATTATAAGTTATATACAGGTATCTGTATGATGTAACATTAGTGGTTGTAATTAGGTATGTTATAGAGCGCTTTGATTGATTTAGCTTTAGTGTAGAAACTTAGATTTAGGGCCAACTTGTCTATAGTCCCAAGAGACCTAAAATACCAAGAATATGTGTTTAAACCAATTTAATGTGAACTGTTATATGACAATAGACAGATAGACAGCAGCCATGCATATAAAGGACAGGTGCTAAATACCTCCACCTCACTGTATAACCAGTGGCATAGTTTTACATGTCTGTTTATACAATGAGCATTAAAATGTGTTTGGAAGTAAAACAAAGTTGTGCTAATCATCAGCTGTTGTTGCCTGTTGGGCTTGAGTTTGCCGTGTTATGATTTGGCCATATTTTTTATGCTAAATGCAGTTCCTGTGAGAGTTTCTGGACAATATTTGTAATTGTTTTGTGTTGTTAATTGATTTCCAATAATAAATATATACATACATTTGTATAAAGCAATCATATTTGCCCACTCCCATGTTGCTAAGACTATTAAATACTTGACAAATTTCCCTTTAAGGTACATTTTGAACAGATAAAAAAATGTGCGATTAATCGCGATTAACTATGGACAATCATGCAATTAATCGCGATTCAATATTTTTTATCAACTGACAGCCCTAGTAATTATATATATTCGTATATCTGTATCTGTTTACAGCATGGGAGGTGACCACGGCCACAACAAGATGTCCATGCCAGACTGCAAGCAGTGGAAGACAGAGGGAACACCAATGGAGTTCACACAGCAGAGGCTGGCAGCCCGGGGCCTCAAGGACCCGTGGGCACGGTCAGTATTTCTACCTACATGAGATATAGCTGATATTTAAGTCCTTCTTATTCCTGACCTTGCTCCCTCCCTATCTTTCTCTCCTGCCGCCGCCACTCTCGCTCTGCAGCAACGAGGCGTGGAGATACTCAGGCGGCTTCGCTCGCGCTGTGCCTCTGTCTGATGTGCTGCTGAGAGGATTCAAGTGGGGCTTTGCCGCCTTTACTGTTGCTCTGGCTGTAGAGTACGCCCTGTTCCCACCCAAGAAGGGCGGCCACTAATGCAAATCATTTTCCCTCAAGCCCAGACCATAATGGAGTCTAATAATATTCTGTATTTTCTGTTTATTAAATATTTTTTGGATCACAGCATGGTTTCCCTTATTCTTCTTAAACCTGGTCACATCTTTAAACCATAAACCAACTTAACTTTGCATTAATATTTTAATGACAATGATGTTTTTTTAATCTCCCTTGATATACACAGTTATTGCTGAGATGAAGGTAGCACCAGGTCAGTCCTGCTTCCTCTTCCTGCTCAGTTTCCGGAGGCATAGTTTCAAGCATTTTACTGTCAGTATTACAAAAACCAGCACCACAGTAGCCAGTAGCGCTATGACATCCAGGCAGTAGTACTGGAGCCAGTTGAGGTCATGGACAGCAGGTCTGAGATGTTTTGCCCCTTTGTGCCGCATCACAAATTCTGTCCAGTACACTGAAAGGTCGAGTGGGTCAACTGGCCGGTCTTTATGGAGAGCCGACAGCTTCTGCATGTTCTCTTTATACCTGGATATAAACACATTGATGGCAAGAGTTGAAGAAAACAACATGGTGAAGTAGATAGTATGAAAAGCAGATTCTTTTATATTTTGATCGTCATCAGCACCAATATTTAAGAAGCTTCTTTTTAATGAGATAATTGTGAGCGACCTTCTGACCCCCCCTCACCTGGTGTCATTGATGACCTCATTCAGTCCCCAAAGAAGGCTTTCTGTAGTGATCGAATAAATATCCAACACCACTCCGGCTTCCCTGCTCGCTAACCTCTGCGCGTTGTCAGGCTGGTCCCCCCCAATTGGCACCATCACCATGGGAATAGCGTGACACAGTCCCTCAAAGAGACCATGCGAGCCAGCGTGAGTGATGAAAGCCCGGGCTCCAGGGTGTGCTAACACACACAAAGATATCAGATGTTACATAACGCGTCCATCAGTTTTGAGTCGTGAGCTTCACATTTCAGGATGTGCTAGCGGTGGATTTACAGACCCAGCAGGTCATTCTGAGGCACCCATTTCATCAGCTTCACATTTTCTGGGACGCTGTCGGTAACATTCCCAGTGTACCTCCATATTACCTAACAAAAGAAGATAAGTGTCATTTATTGCTTTTTTTTTATTAATTGATGTATAATTTAAAATGGATTGTCATATATGTTGATATATATTCCTGTACCTTCTGTGGAATCTGTCTAAAAGCCTCTAGGAAGACGGAGGTTGTCTCTTCTGGCAGATCTGACACCATAGTGCCCAGAGTGAACACTACAAACCCATGTTCTCCTGCCAACCAGGACTCCAGATCCTGCAAAAAGAAAAAACACATACACTAGAGTCTGGCAAGCATCTTTACCTCCCTGCATTAAAGAGGACCTATTATGCTTATTTTCAGGTGCGTATTTGTATTTTGGGTTTCTACCAGAACATGTTTACATGCTTTAATGTTAAAAAAAAACACTTTATTTTTGTCATACCAGCTGTGCTGCAGCACCTCTTTTCACCCTCTGTCTGAAACGCTCAGTTTGAGCTCCTGATCCTCCCCTCCCCTCCTGAAAAGCCCAGTCTGCTCTGATTGGTCAGCTGCAGTGCTAATTTCGTTAACGAAAACTATGATGAAATATGTTCGACGGGCCTCACCTCAGGCAGGGGGTGTCTCACGTTGCAGTTAATTCCACCGACTAGCACTACATTAGGCATTATAGGGCGCGGGAACTCCAGTGTGAAGTCTATCCTGTTTAAACACAGCATCACAATATGTATCTGAATTTGAGACGGAGATATGTTTTCTTTCAGTTAGATTAAGTGGCTTAAAACAACAGTAAAATTACCGTTGCACTATCCCTCCCTTATTTATCATGTGAGTGTAAGTACTTCTACATAGGACAATCTATAGGTTGTTTTCTTCTCCCAAATATCAATGTATAACCTTTGTACATATTACCTCAGCAGCCAGATAGCAGAGTCTGACAGGACTTCAGCTACACCCACCTCCTCTCCCAGGAACTGATAGGCAATTTGATCAAAGCGCCAGAAGAACAGTCGGCATAGTAGTGGCTCCAATAAAGCCACCTGTAGGTCAGAGGCATCACAGAGCAATAAATAAATGTACAAAGTACATTCAAGCAGTCCAAGTTTAACCGAGTCATCATGAGCTACATAAGTTTGAATGTACAATAAAGTAGGGAGACCCACAGTGCCAACATCTCAGATATACCTGAATATTTCTGGAGAATTATGTGACAAACTGTTAAAGAAATGAGGAATGTGAAGTAGAAGGATTAGTTTGGTCAAGACAGAATCTGTGTTTTACCTAATAAATTGCAGTAGAGTTAATTTTACAGAAAGGAAACATGACCATCCTTCATGCATGATGCACAATTGGCTGTAAGTGCTCACCAGAGTGTTGATAAATCTCTCCTTGAAGCTCATTCTATCTGTGTTTCCGGTGAAGAAGCGGGGCACATATGAGGGTGGGGAGGGGCAGCCTGCAGACTTCATATCCAAGTGACATGGAATTCCCCTCAGCACATTTACAGTGGGGAGTCCTGAAAAATGATTTCATGTATGACTGGTGAGAAAATGTGCAGATGTATAAGAGCACAGATAATCCGAGTGTGGCAGAACTCACCAAATTTCCGAGCTATCAGTGAGCCCGTGGGCACCATTGGGTCTGTTAGGACGGCGTCAAAGTTCTGCAGAGTGAAAAGGTGCAAAAGAAAAATAGGAAAACGGTAAATCTTCAAGAGTATGCACTAATAAAGCACATTTCCTTCTACTTCATACACTTATGCATTGACTTTATAGAAGAGGGGAAGCATGTCAACTGATGACACGGCGTTTTTGATAAAGCATACCATCCTTCTCTCAGTGGTGGAAAGTTTACTATAAACTTACAATGTATTGAACCAGTCGTTTATGTCCTTTTTGGCTTGTGACCACTTTAAAAACGTAGTGTCTGGTTGGGGCTTCTTGTCATGTTTCAGACCAAAGAGACATTTTCCCTTTAAACTTCTCATATGGATTCATTTAAAGGGGACATATAATACTCATTTCCAGGTTCATACATGTATTTTGGGTTTCTACTAGAACACGTTTACATGCTTTATTGTTCAAAAAACACATTATTTTTCTCTACCTGTCTGAATTAACCTGTATTCACCCTCTGTCTGAAACACTGTTTCAGCGCCTGTGTCTTTAAGCCCCGCCCCAAAAAACACAGTTTGCTCTGATTGGCTTGCGAGAAAAATATGGCACTTGGCAAATGTGTGACATAGGAAGGGGAGCCAAATCTGAACGGCTTGTTGAATTACATGTTTTCTGATCTCGGCAGCCCACAAAAAACTGACTGGGTTGTCTTATTTCACAGTTTGTGGGTTTGGAGTCACTCCAGTTTTTCATGATATGTCCCCTTTAAATAACTGTTTAATTAATCCCATAACCCCTCAGATTTATCTTGTGAGCCTTTAGAAAGGTCCTGACCTTTAGGTTGGGAACCACTGGACTACAATAATTGTATGTAAATTAGTTAAAACAAGCTCCACCTCCACCAGCTAGAACAGTAAATGCTACTTACACATGGATACATGAGAATTAACAATCTAATAATGTCCTATATAAATATGTCAGTAACAGGGGCCATTTTTCTGCAGAACCAGTACTTATACTTTTGACACTTTAAATACATTTTTTAAAAATACATACATAAGTTAAGGAACGTGAATTCTATCACTTTCCCAACATTAGTAGATACAGGGGTTGTACACAATGACACAAACACTTCACAGTATAATGCAATCCAATACACAGCCCCAAAAGGTGGTACAAGAGTAGTAGACATAGTCTAAACAAATTCAGTATACAGTATAGTGCAAGGCTATTGTATTTGATTTTTCACATTATGCCGATGTTGTGTTCAACCTCTGTATTTGCACTCACCTGCTGTGCCAGATGTGAGATCAGACTGGCATTGAACAGTAGGCTCTCTGCTCCGGTGTGGATTAAGCCTGCTATTTTCTGGATTTGTGAGAATTTTTTGCTAATCTTCTCTGTGAAAGACTGTGTCGATTGTTGCATCGCGTCCCTGTTTGCGGACATGACAGAGTCAATGAAAGCCTTGTCGTAAGGAACAGGATGGGTCACGGTGTCGTAGTGTTTCCCTGGACCCATCCGTATAGTGACCTCTGGCATCACCACGGTGACCCGGTGTCCACGGCGACCCATTTCTTGGGCTATGGCCTTCATGGTCACCCAGTGACTCCCGTCCATGGGTACCACCAGCAGGTTGCCCAAGAAACCCGAAGGGGCAGCGTCACTTGCAGGAACGGCGTTGGTGGCTTCAGCCTCTTCTGTCTTCACCTTCACCTCTGGCCCCCTCGTCCCATCTACAGCACTGATCACCTGCATAGCCATGTTTAGCAGCAGGAACACGGACATCGCTGCTTTCCACATTGTTCTCTTTCTTCCGTGTCTGCAGCCTCACTGAATCCAACACAGAAGAAAGTGTGAGGCAATGTAAGGAAAAATGGACAAAGAAAACGCCCCCTCTCTCTGTGCTCTGGACACTCCTGTATGTCATTCCCGCCCTTCAGGTTCCTCTGTCTGGGTTGCAGAGTTGTTTGTGTTCAAAGTCCTCGCTTTAACAAGAGCGACAATGGCAGTCCTCAGCAGCTGACAGTTGGATTTTCAGTGATTTAATCACTGTGTAATTTAAGTTATTGCCACCCATACATAAAAGAAAGCGCGCAATAACAACCGATAATGCACCTGAGGCACCGCGGGAAAGTTCAGTGGAGGAAATGGCAGTGTTTTGTAGAAGAGGAGGAATATCTGGCAAAACAGGGCACCCACACATAGATGGGCTGGGTATGTGGTCATGTGGTCTCAGGCCAATGATGTTCAAGGAAAGGTAAACATGCACATTCTCAAAATTGTTTGTGGTGCTGAGAGTAGATCCCCTCCAATATGTACTTTTTCAAATAAAAAATGACTTTCTCCCGCACACACTTTTCAATGATTTATTAGTCAATGTTTCGGTCAACAAGGACCTTCATCAGGACATTCAGGCCAATGATGACCATGATGTAGACCACAAGCCGAAATGCATTGTTCGGACAATAAATTTGATCTTTATACAAGTGTTTCTGGAGTTTTGACCTGTTTAAACGGCAGACGGTTTTGCCAGACAGTGTGTTTATATGTACTGCAGTTTACCCATTAAATCTTCACTTTTGTCTTTAAAATTCACTCAAAACTCATACTTCTACGTGTAAAGCATGTGGTGATAAATTAATAGTAATTCCTTTGGTCCAATTCAACTAACACAGGTAATATTTAATTTAGACATTATTCCACATGTTCAGGGATGGTCCCAAACTGTACTTAGACAAGATATTAGATATACTTTCTAATAGTAGCCTACTGTAGGGGAGACCGGGGAATGTTGTAACTCGGTCAGTTTGACCAATCAGAAAAGAGCTGCGGTGATGTCATCAATATCGTACACTCCCATTAGCTTTTTGAGCTCTCAGGAGTAGCGGCATGTCTCTGTGAGCAACATTATGGATTTTATGATCAAACAACTAGACACAAGGCACCTGATTGGACGAACGCTTTCCCTCGTGGGCTGCTGCTGCTCCCAGCTTTCAAACCGGAACCAACATGGCAGCTTGTTTGGAAACTTTCTTCTCTTATATCACGAAAATAGTTCTCCGAAATGTGTTTCTGAAAACATTTTAAGCGAGAAATGAGCCATGCAGTTGCTAAATCTGACCCCGAATTTTTTGTTTGTTTGATTTTTGTTTTTATTCGTCTTTTCCTTTTCTTAAATTGTATTTGTTGTATAATTAATAATTTATTGTTTATATTATTTTTATACAGTAAAATATATTTTGCAGAATTGTAATGAAAGATGTTTCTGAAAACATTTTATGCGAAAAATAAGCCATGCAGTTGCTAAATCCGAGCCCGAATTTTTTGTTTGTTTGTTTTTTGTTTTTATTTGTCTTTTCCTTTCCTTACATTTTATTTGTTGTATAATTAATTTTTATACTGTAAAATATATTTTGCAGAATTGTAATGAAAAATCTGAACATGCGAATATATTGTATTGAACTTTTGAAATAAAGTATTTATAAAAAAAAAAAAAAAACGCTTGGTGGCGTTAAGGTGCCATTTCTTTTGCTGGAGTCAAATAGCCGTAGAAGAAGAATCGGCACGATTCCTTCCGGTCCTTCCGCCGCGCGCATCTTCAAGTATCCTCGAGCACAACAAACACAACTCCGCGAGCTCGACTGGCACGAGCCAGTATGTTAACAAGTAAGCGCCTCGCTATATTTCAGTAGTTGTAGATGCCAGTAAAAAAACAAAACAGCTGTTATCATGTCAGATAACGTAACATGTGAACGAGCTGAGAAACAGTAAGTTTTTTAAAGTCATAGTTAGCCTAGCTTCAGTGATGACGTACTCAGTTCTGATGTCGCCCCTGGTAACGTCCGAGGTCGCCCCTGGTAACGTCTGATGTCGCCTCTGGTAACGTCTGGTGTCGCCCCTGGTAACGTTCTAGTCTGGCTAGCTTAGCCAAGATGCTAATATGAGCTAACAGCAAAGCCTATGGGGAAAGTATTGCTTCAGCTTAGTACTGCTTGATGTCTGAGCCTCAGGGAACAATACAATAATAGTTACCAGTATATGTAGTCACCTGTTTGTACTGTACATGAACAAGACTAATATTTTGTATAGTATTTTTTCCCTTCCACTGTTTTGATTATGTGTCATTAAAGTGGTTTGTTGTCTTTACAGGCCTGTGACTGACAGCAGGTATGAGGCGGACAGCTTGTTGTCGTTCATTCATTCATCGTCCATAAGCGTGGAATATTACAGGTAAGACTGCAAGAAAATGTTATAAAAAGTTTTCAGCCTGTGACCTCAGTTAAAGCAGCAGTGTGTAGAATTGAAACAGTCACTATATCCTGACAGGTAATCTGAAAAAAATCATGTGCCTCTGTGTCCTCTGGTGCCCCTAATGGCATCTGCAAGATTTCACAGACCGGAGGAAAACAACCAATCAGAGCCGAGCTGGAGCCTTGCCGTCTCTGAGCAGCTGTCAATCACTCGCTAACTCTGGTCAAACTAGGCAACGTTGATCAAATATGAATCAATATTCTGTTACTGTAATGCCTATTTCTCACCTCAAATGTTTTAAGAAACATCTTGTAGTGTACTGTTTAGCTGTAAAATGAGAAAGTTTGTGACCCGGCAGCCATGTTGAGATCAGTTGAGGAAATACCAAGCACTGCCCACCAGCCGGAGCAAACTTTGGTCACCTTAGACTGACCAACGTCTCCCGTCACGGGATAGATGTTTTAAATCCTGAAAACAGAGCCATGAGGAGGTGCAGAAGTCTAGTTTTCTCTCAGAACACTTGAATTAGAATATGCTGAAAGGTTATTATGGATTTTTTGCTTAATGATGCCAAAAACATTCTGCCTACTGCAAGTTTAAATTGTGAAATAAGATAAAGCCTTAGTGATCACATACCAATGTATTACACTTCACAGGTGCTTTATCACAGATATCCACTGTTGCTCTCTGTCACAGGTCATTTGAGTATTGTCTGAAGAGGAAAAGCCTGATGAAACCCCGACGCTCCTCCAGACCACCAAAGGCCTCCAAGAGGAGAAGTCCCAGCCCAGATGAAGAAGTTATCCAGCGCAAGTTGAAGGGTAAGAGACAGAGGACAGGGCTGAGGAAGAACAAAGAAGTCGACGGCGTAGTCGACACAGTCGAGGGAAAGGACCGCGACATTATCGACGTCATCAACAGCTCGCTCGATGCAAAACGCGTCGCCGAGGAGGACGAAGGGAAGTTTGTAGAAGTGGCCGATGAAGGAGTGGATGAGTCGGATGATGACTGCAGCTCTGTCAACAGCAGTGTAGCTTCAGGTCCTTCCCTCCCACGCAGCGCCTCCCCCAAGAAGCTGAGGCCCTCGCAGGGCTTGTGCTCGGCCTGTAAGACTCTCTACCAGAAGGCAAAGAAGATGAAAGCACCAATCAAAAATAAACTCCTAGACAATGGTGAGTGCACTCGTTCCTTTTTTTTCCAACAACATGAGATGAAAATGTTAATGTCTGCGTGGGCATCAAAAGCCCCATTTCCAGCGCAAGGAACTTCACCTTGGAACTAAGAACCTTTTGAAGAACTCATTGCGTTTCCACTGCAGGGACCAGGGACTAAATTAAGTTATTTTACCCCCCAAAAAAGGCCCTGGTCGTGGGATAGTACTTTTCTGAAAGTACAGGAACTTTCGGGGTGGAGTTTGCAGGGATGATCGTCGCTGATTGGTGAAACACACACACAGCGCCGCTGCTTCAACGGCTTCAACTCGTGTACCGCTTCACTCATAAACAAGGAAGTACTCTAGTATCGATTTAGGACCCTTTTAGGACGAGGGGAGATCATTTCTCTTTCTTTGATAACATTGGAAGTAAGTTAGGGTCTGCTGTCGGCTTCCCAACTCATTAAAAAACAGAGAGAGAAACTGAGACAGATTGAGATGGTGAGCGGTAACGTTAGAAGAGGGAGACATCGCGATGGTGCTGTGAATGAGAGAAAGAAAAGTTATTTTCTGATGGTTTCATGGCGGTTACCTTCTAAAGCACAAATAAATAAACATCAATCACTCAACAGATGATTTACTTTGGAGACAGACGCTCTTTGTTTCATCTTCCTCTGCTGCATTTCATTCATTACATCCAACGTGCATCAGTAAATATATACAGCAGTAACTATCGTCGCAGTGAGACAACACCTCATGTTTATTTTTTAGATGAATCAGGTCTTCTTTCTGGTTTGTTCTTCAGATCCCAAGTCCCTGACATGTGACCAGTGGGTCCTGATAAAGAAGTGCAGACCGAGGAGGCCGCCTAATGCAAGAGGGTGAGACTGCGTGTGTGCATGTGCGTGTGCGTGTGCGTGTGTGTGGCTTTAAGCTGGAACACCAGTAGCCATGCAAAGTCATATGCTGTCAGCTCATTATAACAGCACCTCTCTGTTTTGTCAGGAAGCTTTTGATCCACGTACAACTGGTTAAGAAAAGACTTAAGGTCAAGAATGGTGCAAAGCGAGATGCGCAACACGTGGGAGAGGAAGAATTATCAGCCTGCCCGAGGCCGCACGCTTTCCTTCAGAGGTAATGCATCTGTACTAGGGCTGTCAATCGTTTAAAATATTGAATCGCTTTATTTTCCATTATTAATCGCATTATTTTCCATTATTAATCGCATTATTTTCCATTATTAATCGCGATTAATTGCACATTTTTTATTTGTGTACCTTAAAGGGAATTTTGTCAGGTATTTAATACTCTTATCAACACGGGGAGTGGGCAAATGCAAATGTATGTATGTACTGTATGTGATTATCATAAAGTGGGCATGTCTGTAAAGGGGAGATTCGTGGGTACCCATAGAACCCATTTTCATTCACATATCTTGAGGTCAGAGGTCAAGGGACCCCTTTGAAAATGGCATGAAAGTTTTTCCTCACCAAAATGAATTGCAAGTTTGGAGCATTATTTAACCTCCTTTGCAACACGCTAGTATGACATGGTTGGTACCAATGGATTCCTTAGGTTTTCTTCACTCTAGCTTTAAAACTGAGTCCACTACAACCTAAAAATCGCAAGTTGCGTTAAAGAAATTAGTGGCCTTAAAACAATTAACACATTTCCTACAGTAGAAAAGCTGATCAATAAGCCTGTTTTTATACAAAAATGACTTGAATGTGCTGCGTTTTTGCGTCAGGAACCTCAGACGACGTGACAGAGTGCCAGTGAAGAAGAAGAGGAGGAAGAGGACAAGAGGCGGTTCTCAGGGCCCTCGCGTCGCTAAGCAGCAGCGTCTCCACAGCAACAATATCCGCCAACACATCAGTGTCGACCCAACCAGCGGTCACAACAGCAGCAGTCCTGGTTTTGAGAGTCGTAGCGATCAGGAACTCAGCGATCAGTTGGACACAAATCTGACTGTTGAGCTGATTCCCTCCACAGTCACCATGGAAACCACCGAGCCAAAAGAGGTCCCACCCGTGCAGACAGCGCCAAAGAGGACGGGCGGATTCAGAGACTTGCTCGCCCAGCTGCGTGGCAACAGCAGCAGGATCGTCAGAGAAACACGTTAGCGAGGTGACTTTTTTTTAAGCAGTTTAACAGCTACAGTATTCAGTGAAGTATTCAGTGATGTAGTGTTTACTTGTGACGTTAGCCAGGCTATTATTCTGTTCTGAACACCAGACTGTAAAAACTTGTTCACCTCGAGACATATACCTGAGTTTATTGGCTGCTGCAGTTCCACGTACTAAGTTACATGTTATTTATTTTGTTCTTGAATTTCCAAATAGCATTTATTTAAAAGAGCTACTGTGAAAAACCTTTTTGACATTAATGCTGTTTTTACCGTATCCCTATGATAGACAGATTTAACATTTCCATCACCAGTAAACCTACATGAGCGCAATGACTATAACTGTGTCCCATTTTTAATAATACATACTACTTCAATCCAGGTTTTCTGTGTGTGGTGGCTTCACACTAGAAAAGTGACAAAATTAAGTATACTAAAATAAAGTGGTGCATAATTTCCTCTTAGTACACAACAGTAAGGAATATTGATTTATTTTAACTTTTATAATAAGTGCAAAAACTCTAAAGATCATACTGTATACATTTAGTAGGTAGTATGAATTTGGGAACATTGGCCCTTTCTGTATGAATGAACAACTGCTGTTTACCAAGAATATTAAATGAATGAATATTTCCTGATGGCAAGTTGTGGAAAGGAGCGATGTTCTGTAAACAAGGAGTGCGTTCCAAGTCGCATACTTTTTCTTTATACTTACTAGTACGTACTGCAGCTGCCCTTAAAAAGTACGTACTGTTGCATGCAGTATGTATACTTTTGGGACATACTACTTCATCATAACATTTTGCCTTGAACTTTGACCCTCTTGCTCATATATCCGGAGGTAGTAGGACATCCTGGTATTTTTGGTTCACTGCATTTGACATACTATGTTTTGGGACATACTAAATCTTTTTCTGGCATACTAAATAGTATGGTAGTATGGGTATTGGAACACACAGATTGTAAAGGGGTTAGTTTGTAGTATTTTTCAGAGGGAAGTGTTGGAACCTTTCCCTAAAAGCCCACATGGTGGCGCCACATACTGAAGGAATCAGCACAGTTTATCAGCCCTGTGCCATTTAGTGTGCCTTTTTTTTTTTTTACAGAAGAAGAGAAAAGCACAGGTGTAATTAATAACATTAACGATTGTTTAGTGTCCCAGTGTGCATAATAACCAAGGCTCGGCCCCTGGTGCATCTAAATGGAATGCAGCCTTTAATTAATATAATGACATAGCCTACACCTGTGTGTTTCCTGTACTGAGAGCTTAAAGTCAGCTTTAAACCTGCAGTAGGCAGAATGTTTTTGGCATCATTGGGCAAAAATTCCATTATGACCTTTCAGCATATTGTAATTCAAGTGTTCTGAGAGACTTCTGCACCTCCTCATGGCTCTGTTTTCAGGCTTTAGAAAATCTAGCCCGTGAAGGGAGACTTTGACTAATCACAGGTCATTTCAGGGAGAGAGCGTTCCTATTGGCTGTTCATTCTACGGAGGCAGCTGTCAATCACTTGCAAACTCCGATCAAACGGTCAAACTAGCCAGCGCTGATCAAATATGAATCAATATTCTGTTACTGTAATGCCTATTTCTCACCTCAAATGTTTTCAGACACATCTTGTAGTTTACTGTTTCGCTGTAAAATGAGAACGTTTGCTCCGGCTGGTGGGCGGTGCTTGGTGTTTCCTCAACTGATCTCAACATGGCGGCTGGGTCACAAACTTTCTCATTTTACAGCTAAACAGTACACTACAAGATGTTTCTGAAGACATTTGAGGTGAGAAATAAGCATTACAGTAACAGAATATTGATTCATATTTGATCAGCACGGCCTAGTTTGACCGTTTGATCGGAGTTTGTGAGTGATTGACAGCTGCTCAGAGGCTGCAGGCTCCAGCTCGGCTCTGATTGGTTGATTTCCTCCAGGTCTGTAAAATCTTTCTAATGCCGTTAGGAGCACCGGAGGACACAGAGGCACATGATTTTTTTTCAGATTACCTGTCTCATGCACTATTGTCAGGATACATTGACCGTTTTATCAAAATAACTTTTTTTAATCATATT
Source organism: Sebastolobus alascanus (assembly GCA_916701645.2). NCBI lineage: Eukaryota > Metazoa > Chordata > Actinopteri > Perciformes > Sebastidae > Sebastolobus > Sebastolobus alascanus. The sequence continues at coordinate 1,573,874 of CAKAOJ020000056.1, read as the reverse complement.
TGCTCCAACTTGCCTACTTCATCTTTAAAGCAAGCTTATTCAGCAGCGTGACCCCAATTAAGACAGTCAGTGAAGGCACTGAGTTATCTTGATCATTTTGATGAGATAAACCAGGAACACGTAGGTCTTTTTACACAGCAATGTTATTTTCAAGATGTTGGCGCTGATACCAGTGAATGTAGAGGAAGGGTGGGGATTAATGAGCAAGAGATAAGGCACTGAGTGTTGGGTCTGGAAGGTTTGACAGCGTTTATTTTTTTGGGGGGGAGGGGGGATGTTGCTGTTTACTTGTGGGATTAACGTATTGGGAGAGGATGGGGATTTAAAGTCCGAACTGCCAGTGCCAAGCCAGGAAGTGTGTCTGCTGACCGACTCGGCATCACACACATGGATGTGGAACATGGAGTTTAATTATAATCCGTTATGAAATGCCATTATAATGATTAAAATAGAAATTAATTGGTTAATTAAACATTTAATTTCAAAGTGAAACCGCATCAGTTAAAAGTGGCATTTTGTTGTTGCATTTAACGTGTCTGCCTCTCATATTCCCTTTTGCTATTCATTTGTTTCTTTCTTTAACCTTTACAGTTTAACCTTTAACCTTTACGGTTGACTTTAAAGATGTGTAAGCAGTGTGCCTCCTAAAAATCAAGTGATTTGTAATCAGTTATTTTATTTACTTTTTTTCTCTCCTCTGTTTCGTTGATTATTATTTTATCTTATTTTTATTTCGATTTACTTTTTTCATATTCTATAACTATATAATTTCTTAAAATGCCAAGAGAGAGAGAAAGAAATCAAGTGAAATCCACAGAGCAGTTGGTGCTGCGTACACATCTTTGAATTGAAACAGTCATGAAATGGAAACTGTAAACGTTAAAGCAGGAAGGAAATGAATTGTGAGATGGAACTTGATGGGCAGACAGATGAGTAAATGAGATAACAAAATAAAAATTTCAAGTGTTTGATATTTAATTCCAAAATTCAATTATATTTCATTCATTTAAAGACAGAATGGGGAAATTTTGTCAAAGTTTGTCAAATTGAATTCCTTTCCTTTTTACTTTATTATTGCATTATTATTAGGCCTGTCAGTCGATTTAAAATATTGAATCGCGATTAATCGCATGATTGCCATAGTTAGTCGCAAATTAATCGCACATTTTTTATCTGTTCAAAATGTACCTTAAAGGGAGATTTGTAAAGTATTTAATACTCCTATCAACATGGGAGTGGACAAATATGCTTGCTTTATGCAAATGTATGTATATATTTATATTGAAAATCAACTAACAACACAAAACAATGACAAATATTGTCCAGAAACCCTCACAGGTACTGCATTTAGCATGGAAAATATGCTCAAATTATAACATGGCAAACTGCAGCCCAACAGGCAACAACAGCTGTCAGTGTGTCAGTGTGCTGACTTGACTATGACTTGCCCCAAACTGCATGTGATTATCATAAAGTGGGCATGTCTGTAAAGGGGAGACTCGTGGGTCCCCATAGAACCCATTTTCATTCACATATCTTAAGGTCAGAGGTCAAGGAACCCCTTTGAAAATGGCCATGATAGTTTTTCCTCGCCAAAATTTAGCGTAAGTTTGGAGCGTTATTTAACCTCCTTCACGACAAGCTGGATTAATTAGGTTTTCTAGTTTCATATGGTTCATCTTCAATCTAGCTTTAAAACCGAGCCCGCTACAACCTAAAAATTGCAAGTTGCGTTAATGCGTTAAAGAAATTAGTGGCGTTCAAATGAATTTGCGTTATTATCACGTTAACTTTGACAGCCCTAATTATAGTAAAAATTGTGTTAGTGTGTGAAAAAAAAGTGTTATTTTGCTCTCAGAGAGGTGACACACTAATTTCACAAACACACACACGCAGTCCGTTGACAGTTAAAGATCAGAGGAAGTGTTACAGCGTTAAACCAGAACACTGCTGATAATAATCTCCCATTCCTTCTCCTCTCCCTGCGTCTCCGTCTCCCTCTCATGAATCACATAAGACACTGAAGCAAATACAACAAGTATGTCCACAGTCTCTGGTGAGAGCTGAAACTCCTGCTGCTTGCCCTGATTCAACAGAGCATGCAGTTTTACACACACACACACACACACATTACACATTGTCCGATCCTCATCGGCAGTCTTCCCTATTGCCAATAGGTCCTGATTGTCACAACCCAGAGGTCTCCGGGCCAAAACAATTCAAGCAGCGCACACACACAACGCAGTATCCTGTGATAGAACCACTATCAGCACCTGACACCTCGAAAACAGGAAAAACGTATCGGCAGGAACACAGATGTGTTGGAGTGTTTAGGGGAGGAGCGTGAGCGCAACTATATATCCCCTGTAGACAGAAATCTCAACTTCACTCTGCTGAGAGAGGAGAGGGATTGCCTCCGTCATGTCCTACTATGAGGTAAGGTCGTCAGTCAAACGTGGTTTTATGTGAATTCACAAAGCTGTGTTTCGGATCAATTTTTCCTTTGCTTCATGCCCTTAATCATCATCATCATCATCTCTCCAGCATATCGTCTTCGACTACGACATCAATGACACAGGCTCAGGCTCTGGTTCTGGTGACCTGGGGGGCGATCTGCAGGAGCCCTGTGACTTGGAGCACGTGATGACTGCCGACCTCCAGCGGGTCTTCTTGCCCGTGGTCTACGCCCTCATCTTCGCCCTGGGCATCACTGGGAACGGCCTGGTCGTCATAGTGCTGGGCTGCCAACGCAGGTGAGATGATGGTCTGATGAATCTCTCTCTTTGTGTCTGTGACAAGAACCAGTAGGCGTAACGGTTTCCCCTCCTGTGTTGGTCTACAGGTCAAAGTGCAGCCTCACCGACCGGTATCGCCTCCACCTCTCGGCCGCCGACCTCCTCTTCGTTCTGGCGCTGCCGTTCTGGGCCGTGGACTCGGCCCTGTCCGACTGGCGCTTCGGAGAGGCCACCTGCGTTGGCGTGCACGTCATCTACACGGTCAACTTGTACGGCAGCGTGCTCATCCTGGCGTTCATCAGCCTGGACCGCTACCTGGCGGTGGTGCGAGCCACGGACACCAACACCGGGGGGCTGAGGCAGCTGCTGGCGCACAGACTGGTTTATGTTGGTGAGTGTTGAAAGATTTCTGTTGATGCTTTATTTTTCCCTTTGCAACGCTCCTCATCTTCTTTCTTCCTCCCACAGTCCCTTACTTCGTTCTATCTCCTCCTCTCCCTGCAGGTGCGTGGTTACCCGCTGGCCTCCTGGCGGTGCCTGACCTGGTGTTTGCCCGGACTCAAGAAGGAGGCGAGGGCGCCACTCTGTGCCAGCGGTTCTACCCAGCAGACAACGCTCCTCTCTGGGTTGCAATCTTCCACCTCCAGCTGGTGCTGGTGGGTCTGATGATCCCAGGCCTGGTCCTCCTGGTGTGCTACTGCGTCATCGTCACCAGGCTGACCCGGGGCCCGCTCGGGGGCCAGAGGCAGAAGCGGCGAGCGGTGAGGACCACCATCGCGTTGGTCCTCTGCTTCTTCGTGTGCTGGCTGCCCTACGGAGTGGGCATCTCCGTGGACGCCCTGCTGCGCCTGGAGGTGCTGCCCCGCGGCTGCGGCCTGGAGGCCGTGCTGGGCGTGTGGCTGGCGGTCGCCGAGCCCATGGCGTTCGCGCACTGCTGCCTGAACCCGCTGCTGTACGCCTTCCTGGGGGCCGGGTTCAAGAGCTCGGCCCGCAGAGCCCTCACTCTGAGCCGGGCCTCCAGTTTGAAGATCTTACCAAGGAGACGCACGGGGGCTTCCACGACCACAGAGTCCGAGTCCTCCAGTTTACATTCCAGCTAGTGTTTGCTTGTGCTGTATGTATATGTGTGTATATATACTGTGTATATACGTGTGTGTTTTAGGACGTTTACACAAAGTGTGTGAGAAAGTAAGGAGCAGTCTGCTGGCCCACGACTCGTCTTCTCCCTCACTGTGGGGGTTCTCCTGTAAATACTGTTAGTAGATTTGTTTTCAGTGCTGCTGTGCTTGTTGTGTACTGTTGATGTTTGTAATAAAATACCCCTATTTGTGAAAATGTCCCTCTTTTGATTCTTGCTTCCTGAGTGAAACTGTGAATTACTGACTTGTGCTTTAACCACTCAACCACAGCGAATGCCACCCTCGCCCTCAGTGGGTGAGATAGATACGGTATCATTAAGGCCCCAGTTACACAAACAATTTAGAGACTATCAAGCGAGCTTTAATCACAGAAAACACATTGAAAATGGTCAGGAAAGGTGGAACAGGAAGAACAAGCCTGAATCAAAATCTATTTGGTCTCATACGAGGTTTAATGTCGGCCGACAACCGAATCCAAAGCTGCTAATCTTGATTGGGTTTTTTTGGAAATACTACAGTTTTTACGTTGTGTTTGGTGTGCTTGGTGGCAGAGCCGGTGTATGCAGAGATACAGATTCTTTGAAAAAAAAGTGTTAAAATCAGTCGTCATTGTGGCGCAATCCTTATTATCACCAGCTTGTCTCCCTTTGTGTTGATTCATGATCACTCAGCCGCCTGCCATCTGAATCCACTGATCCGCAGCACGGACACAGTCAAGCTCTTTCGAAAAATGAAACTGCTTTTTGAAAATGTGGCGTGCGATAGCCAGATGTATCTGAGTCACATTTGTGTGTTTGTGTTTGTATGTGAGGGCGTGTGTGGACGTGTTTGCGTGCCTGTTTTGGGGGGTGCAGATTTATGTTGATGATATAAACAGTTTGCTTCTTCTACGTGAGAGCGAGGGGAGCATGAAGGGGTCAGGAGGTCCATTTTTCAAGTACTTAAATGCACTCATACACACACACACAAAGTGCTTCCCACATACCTACTTCCACTTGGAAGTGAGAGAAACAGAAGCTGGAAGTTTACTGTGTCCTGTTTCCTGGAGCAGAGAGGAGGAGGATGAAGAGGAGGGTTGTGAGAGAGGCAAAAAGGAAGAATACAGTAACTCAGCATCACAATGAGGGGTTGACTCTGTGGCATCGCTGTAACTGTGTCCTATCATGTGCTTATGCAGCTTTATATATACAGAAATGTAGAGAGAAAACGTACCTATTACCATTTCATATATTTTGCCTGCCCCCGTCTCTCTCTCTCTCTTTCTCTCTCTGTCTCTCTCTCTCCTTCACACACACACACAAAGACACACAACTCTCTTCTATTCATAGTATATTCAAAACAGGAAAGACTTCCTGCAGCTCATTTTAGGAAAAACAAGCAGCTAAAACAATCAAACACCCCGAGCAGCTCTGCACTCGCCAACACACACAGCAGAGAGCTGCTACAGGATAAATCAGTTTAACAACATGCAGGAGAGACACTGAAGGACATCACTAATGACCAAGTATAGTGGTGATGTGTAAACATACAATAAATCTGTAAAGTGGCAAAAGTCAGGATGTTGTTAGCTCTTATATGAATGATCCATCCATCTATTATCTGTAACCGCTTATCCTATTCAGGGTCGCGGGGCGGCTGGAGCTGAGACCAGCTGACATTGCGGCGAAGGCAGGTTACACCCTGGACAGGTCGCCAGACTATCACAGGGCTGACACATAGAGACAGACAACCATTCACGCTCACATTCACACCTACGGGCAATTTAGAGTCGACAACCTGCATGTCTTTGGGCTGCACGATGGTGCAGTGGTTAGCACTGTCGCCTCACAGCAAGGGTCACATGTTCAAACCCGGCTTGGGGCCCTTCTGTGTGGAGTTTGCATGTTCTCCCCGTGTTAGCGTGGGTTTTCTCCGGTCATGCAGGTTAGGTTAATTATTTACTCTAAATCGCTCGTAGGTGTGAATGTGAGCATGCATGGTTGTCTGTCTCTATGTGTCAGCCCTGTGATAGTCTGGCGACCTGTCCAGGGTGTACCCCGCCTTCGCCCAAGGTCAGCTGGGATCGGCTCCAGCCCCCACCCCCAACCTCCCACCTCCCGCAACCCTGAACAGGATAAGCGGTTACAGATAATGAATGGATGCATGCCTTCGGACTGTGGGAGGAAATTGGAGAACCCGGAGAAAACCCACGCTAACACGGGGAGAACATGCAAACTCCACACAGAAGGGCCCCAAGCTGGGTTTGATGTTATGAGTGATACAAATATGTAAGGGATAATGTACAGCGAGCCGGTCATTGTTGTGAAAGAAACCCATACAGGGTGATGCTGACGCTCACTAGCTGTACATTATCCCGCTTATTACACGGCTACTTACTCACTTAAACAAAAATGGTCCGCCAGAGTCCGACATCAGAACTGGGCCCATAGCAACGGTCTGCTATACATAGCAACGGTCTGTTATAGAGAAATAACAGACTGTAGAACGCAATGATTGACCAATCAGAATAGAGTATTCAACAAAGCCGTGTAATTAAAATGATATAATAACCCAATTATAAATGTAAGTTTTTTTTCTCCAAGTTTTGAGTCTCAATTATTATTATATGGTTTACTAGGCCATGAAAAATGACATGTTGGAATTCTTCATTTAGGTGGTGTTCCCCTTTAAAGTGCTGACTTTCTGATTTAATTTGGGGGGGATTTTACACCCACATTAATGGATCTTCATTTTCAATATTTGGTTCCAAAACTTGGCAAACAATACTGTCTGAAATCTATGACCCACAGAGACATCAGCAAACACTGTATCCAAAAACCATCTCTCCCCTCCTCTCTTTCATATCCTGCTGCTCTTGCAACTGTTTGTTCCTGTCGTCTTGTTTTTCACCTGCGGCCAAAAATCTGACGCCATCAAGGTTTTCATCTCCGTGAAGCACACGTTGGTGCGTGCTGCATGATTACACCATAATACATGAGAGAGTGTTACTGACTGTTTGACCTGTACCTGATTGTGTGTGATGTGTGTTTTTTACTACTAGTAGCAGCAGTAATGGTACTACCAGTGATGGAATGTAACTGTACTTAAATACATTTTTGAGGTACATTTATATGCTGCTTATACGCCTATTTTATTACATTACAAAGAAAAATATTATATAAAAAGCCCTCCTCAACCTTGTGGTGCATGTATGAGAGTGTGTGTGTGTGTGTGTGTGTGTGTGTGTGTGTGTGTGTGTGTGTGTGTGTGTGTGTGTGTGTGTGTGTGAGTGTGAGTGTTTGCCTACAGATGGTCAGGTTCCCTTCATACTCAGACAAGCTGAGCTTCCTGCTGTTGAACAATCGTGGGAAAAGCAGAGGTCAAGACAAAAGGAGAAATAAAGAGGGAGAGAAAGACTGGGTTGCATCCAAATGGCCTGCGATAACTTCCTGCGTTGTTCCTGGTGGATTCATACAATGTGACAGGTGAAACCAATAGCCTGCCGGGAATGTTTGTATTGACCTCAGCAGGTGGAGACGTGAGAATGACGTGGGAACAGAAATAGACATTAATGGAATAATAGAGTAGAAATCAGTGTTGGTCGGTCACAGATGGTCCTGGGACGTAACCCTGCAGAGGCTGACTGCAAGGATTAATAACATGTAGTTATAAGCAGATACAAGGACATTTCTAAGTGTTTATCTAACAATTATAACTCCTCTTATGAAGCATCCACAAACAGATAATGAATGATTGACACATTATAACGCAGCTGTATTCATATTCAGTTATATATGAACAAACACGTGTGAAGAAATCCTTATGCTGGTAAGGTTTAAAATTGTTGATCTTGAGGGTTCATTCTTATTGTAATCTCAAAAATAACAGTTTCACAAATAATTCTTAACTCAAGGACCATTTACTAGATTTGCACAGGAGCTTTCAGCTGCATCTCATGGCCTTCATCAGCAAATGGTATTTGCTCAGTTGTTACTGAAAAAGAAAAAAATATATATAAATAGATACTTTTTCATGAATGTAATATATAATAAACCTATATACAGTATATAATACTTTATATTTCACACTCACATAAATTATGAAGACATGTTTTAATATATTTAAAACTTGTTAATTGATATAGCACATAAAAGAGTATTATGACATACAAATGATGATAGCAGTTTGGTTCTATTTCCCCCTACCATTATAACCACTATAGTATATTACTATGGTGCATTGCTCTGTTTCTTTGCCCTTATTAACAAACAGCCTCCTCCAGTGGTCGTTCTTGGGCCAGGTTGTATTACGCAGTAAGTTACATGGAAAATTGAACTTTGTGTCAGAAAACCATCAGTTTACTCCTACTGTAAGTAATAAGTGATGAGACAGACACAAGATGTGACATTTGGGATGGACAGCTTTCTTTGGACCCAGCATGCACTCAGTTTATATTAACTCTTGAGGTGATTCTCCACCCCAAAATACTATCTTTTGAATATCAAACATTCAGTACCTAAAGGCTCTCGGCTCATAGAGAACAGCTGCTGCTGTCAGCTTGGATTCAGGTTTGCAATGGTGACTAGTTATCCACGGCAAAAAAAGTCTCAGACCTCTTCTACAGTCCATGTACTGTATATCATCTGTCAAAACATGCACAATATACATTGTTTCCTACCAACAAAGCAAGCCCCAGTACATGACAACATACTGAGCACACTGATAGCAGATACATTGACTGTGCTGCAGGAAGTTTTAATACATTTTGTTCCCAAAGTAGATATTTTTGACTGTTGGATTTCACTTTAACTGACATACCCAAGGTAACCACAGCTGCTCTTCTCTATGAATCCAACAACCATTAGTGAAGACAGACCAGCCAGTAAGAGTGGCTATCTGCAACATGCGCCTCCCTCGCTGGCTTCCCACCCACCAACTCTGCCAATGGTGGATGAATACTTTTTTTTATTATCAATAACTCATTATTGGTGTGATTATTACAAATAACAACAGTTACACCAGTATTGGTAATACATGTATTAATACTGAGTTGTTTTAATTACAGTTTTCTTGGTTTGATGGACATAAAATGGTCAAGGCAGATATGATAACATCAGTGAATATCTTGAAATGAACATGTTTATTGTGCTCTTGCAGTCACTTTGAAAAAATACATATCCGCATTCCTTAGTGGGAATAATATAAGATTTTTACATTGGTGAAAGTTTGTATGAGAAGTGTTAGTATGATGATGTTTCTCTATTGAGTTGACTGTTGATAAGTGTATTTAGAATTATGAGTGTTCACTGCCCTACAGTGGTCACAGTGGGGAACTGTAACACTACACACATATTGACAACACTGATGCTATCATATGTAATAATAACATTAATGATTTGTTCAATTCAAAACAAATTATTTTTATATAGCGTTGAATCAAAACAGAAGTGATCTAAAGACACTTATACTTATTTAGAGACTCAACAATAATAATAATGATTATCGTGATATTAACCCCATTCTGCACAATGTGTACTTTTACTTTTGATACTCCAAGTATATTTTGATGCAAATACTTTTGTACCTTCACTTAAGTAAGGTTTTGAAAAGTGGCGGCTGGTGGAAATTTTTCTAGGTAGGGCTATGTTACATCCATCAATTTCAGTAAACAACACAGAATGATTTAATGCAAAAAGTGAAGGCATCAAAATACTACTTTGCAGTTAAATATTTAGCAATTATGTTATTCCAACAGGAGCAGTAAATAATGCTTTGAAAAACAACAGTATATCATGTAGTCAGTGGTGGAAAGTAACTAAGTACATTTACTCAAATACTGTACTTAAATACAATTTTGAGGTACTTACTTGAGTATTTCTATTTTCTGCTACTTCATACTTCTATTCCACTACATCTCAGAGGGAAATATTATACTTTTTACTCCAATACATTTATCAGACAGCTTTAGTTACTTTGTAGATTTGGATTATTAATACAAAATATAAATCAACTAATAAATGCTGATGTATTATTATAGATTAATCTACCGAGCAGTATATAAAATCATTAAAACAAGCTCCACATTTACCAGCTGCAACATTAAAGTGATGAACACATTAATGCATCAATAAGTACAATCCAATAATATACATTATTCTGCATAATGAGTACTTTGATGTTTGGTACTTTAAGTATATTTAGATGCTAATACTTTTGTACTTTTACTTAAGAAGTATTTTTTGAATGCAGGACTCTTAATTGTAACGGAGTATTTCTACATGGTAGTATTGATACTTTTTACTGAAGCACAAGATCTGAATACTTCTTCCACCACTGCTTGTCTGTATTATGTCCTCCTTATGTAAAATTAATATAATGCACAAATGTTTATTAAAGACACGCGCACAGACAAAGAGAGAACAAATGAAAACTTTTTTTTAATACATTTTTTCTCCTGAACTTTATTGGCTTGAAACAGGAAGCGTGCCGCGGGAAATAGAGCAGAAGAACCATGCGTCATTTGACATCTTCACTCCTGATTGGCTACCAGACGGAGAACATTTGCGTGGCATCACCGATTGGTCGAACGCGGCGCGCCAAAGATCACGTGTCTCTCTTTTCGCGCGAAACTGACTCTTTCTGTTGTCGGGAGCCTGTAGCGTGCTGTGTGTCTGTCCAGAGAGCAGCGGTACGGCTCTGTGTTTGTTTTGCACAAGTTTCTGAACTTTTTACTACCAGTTTGACGGTGTTTTCAACATGGACGTTGCCACAGCAACCGCGGAGAATGCCGGAGAGATGGTGAAGGACGAGTTGGCTGAAAAATGCCAGAAGTTATTCCAGGCTTTCTTGGAGGAGTAAGTCAGCCGGCAACAGGCTTCAGTGTGTTGTTGTGGGCCGAAACGGGCTGTGCACGAGCTGATCGCACGATGCATCATTTTAAAATATTTTTTATCTGTAACTATGAAGATCTAATGCTGTGTTGAGATGCTGTTGGTCATGTATTATATTTAATTATCTGCCTGTGCAGGTTCCAGACCGGGGACGGGGAGGTGAAGTATGTCCGGGAGGCCGAGGAGCTGATCCGGCCTGAGAGGAACACTCTGCTGGTGAGCTTCACAGACCTGGAGGGCTTCAACCAGGAGCTGGCTACCACCATCCAGGAGGAGTACTACAGGTGAGCCAACCACATCAACCCCAGCTCTGCTTTCACTGGAATCTGGTGCTTGGAAGTGGAAAAAAGTGTCAGTACTCCTCTTATTCACATGTTGGTGTAGATAGATAGATAGATAGATAGATAGATAGTAACTTTATTGATCCCGAGGGAAATTCAAGTTTCCAGCATCACAGTTCCATAGTGCAAACATATTAGTAAAAAACGTCACAGGTAAGTAGTACACGTTAGTAAAAAACGTCACAGGTGAGTAGTACACATATTAGTAAAACGACACAAGTAGTAACAAGACACATGTAAGTAATACAGAGTACAAAACAAAATATGCAATGTGCAGAAGAACTGTTAAAAATGAATATAGTGCAGGGTAAACAACTGAGATACAGGACTATTTAAAGAAAAAGTGAATGTAGTGCAGAAAGTGATATAGTGCTGGGTGATTAAGTATAGGAGATATAGATATTAAGAAATGTCAGATATGGAGTATAATTCAGGATAAGAACTGAGGTAGAGAAGTTTTTTGTAGTGTGTGGAATTAAAGTGGCTCAGTCTATTAAAGTGCACTGTGTGCATTAACTGTCCTGCAGACCGTCCTCCTTCTTTGTCCCCCTCCTCCCCATAGACGTGTGTATCAGCAATCTCTTGCCACTTATTCCTATTTATTTATTATTTCTTTAAGCATGTTATACTGTGTCAGTCATAAGTTGTGGTTTTATTGTTATATTATTATATGCATCTTCTATAGTTGGCCTGTAATACTGCATTTAGGGTTAAGGTGGTGTGTTTGTATTTAGCAGCTTGTGATAAGTTCCGGTAGGCATGAAAAAGTTACACGTTACACCGAGGAGTAAAATGTAGAAGTGCTGTTACTGTGTACTGGTGAGTACCTGAACACTGGCCTCACCAGTAAAGCTGTTGTAAGTGAACACACACACATATATGATATGAGCTATATTGGTGAATAAACAACAAACAAGGTGCATTTGTTAACACGAAGGCTTCTGTTTTCAGAGTCTACCCCTTCCTGTGTCGGGCTGTGCGCAACTTTGCTCGGGATCATGGGAATGTTCCTCTCAACAAAGAGTTCTACGTCGCCCTGGAGGATCTGCCCACCAGACACAAGTAAGACACACGACACTAACCTGCTATCAGTTGCTGGTTTTGGTGTGAATCGCTGTGCACGCACTTTGTTTTCAGTCAATTTCAGGTTGCTTTGTTGGCATACGACACGGCGTATTATACCATGAATTCACATATATAGATAGATAGATAGATAGATTGACTTTATTGATCCTTGAAGGGAAATTGCGATGTTACGGTAACAATTTACATAGATCACAAAAAAATGTGCATCATTCACACAAAATGACACAAGGTAGGTACGAAAAACACTGTATTTACAAATCTCTATATAAATGTACATACCAACTACTTTAAACTAGATAATAGAAATAAAAATACAATAAAATATATTGCCACTCAGAACATAAGTGTGCTCTCGCGGCACAGAGGAGAGTCGTTGTATGTTGATATGGCCGTGGGCAGGAATGATCTCCTGTAGCGGTCCTTATTACAGCGGAGTTGAATACTGTAGAAATGACGTAATTTTATATTTCAAATTAAAATGAGCAAAGCTAGAGCGACATATCGACCCTTTTCTTGTGCGTAATCTAGGATCCGTGAGCTGTCGTCCATGCGTATCGGCACCCTGGTGAGGATCAGTGGTCAGGTGGTGAGGACACACCCAGTGCACCCTGAGCTGGTAAGATATCCTGCAGGCAGCATGGAGGTGCTCCATGCTTAACAAAACGAACCAAAGCTGCGATGTGAAACGTAGTAATGTTGACGCTTGTCTGTTGCAGGTGAGCGGCACCTTCCTGTGCATGGACTGCCAGGCGTTGATCAAAGACGTCCCTCAGCAGTTCAAGTACTCGCCACCGACCATCTGCAGAAACCCCGTCTGCAACAACCGCTCCCGCTTCCACCTCGACACGCACAAATCCAAGTTCATCGACTTCCAGAAGGTAACTATGAGAGAGGACGTGTGTGTATTTATACATAAACGGGTGTGCTGATGACAGCTTGAGGTTTCTGATTGAGTCTTAACTCTTGTGCGTTCAGGTGCGTATCCAGGAGACGCAGGCGGAGCTGCCTCGCGGATCGATCCCGCGCTCCCTGGAGGTCGTCCTGAGGGCCGAGGCGGTGGAGACGGCTCAGGCCGGAGACCGCTGTGACTTCACCGGGTCCCTCATTGTCGTGCCGGACGTCTCTCAGCTCAGCACTCCCGGTATGATCCTGACCACGAACTTTCAGCCTTCACTTCACTTAAATTGTCACAGATTGTGACATAGGGGTCCGAAATCACTCACTATATAGAGGACTATGTAGTGAGTTCACCATTTTGTAGTGCTGTCTGAATGTATAGTGAGAATTATTATACCCTATTTAGTGGACCCAAAGGCATAATGACAGAGGAGAAAGATGAGGTCGTTGGGAATATCAACATTTTCCTCAGACGTATTATAAAATGATGAAGAAAAAAATATACAACAAAAATTACAATATATTAACTTATTATGCACCGAAAAATGAACCTCCATGGCCTCCGCCATTTCTGACAACGTCAACAAACACGTCACAACTCGTGAACTCGGAGCTTTCAGAAACTTTCCACTTAGGTCATGAATACCATGAATAAGAGGAGGGCGTTCTTATGGACTCTTCTAGTGAACGCGGTAAACACAACCTCATTTGAAGGCACCAATAGTCCTCTATGTGGAACTCCCTGGATAGTAAGTAGGGAGTAGTGAATGATTTTGGACACAGCCGTAGTGTGAAAGCAAGAAAGTACTTGAACTTTTCATATTCGACACTTCATGACTGTCTGTATGGGCGTCCCGTCTCCAGGTGTGCGAGCAGAGACCAGCACCCGCATAGCTGGAGGACCTCAGGGCTTTGACGCTGACGGTCTGAGAGGACTGAAAGCTCTGGGAGTCAGAGAGCTTTCATACAGACTGGCCTTCCTGGCCTGCAACGTGGCCCCGACCAACCCACGAGTAAGAGACGCACACACGCCCTAATAATGAACGCATTTCCACAGCAATCACACCGACAGTTTTGTTCTCACCCAAACATGCTCAATTAAAAGTCTTTCCTCTTGTTGTAGTTTGGCGGTAAGGAGCTGCGGGATGAGGAGCAGACGGCGGAAAGCATCAAGAGCCAGATGACGGAGAAGGAGTGGGAGAAAGTGTTTGAGATGAGCCAGGACAAGAACTTGTACCACAACCTGTGCACCAGCCTCTTCCCCACCATCCACGGTCAGTGCTTCGCCCCGTTGTTGAAAATTTTTCATAATAAAGCTGCGGATTTTCAGTTAAATGACGACCGCGTTTTTGCAGGCAACGACGAGGTGAAGCGCGGCATCCTGCTGATGCTGTTCGGAGGCGTTCCCAAAACGACCATGGAGAGGACCTCGCTGAGGGGCGACATCAACGTCTGCATCGTCGGAGACCCCAGTACCGCCAAGAGCCAGTTCCTCAAGTATGTGACTCGACGTAGAGAAATTTCTAGTAACTACTTGGACATTGTAATTAGGGATTTCACAATACCAGAAATTAAGTAGTCGTTACCAATACCAGTGAAACTCCATGATTCTCAATTACAATTCGAATCCTCATTAAAAAACAAAAGTAAAACAAATCACATGTACTTTTTAACATACAGTCTTTTATTACCGTTTGCATACTGGTTTTTGTTAGGAAGTTAATCAAGTCATAATTCCCTCTCTAATATCTATTTTATATTGCTGTGAAAACATCTCCTTCAAACAAGTGGATTTATTCAAGTTTCTCCCCAAAACTACATTTTACAAGATAACATTTGAACACATCATGATAACGTTAGAATTTACCTTCAACCAATCCTCATTTTTACTGAATATAGTCTGATCATAATGTAGATAAATGGCACCTCCTGTATTGAAATCATCGATTTGGTCCTGAAGTATCGGTTCTCGTGACATCCCTGATTGTAATCCATCAAATGTAGGTTCTGAAAGTATTGATTCTGTCAACAGATCTGTTTGAATGGTAATTGAAATGTTTGTGTGTGTGTGCAGGCACGTGGAGGAGTTCAGCCCCAGAGCGGTGTACACCAGCGGCAAGGCCAGCAGCGCTGCAGGTCTGACGGCAGCCGTGGTCCGAGACGAGGAGTCCCACGAGTTCGTCATCGAGGCTGGAGCTCTGATGCTGGCTGACAACGTGAGTGTTAAAGAGTCATCAAGCAGACAGTGAAGGACATGAAGCGTATTCAGAGGTCTTAATGACAGTGTTTTCTTCCAGGGCGTGTGCTGCATTGATGAGTTTGACAAGATGGAAATCAAGGACCAGGTGGCCATCCATGAAGCCATGGAACAGCAGACCATCAGCATCACCAAGGCTGGAGTCAAGGTAACGCAGCCGGATTAAACGTAACGTTGAAATAATACAAAAGGGAGAGACGCTAATATTTTGAAGCACTGGCCAAAGTACAGTTTTGGTGGCCCGAAATGTAAACGTATGTAAAAATAATACAGAAAAGGCAATTTATAGCAACTTAGCACAGCCTTCCTTAACTGTGACATTAACAGAATGAAAATATGTAAATATTTTAGTTCTTTGTTGAGCTGCTTAGAGGTAGTGTTAGGAAGTTAAACAGGTCATAATTCCCTCTATAATATATATTTTATATTTCTATTTACATCTCCTTCAAACAACTGGATTTATTCAAGTTTCTTGACCAAAAACTACATTTTACAAGATTACATTTACCTTTGCTCAATGCTTTTTAATGAACAGAGCCTGAACGCATCATAATGTAACTCAATGGAACCTCAGTTAACGTTAGCAGTTAGCTCCGTTATTTAGCCAAGCGGGAATGTGCTGCCCACCAGCTGCTAACCGTAATGCTTTCTAGTTGCTCTTAGCGGTTAGATAGAAAGCTGTCTATCTATCTAACCGCTAAGAGCAACTAGAAAGCATTAATGATGATCTCCCGATCGCATCCCTAAAGATAACTCCTCAGTTCTACTTCACGAATCAGCCGTTCCTCGTCCACTGCGGCGCTTTCAAAACGAGCGACAGGAATAAATAGACTCAGAGCGTCCGTCAAAATTTAATTCGCACTCTGCACCGCTGCGTCGCTCGCGGCCAGTTAAGAAACTTCAATAGAAAACAATACAATCAAACTGATTTTGTCGTGGAAGTTCGCTCGCGCCACATTCGGTTACGACACGGACACCGCAACCTCATTGAGTCTTATTCTCAAGAGAGATCTGATAAAACTTTGGTGGCCACGGGGGGGCCTCCTACAGATGGGCCACGGTTGATGTCGAACCCTGATACACATTCTGAAATTCCAAACTTGCAGATGTCTGTTAAAGATCATGATGTTTTGGTCTGTTGAACAATTATAGAAATTCCTCCAACTGTGTTTTCTTTACTCAGTTGTGGTGAAGGCTGGAAGGGAAGATCCAAAAAAACCTTTTTTATGTTTTCTGGTAAATTTTGCAACCTCGTTTTGGTCGGGAGAAAACCTCTTAATGAAGGACAAGATAAAAAAAACATTTCTATAGCATGACATGCAAATCCAGCACAACAACAGTTTGCAACTTGCTTTCAAGATGCAAAAGAAGCCAACATTTAAAGGAAGCCATTCAGTCGTCCCTGCAGCAGAATAACCAGACTGTCCGTCTCCTCCAGGCCACTCTGAATGCTCGCACCTCCATCCTGGCTGCCGCCAACCCTGTCGGTGGACGCTACGACCGCAGCAAGAGCCTCAAGCAGAACGTCAACATGAGCGCCCCCATCATGAGCCGCTTCGACCTCTTCTTCATCCTGGTGGACGACTGCAACGAGGTACGCGTGTACAGTCTGTGCATTTGTTCCTGCAGTAATTATTAAATAAACTGCTATTTTTCATTCTTGCATTTTATTTCATGTTCAGCTGTTTAAATGTGTCTGCGTTCTTATTTGATGTATTCTTATTTAAATCCTTTATTTCTTGCATGCTCTTATCTGATGCTATAACGATCCCATTGTCCTACAGGGATTATTAACGTTTTATCTGCATGTTCATCTGTGTGAATCCCAGGTGACGGACTACGCCATCGCCAGACGCATCGTGGACCTGCACTCCCGCATAGAGGAGTCCGTGGACAGACTGTACTCTCTGGACGAGATCCGCAGATACCTGCTCTTTGCGAGGCAGTTCAAACCTAAGGTGTGCGTCCGCCTGCACAGATTCGTGTGCGTTTACATCAGGTTAACAATTCGTATGCTTGTGATTAACCGTCGCGTTTTCCGCGCGTGCGTCCGTAGATCTCCAGCGAATCCGAAGAGTTCATCGTCGAGCAGTACAAGCGCCTCCGCCAGCGCGACGGCTCCGGGGGCGTGACCAAGTCGGCCTGGAGGATAACGGTGCGACAGCTGGAGAGCATGATCCGCCTCTCGGAGAGCATGGCGCGCATGCACTGCTGCGACGAGGTGGGTACCTGCCAACAATGATTTCCTATCCAGCCAGCACAGGATGTGCACAGGCACTTTGGCACGGAGGGTAACGCAATAAAAGTTTGACACACTTGGATACAGGAGAAGATGTAACGCATGAAGTGACAGTTCTGCATAAAGAGAGCTGCAAGTATACATTTAAAACGTGGGAACTGATTCAACATTACAATATATCGCCCAAAGCTTGAGAACTACCTTTGCAAAGGTGCATCATATTTTTCTCACAAGCCAATCAGAGCAGACTGGGCTTTTTCTGAGAGTCTTAAAGAGACAGGCGCTAAAACAGAAGGTGAATACAGGTATATTCAAACACACAGTATGAGAAAAATATGTTCTTTGAACATTAAAGTATGTAAACATGTTCTAGTAGAAACCAAAAATACAAGTATGAACCTGGAACTGAGCGTATGTCCCAAAGCATATTACAAGTTTTGCTTTTTCTCTACATGTCTTCAGGTGCAGCCCAAACATGTAAAGGAAGCCTTCCGTCTTCTGAACAAATCCATCATCAGAGTGGAGACGCCCGACATCAACCTGGAGCAGGACGACGAACTGGAGGAAGAGGAGCAGCAGCAGGAGGATGGTACTGACGCACACAAAATGCTCACACTCTCTTGGGTGGACGCATTAACATACCAGTGCACATGCATGAGACATGACATGCTGTACCTATACTAGACCTGTAGTTTGTGTCTGGACTGAAATAAGATCCAGGTTTTATCTGATGCAAACTTTTTCTTCGCAGGAAACGCTGTCCCCAACGGAGTGAATGGCGTAAACGGCCACGTGGATGGTGTCAACGGGCACGCCAATGGAATTAACGGACATGTCGCCGGCGTGAACGGCCACGCGGAGCCTAGCAGCCAGTCCAAACCGTCTCTCCGCCTGTCCTTCCCCGAGTACAAGCGCATCTCCAACCTGCTGGTCCTGCATTTGCGCCGGGCCGAGGAAGGTAAGAAACGCCTCTCGTCATACTGAAAATAACTTTCTAATTGCCCTATTTGTTTTTTTTAAATTTTTATTCAGTCTAACCTCTTCACTGCTATCTGCATTGCAGCCGAGGAAGAGGAGGAGCTGAAGAAGAGTGCGGTGGTGAACTGGTACCTGAAGGAGATCGAGTCCGAGATCGACTCCGAGGAGGAGCTCGTCAATAAGAAGGGTCTGATAGAGAAGGTCCTCCACAGGCTGGTGCACTATGTGAGTCCAACCGCTGCAAAAAATACAACCACTGATTTCCTACCAGCAGTCATTTTAAAATTGAACATAATTTAACCGTGTATATGACCTGCTTCCCCCCCCAGGATCACATCCTCATCGAGCTGTCTCCGTCGGGGCTGAAGGGCTCAGAAGCTGCGAGCACAGAAGAGGAAGTTGTTCTGGTCGTCAACCCCAACTACAACCTGGACGATTAAACTCCTCCGGCTTCCATGATTGTTGATATTAAACCTCAACAAGAATGTTCAAGATGTTTTTGAATGCTCATATGTAACACATACATAGCAGTAGCATTGGAGATGTTATTTGACGTGTACTGTACAGACGATTCTGGGGCTCCTTAAGATAAAAAAAAAAAAAAAAAACGTTTATTAGTCAGACTTTTGTAAATATGCTGCTATCTATCCTGTTGTTTGCTGGCTTCTGTCTGTTTGGCTCTCAGTCAAGGGAACCGCCCTGAATTGTGTAATTGTTTATCCATAACTGTATATTTGAGGCTTACTTACCTCCATGGTTTCAAGTTATATGTCTTTTTGTAAAAGTATGACATGAAGTGAGTGGAAAAATGTTGGTTAAATAAATAAAATGTTGACAAACACAACTGCTTGGCTTTGTATTTCTGCACTTTTTAATTCCCTGCAGTACCTCGGTGTTGTCCACTAGGTGGCAGCAGAAGCAGTCGCAGATATAAACAATGCCACTGCGCATGCGCGACTGAGATTATTCAACAAACATGGCGGCTCCCTACGTGACAGCAGTCAGGACAGCACTGAAAGGTAATTTTTATTAACATTACACGTTTTGTTAAAAGATCCCTTTCAAGTGATTAATACAACTAACGTCCAAGCAACTTTCAGCAGAGTCATTTGTGTAGATAATGTCTTGTAGTGTAATAATTTAGGACAACAAGTCTTATCATTGAGGAACATATGTCTTGTTTTCCTCCTCTCAGGTTTACACCTTGCTCCAGGCCGGTGGATCCTCACACAGAGGAGCCGAGCCCCGGCAGTGGGTCAGTGTTTGCGGCTGCATGTCTCCCCTGCTGCCTCCCTGTGCAGCTCCAGGACAGAGACACAGAGCCAGCCAATCAGCACAGACAACAGGAGAGCCGAGGAAGAGGAGGAGGAAGAGGAAGAGGAGGGTCCTGAATACATCCCCAAGAAACAGGCAAAGAACCCCATGATGGTGATCGGCTATGCCTGGTGAGTCTCTACTCTTCATTCCTCAGTGTCCAAGAAAGGATTTGTAGATTAGCAGTGAGCAAAAACACCTTTAAACCCACACCTGTAGGACTGTACCTTGATATATCTTAAAATGTAGCAGTAACACCAGCTGAAGTAGCTGATGTAGTACACAGCAGCAGTACCATTAACACTAGTCACTCATATCACTAGTAGGAGTAATTATTTCTTGTTGTTAGTTACTGTGTGTTGCACACACATGAATGCACATCCAACAGGGACTTCTAAGATTAAATTATTTATAGATTAAATATTTAATCGCATGATTGTCCATGATTAATCACGATTAATTATTTTATCTGTTCAAAATGTACCTTAAAGGGAGATTTGTCAAGTATTTAATACTCTTATCAACATGGTAGAGGGCAAATATGCTTGCTTTATGCAAATGTATGTATATATTTATTATTGGGAATCACTTAACACACAAAACAATGACAAATATTGTCCAGAAACCTTCACAGGTACTGCATTCAGCATAAAAAATATGCTCAAATCATAACATGGCAAACTGCAGCCCAACAGGCAACAGTTGTTACCAACATCCATTGGTCAGTGATACCAATGGATTCCTTAGGTTTTCCAGTTTCATATGATGTTTGATGATGCATATCTTCTCTCTAGCTTTAAAACTGAGCTCGGTATATCCTCCGGAAGATCGATTGCGTTAATGAAATTAGTGGCGTTAAAACGAATTTGCGTTAACACGTTAACTTTGACAGCCCTACTTCTAAGACAAGTTGTAGTGATAAAACATAATTTCTAACATTACAATGCAAACAAAGAACTTTGTCTCCTGTCACCAGCTTTACATAAAATGTGCCACAAAAATGGAACCCCTCTTAAAACACAACTCAAGTCATCAGAAATGATGGCCATTTTGCCAAATAATGTATCCCCTAAATCATCGTATCATGAGCAATAAAATATGAAATGGACTTTATTGTCAGTCTCACCTAAATCTAAATGTACTTGTATGTAACTGTGCACATAGATACCTTTTATGTTTTTGTTATATTTTGCTTCACTTAAACCTGCAGTAGGCAGAATATTTTTGGCATCATTGTAATTTGAGTTTGTACCAAACATCAACAGACCATTTTCCCTTACACACAAGGAGTAATTTGCCTTGAGAATCATCAATATTACCCTGCACTATGAGTACTACTACTTGGGCAGCATTACTGTATTTGGAGTAGTTGGTACTGAAAAAGTTTTTTTTTTTAAATAACATGTAAGTGTGATTGCTTCAATATTTTTAGTGTTGATTATTTGGATCTTAAGGTAACCCTTGGTCCTTAAGCACAGTGAGCTGCTGTTGGTTCATCTCATCAGTAACAACCCTGGCAGCCTGTGTGTTGAATCTACTAAATTATTCATTTTTACCAGTCAGATTATTGACTGCTGTCATCTACAGCGACCGCTGTTATGCAGAAACTGACAACACTGACTGTTTACATTCTTGTACCAGAAATCATGTAGAAATACGGTAGTTGAAAGGGACGCCAGATTATACACTCTATTGTGGATTTATTACACTAAAAGTCTAATAAAGCAGCCCTGCAAGAAAAGTCCTGCCTGCATGAAGATAATATAATCTACATTATAATCTCTACACTCACTCACACAAACAGGGTGGACAAAATATTAGAATAACCTCTCAGTTTAACACAATACAATTCAACAGCACCCAAAGTACAGCCTCAGATATGACCATAAAGTTGATTGAACTCCTCTCTGAAACAGCTTCAATGAGGGTAGGATTTATTGCAGGTCTGTTTTATTGGACTGCATTAGTTTTAGCTAGGTGTACCTAATAAACTGGCAACTGAGTTGTGTTCAAACTAAAGTGAATTTCTAGAGAGGGAAGACTGGATGATTAAATTACAAGAGGGAATATGGAGACAGTACATTGAAAGCTGTTAGAATTAACTTTCCACCAAACACTTTTTGCATTCCCACCCAATTTACTCCCTCCGTACTGCAATATGTGCCCAGTTTCTCTACACTCGGCATCAATAATGGATACTGTATGTTTTGCCCACTGAGTAAAATAATCAATCTAATAACCAATATCTCCCCTACAGGATGATAGGCCTCCCCACAGGTATCATCGGCTTCCTCTTGGCCAAGAGAGAAGTGGACAAGAACCGGCTGAAGCAGCTGAAGGTTCGTCAGAGGATGAATAAGTCAAATGAGGGAGAATATGAAGGGAGTCGCTACCACCATCATGCAGAGGATGTCAAATAGGACCAATGATGTATGTATGGCTGCAATGATTTTCACCATCTCCTGAATCACGCCACTGAGACATTGGCTCCACTGCACTACAGCCCAAAGACTGATTCCAGAAGAGATATCAACTTTATGGGCTTGAGTTCAAAACATCCAAATCTTCTTTGGGACTATTTCTTCTAGAGGGCAGATGCAGGAAATCTGGGAAGGAAGGAACGTGCTTGTGAATGAACTTTTAATCAAAAGCAGCTGTTTTTTTTTCTTGCTCATGAACATAAATTGAATATACTGTTAAGTTTGACCACTTTATTGAATCTGGAGTATTACCACATATTTATTAGCCTTGACGCTGATGTTCTATAAATGTGATAAAGGAAATAAATGTATATTTTTTAAATTTGTGAATACATAAACAAGAATCATCACTGGTACAACTGCATATGAACCACGTCAAAACTCACAAATACAAATGTTTATTTGATATGAAAAGGAAAACTAATTTTCCTCTTCTTTGATAACAATGCCACATTAGCTGGAACTCACCCTTTAAAGTAAAAAAATAATCTAATCTCAAAAACATCTTCATTGTGAAGGCACTATGAATATGAAGCCATGACAGAAGATCAGAAGCTGTCATAAGGTATACTGAGCTGTATTTCAGGGGTGGGCAGATCAATCACCAAAGTATCAATACTGCTGATACCATGTTGAAAAAAAGTCATGAAAAAGTAGTTTATTATGTCAAGAGAGTGATAAAAAAGTCATAGTATAGTATGTCGAAAAAGAAATAAAAAGTCATTGTATAGTATGTCGAAAAGTCATAAAAAAGTCATAGTGTAGTATGATGAAAAAAGTAAAAAAAAATCATATTGTAGTATGTTGAAAAAAATCATTAAAATGTCATAGTATAGTATGTTGAAAAGTCATAATAGCGTATCAAAAAAAGAAAAAAGTCATAGTATAGTATGTCGAAAAAAGAAAAGTCATAATATAGTGTATCGAAAAAAGAAAAAAGTCATAATACAGTGTCGAAAAAAAATCCCAGTTTAGTGTCGAAAAAAGTATAAAAAAAAAGTAATAATATATAAAAGCGCAAAAAGTATAAAAAAGTCATAGTGTAGTGTGTCGAAAAAAGTCATATAGTATGTCAAAAAAAGTAAAAATAATAGTCATATTATAAGTAAAAAAAAAAAGTCATAAAATGTCATGGTACTGTATGTCATAAAAATGTCATAGTATACTATATCATAAAAAGATGTCACGAAGTCATGGCATAGTATGTCATAAAAGAAGCCATAAAAAGTAATAGTTTAATATGTCAAGAGAGTGATAAAAAAGTCATAGTATAGTATGTCGAAAAAAAAAATGTCATGGTATAGTAGGTTGAAAAAAGTCATAAAAAGTAATAGTTTAGTATGTCAAAATAAGTAAAAAAAAAAAGTCACACTACTATATCGAAAAAAGTCACGAAAAAGTCATACTATAGTGTGTCTTAAAAAGTCAGTATAATATGTTGACAAATGTCATAAAAAAGTCATAGTATAGTATGTTGAAAAAGTCATAGTATGGTATGCTGAAAAAGTTTATAAAATAGGTCAGAGTATAGTATGTCGAAAAATTTCATAAAAAAAGTCATAGTATAGTATGTCAAAAAAATTTGCAAAAAAAAATTTTGTAGAAAAAAGTCATAGTATAGTATGTCGAAAACTTTCGTAAAAAGTCATAGTATAGTATGTCGAAAAATTTTAAAGAAAAAGTCATAGTATGGCATGTCGAAACATTTTGTAAAAAAAGTCATAGTATAGAATGTTGAAAAGTTTCGCAAAAAAAAATTCATAGTATAGTATGTCGAAAATTTCGTGAAAAAAAAGTCATACTATAGTTAGTCGAACATTTTGTAAAAAAAAAGTCATACTATATTATGTCGAAAGTTTCGTGAAAAAAAAGGCATAGTATAGTATGTAGAAAATTTTCGTGAAAAAATGTCATAGTATAGAATGTCGAAAAATGTCATGAAAAGAGGCATAGTATAGTATGTTGATTCATTTTGTGGAAAAAAAACTCATAGTTTAGAATGTCGAAAATTTTTATGAAAAAAAAGTCATAGTTTTGAATGTCGAAAATTTTGTGAAAAAGTCATACTATAGTAAGTCGAAAATATTGTGGAAAAAAAAGTCATACTATAGTATGTTGAACATTTTGTGAAAAAAAAGTCATACTACAGTATGTCGAAAATTTCGTGAAAAAAAAGTCATACTATAGTATGTCGAAAATTTAGGAAAAAAAGGTCATAGTATAGAATGTCGAAAAATTTCATGAAAAGAGGCATAGTATAGTATGTCGAAATTTTGTGAAAAAGTCATATATAGTATGTCGAAAATTTGTAAAAAAGTCATACTATAGTATGTCGAAAATATTCGTAAAAAAAGTTATACTATAGTATGTTGAGCATTTTGTGAAAAAAAGTCATACTACAGTATGTCGAAAATTTCGTGAAAAAAAGTCATAGTGTAGAATGTCGAATATTTTCATGAAAAGGGGCATAGTATAGTATGTTGATTCATTTTGTGGAGAAAAAAACTCATAGTTTAGAATGTCGAAAATTTTGTGAAAAAGTCATACTATAGTATGTCGAAAATATTGTGGAAAAAAAAGTCATACTATAGTATGTTGAAAATATTCGTAAAAAAATGTCATAGTATAGAATGTCGAATATTTTCATGAAAAAAGTCATACTATAGCATGTCAAAAATATTCGTAAAAAAATGTCATAGTATAGAATGTCGAAAATTGTAATGAAAAAAGGCATAGTATAGTCTGTCGATTCGTTTGGTGGAAAAAAAACTCAGTTTAAAATTTCGACATTTTCATGAAAAAAGTCATACTATACTGTGACTTTTCATGAAAATTGACGGAAATTTAAACTGAGTTTTTTTTCCACCAAATTAATCGACAGACTATACTATGCCTGTTTTCATGAAAATTTTCGACATTCTATACTGACATTTTTTTACGAATATTTTCATGAAAAAAGTCATACTATAGCATGTCGAAAATATTCGTAAAAAAATGTCATAGTATAGAATGTCGAAAATTGTAATGAAAAAAGGCATAGTATAGTCTGTCGATTCAATTGGTGGAAAAAAAACTCAGTTTAAAATTTCGACATTTTCATGAAAAAAGTCATACTATACTATGACTTTTCATGAAAATTGACGAAAATTTAAACTGAGTTTTTTTTCCACCAAATTAATCGACAGACTATACTATGCCTGTTTTCATGAAAATGTTCGACATTCTATACTATGACATTTTTTTACGAATATTTTCGAAAATTTTCATGAAAAAAGTCATACTATAGCATGTCGAAAATATTCGTAAAAAAATGTCATAGTATAGAATGTCGAAAATTGTAATGAAAAAAGGCATAGTATAGTCTGTCGATTCAATTGGTGGAAAAAAAACTCAGTTTAAAATTTCGACATTTTCATGAAAAAAGTCATACTATACTATGACTTTTCATAAAAATTGACGAAAATTTAAACTGAGTTTTTTTTCCACCAAATTAATCGACAGACTATACTATGCCTGTTTTCATGAAAATTTTCGACATTCTATACTATGACATTTTTTTACGAATATTTTCATGAAAAAAGTCATACTATAGCATGTCGAAAATATTCGTAAAAAAATGTCATAGTATAGAATGTCGAAAATTGTAATGAAAAAAGGCATAGTATAGTCTGTCGATTCATTTGGTGGAAAAAAAACTCAGTTTAAAATTTCGACATTTTCATGAAAAAAGTCATACTATACTATGACTTTTCATGAAAATTGACGAAAATTTAAACTGAGTTTTTTTTCCACCAAATTAATCGACAGACTATACTATGCTTGTTTTCATGAAAATTTTCGACATTCTAAACTATGACATTTTTTTACGAATATTTTCATGAAAAAAGTCATACTATAGCATGTCGAAAATATTCGTAAAAAAATGTCATAGTTTAGAATGTCGAAAATTGTAATGAAAAAAGGCATAGTATAGTCTGTCGATTCATTTGGTGGAAAAAAAACTCAGTTTAAAATTTCGACATTTTCATGAAAAAAGTCATACTATACTATGACTTTTCATGAAAATTGACGAAAATTTAAACTGAGTTTTTTTTCCACCAAATTAATCGACAGACTATACTATGCCTGTTTTCATGAAAATTTTCGACATTCTATACTATGACATTTTTTTACGAATATTTTCGAAAATTTTCATGAAAAAAGTCATACTATAGCATGTCGAAAATATTCGTAAAAAAATGTCATAGTATAGAATGTCGAAAATTGTAATGAAAAAAGGCATAGTATAGTCTGTCGATTCATTTGGTGGAAAAAAAACTCAGTTTAAAATTTCGACATTTTCATGAAAAAAGTCATACTATACTATGACTTTTCATGAAAATTGACGAAAATTTAAACTGAGTTTTTTTTCCACCAAATTAATCGACAGACTATACTATGCCTGTTTTCATGAAAATTTTCGACATTCTATACTATGACATTTTTTTACGAATATTTTCGAAAATTTTCATGAAAAAAGTCATACTATAGCATGTCGAAAATATTCGTAAAAAAATGTCATAGTATAGAATGTCGAAAATTGTAATGAAAAAAGGCATAGTATAGTCTGTCGATTCATTTGGTGGAAAAAAAACTCAGTTTAAAATTTCGACATTTTCATGAAAAAAGTCATACTATACTATGACTTTTCATGAAAATTGACGAAAATTTAAACTGAGTTTTTTTTCCACCAAATTAATCGACAGACTATACTATGCCTGTTTTCATGAAAATTTTCGACATTCTATACTATGACATTTTTTTACGAATATTTTCATGAAAAAAGTCATACTATAGCATGTCGAAAATATTCGTAAAAAAATGTCATAGTATAGAATGTCGAAAATTGTAATGAAAAAAGGCATAGTATAGTCTGTCGATTCATTTGGTGGAAAAAAAACTCAGTTTAAAATTTCGACATTTTCATGAAAAAAGTCATACTATACTATGACTTTTCATGAAAATTGACGAAAATTTAAACTGAGTTTTTTTTCCACCAAATTAATCGACAGACTATACTATGCCTGTTTTCATGAAAATTTTCGACATTCTATACTATGACATTTTTTTACGAATATTTTCGAAAATTTTCATGAAAAAAGTCATACTATAGCATGTCGAAAATATTCGTAAAAAAATGTCATAGTATAGAATGTCGAAAATTTTAATGAAAAAAGGCATAGTATAGTCTGTCGATTCATTTGGTGGAAAAAAAACTCAGTTTAAAATTTCGACATTTTCATGAAAAAAGTCATACTATACTATGACTTTTCATAAAATTGACGAAAATTTAAACTGAGTTTTTTTTCCACCAAATTAATCGACAGACTATACTATGCCTGTTTTCATGAAAATTTTCGACATTCTATACTATGACATTTTTTTACGAATATTTTCGAAAATTTTCATGAAAAAAGTCATACTATAGCATGTCGAAAATATTCGTAAAAAAATGTCATAGTATAGAATGTCGAAAATTGTAATGAAAAAAGGCATAGTATAGTCTGTCGATTCATTTGGTGGAAAAAAAACTCAGTTTAAAATTTCGACATTTTCATGAAAAAAGTCATACTATACTATGACTTTTCATGAAAATTGACGAAAATTTAAACTGAGTTTTTTTTCCACCAAATTAATCGACAGACTATACTATGCCTGTTTTCATGAAAATTTTCGACATTCTATACTATGACATTTTTTTACGAATATTTTCGAAAATTTTCATGAAAAAAGTCAAACTATAGCATGTCGAAAATATTCGTAAAAAAATGTCATAGTATAGAATGTCGAAAATTTTAATGAAAAAAGGCATAGTATAGTCTGTCGATTCATTTGATGGAAAAAAAACTCAGTTTAAAATTTCGACATTTTCATGAAAAAAGTCATACTATACTATGACTTTTCATGAAAATTGACGAAAATTTAAACTGAGTTTTTTTTCCACCAAATTAATCGACAGACTATACTATGCCTGTTTTCATGAAAATTTTCGACATTCTATACTATGACATTTTTTTACGAATATTTTCATGAAAAAAGTCATACTATAGCATGTCGAAAATATTCGTAAAAAAATGTCATAGTATAGAATGTCGAAAATTTTAATGAAAAAAGGCATAGTATAGTCTGTCGATTCATTTGGTGGAAAAAAAATTCAGTTTAAAATTTCGACATTTTCATGAAAAAAGTCATACCATATCATGTCGAAAATATTCGTAAAAAAATGTCATAGTATAGAATGTCGAAAATTTTAATGAAAAAATGCATAGTATAGTCTGTCGATTCATTTGATGGAAAAAAAACTCAGTTTAAAATTTCGACATTTTCATGAAAAAAGTCATACTATACTATGACTTTTCATAAAAATTGACGAAAATTTAAACTGAGTTTTTTTTCCACCAAATTAATCGACAGACTATACTATGCCTGTTTTCATGAAAATTTTCGACATTCTATACTATGACATTTTTTTACGAATATTTTCGAAAATTTTCATGAAAAAAGTCATACTATAGCATGTCGAAAATATTCGTAAAAAAATGTCATAGTATAGAATGTCGAAAATTTTAATGAAAAAAGGCATAGTATAGTCTGTCGATTCATTTGGTGGAAAAAAAACTCAGTTTAAAATTTCGACATTTTCATGAAAAAAGTCATACTATACTATGACTTTTCATGAAAATTGACGAAAATTTAAACTGAGTTTTTTTTCCACCAAATTAATCGACAGACTATACTATGCCTGTTTTCATGAAAATTTTCGACATTCTATACTATGACATTTTTTTACGAATATTTTCATGAAAAAAGTCATACCATAGCATGTCGAAAATATTCGTAAAAAAATGTCATAGTATAGAATGTCGAAAATTGTAATGAAAAAAGGCATAGTATAGTCTGTCGATTCATTTGGTGGAAAAAAAACTCAGTTTAAAATTTCGACATTTTCATGAAAAAAGTCATACTATACTATGACTTTTCATAAAATTGACGAAAATTTAAACTGAGTTTTTTTTCCACCAAATTAATCGACAGACTATACTATGCCTGTTTTCATGAAAATTTTCGACATTCTATACTATGACATTTTTTTACGAATATTTTCATGAAAAAAGTCATACCATAGCATGTCGAAAATATTCGTAAAAAAATGTCATAGTATAGAATGTCGAAAATTGTAATGAAAAAAGGCATAGTATAGTCTGTCGATTCATTTGGTGGAAAAAAAACTCAGTTTAAAATTTCGACATTTTCATGAAAAAAGTCATACTATACTATGACTTTTCATGAAAATTGACGAAAATTTAAACTGAGTTTTTTTTCCACCAAATTAATCGACAGACTATACTATGCCTGTTTTCATGAAAATTTTCGACATTCTATACTATGACATTTTTTTACGAATATTTTCGAAAATTTTCATGAAAAAAGTCATACTATAGCATGTCGAAAATATTCGTAAAAAAATGTCATAGTATAGAATGTCGAAAATTGTAATGAAAAAAGGCATAGTATAGTCTGTCGATTCATTTGGTGGAAAAAAAACTCAGTTTAAAATTTCGACATTTTCATGAAAAAAGTCATACTATACTATGACTTTTCATGAAAATTGACGAAAATTTAAACTGAGTTTTTTTTCCACCAAATTAATCGACAGACTATACTATGCCTGTTTTCATGAAAATTTTCGACATTCTATACTATGACATTTTTTTACGAATATTTTCGAAAATTTTCATGAAAAAAGTCATACTATAGCATGTCGAAAATATTCGTAAAAAAATGTCATAGTATAGAATGTCGAAAATTTTAATGAAAAAAGGCATAGTATAGTCTGTCGATTCATTTGGTGGAAAAAAAACTCAGTTTAAAATTTCGACATTTTCATGAAAAAAGTCATACTATACTATGACTTTTCATAAAAATTGACGAAAATTTAAACTGAGTTTTTTTTCCACCAAATTAATCGACAGACTATACTATGCCTGTTTTCATGAACATTTTCGACATTCTATACTATGACATTTTTTTACGAATATTTTCATGAAAAAAGTCATACTATAGCATGTCGAAAATATTCGTAAAAAAATGTCATAGTATAGAATGTCGAAAATTTTAATGAAAAAAGGCATAGTATAGTCTGTCGATTCATTTGGTGGAAAAAAAACTCAGTTTAAAATTTCGACATTTTCATGAAAAAAGTCATACTATACTATGACTTTTCATGAAAATTGACGAAAATTTAAACTGAGTTTTTTTTCCACCAAATTAATCGACAGACTATACTATGCCTGTTTTCATGAAAATTTTCGACATTCTATACTATGACATTTTTTTACGAATATTTTCATGAAAAAAGTCATACCATAGCATGTCGAAAATATTCGTAAAAAAATGTCATAGTATAGAATGTCGAAAATTTTAATGAAAAAAGGCATAGTATAGTCTGTCGATTCATTTGGTGGAAAAAAAACTCAGTTTAAAATTTCGACATTTTCATGAAAAAAGTCATACTATACTATGACTTTTCATGAAAATTGACGAAAATTTAAACTGAGTTTTTTTTCCACCAAATTAATCGACAGACTATACTATGCCTGTTTTCATGAAAATTTTCGACATTCTATACTATGACATTTTTTTACGAATATTTTCGAAAATTTTCATGAAAAAAGTCATACTATAGCATGTCGAAAATATTCGTAAAAAAATGTCATAGTATAGAATGTCGAAAATTTTAATGAAAAAAGGCATAGTATAGTCTGTCGATTCATTTGGTGGAAAAAAAACTCAGTTTAAAATTTCGACATTTTCATGAAAAAAGTCATACTATACTATGACTTTTCATAAAATTGACGAAAATTTAAACTGAGTTTTTTTTCCACCAAATTAATCGACAGACTATACTATGCCTGTTTTCATGAAAATTTTCGACATTCTAAACTATGACATTTTTTTACGAATATTTTCATGAAAAAAGTCATACTATAGCATGTCGAAAATATTCGTAAAAAAATGTCATAGTATAGAATGTCGAAAATTTTAATGAAAAAAGGCATAGTATAGTCTGTCGATTCATTTGGTGGAAAAAAAACTCAGTTTAAAATTTCGACATTTTCATGAAAAAAGTCATACTATACTATGACTTTTCATGAAAATTGACAAAAATTTAAACTGAGTTTTTTTTCCACCAAATTAATCGACAGACTATACTATGCCTGTTTTCATGAAAATTTTCGACATTCTATACTATGACATTTTTTTACGAATATTTTCGAAAATTTTCATGAAAAAAGTCATACTATAGCATGTCGAAAATATTCGTAAAAAAATGTCATAGTATAGAATGTCGAAAATTTTAATGAAAAAATGCATAGTATAGTCTGTCGATTCATTTGGTGGAAAAAAAAACTCAGTTTAAAATTTCGACATTTTCATGAAAAAAGTCATAGTATAGTATGACTTTTCATGAAAATTGACGAAAATTTAAACTGAGTTTTTTTTCCACCAAATTAATCGACAGACTATACTATGCCTGTTTTCATGAAAATTTTCGACATTCTATACTATGACATTTTTTTACGAATATTTTCATGAAAAAAGTCATACTATAGCATGTCGAAAATATTCGTAAAAAAATGTCATAGTATAGAATGTCGAAAATTTTAATGAAAAAAGGCATAGTATAGTCTGTCGATTCATTTGGTGGAAAAAAAACTCAGTTTAAAATTTCGACATTTTCATGAAAAAAGTCATACTATACTATGACTTTTCATGAAAATTGACGAAAATTTAAACTGAGTTTTTTTTCCACCAAATTAATCGACAGACTATACTATGCCTGTTTTCATGAACATTTTCGACATTCTATACTATGACATTTTTTTACGAATATTTTCATGAAAAATGTCATACTATAGCATGTCGAAAATATTCGTAAAAAAATGTCATAGTATAGAATGTCGAAAATTGTAATGAAAAAAGGCATAGTATAGTCTGTCGCTTCATTTGGTGGAAAAAAAACTCAGTTTAAAATTTCGACATTTTCATGAAAAAAGTCATACTATACTATGACTTTTCATAAAAATTGACGAAAATTTAAACTGAGTTTTTTTTCCACCAAATGAATCGACAGTTTAAAATTTTGACATTTTCATGAAAAAAGTCATACTATACTATGACTTTTCATAAAAATTGACGAAAATTTAAACTGAGTTTTTTTTCCACCAAATTAATCGACAGACTATACTATGCCTGTTTTCATGAAAATTTTCGACATTCTATACTATGACATTTTTTTACGAATATTTTCATGAAAAAAGTCATACTATAGCATGTCGAAAATATTCGTAAAAAAATGTCATAGTATAGAATGTCGACAATTTTAATGAAAAAAGGCATAGTATAGTCTGTCGATTCATTTGGTGGAAAAAAAACTCAGTTTAAAATTTCGACATTTTCATGAAAAAAGTCATACTATAGTATGACTTTTCATGAAAATTGACGAAAATTTAAACTGAGTTTTTTTTCCACCAAATTAATCGACAGACTATACTATGCCTGTTTTCATGAAAATTTTCGACATTCTAAACTATGACATTTTTTTACGAATATTTTCATGAAAAAAGTCATACTATAGCATGTCGAAAATATTCGTAAAAAAATGTCATAGTATAGAATGTCGACAATTTTAATGAAAAAAGGCATAGTATAGTCTGTCGATTCATTTAGTGGAAAAAAAACTCAGTTTAAAATTTCGACATTTTCATGAAAAAAGTCATACTATACTATGACTTTTCATGAAAATTGACGAAAATTTAAACTGAGTTTTTTTCCACCAAATTAATCGACAGACTATACTATGCCTGTTTTCATGAACATTTTCGACATTCTATACTATGACATTTTTTTACGAATATTTTCATGAAAAAAGTCATACTATAGCATGTCGAAAATATTCGTAAAAAAATGTCATAGTATAGAATGTCGAAAATTTTAATGAAAAAAGGCATAGTATAGTCTGTCGATTCATTTGGTGGAAAAAAAACTCAGTTTAAAATTTCGACATTTTCATGAAAAAAGTCATACTATACTATGACTTTTCATAAAAATTGACGAAAATTTAAACTGAGTTTTTTTTCCACCAAATTAATCGACAGACTATACTATGCCTGTTTTCATGAAAATTTTCGACATTCTATACTATGACATTTTTTACGAATATTTTCATGAAAAAAGTCATACTATAGCATGTCGAAAATATTCGTAAAAAAATGTCATAGTATAGAATGTCGAAAATTTTAATGAAAAAAGGCATAGTATAGTCTGTCGATTCATTTGGTGGAAAAAAAACTCAGTTTAAAATTTCGACATTTTCATGAAAAAAGTCATACTATACTATGACTTTTCATGAAAATTGACGACAATTTAAACTGAGTTTTTTTTCCACCAAATTAATCGACAGACTATACTATGCCTTTTTTCATGAAAATTTTCGACATTCTATACTATGACATTTTTTTACGAATATTTTCATGAAAAAAGTCATACTATAGCATGTCGAAAATATTCGTAAAAAAATGTCATAGTATAGAATGTCGATAATTTTAATGAAAAAAGGCATAGTATAGTCTGTCGATTCATTTGGTGGAAAAAAAACTCAGTTTAAAATTTCGACATTTTCATGAAAAAAGTCATACTATACTATGACTTTTCATAAAAATTGACGAAAATTTAAACTGAGTTTTTTTTCCACCAAATTAATCGACAGACTATACTATGCCTGTTTTCATGAAAATTTTCGACATTCTATACTATGACATTTTTTTACGAATATTTTCATGAAAAAAGTCATACTATAGCATGTCGAAAATATTCGTAAAAAAATGTCATAGTATAGAATGTCGAAAATTTTAATGAAAAAAGGCATAGTATAGTCTGTCGATTCATTTGGTGGAAAAAAAACTCAGTTTAAAATTTCGACATTTTCATGAAAAAAGTCATACTATACTATGACTTTTCATGAAAATTGACGAAAATTTAAACTGAGTTTTTTTTCCATCAAATTAATCGACAGACTATACTATGCCTGTTTTCATGAAAATTTTCGACATTCTATACTATGACATTTTTTTACGAATATTTTCATGAAAAAAGTCATACTATAGCATGTCGAAAATATTCGTAAAAAAATGTCATAGTATAGAATGTCGAAAATTGTAATGAAAAAAGGCATAGTAGAGTCTGTCGATTCATTTGGTGGAAAAAAAACTCAGTTTAAAATTTCGACATTTTCATGAAAAAAGTCATACTATACTATGACTTTTCATGAAAATTGACGAAAATTTAAACTGAGTTTTTTTTCCACCAAATTAATCGACAGACTATACTATGCCTGTTTTCATGAAAATTTTCGACATTCTATACTATGACATTTTTTTACGAATATTTTCATGAAAAAAGTCATACTATAGCATGTCGAAAATATTCGTAATAAAATGTCATAGTATAGAATGTCGAAAATTTTAATGAAAAAAGGCATAGTATAGTCTGTCGATTCATTTGGTGGAAAAAAAACTCAGTTTAAAATTTCGACATTTTCATGAAAAAAGTCATACTATACTATGACTTTTCATGAAAATTGACGAAAATTTAAACTGAGTTTTTTTTCCACCAAATTAATCGACAGACTATACTATGCCTGTTTTCATTAACATTTTCGACATTCTATACTATGACATTTTTTTACGAATATTTTCATGAAAAAAGTCATACTATAGCATGTCGAAAATATTCGTAAAAAAATGTCATAGTATAGAATGTCGAAAATTTTCATGAAAAAAGGCATAGTATAGTCTGTCGATTCATTTGGTGGAAAAAAAACTCAGTTTAAAATTTCGACATTTTCATGAAAAAAGTCATACTATACTATGACTTTTCATGAAAATTGACGAAAATTTAAACTGAGTTTTTTTTCCACCAAATTAATCGACAGACTATACTATGCCTGTTTTCATGAAAATTTTCGACATTCTATACTATGACATTTTTTTACGAATATTTTCATGAAAAAAGTCATACTATAGCATGTCGAAAATATTCGTAAAAAAATGTCATAGTATAGAATGTCGAAAATTTTAATGAAAAAAGGCATAGTATAGTCTGTCGATTCATTTGGTGGAAAAAAAACTCAGTTTAAAATTTCGACATTTTCATGAAAAAGTCATACTATACTATGACTTTTCATGAAAATTGACGAAAATTTAAACTGAGTTTTTTTTTCCACCAAATTAATCGACAGACTATACTATGCCTGTTTTCATGAAAATTTTCGACATTCTATACTATGACATTTTTTTACGAATATTTTCATGAAAAAAGTCATACTATAGCATGTCGAAAATATTCGTAAAAAAATGTCATAGTATAGAATGTCGAAAATTTTAATGAAAAAAGGCATAGTATAGTCTGTCGATTCATTTGGTGGAAAAAAAACTCAGTTTAAAATTTCGACATTTTCATGAAAAAAGTCATACTATACTATGACTTTTCATGAAAATTGACGAAAATTTAAACTGAGTTTTTTTCCACCAAATTAATCGACAGACTATACTATGCCTGTTTTCATGAACATTTTCGACATTCTATACTATGACATTTTTTTACGAATATTTTCATGAAAAAAGTCATACTATAGCATGTCGAAAATATTCGTAAAAAAATGTCATAGTATAGAATGTCGAAAATTTTAATGAAAAAAGGCATAGTATAGTCTGTCGATTCATTTGGTGGAAAAAAAACTCAGTTTAAAATTTCGACATTTTCATGAAAAAAGTCATACTATACTATGACTTTTCATGAAAATTGACGAAAATTTAAACTGAGTTTTTTTTCCACCAAATTAATCGACAGACTATACTATGCCTGTTTTCATGAAAATTTTCGACATTCTATACTATGACATTTTTTTACGAATATTTTCATGAAAAAAGTCATACTATAGCATGTCGAAAATATTCGTAAAAAAATGTCATAGTATAGAATGTCGAAAATTTTAATGAAAAAAGGCATAGTATAGTCTGTCGATTCATTTGATGGAAAAAAAACTCAGTTTAAAATTTCGACATTTTCATGAAAAAAGTCATACTATACTATGACTTTTCATAAAAATTGACGAAAATTTAAACTGAGTTTTTTTTCCACCAAATTAATCGACAGACTATACTATGCCTGTTTTCATGAAAATTTTCGACATTCTATACTATGACATTTTTTACGAATATTTTCATGAAAAAAGTCATACTATAGCATGTCGAAAATATTCGTAAAAAAATGTCATAGTATAGAATGTCGAAAATTTTAATGAAAAAAGGCATAGTATAGTCTGTCGATTCATTTGGTGGAAAAAAAACTCAGTTTAAAATTTCGACATTTTCATGAAAAAAGTCATACTATACTATGACTTTTCATAAAAATTGACGAAAATTTAAACTGAGTTTTTTTTCCACCAAATTAATCGACAGACTATACTATGCCTGTTTTCATGAAAATTTTCGACATTCTATACTATGACATTTTTTTACGAATATTTTCATGAAAAAAGTCATACTATAGCATGTCGAAAATATTCGTAAAAAAATGTCATAGTATAGAATGTCGAAAATTTTAATGAAAAAAGGCATAGTATAGTCTGTCGATTCATTTGGTGGAAAAAAAACTCAGTTTAAAATTTCGACATTTTCATGAAAAAAGTCATACTATACTATGACTTTTCATGAAAATTGACGAAAATTTAAACTGAGTTTTTTTCCACCAAATTAATCGACAGACTATACTATGCCTGTTTTCATGAAAATTTTCGACATTCTATACTATGACATTTTTTTACGAATATTTTCATGAAAAAAGTCATACTATAGCATGTCGAAAATATTCGTAAAAAAATGTCATAGTATAGAATGTCGAAAATTTTAATGAAAAAAGGCATAGTATAGTCTGTCGATTCATTTGGTGGAAAAAAAAACTCAGTTTAAAATTTCGACATTTTCATGAAAAAAGTCATACTATAGTATGACTTTTCATGAAAATTGACGAAAATTTAAACTGAGTTTTTTTCCACCAAATTAATCGACAGACTATACTATGCCTGTTTTCATGAAAATTTTCGACATTCTATACTATGACATTTTTTTACGAATATTTTCATGAAAAAAGTCATACTATAGCATGTCGAAAATATTCGTAAAAAAATGTCATAGTATAGAATGTCGAAAATTTTAATGAAAAAAGGCATAGTATAGTCTGTCGATTCATTTGGTGGAAAAAAAACTCAGTTTAAAATTTCGACATTTTCATGAAAAAAGTCATACTATACTATGACTTTTCATGAAAATTGACGAAAATTTAAACTGAGTTTTTTTTCCACCAAATTAATCGACAGACTATACTATGCCTGTTTTCATGAAAATTTTCGACATTCTATACTATGACATTTTTTTACGAATATTTTCATGAAAAAAGTCATACTATAGCATGTCGAAAATATTCGTAAAAAAATGTCATAGTATAGAATGTCGAAAATTTTAATGAAAAAAGGCATAGTATAGTCTTGTCGATTCATTTGGTGGAAAAAAAACTCAGTTTAAAATTTCGACATTTTCATGAAAAAAGTCATACTATACTATGACTTTTCATGAAAATTGACGAAAATTTAAACTGAGTTTTTTTCCACCAAATTAATCGACAGACTATACTATGCCTGTTTTCATGAAAATTTTCGACATTCTATACTATGACATTTTTTTACGATATTTCGAAAATTTTCATGAAAAAAGTCATACTATAGCATTCGAAAATATTCGTAAAAAAATGTCATAGTATAGAATGTCGAAAATTGTAATGAAAAAAGGCATAGTATAGTCTGTCGATTCATTTGGTGGAAAAAAAACTCAGTTTAAAATTTCGACATTTTCATGAAAAAAGTCATACTATACTATGACTTTTCATGAAAATTGACGAAAATTTAAACTGAGTTTTTTTTCCACCAAATTAATCGACAGACTATACTATGCCTGTTTTCATGAAAATTTTCGACATTCTATACTATGACATTTTTTTACGAATATTTTCATGAAAAAAGTCATACTATAGCATGTCGAAAATATTCGTAAAAAAATGTCATAGTATAGAATGTCGAAAATTGTAATGAAAAAAGGCATAGTATAGTCTGTCGATTCATTTGGTGGAAAAAAAACTCAGTTTAAAATTTCGACATTTTCATGAAAAAAGTCATACTATACTATGACTTTTCATGAAAATTGACGAAAATTTAAACTGAGTTTTTTTTCACCAAATTAATCGACAGACTATACTATGCCTGTTTTCATGAAAATTTTCGACATTCTATACTATGACATTTTTTTACTAATATTTTCGAAAATTTTCATGAAAAAAGTCATACTATAGCATGTCGAAAATATTCGTAAAAAAATGTCATAGTATAGAATGTCGAAAATTGTAATGTAAAAAGGCATAGTATAGTCTGTCGATTCATTTGGTGGAAAAAAAACTCAGTTTAAAATTTCGACATTTTCATGAAAAAAGTCATACTATACTATGACTTTTCATGAAAATTGACGAAAATTTAAACTGAGTTTTTTTTCCACCAAATTAATCGACAGACTATACTATGCCTGTTTTCATGAAAATTTTCGACATTCTATACTATGACATTTTTTTACGAATATTTTCATGAAAAAAGTCATACTATAGCATGTCGAAAATATTCGTAAAAAAATGTCATAGTATAGAATGTCGAAAATTGTAATGAAAAAAGGCATAGTATAGTCTGTCGATTCATTTGGTGGAAAAAAAAATCAGGTTAAAATTTCGACATTTTTGTGAAAAAGTCATACTATACTATGACTTTTCATGAAAATTGACGAAAATTTAAACTGAGTTTTTTTTCCACCAAATTAATCGACAGACTATACTATGCCTGTTTTCATGAAAATTTTCGACATTCTATACTATGACATTTTTTTACGAATATTTTCATGAAAAAAGTCATACTATAGCATATCGAAAATATTCGTTAAAAAATGTCATAGTATAGAATGTCGAAAATTGTAATGAAAAAAGGCATAGTATAGTCTGTCGATTCATTTGGTGGAAAAAAAACTCAGTTTGAAATTTCGACATTTTCATGAAAAAAGTCATACTATACTATGACTTTTCATGAAAATTGACGAAAATTTAAACTGAGTTTTTTTTCCACCAAATTAATCGACAGACTATACTATGCCTGTTTTCATGAAAATTTTCGACATTCTATACTATGACATTTTTTTACGAATATTTTCGAAAATTTTCATGAAAAAAGTCATACTATAGCATGTCGAAAATATTCGTAAAAAAATGTCATAGTATAGAATGTCGAAAATTTTAATGAGAAAAGGCATAGTATAGTCTGTCAATTCATTTGGTGGAAAAAAAACTCAGTTTAAAATTTCGACATTTTCATGAAAAAAGTCATACTATACTATGACTTTTCATGAAAATTGACGAAAATTTAAACTGAGTTTTTTTTCCACCAAATTAATCGACAGACTATACTATGCCTGTTTTCATGAAAATTTTCGACATTCTATACTATGACATTTTTTTACGAATATTTTCGAAAATTTTCATGAAAAAAGTCATACTATAGCATGTCGAAAATATTCGTAAAAAAATGTCATAGTATAGAATGTCGAAAATTGTAATGAAAAAAGGCATAGTATAGTCTGTCGATTCATTTGGTGGAAAAAAAACTCAGTTTAAAATTTCGACATTTTCATGAAAAAAGTCATACTATACTATGACTTTTCATGAAAATTGACGAAAATTTAAACTGAGTTTTTTTTTCACCAAATTAATCGACAGACTATACTATGCCTGTTTTCATGAAAATTTTCGACATTCTATACTATGACATTTTTTTACGAATATTTTCGAAAATTTTCATGAAAAAAGTCATACTATAGCATGTCGAAAATATTCGTAAAAAAATGTCATAGTATAGAATGTCGAAAATTGTAATGTAAAAAGGCATAGTATAGTCTGTTGATTCATTTGGTGGAAAAAAAACTCAGTTTAAAATTTCGACATTTTCATGAAAAAAGTCATACTATACTATGACTTTTCATAAAAATTGACGAAAATTTAAACTGAGTTTTTTTTCCACCAAATTAATCGACAGACTATACTATGCCTGTTTTCATTAACATTTTCGACATTCTATACTATGACATTTTTTTACGAATATTTTCATGAAAAAAGTCATACTATAGCATGTCGAAAATATTCGTAAAAAAATGTCATAGTATAGAATGTCGAAAATTTTAATGAAAAAAGGCATAGTATAGTCTGTCGATTCATTTGGTGGAAAAAAAACTCAGTTTAAAATTTCGACATTTTCATGAAAAAGTCATACTATACTATGACTTTTCATGAAAATTGACGAAAATTTAAACTGAGTTTTTTGTCCACCAAATTAATCGACAGACTATACTATGCCTGTTTTCATGAAAATTTTCGACATTCTATACTATGACATTTTTTTACGAATATTTTCATGAAAAAAGTCATACTATAGCATATCGAAAATATTCGTTAAAAAATGTCATAGTATAGAATGTCGAAAATTGTAATGAAAAAAGGCATAGTATAGTCTGTCGATTCATTTGGTGGAAAAAAAACTCAGTTTAAAATTTCGACATTTTCATGAAAAAAGTCATACTATACTATGACTTTTCATGAAAATTGACGAAAATTTAAACTGAGTTTTTTTTCCACCAAATTAATCGACAGACTATACTATGCCTGTTTTCATGAAAATTTTCGACATTCTATACTATGACATTTTTTTACGAATATTTTCATGAAAAAAGTCATACTATAGCATGTCGAAAATATTCGTAAAAAAATGTCATAGTATAGAATGTCGAAAATTTTCATGAAAACAGGCATAGTATAGTCTGTCGATTAATTTGGTGGAAAAAAAACTCAGTTTAAAATTTCGACATTTTCATGAAAAAAGTCATACTATACTATGACTTTTCATAAAAATTGACGAAAATTTAAACTGAGTTTTTTTTCCACCAAATTAATCGACAGACTATACTATGCCTGTTTTCATGAAAATTTTCGACATTCTATACTATGACATTTTTTTACGAATATGTTCGAAAATTTTCATGAAAAAAGTCATACTATAGCATGTCGAAAATATTCGTAAAAAAATGTCATAGTATAGAATGTCGAAAATTGTAATGAAAAAAGGCATAGTATAGTCTGTCGATTCATTTGGTGGAAAAAAAACTCAGTTTAAAATTTCGACATTTTCATGAAAAAAGTCATACTATACTATGACTTTTCATGAAAATTGACGAAAATTTAAACTGAGTTTTTTTTTCACCAAATTAATCGACAGACTATACTATGCCTGTTTTCATGAAAATTTTCGACATTCTATACTATGACATTTTTTTACGAATATTTTCGAAAATTTTCATGAAAAAAGTCATACTATAGCATGTCGAAAATATTCGT
The DNA here is from genome assembly GCA_916701645.2 of Sebastolobus alascanus. NCBI lineage: Eukaryota > Metazoa > Chordata > Actinopteri > Perciformes > Sebastidae > Sebastolobus > Sebastolobus alascanus. The sequence continues at coordinate 1,531,910 of CAKAOJ020000056.1, read as the reverse complement.
AAAAAAATGTCATAGTATAGAATGTCGAAAATTTTAATGAAAAAAGGCATAGTATAGTCTGTCGATTAATTTGGTGGAAACAAAACTCAGTTTAAAATTTCGAAAATTTTCATGAAAAACGTCATAGTATAGTATGTAGATTCATTTTCATGAAAAACGTCATAGTATAGTATGTAGATTCATTTTGTGGAAAAAAAAGTCATGTCGAAAATTTTCATGAAAAAAAAGTCATACTATAGTATGTCGAAAATTTTCATGAAAAAATGTCATAGTATAGAATGTCGAAATTCTTCATGAAAAACGTCATAGTATAATATGTAGATTAATTTTGTGGAAAAAAAACTCGGCGAAAATTTTCATGAAAAAAAAAGTCATACTATACTATGTCAAAAATATTTATGAAAAAATGTCATAGTATAGAATGTCGAAAATTTTCATGAAAAACATAATAGTATAGTATCTAGATTAATTTTGTGGAAAAAAAACTCGTCGAAAATTTTCATGAAAAAAAAAGTCATACTATAGTATGTCGAAAATTTTCATGAAAAAAAAAAGTCATACTATAGTATGTCGAAAATTTTCATGAAAAAATGTCATAGTATAGAATGTTGAAAATTTTCATGAAAAACATAATAGTATAGTATGTAGATTAATTTTGTGGAAAAAAAACTTTCATGAAAAAAAAGTCATACTATAGAATGTCGAAAATTTTCATGAAAAACATAATAGTATAGTATGTAGATTAATTTTGTGGAAAAAAAACTCATGTCGAAAATTTTCATGAAAAAAAAAGTCATACTATAGTATGTCGAAAATTTTCATTAAAGGGACTATTTGTAACTTATCACGCGCATAAATCTTAACGGGTCGGTATCCCATGCGCGCTCGCGTGTGGGTATGCGAGCGCGCAGCAGCTCTGCTCCTGCCTGTTTGCACACCGCGCTCGTTCCCACACGCTCGGCTCGCTCCACCTCCACGTGAACACGCGCACACTACACACTGCAGAAGAGTTAGTTTAGCTCTGAGAATATCTGGTGAATGTGCAGTGGACGTTTTTGCAGAAATAACTGCTGCAGCTCCTCCAGACCAACAGAAGTTTCCCGTGTCTTGTGAAGTGACGGGGCACCGCAGCGAGTTACGTTATCGTCCCGACCGGGTGTCGGTCTCCCCCTCCCCCCCGTCTCTCCCCCCATCTCCCCCCCCCGTTCCCTCCGGATTGGGAGGAAAAGCCAGCACTAGGATCAGCATTGATTCATGGAGAGACCCTCCTCTGGTCAGCTAACATTACTGCAAAGCAGGTGAAATACAGAGTGATATTGTGTGTTAGCTGACGTGTGTCGCCTCACTGTTTAGACCGGTGCTCGTTCATGTCAATGTAGCGCGAGCACAAGCGCGAGCGCGATCAACAGGACGCTGACTTTCGTTGACATTGCGGCCACAGGTGTCGCTGTGAACAAGAAATTTCTGATTCTTACATAAAGCCCCTTTAAAAAATGTCATAGTATAGAATGTTGAAAATTTTCATGAAAAACGTCATAGTATAATATGTAGATTAATTTTGTGGAAAAAAAACTCACGTCGAAAAATTCTCATGAAAAAAAAGGCATACTATACTGTCGAAAATATTCATAAAAAAATGTCATAGTATAGAATGTCGAAAATTTTCATGGAAAAAATAATAGTATAGTATGTAAATTAATTTTGTAGAAAAAAAACTCGTCGAAAATTTTCATGAAAAAAAAAAGTCATACTATCGTATGTCGAAAATTTTCATGAAAAAATATCATAATATAGAATTTTGAAAATTTTCATGAAAAACGTCATAGTATAGTATGTAGATTAATTTTGTGGAAAAAAAACTCATGTCGAAAATTTTCATGAAAAAATGTCATAGTATAGAATGTTGAACATTTTCATGAAAAACATAATAGTATAGTATGTAGATTAATTTTGTGGAAAAAAAAGTCATCTCGAAAATTTTCATGAAAAAAAAAAGTCATACTATAGTATGTCGAAAATTTTCATGAAAAAATGTCATAATATAGAATGTTGAAAATTTTCATGAAAAACGTCATAGTATATGTAGATTAATTTTGTGGAAAAATAACTCATGTCGAAAAATTTTCATGAAAAAAAAAAGTCATACTATAGTATGTCGAAAATTTTCATGAAAAAATGTCATAGTATAGAATGTCGAAATTTTTCATGAAAAACGTCACAGTATAATATGTAGATTAATTTTGTGGAAAAAAAACTCATGTCGAAAATTTTCATGAAAAAAAAAAAGTCATACTATACTATGTCGAAAATTTTCATGAAAAAATGTCATAGTATAGAATGTTGAACATTTTCATAAAAAACATAATAGTATAGTATGTAGATTAATTTTGTGGAAAAAAAACTCATGTCGAAAATTTTCATGAAAAAAAAAAGTCATACTATAGTATGTCGAAAATTTTCATGAAAAACGTCATAGTATAATATGTAGATTAATTTTGTGGAAAATAAACTCGTCGAAAAATTCTCATGAAAAAAAAGGCATACTATACTATGTCGAAAATATTCATAAAAAAATGTCATAGTATAGAATGTCGAAAATTTTCATGGAAAAAATAATAGTATAGTATGTAAATTAATTTTGTAGAAAAAAAACTCATGTCGAAAATTTTCATGAAAAAAAAGTCATACTATCGTATGTCGAAAATTTTCATGAAAAAATATCATAATATAGAATGTTGAAAATTTTCATGAAAAACGTCATAGTATAGTATGTAGATTAATTTTGTGGAAAAAAAACTCATGTCGAAAATTTTCATGAAAAAATGTCATAGTATAGAATGTTGAACATTTTCATGAAAAACATAATAGTATAGTATGTAGATTAATTTTGTGGAAAAAAAAGTCATGTCGAAAATTTTCATGAAAAAAAAAAGTCATACTATAGTATGTCGAAAATTTTCATGAAAAAATGTCATAATATAGAATGTTGAAAATTTTCATGAAAAACGTCATAGTATATGTAGATTAATTTTGTTGAAAAATAACTCATGTCGAAAATTTTCATGAAAAAATGTCATAGTATAGAATGTCGAAATTTTTCATGAAAAACGTCACAGTATAATATGTAGATTAATTTTGTGGAAAAAAAACTCGTCGAAAATTTTCATGAAAAAAAAAAAGTCATACTATACTATGTCGAAAATTTTCATGAAAAAATGTCATAGTATAGAATGTTGAACATTTTCATAAAAAACATAATAGTATAGTATGTAGATTAATTTTGTGGAAAAAAAACTCATGTCGAAAATTTTCATGAAAAAAAAAAGTCATACTATAGTATGTCGAAAATTTTCATGAAAAACGTCATAGTATAATATGTAGATTAGTTTTGTGGAAAATAAACTCGTCGAAAAATTCTCATGAAAAAAAAGGCATACTATACTATGTCGAAAATATTCATAAAAAAATGTCATAGTATAGAATGTCGAAAATTTTCATGGAAAAAATAATAGTATAGTATGTAAATTAATTTTGTAGAAAAAAAACTCATGTCGAAAATTTTCATGAAAAAAAAGTCATACTATCGTATGTCGAAAATTTTCATGAAAAAATATCATAATATAGAATGTTGAAAATTTTCATGAAAAACTTCATCGTATAGTATGTAGATTAATTTTGTGGAAAAAAAACTCATGTCGAAAATTTTCATGAAAAAATGTCATAGTATAGAATGTTGAACATTTTCATGAAAAACATAATAGTATAGTATGTAGATTAATTTTGTGGAAAAAAAAGTCATGTCGAAAATTTTCATGAAAAAAAAAAGTCATACTATAGTATGTCGAAAATTTTCATGAAAAAATGTCATAATATAGAATGTTGAAAATTTTCATGAAAAACGTCAGTATATGTAGATTAATTTTGTGGAAAAAAAACTCGTCGAAAAATTTTCATGAAAAAAAAAGTCATACTATACTATGTCGAAAATATTCATGAAAAAATGTCATAGTATAGAATGTTGAACATTTTCATGAAAAACATAATAGTATAGTATGTAGATTAATTTTGTGGAAAAATAACTCATGTCGAAAATTTTCATGAAAAAAAAAAGTCATACTATAGTATGTCGAAAATTTTCATGAAATTGTCATAGTATAGAATGTCGAAATTTTTCATGAAAAACGTCATAGTATAATATGTAGATTAATTTTGTGGAAAAAAAACTCGTCGAAAAGTTTCATGAAAAAAAAAAAGTCATACTATAGTATGTCAAATTTTCATGAAAAATTGTCATTGTATAGAATGTCGAAAATTTTCATGAAAAACGTCATAGTATAATATGTAGATTAATTTTGATAAACTATGCAAAGGCCGCACCCTGAACTTATTTGGGGCACGTTTGGAGGGGATTGGTGGAATAGGAGTTGTTGAGACACAAAAACCCACTAACACAAAAACTACTGTCCTATTTTAGTAGTGGGATAAAGGAAATAAATGTATATTCAAAAGTTTTTAAATACATAAACAAGAACCATCACTGGTACAACTGCAAATGAACCACATCAAAACTCACAAATACAAATGTTTATTTGATATGAAAAGGCAAACAAATTTTCCTCATCTTTGATATTTATATTTACAAACCCATACCCCACACTGACCATCTGTGCTGCACATTCAAAATGTCTGCCTTAGTTGTTTTGACTCAAAGTTTGTATGTAACTATACTTGTGATGAATATGAACATGTGCAGAGGACCAGCTGGGTGGGGTTGATCATTTCGGAACTTTTTAACAATGCCACATTAACTGGAACGTTCAGGAATGTTCCAATAATTTAACTACATGGCTTTGACTGTGTTGTCATGTACGGAAAAAACCTGCCTTGCTGCCACTCAGTATCTGACCCAGATCTGACTGTAACACGAGAATATATTAACTGACACAATATATGTAACAATACTATAAAAGCCTGTGGAGTATAACCCTTTACTTCTTAAAGTAAAAAAAAATCTAATCTCAGAAACATTGTCATTGTGAAGGCACTGTAGTGATGTAGAATGTATATAGTTACAATACAGCAACGCATGTATTAAACTGTCAGCAAAGGCTTGTGAATATGAAGCCATTAGAGGCTTTCATTAGGTGTACTGAGCTGTATTTCAGGGGTGGGCAGATCAATCACCAAAGTATCAATACTGCCGATACAAAGAGTAGTTTTGAGTATCCATACTAGTGTAATTAAGATGTAACGTCACGTTTTAAGCATATAAACACTTTTTGTTTTTTGGCTTTTCAGCTGTTGTTGTGTGCATACCCGCAGCTATCACTTTAATTAGGCCTACTATTTACCATTAAAACCTGTTTTGCCTTCAAACTTTCAGATACCTAAAGCAATAGTTGAGAAATATACTGATTCACTTTCTTGCTGGGAGTTAGATGAGGCGATCTATACCGCCCTCATGACTGTAGGCTATATATGAAGCTACAGCGAGCTGGCAGGCAGTTAGCTTAGTTTAGCATATAGACTAGAAACAGGGGGAAACAGTTAGCCTGGTTCTGTCCAAAGGTAACAAAAACTGTCTACCAGCACCTGTTAAGATCACTAATTAACACGTTATACCTTGTTTGTTTAATCTGTACAAAAACCTAATTATATAAATGACAGGTCCAGTTGAGTTCAGGAAGTTACTGCTAGAGGCCAAGAAAAAAATCCAGCATATAACACAACCATAAAAGCACAACCTGAAGTTTGTACACTTTGTTTTTCTATGGATTAAACAAACAAGATATAACAAGATAAGTAGTGAGCTTAGAGGTGCTGGTAGGCAGATTTGTTTTTAGGCCGCTGCTTAACAGCTGTGTTCTTCACGACTTAACCACTTGAACGCCACGCATATCGTGTACACGACTTCCCATCTCGTAAACACGGTAAACACGACCCCATTTGAAGGCATCATGTTACAGTACCAATTCTTTTCATCTGACTCTAAGCAAGACAGCAAATATGCACATTTCCCAAAATGTAAAACTATTCCTTTAAGTAATAAACAGCAAATATTAAAAATAAATGCCTAATGTTTGAAAAACTATTCATTGGTAAATATAATGTACTTAGAAGTAGCCTATTAATGATTCATTCACTTCATAAATCATGACATTTCTTACATGAAAGTACATTAGCTGCTTTAAATGAAAAGTATCAATATATCGGTATTGATATGATCCTGGTATTACTTGGTATCGGAAACCATATTTTTGTGGTACTGCCAAACCCCCCTTACTGTACTTCAAAGCCAACCAGAGAAGTGGCCCTCTGTGTTGGCAAATTGGACTTTGAACATTAGAATAAACATGTTTGCCCATTTTCTAAACATCTATACAGACGGGCCCCAGTTCTAAATGTATAACATCTACATGCAGAGAAAAATGTTGAGACACGGTCTGCCTTAACTTAAGTCCAGCAAGAGTGAATAAATGTTGCAGCTGGCATTCCAGTGTCTATAGGTATTAGCTGTATTATTATTGTAGTATTAATATTATTTTTAAACCACTGAAAAGTTGCTTAATGCAGATATACGGTAGAGAAATATTAATTTCAGAAAAAGTGCATTTTTCTTTTTTGACAAAATCTCAAATTCAGCCCTTGAACATTTTCACCGGAGTGCATCAGGATTTTATAAATGTTTTTTCTGATTCTGACTGAAGCGAGAGGTTTTTCAAAAAGCACGGAATGGTTTTGCGGGCGCTCGTCTGCACCCTGTTGACCCAAGTTGGTCGTGTGCCCTTGGGCGCACTTATCTGGTCGAAGCACCGATAATTTGCAGCAGGAAAAGGAAGATCTGGACGATGTCGACGTAGAGGGAGAGCGCGGCGAACACGTACTCCTCTGGACTGATGGAGTACTTCCTATTCCCTATCAGCAGCTGCGTGTGGTACGCTAGGAACTACGAGACATACAAGAAACATTCAGAATAACACTGGAACTGGTGTTCTGAAAGACTATTACCCCAAGGGGCAACTGTAAACAATGACAGTATAAAACCACCATCAAAAGTAGGGATGGAACGGTTTAAGTAAAAAAATCCGACCCATTCGGTTCACTAGTCACGGTTCGGGGCGTGTTTGTATTGTTCGGGTCATTTGAAATAAGCTATGAGGCCCATTGTGTGCTTTTTTTTCATGTAGAGTTTGGCTCTCCTTTATTTTCACACTAGTAATTGGGAACAGCCTCACAGATTTCAGTCAAAAAGGCATGCAAAAATAAAGTTATCGGGGGGAAAAAACTTCTCAGTTGGCACGGATGAAGTGCGGCTGTCAGTCAGATTAAATGGCGAGTGGACACGATAAAGTACAGGATCCTCCAGCATCGTTTCGTTCTGCTGTATGGGAGCATTACGGATTTAGTGTTACCTATGAAAAATTATGGAAAAAAGTGGTGGATAAAACGTCGACTATGTGTGAGCACTGTGCAACGCGTGTGGTTTATGCTAGCGGCAACACTTCCAATATGATGAACCATTTACGATGACATCACTCCGGTGTGTTTGTGATGGCGCAATGAGGAGAGAGTCGGGTAGGAAAGAGCAACTCCTTCTCCCTGCAGCATTTAAACAGACTCTACATGCAGATTCAGACAGGGTATAAACCACAACTAAAGCATTGGGGAGGTTTATAGTGAAAGATATGCAGCCTTATGCAGTCGTGGAGGACGCTGGAATTCAGCGTATGATTAACGTTACTTGAGCCGCGCTATAATATCCCCTCTCGCCTACACAGTAATTCCCGAACAGACACGACTAGGGAACTGTCAAAGAAATGTCCTTTATGAGAGCATCACAAGTGAGCATCTGACACAAGCAGTGACAGGAAACTGGAGAGGGGCAACAGCACATTCCCTGTGATGTGTTTTATATCTATTAATTATTTTTTAATAACACAGTGACACAGAAATCCAACTGTACTCCTTTCCAAATACTGCACTTTTTGAATGGTAAAACTAATCTTTCAATTGATAATCAGGGAATTGAAACATGTTATACTGTTTTTTCTTGTTTTATTAAGTATAGTTCTGGTTGAGCTTATGCTTCAATTTATGTTGATGGCCTTAGTCTATAATTACATCATATTTAAATGAAAATAACAAAGCCGCATTTTTTGTTTGCACTAATTAATGTAGAAGACCTATTCTTTCAATTAAGATTTGACAATGAAGAAGTGTTTATGTTCCTTATGTAAGAGATACTTTTGTTAACTTATTTTTGCCAAATAAATGAAAAGCACGTTGGAATCAGAAATTGACCTCCTCTCTGGACCATATATGTGCCGAACCGAACCGAACACCGTGAACCCCAACACCGTGATATGAACCGAACCGTGAATTTTGTGAACCGTTCCACCTCTAATCAAAAGTGATATTATGTAATATTACTCACCAGAGTGAAAGCTATGGCTCCTATAGCCGCATAAAGCATGTGAAGCCACAGCATCTGCAACAACAAACAGTCATTACAATGATGGCTGACTTGAAAAGGTGTGTTGTCAGGTTGTTTGTGTTCACATCAGCCTTAACTCACATATTTGAATGACAGCACGATGGTCGAAATGATGCCGGTCACAAATACTACGATCCCAAGGACACAGAAAAGGCCCTGGCACTTTGTGAAGTCCACCTACAAAGAGAAACCACCAACGGCCACGTTAATGCACGTGTGACCGCACAAATACACTGCGGCCAGTTGAAGCTGATAAGCACTCGTGCACACACACCCTACCTTTGTCTGGAAGCAGAAGACGGTGACCGCGATGCAGACGACAGCAGTGATCCCCAGAGCGAGAAACACCGCTTTTGTATCATAGTAACTAAAAACAAAAAGCAACACAGTTAATTCTGAGGGAAACGGACTGGAAGTTTATACACTACCACGTGGGCTGTACAAGTTTGTTTTACCTGGAAATGGATCCCGTCATGTAGGACAACGCCAGGGTCTGTAAAAAATAAAAAAAAAGGTCTATTTGTCCATCGAAAAAATACAGTTACATCACAACTAGGGCTGTCAAATTAACGCAAATTCGTTTAAACGCCACTAATTTCTTTAACGCATTAAGGCAACTTGCGATTTTTAGGTTGTAGCGAGCTCAGTTTTAAAGCTAGAGTGAAGATACTGGTATCATATGAAACTAGAAAACCTAATGAATCCAACCATGTTATACTAGTACTACTACTAGGCGAGGAGGTTAAATAACGCTCCAAACCTGCGCTAAATATTGGTGAGGAAAAACTGACATGGCCATTTTCAAAGGGATCCCTTGACCTCTGACCTCAAGATATTTGAATGAAAATGGGTTCTATGGGTACCCACGAGTCTCCCCTTTACAGACATGCCCACTTTATGATAATCACATGCAGTTTGGGGCAAGTCATAGTCAAGTCAGCACACTGACACACTGACAGCTGTTGTTGCCTGTTGGGCTGCAGTTTGCCATGTTATGATTTGAGCATATTTTTGATGCTAAATGCAGTACCTGTGAGGGTTTCTGAACAATATTTGTCATTGTTTTGTGTCGTTAATTGATTTCCAATAATAAATATATACATACATTTGCATAAAGCAAACATTATTTGTCCACTCCCATGTTGATAAGAGTATTAAATACTTGACAAATCTCCCTTTAAGGTACATTTTGAACAGATAAAAAAATTTGCGATTAATCACGATTAACTATGGATGATCCTGTGATTAACTATTTTAATCGATTGACAGCCCTAATCACAACATTTGACGAAAAAAAAATCCTGACCTAAACATCTCTGATTATAAGCTAAAGGACCAAAATTGTATAATATACAGAAAAAAGTAAAGGTCCACTTGAATAAAAAATAATACATGATATATTACTTCAGTATATTACCATATATTCTTAACAATGTGAAAGTCATCTAGAAATGACCACCACAAAGCTGAATAACAACAGTCCATGAAGTAATACATGGAGCCATTTTGTGCACAGAGCTGATAAAACACAGACACAGAAAGGACATGTCAAAGGCATTATGCAAACGCAGCCCGAGTCGAGCGTGGTGACTCGCTGTTTAGTTCTAGTATCAAAGTATTGAGATAATACTAGCATAGGCTGATGGAAAGCTTCACTGAGAAAGCTAAAGTGTTTTGTTCCAAGAATAGACTTGATCCAAGTCCAGGAAACCGACAGCAATTATGCGTCTCAATTTCCTGATTCACAAGTCAACCACAAGTCATCTGACTTACAAAGATGGACAGCAGAATGACGTTCCATGGGCACTTCCTCCTGCAAAGAGAGTGCGATTAGAATTTTAAATGCAGTTTTATGGATATTCTTTGTAAAACCGAGCAGCCGCACTCACCGGGGGCCTTTACAGCAGACCAGCACAATGTGGGTGATGAAATACACGGCACTAAAACAACAAAATGCAGAGATGAGTATATTCATATTCACAAACTTTCATTTTGATTCCTATAAATCATAACTTTGGGCACTGATGTCACTAGGGCTGACCCGAATGCTTCGAAGCTTCGACCGTTGCCATGGTACCTCCAAATCACTATTCGAATGCTTTGTCTAATTTTTTTTTATATATATATATATATATATATATATATATATATATATATATATATATTATGGCAAGCCGTTTAGGAAATTATTATATATATAATGTGAAATTTGAGAATATTGAATGAAATCCTGAATATATTGAATGAAATCCTGAGAATATTGAATGAACTCTGAATATATTGAATGAACCCTGAATATATTGAATGAACTCTGAATATATGGAATGAAATCCTGAGAATATTGAATGAACTCTGAATATATTGAATGAACTCTGAATATATTGAATGAACTCTGAATATATTGAATGAACCCTGAATATATTGAATGAACTCTGAATATATGGAATGAATTCCTGAGAATATTGAATGAACTCTGAATATATTGAATGAACCCTGAATATATTGAATGAACTCTGAATATATGGAACGAAATCTGACGTCATAAAGGCCCTGCTGCCATCTTGGTTTTAGGGTCATTATCCGTACAGATCTTGGTGCTGCTAGATGTGTGTGTCACTATGAGCGAGTCAGCAGGAAATCTAGTATCAGCCATCCTCAGTAATGAGGAGATAGTTAACACTCTGGTGAATATATGTACCACAGACCAAAATAATACTGGTAAACATATTGAATACCGTTCTACAGATGAAGAGTTTATTCACTTTTTCACCCGTGGTCTCTATGTGCGGCCGGCTGTGAGAGAGTGCTCAGGGACCGTCTACAAAGTGCAACGCCGAAAAGAGTTGCTACAAAAATATTCAATAACTTCACTATTATACAGTGTTGATACCAAAATCACTTCACACATCATCGATGGTCTCTTCCTGGTTATACTACAACGCTTACTTTGGAAAAATGTGCTTTTGGTGAATTTATAATGGGAAAAATATTCAATGCACTTTGTGGACGGTCCCTGACCACTCGTCTTACAGCCGGCCGCGCATAAGGACCAGGATAGAGACCAATGTTATGTGTCCAGCTCGTTTTGATCTAAATAAGGTTGTAGCTCGTTGTCTACCTTACTACGGTTAGAAAGAGCCCTCGTTGGTGTTTAAACAACATTTCGTTTGTGAGTTATTGATCCAGGAAGTTCAAATCTATCAATATCTTTCCAACTTTAGTGAACTAGTTCAGTTCTGCATTACTCTTCCACGACGAAAAAGTGAATAAACTCTTCATCTGTAGAACGGTATTCAATATGTTTACCAGTATTATTTTGGTCTGTGGTACATACATTCACCAGAGTGTTAATTATCTCCTCATTACTGAGGATGGCTGATACTAGATTTCGTGCTGACTCGCTCATAGTGACACACACGTCGAGCAGCACCAAGATCTGTACGGATAATGACCCTAAAACCAAGATGGCAGCAGGGCCTTTATGACGTCAGATTTCGTTCCATATATTCAGAGTTCATTCAATATATTCAGGGTTCATTCAATATATTCAGGGTTCATTCAATATATTCAGAGTTCATTCAATATATTCAGAGTTCATTCAATATATTCAGACTTCATTCAATATATTCAGACTTCATTCAATATATTCAGACTTCATTCAATATATTCAGAGTTCATTCAATATATTCAGGATTCATTCAATATATTCAGAGTTCATTCAATATATTCAGAGTTCATTCAATATTCTCAGGATTTCATTCAATATTCTCAGGATTTCATTCAATATATTCAGAGTTCATTCAATATTCTCAGGATTTCATTCCATATATTCAGAGTTCATTCAATATATTCAGGGTTCATTCAATATATTCAGAGTTCATTCAATATTCTCAGGATTTCATTCAATATTCTCAGGATTTCATTACATATATTCAGAGTTCATTCAATATTCTCAGGATTTCATTCAATATATTCAGGATTTCATTCAATATTCTCAAATTTCACATTATATATATAATAATTTCCTAAACGGCTTGCCATAATATATATATATATATATATATATATATATATATATATATATATATATATATATATTTTCATCAAATACACCTGAAAACACACGCGTACAAAAAGGGATATTACACCCCGTCGTTTCTCTCTTTGCTCTGCGACTCAAATGTGGTGGTAATACAAGTGTGTTTTACCTTTCTGATGAAAATTGGTATTCGGGACAGCCCTAGACGTGACCGCGGAGCGAGACTTACTATGATGCCCAGTAGATAGCTTGGTTTGCCCTCACGAAAGCTCTGACAGGTTGGCTGTTGGAAACAGAGGCAGAGTTAGCAGCATGATACACACACAGACACAAACAGGCACACAGAACACACACTCTGTATACTCACACAAACGTGAACACGGCCACGATGGCCGTGGTGACGAGGAGCTGAGACGCCAAAATCAAATACACCTGAAAAACACACGCGTACAAAAAGGGATATTACACCCCGTCGTTTCTCTCTTTGCTCTGCGACTCAAATGTGGTGGTAATACAAGTGTGTTTGACCTTTCTGATGAAGGCATGCCGAATGCTCATACTGTCCCAACCGCTGCCGCTCGCCGCAAACTCGTCACCTGTGTCATCATCGGCAGAACAGAAATGTGACCACAAAGAGCTACAGGAAACCTGTCATCCCTCACCAGTGAAGAATTAGAGACGAGGCGTCATAACATCATAGTGATGGTTCCACATTTTGGACTAAAAGGACAGAAATGTTCAATATAATCTGATGACTAAACAGGACTAAGATTAAATAAAAAAAAAAAATAGCAACATTAAGAGAGAAAACAGTTTGACTAAAATAAAATGACTTTTCGGTGACTAAAACTGGACTAAAATGTTTTGAGTTGTCGTTGATTAAAACTCGACTAAAACTATGAAGGATAAAAATTACTAAAAATGTGACTCAAACTAACAAGCATTTTTGTTTTAAGACTAAGACTAAATCTAAAATAGCTGCCAAAGTTAACACTGATATGAATCAATATTCTGTTACTGTAATGCCTATTTCTCACCGCAAATGTTCTCAGAATCATCTTGTAGTGTACTGTTTAGCTGGAAAATGAGAAAGTTTGTGACCCGGCAGCCATGTTGAAAACAGTCGAGCCAAAACCAAACACCGCCCACCGGCCAGAGCAAACCTTCTCATTTTACAGCTAAACAGTACACTACAAAACGTTTCTGAAAACAATTTTTTTTTTTAATAATATTTACTCAAAGTTACTAACTTCAACTAAAATAGCATGTGTAATTGTTTGAGTGCTATGATGCAATCTTGTTAAAAGTTTTTGACCATTTTCTAAGAGTTCTGCTGGTTGGATGTAGTTTGCTTTTTTTCTAACTGGCCCAACAAGTCAGTGTAATTGCTTATTTTACATTTGTTTTAAAAAAAGCCTAACCCCGTTAGCAGACACACACTGATATGCTCAGCAGTCCCCGTCTTACCTGAGCTCAGGATATCTGATGGTATGGTAGGTGGCATGATAGGTGGCATGGGAGGGGGACTGGGGTAGCCATGTCCTGGAGGCCCACCAGCGTGAGGCTGTCCTGGGTACGGGCCGGAAGGATAACCACCTGGCTGGCCCGGGTACGGGCCGGAAGGATAGCCACCTGGCTGGTTCGGGTACAGAGGGGCGTTTGGATCAGACGGGTAGGGAGCAGAGGGCTGGCCTGGCTGGGGACCACCAAAGCCAGGGAAGCCGTACGCAGGGGGTGGTGGGTAATTCCCGCCCTGAGGTGGATACAGCGGGCCCCGGGTGTCGTCGTACCCTGGAGGGTAGTCTGACCTGGACATTTTGCCTGGGAAGAGGGAAGTTGGAGAAAATACAGGTCACGTCTGTTTCACATTTCTATGTACAGAAGCTGATAAGAGAGTGAAAAGTAGGGAGCAAACACCAAGGACAAACACATTGCCATGCCCATTGTTATCCACCAACTTCAGCTTATCACAGATGCTGTAAATCAGTATCACCGTATACGTGGGACTTAAATGTTGCTCTTATTTTCATATCAATAACTGATAAAATGACTATGTGAAAGGGGCTCTAGTGATGAGCCCACACACAATTAATCACCCGACTCTACAGTTCCCCTCAGCTCTACGGAGCATTTTAGCATCTTTCAGCTCATTGTTTTGGTTTTATGGCTGCAACTTTAAAGCTAGGGTTGGTAATGTTGAGAAACTAGTAAGAGTACACTAGATTTTAAAAATGATACAACCAAAAAATGAGCCCAGTGTTGCCAACTCTTTTCCAATGAAAGTAGCTAGCAGCACTAGCTCTAAAAATCCTTAAATCTAGCGAGAAAGTCGCCAAGTCGGCAACACCGACAGCCGCTTCAGGCCTCCCTCCAAAACCACTCCCACAAATGTGCATGGGCAGAGTAGGTAGGTAGGTAACCTGTCCAATCATTTCATTCGGCTTTATTTCAGTCCTGCGACAGCTACAAGTACCAGATTTTTTTTCTTTTTTTGTCAAAACATTTAATTTATCGATGTTGTCGGGGCGTAATGGGAATTTCAACAAATATAACAGAAAATGTATTAGAGTTACACTACCAACCATACCTTTAAGGCTTTGATACTCTCACCGTGTAAATATGCAACTGTTTGCTAACACGTTAGCCATATCAACTTGTGATAATATATCAATGTTGTGTTTACAGCTTGTTGCGTTGCCCCCAAATGAAAAAATAGATAAACTGATGTAGGTTTAAGTAATAACAAACTGCAGTTCGGAAATGCCAAAGATACATGATTACATGCAGTACTTTATCCACCAGAGAGAAATTTAAAATGCCTCGCTCATACATATCTGGGTCAAAACTCTTAAATAACCAAATTTAAGGGATCATTATCCAACTGCTTTGTTTATGTTATGCGCTTATGTGAAAATGTATATCATCTGACATATCTTTATCAGAACTCTCACATATCAATATTGGTATTGGACTCAAAAATCCAGTGTCGGATGGCTTTGGTCTAATCCCAACTCATATAGTAGGTATGGGAGATACAAATAAAATTATCGTAATTGTCTTATTGTGTAATTGTCGTAATAATTGTCTTATCGTGGCATAGGTAATTTTATATTGTGATATCTATACACATTGTGATATACTGTAATCTGAAGTGTACATTGTTTTAAATAAATACATGAAAAGTTAAGGCACTTCATCACATTGGTGTAAAAAAAAAAAAAAAGCCAAATTACTGCCATAAAGCAGTTCTGTTAATTGATTTTCAACATCACAATGACGGAGAGTAACAGACCCAAGGATATCAAAAGGATACAGTGGCTGCCTCTTTATACTATAGTAGTATAGAAAAAAAAACCTGACGATATATATATAGTTATTTCAACCTAACCTCCCACATGTACACATACAAATACGCATCTAAACGCATCTTGGCTTCAGTAATTAAGAAAAAGCCTGTGTACTGAGCAGCTATTGGTGTGTGTGAATTTGAGTGCGAAGTGCACATATATTTATCTAACACTCAGATTTGGCTGGTTAATAACAATCATACTTGAGTTTGTCTTAAAGGATATATTTGGGGTTGTATCAGGTTAAAGTGAACATATGGTTCTGCTCAGCAGTGTGGTTCCCAAAAACCACCACAGGCTCAGTAACCACCACATGCGTCTCCGAGGGAAATTTCTAATAATAAACCGCACACCCACTCATACACACAATGTTGTCACATATGGCAAATGTTCCTACAGTGAGTATTAAAAAAAAAAAAGTTGTGGTACTTTTACAGGATACATCAAAGTGCTTTAGATACAAAATTAACTTAACAAGGTGAATAATTTAGATTTTAAACACATTTCTCCCAAAATAGATTTACACAGACGATCTCTGACTCCAACATTACAATAGAAACTAAGCCACCATATTAAAAAGACAGACCTGTGTTCCTAAGTAGGTTTATTTTCTCACTTATTTATTCACCAGGGTTTTTCCTGGCTCAAAATGAGACGGAGGTGGTAATATCACGATCATGCGCGTGCACGTGTGGTCAATGTGTTAAATTGTGTTTTTTTCCCAGAGATAGTCAGTGTCTATAATGTGAATCCCTGGATATTAAATGTTCAACTGTAGTTTTCTGTGGTGATCCTAATAATATTAAACTGTTTGAGAAAACAAAAACTGATAATATCTTGTAAAAAAAATGTGATAAAGGTAGATCTCCTGTTTTTGAAGCATTTAAAAATGTATTTAAAAAAAGAATTGTATTTTTAGTAATCCCCCCTCACACACTTTTAAAGATAGCTTTTTTTATAGAATTTATTTTGATTATTTTACTTCCTAATTTACATTAATTGCTTTTATCAGTAGCCTATTTGTGGCAGGCATGTTCTCAGATATATTGTAAAGATTTGATATTGTGTTTTACAGATGTCTGTTTGAACTTTTGTATTTGATAATGTGGGAAAAAGTTCTTCTATGAAGACACGCGTCAAGAGTTTTGTCGAGAGCTGGAGGCGGGATGAAATTTGACGGAGGTGGCCGCCTCGTAATTCTCTATGCAGGAAAAACCCTGTTCACTGGAGCTTTTTAGGGGAATACGCACAGTGAAGGAATTCACGAGCTGGCTCCACCTCATGCTGCCATTACATCACATCCAGAGCACCAAGCAACGGGAAAGAAAACACTAAATGGAAAAAGTGCTTCAGAGTATCTGCAGTGAAACAGCCACAGAGCCGATCACCTCTCTGGTCAATGAGACACAGTTAGCAGACGAGAGGGCTGAGGGTGTTTGTTTGACTAGGAGGGTGTAACTCTTCTGTAGGAAAGTGCACATTTAGAAACTGGTTGACCGACCAGTTCAAGTTCAAGCTGGCGGCTAATGTTGATTTGCCACATTTGATTATTACACGTCATCATCGTCACCAACACCGAGTCACCATCGTGGTTCTGAGTCAGCGTTGTAAAGTATTCACCCTTTGCCGACACTTCAATTTGCGTTTACGTCCATGTAGCCTGACACAAACCATTCCTCAATTATCTCTTGACACATCAGTGACATCACTGGCAGCAACTGAAGTCATGTCTTGTGAAGTCATCTGGGTGGACAACATTACAATCTTGTAATACCTTACAAGACAATAGCGGTAGGAACCGGTTTGACAAAGCTTTTTATTTTTACTTTTTGTTGAGACGGCTGAGAAGGTTTTGATTTAAATTAAAGAGAGTAAAGAGTAAATAACCCATAAAGTGTCTTATATTTAATATTAGTGAGGATCTATCAATGACTACTGTCACCTATGAAATCAATCTTCTGTGTTTTTGGCCTTTGTCATCACCTTCACCTTGGAGTCTGGGACACTGGGGTGGACGTTTTTCCTCTGTTTTCTGATGTATTATAGAGATAGAGCTGTCAAAGTTAACGCAATAATAACGCAATTTCGTTTAAACGCCACTAATTTCTTTAACGCTTTCAGAGGTTGTAGCGGGCTCAGTTTTAAAGCTAGTTAGATGGCTAGATACCGGTTTTATATGAAACTAGAAAACTTAAGGAATCCATTGGTACCATGTCATGTCAGATTTTATTGAAGGTGGCTAAATAACGCTACGGAGTTACGCCAAATTTTGGCGAGGTCAAACTGTCATGGCCATTTTCAAAAGGGGTCCTTTGACCTCTGACCTCAAGATATGTGAATGAAAATGGGTTCTATGGGTACCCACGAGTCTCCCCTTTACAGACATGCCCACTTTATGATAATCACATGCAGTTTGGGGCAAGTCGTAGTCAAGTCAGCACACTGACACACTGACAGCTGTTGTTGCCTGTTGGGCTGCAGTTTGCCATGTTGTGATTTGAGCATATTTGTTATGCTAAATGCAGTACCTGTGAGGGTTTCTGGACAATATTTGTCATTGTTTTGTGTTGTTAACTGATTTCCAATAATAAATATTTACATACATTTGCATAAAGCAGCATATTTGCCCAGTCCCATGTTGATAAGAGTATTAAATACTTGACAAATCTCCCTTTAAGGTACATTTTGAACAAATATGCAATTAATTTGCGATTAATCACATTTAAAAAATTGTATCGATTGACAGCCCTTATTATAGACCAAACAATAAATCAATTGATTGAGAAAATAATTTGTAAATAACGGAAAATTATTGTTAGTTTTCCAGACTTATATTATTTACATAACTTGTTACGTCACAAAGACAACTCTGGCAACAGTTCTGTCTGTGAATCACAGTAAACTAGTGGCACACCCAAGTTCCGTTAAGTTTTAAATGGAGGTACACGATTAAACAAGTTTAACTCTGTTATATAATTTTGACATGTTGTGGGGAGTGTGTTGCAATTTTTAATAAGTTGCACTTTTAAAGTGAAAAATAAGGTGAAACCCCCATCACCACCCAAACCCCAGTCCCTGACTGTAGATCAGCTATTTCAGCAGTGTTTGTGTCTATGTATTGACTGACAACTGAATGAATGAACCAAGAGGAATATGCCCATCAAGTCATTACACCTGAGGGAAGCAGGTGGAATCAATTTGTTTACAGAAATCAGTATTAGCTGTATTCCCTGTATGGATTCAGGCCTGGGGCCCTGTTACTATGCATGCTGGGGCCCTGTCACTATGCATGCTGGGGCCCTGTTACTATGCATGCTGGGGCCCTGTTACTATGCATGCTGGGGCCCTGTTACTATTCATGCTGGGGCCCTGTCACTATGCATGCTGGGGCCCTGTTACTATGCATGCTGGGGCCCTGTTACTATGCATGCTGGGGCCCTGTCACTATGCATGCTGGGGCCCTGTCACTATGCATGCTGGGGCCCTGTTACTATGCATGCTGGGGCCCTGTTACTATGCATGCTGGGGCCCTGTTACTATGCATGCTGGGGCCCTGTTACTATTCATGCTGGGGCCCTGTTACTATGCATGCTGGGGCCCTGTTACTATGCATGCTGGGGCCCTGTTACTATTCATGCTGGGGCCCTGTCACTATGCATGCTGGGGCCCTGTTACTATGCATGCTGGGGCCCTGTTACTATGCATGCTGGGGCCCTGTTACTATTCATGCTGGGGCCCTGTTACTATGCATGCTGGGGCCCTGTTACTATGCATGCTGGGGCCCTGTTACTATTCATGCTGGGGCCCTGTCACTATGCATGCTGGGGCCCTGTCACTATGCATGCTGGGGCCCTGTCACTATGCATGCTGGGGCCCTGTCACTATGCATGCTGGGGCCCTGTTACTATGCATGCTGGGGCCCTGTTACTATTCATGCTGGGGCCCTGTTACTATGCATGCTGGGGCCCTGTTACTATGCATGCTGGGGCCCTGTTACTATTCATGCTGGGGCCCTGTTACTATGCATGCTGGCTCACTGGGACATCAGCTGGTTGGAATGAAGTCATCATTAATGTTAAAAGGTTACACCTAGGATTTTCCTGGTATGGCCCCCCCCAAATAAAAGGCTATTCCAGGGTTGAAATGCACTGTAAGTTTATCTGGTGCTGCCAGCCTGACAGCAATGCAGCAAACAAACAACCCAGTGTGTGTGTGTGTGGAAGTCAACGAGATGTTTGCAGTTTCCACATGCACACAGGAAGGCGGACACAAAATGTGCAAACGGTCCCCCATTTCAGATTCTCACCACAGTTTAAAGACAGACAGCAGCCTGTAGAATACATCAGTTTAAACTGTGGCTAAATTAAACTTTGGAACGTTGGAAGTTTGAATCCAACGTTCCAAAGTTCCAACGTTAAAGTTCCAACGTTCCAAAGTTCCAACGTTAAAGTTCCAACGGCGCACAAAGAGCCGTTACAGGTTAGCCCGTTGCTATGAGTCAGCCATCAGAAAAATACAACGTTAAACCGCTAGAAACAGATTAAACCCGACTTAAAACGCATTCCGGGATCATTAAACCGCTTAAACGTGACAAAGTTAGCTCCACTTACCGAAGAAGAGTTGCCGAGCGAAGAGACGATGTGGTCGTGATGATTCCCAGCGGGTAAAACAGCAACACTGGACGGCTTTCCGCTGTCGGCCACGCCCTCCCTGTTTACAAAACAGAAAAAGACTCCAAAGTACCGAAGAAGAGCTTCTGTAGACGGGTTAACGTGGAGCAGTTCAGCGGCCTGTCTGTCTGTCTGTTCTCAGGTCTGTTCTGCTGTATGTGGAGCAGCAGCTACCAGATGTAAAACAGCACTGAAGAACATTTCCTGGAACAGTGAAGAGCAGGGTGGAGTCCAGAGGAATCTGTCATCACACACACACACATACAGGGCGTGTGCGTGTGTTTGTGTGTGCAACAGGGTCTAAGGGTTTAGCCCATTTTCAACAGGCACTTCTCATGTTACTGAATAAAGGTGCATTACAACTAAGTACATTAACAAAAATACTTAAACCTGCAGTAGGCAGAATATTTTTGGCATCATTGGACAAAAATTCCATAATAACCTTTCAGCATATTGTAATCCAAGTGTTCTGAGAGAAAACTAGACTTCTGCACCTCCTCATGGCTCTGTTTTCAGGCTTTAAAAAAAATCTAGCCCCGTGATGGGAGACTTTGGCCAATCACAGGTCACTTCAGAGAGAGAGAGCGTTCCTATTGGCTGTGCTCTGGCTGGTGGGCGGTGCTTGGTATTTTCTCAATAGGTCTCAACATGGCTGCCGGGTCACAAACTTTCTCATTTTACAGCTAAGCAGTACACTACAAGATATTTCTGAAAACATTTTATGTGAGAAATAGACATTTTCCTATATTTGATTTATATTTTCCTGCATTCATCTGCCAGCACAAATTTCTATTTTGCACAAAAGATTTACTATTCAAAACTAGATAACCCTGACATTATTATGAGGAGCTTCAACATTAAAATAGGCTACATGTCAATTTTACATGATCAAATTTAAATTATTAAACTTTGTACATTTTACTTTTATGTCCGTACGTTTATTTTAATTAAACTGACAATAAAAGCCCATGATGCTACAAAGGATAAGAGGGTGTGTAGATAATGGATGGGTGGATATAAATAAAGGACTTTTACATGTAACAAAGTATTTTTACATTTTGCTATTTTTATTGTTTTCAAGATACAACCACCAATACCAACGAAAATAATTTCTATTTTAAAGGGAAGACTTATATTAATACACTATTATAAAAAGAACACAATGTTGTTTTCCTAAATCATATGGGAATGATCATAAACATTTCAAAAAGGATATTTTCTCTGAGTGGCTTCTGCAACATTTTCTATGCCATGATGCATTTTTGATTAAGAGACATCAGATTCTCGAGATAATTACAAAGACCCTGACATTCAAATTCATCCAACCAGCTGTATCGTACAGTGAGATTAAAAACACACGCACACAACCACAGTCATACACACAGTAAACCCATCAGGTCTTTGAAAATTTGGCACATTTTCAGCGTTGTACTTGGTCCCAGTAGGGCAGCTCACACAAATCTGAGGACGAGCTTCTTGGTGAGGGTGTACTTGGGCTCTGGCATTTGTTTGTAGTTTAAATATTCTCCTTTGCTGACCTCCCTGTTCACACGTGTCAGCACACTGAGAAGATCATCCTCCTCCGAGCTGCACAGAAAACAGAGGAAGCACGTTACAAATCATAAATATTGGGCTGTCAAAGTTAACGTGATAACGCAAATTCATTTTGTTGCAACTAATTTCTAAAACGCATTAACGCAACATGCGATTTTTAAGTTGCAGTCGGCTCGGTTTTAGAGCTGGAGTGAAGATACTGGCTTCATATGAAACTAGAAAACCATGTCATACAAGCTTGTCCCGAAGGAGGTTAAATACCGCTCCAAAGTATGTAAAGGATGCACCCTTTGCCAACACTTCAATTGCGTTTACGTCCATGTAGCCTGACACAAACTATTCCTCAATTATCTCTTGACACATCAGTGACATCACTGGCAGCAGCTGATGTCATGTCATGTGATGTCATCTGGGTGGACAACACTACAATCTTGTAATACCTTACAAGACAATAGCAGTAGGAACTTTTTGTTGAGACGGCTGAGAAGGTTTTGATTTAACCAAGGCTGTTGTTGAGTAAATAACCCATAAAGTGTCTTATATTTAATATTGTGAGGGTCTACCAATGACCCAATCAATCTTCATGTTTTGGGCCTTTTTCATCACCTTCACCTGGGAGTCTGGGACACTGGGGTGGACGTTTTTCCTCTGTTTTCTGATGTATTATAGAGATAGAGCTGTCAAAGGTAACGCAATAATAATGCAAATTCGTTTTAACGCCACTAATTTCTTTAATGCTTTCGGAGGTTGTAGCGGGCTCAGTTTTAAAGCTAGTTAGATGGCTAGATACCGGTATTATATGAAACTAGAAAACTTAAGGAATCCATCGGTACCTCATGTCAGCTTGTAGTGAAGGAGGCTAAATAACGCTACGGAGTTAGCCGAATTTTGGCGAGGTCAAACTGTCATGGCCATTTTCAAAAGGGGTCCCTTGACCTCTGACCTTAAGATATGTGAATGAAAATGGGTTCTATGGGTACCCACGAGTCTCCCCTTTACAGACATGCCCACTTTATGATAATCACATGCAGTTTTGGGGCAAGTCATAGTCAAGTCAGCACACTGACACACTGACAGCTGTTGTTGCCTGTTGGGCTGCAGTTTGCCATGTTATGATTTGAGCATATTTGTTATGCTAAATGCAGTACCTGTGAGGGTTTCTGGACAATATTTGTCATTGTTTTGTGTTGTTAATTGATTACCAATAATATATATATACATTTGCATAAAGCAAGCATACAGTATTTGCCCACTCCCATGTTGAAAAGAGTATTAAATACTTGTCAAATCTCCCTTTAACGTACATTTCAGATTAACATAAAAAAAATGTGCGATTAATCACGATTAACTATGGATGATCATGCGATTAATCACGACTAAATATTTTAATCGATCGACAGCCCTAGTATATTTGAATACAACAACATTGTGCCCTCTGACATATCACATCAACAGCGCAGCAGATACATTTGAAAACACCAAAAGTAGACCTACAGAAACAGCGACAGAATTATGGTTCCTAATCTGGGAAAAGAGGAATATTCTATGTTCTTTTTTTCTAGAAAAAGGGAAGATTTTCGCTATCAAAAAGTGCATTTTATAAGTCAATACAGCTGATGTATGCGTCACACATTAGTCTTGACTCTGGACATGTATCACTCTCCCTGAATCTTAAGTCCTACTTTTTAACTTTGAATGAGGACTCTTATAAATCTTTGGTAATACTATACTTTTAAACATAAAGGTGTCAACCATTACCACACATCTATGTGTGGTATGGCAGTCAGTAAGTGCTCGTTTTTTATGAAGTTTGTGGTTAAGCTGGGGCCCAGCCTGACTTAGTTGGCCAAAGCTTTGCCTGAACTATAGCTGGACAAAAGGCTCAACAAGCAACATCTTGAACTCTGGGTGGAGGCTGTATTATGTTTCGGGTGCACGCGAGTGGTCTCACCTTTCTGCTGACCTCGTCAGCTGCGCGCACAGCTGCTGGATGTAGATGGAGCCTGTGGAAGTGTTTCGAAACGACTTGCACTCTTGCACGGTGGCCATGCCCAGCAGGAAGTCAGCACCCCATGGCACCGTCTCGCCGCGCACAGGACCTGCATCTTCCTCCAGGCGGCTCTGTTTGTCCTCCTCCTCCTCTCTTGGCCTCGGGGGACACGGAATGGATCCTCTCTGGTAGCCTTTTCCCTGACACGCTTGGATGAAGAACAGTTTGGGCTTCCCTGCCAAGGTGGGAGCTCGTCCGCTGATGAAGGGCTGTGTCAGCTCTCGCAAGTGCACCTTCTGCTCATCAGTCCCAAAGACACATTCCTTTTCTCCATGGCTAAGCACGCATACCACCTAAGATCAGAGACAGACACGTTTTGTGTTAAATTGTGTTACGTCTCAATTTAACTTGGATTTTAGATGACAACGACATTTTAATGATAATGCTGGAGTTAAACACAAGATGATTTTGTATGCAAGTAATCACAATTAATCACAGAAACTTGTAGGTTCACTACACTTTAACCTACGAATTGTTTGACTATTGTAAACATACTGTTTTAAAGGAATAGTTCAGCATTTTGGGAAATACGCTCATTTGTTTTCTTGCTGAGAGTTAGATGAGAAGACAAATAAATAAATAAATATGAAGTTATAGCAGGGTTCACCAAGTTAAATTTGAGACCTTTTTTTTATAGCACATAAAATGCTATTTAATGCCTGTTTCACAATCATACAGACCAAAGTATGAAGGAAAACCATTATAATCCTATGGCCTAGAATTATTCATTATTATCGGGCAATTTTTATCAGTACTTCCCAGCAGTAGATGACAATAATTCCTATCGATATAATTAATTAAAGTAACATGACCTGGACTTGGATAAGTGGCAAAAAATGCATGGATGGATTAACCACTAGAAAATGATTAGTGTGCTTGGATCTTTTCTTGCCCATTATGAGAAGGTGAGCTTCCTGTTGTAGCTACTGTTATCTCAGTTGTTTAATCTGTACAAGAACCAAAGTGTAAAAATGAAAAGTTGTGGTTTTATGTGCCGGACTACTTCTAACTGTTGGCAGTAGCTTCATATGTTCCGTACAGACATCAGAGTGGTATTGATCTTCTATTATTGCCAAAATGTCAAACTATTCCTTTAAAGAGTAAAAAATAAAGTATATACAGTAGTCACTGAGATTACAGCCCTGAAGGTGTGCGACACTGCTCACCAAGGCATCATCGTAGTTAAAATCCCTTGAGCCGAGCTGTTGTAGTTCACGTCGCATCTCTCCTGCAGTCAAGTTGTTGTGTATCACAACATCGAAGCCGAGGCGGGTGAACACTGTACGCAGAGCTCCTGTGTCACATAAAAGAGAGACAAATTGAAAAATACCGGAAGATTGTTTTTATATAATATCATCATATCATGTGTGATAAGTATTAACTTTGAGTATCCTCTACCCTGAGTGTGGCCCGGTAACTAATAAACAAACAGTATATAAACAAATCAGATGACATGACTGTTCAAATACAAGGATACATACTCTCATCCTCCTTAGTCCCTGGTCGATTTGTCAGCCCTGTTCCCAGGAACACCTCATTATTGAAGACCACACACAAACCACGTGGTTTATGAGTCAGGCGGTAGTAGTCTTTCTAAATGGCACAAGCACATCCACAGAGACAAATCATAAACATTAATGTTCTAATAAATGAATGAATGAATGAATGAGAGGTATGTGTGTTTGTGTGAATGGTTACCTGATCAGGAAGAGTGGCGGACTCTATCTTTGGTTGCGCATCGGTGCACACGCTCGCTCCTCCATCTAAAAAAATAAACATGATCAAAATAATAGCACAAGAGTGAATCTATCTGCAGCAGTGAGGGTGGTGGAAGGCTTGCCATTAGGGGTAATTATTCCATGGCTGTGTGCTTAAATGAATGGCAAGTCAGTGGGCAATACAGTGAAAAAGAGAGACTTACAGCCGCGCTGATTCTCATATATCGGCACGTCCATAGGTTGTGTTGGCTGACGGGTGTTGTTGACACTCTGTAGGAAGAAAACACAGTTCCAGTCTACATTAAACCGGCTCATTATAGGATGAACTGTATACAAATACACATATATACACACACACCTGGTAATCCACGCTGACATGAGGAGATGCTCTGGTTGGACGCAGCTGGGTTACCCCTAAAAAAGACCACAATCATTACATGGATTTCATAGTAATACAACATTTCAATGTGTATGTAAGTGCGTCTCATACCGTCCATGTAGCGCCGTATAGTCAATGCCAGTTGTTGATCCAACTGAAGCAGTGTCGCATGCAGCTCACGAAGATTTGTGTTCGACAGTGAACCAGTCTTTTCCATTTCAGCAAACACGTCCAGTGCCGTCTGTAATTAACAGAGATGACTTGTTGGTGTCTGTGTGTGTAGAGGCTTATACCTGTGTGTTTCTGTGTCGTACTGGCTGTCAAAACAAATCTCCCTCTGGGACAATAAACCTAAATATATCAATACTCGGTGAAATGTGCTAAAAGTTGGGTGAGCATTCCCACGGAACCCAGTATTCATTTAAAATGAATGTACGCAAATAGTTGATAAAAACAAAACAAAATGAACATGCAAGAAACAATTGCTTGTTGCAAAATGGCTGTAGGTCACTTCAGTGATAAAATATGTAAGGCTAGCCACGCCACTAACATTGCAAAACAAATTATATTGATCTAATAAGGAGTCTAAAAGGGGCCCCATTGTTGAGCCACCAGAGGGTGTCTACATCTGTGGTTCCCAACCTTTTTCCTTAGGGGACCCCTTTTCTATCAGCGAGTAAACTGACGACCCCTGATTAAGTGACGTATTTTATGGATATTTCCTATTCTGTTCAATGCATAACCCTAACAGTGCAGAACAGCTGACAAACTGTACAATTAATCCAAATAGAGAACACAATAATTGCAGGAAGTTTGTGTAAAACAAGCGATTTGGAAGAATATTGAGCAGATTATTTTGCATCAGAGATGAGTTTTTTTAAGTCAATTCTCTGTCTGTATTATGAAATTTCTTTGAATTTTTGACAATCATACACACATAATATGCTTTTCTAATGCAGGACGAGGCTGTTCAGCAGAGAGGGAAGACTCTGTGAATATAACTTGTGTTCAGGTCTTCACCGTGCCCTTACAACCCAGTTCCCATTTGGAAATATATAAAGACAATATCCTTCAGCCTAATTGCAATTACATTTAGTGAACTGGTGATGAAACTTACTGAGGACACCAAACTGTATGTTTACCAAACTAAACTGTACATGTTTGTTTGATACAACCTTTACCTTCTAGTTTTGAATTGTCCAATTATGAAGCCGATAAATTCACATTTATACATATTGGGGACACTTTGTACACGATTTTACTTAAGTTGCAGGTAAATGTAAGAGTTAACATTGCAGGAAAGTTTCTAAGTAGAGTTGTTAATGAATTTGGTTAGCGAAGCACTGTTCACAGAAAAAAGATCCAATCAATGCTGATTACAGTGGAGAGAGATGAACTATTTACTATTGACTATACGTTTAGAGCCTAATGTTGTATACTGGACTTTTTACTCAGAAGTAAAAAAGTGAGGTCTACATGTCATCATTTCTTATGTAACTGTAGGTGTGGAAAGGTGGGTGTGTTCTCACATTGCATGTCTCAATTTGTTTTCTGCCCAGCTTGTCGCTCAAAAGAAACTTCATCTTGTCAAGATTTTCCTGAGTCATGTCCCTGTCTACTTTGTACAGCATCACCCTGAGAGAAAGAGCAGAAGAGTGGAAAAGAGAAAGAGGAGAGAAACAACAGACAAAAGACTTTAACTTTGGGAATAAAGCTGTATTGTGATCCTGGCGTACAGTAATCTCCTCCACTTAAATGTCCTTCCGGCTTTACATGTACCTGTATTCTGACAGCATGGGATTTGCGTCGGTTTCTTCTGGTCGCCTGCTGTCTGTCTCCAGGAGGTTGAGGAGATCTACTCGACAGATAGTTTGGAGCAG
Source organism: Sebastolobus alascanus (assembly GCA_916701645.2). Lineage (NCBI taxonomy): Eukaryota > Metazoa > Chordata > Actinopteri > Perciformes > Sebastidae > Sebastolobus > Sebastolobus alascanus. Next base: position 1,503,779 of record CAKAOJ020000056.1, on the reverse strand, counting down.
TTGACAAAGGAAGACTTCGTTGTCCAGCAGACCTTTTTCTTCTAGTCTCAAGAACAGCTTTTTTGCATCCCTGATCTGTATGAGAGCAACCAAGAAACAAACAAGCAAACCTTTGAGAAGACGAACCTTGAAAGGGAATAAAATGCAACGGCTGAGAATGTTAACGATGGGAGAGAAATGCTGTCCATAAGACACCATCGCAAAAATTCTGTGAGTTCAATGCAAGGGAGTGGTGTTTGGAGGTTGAGAAATAAGTCACAACTACGAATTAAGTCAAGTTTCACTAATAACGATCTATTTATGTGTTGTGTTTTTATGCTACTTTACTACTTTTTCTACTTTTGCCTTTAGCGGATGACTCCATGTTTCCCTTAATTACTTTGTCTCTATTTCTTTAGTTTGTCTTTACAATGAAGCACTTTGTGATTTTGCTTGGTAAAGCTTTGCAACATATTTTATTATTGTTAAAACATCAACAAAAACATTTTCACCATACGCACTTTTATCTTGGTGAATAAAGGATATCTGTTGGGTAACACACTTTCACTTTCGGAAAAAAAAACAACATATTTTTCCTCATTCATGGGGTCGAGACAAGTGCAAAGACAACGGGCCTTTCTCAAACCACCCCCCCTAAACCCTCTCCCTACCCTCTCACACTACGTTTGTGCGATCGCAAGGAGGGTCGTCATATTAAGTACCATCCCAAACCAATTAGCTGGGAGTGGAAGTGGGTTATAAAACCCTCCAACAGCGAGCCTGCATCGATGCCGACTTACTGGACATGTGCAACGGCGTTTTGCGCTCGCCACGGTACACGCTCCCTACAAATATAAGTTCCGTACAACTACCCGTACAAATGTAAACAGCTCAAACTAACATAGACATTTAATATTGTCTCACAGATGTTGACAACTTAAAGGTTACATTGTATTTAGGCTCAAATGTCAAGTCTAGAAAATGGTAGACGTGTTCATTTCATTGTAAAGTGTTGTATATTTACATCTATAAGGGACAGTTGCAAAAACCAAGCAGCTCATAAACATCAGAGTTAAAAATGAGATGCTTACAGAAAAAAAAAAGAAATGCCACCAAAGAAGCATGGAGCACGTTTTATTTTTTATTTCTCTGTTAATTGCATATTCTTTTTGCATATTCTTTTTATTCTTAAAATTGTGAACCTTTGCACAGCCCCTAGAATATATCTTTGCACATTCCTGCCAAGCTCTTTCATTTTAAACAGATACATCGTACATATTTTTTAAATAGGAGGTATTAGTATTTTTTTAATATATTTTTATTGTAATTTTTTCTTTTCTATATTCATGTTTCTTGTTTATGCATCAAAACACCAAAGCAAATTCCATGAATGTGAAAACCTACTTGGCAATAAACCGGATTCTGATCCTGATTTGTCTCCATAGGCTTAAGGCCTATTTTATGTGAAGTGAATGTAATGAGTCTGCCACCTCTCTGCCCACACTGTTACTTATGTAGCTTATTATTAGTGCTGTGTGTAACAGATGCCGCTTGATACGAAACCGCGGTTATGAAAAGTTACGACAGTTCCTGTTTCCGTCAGAGAGAGGGAAGTTCGTCCCAAAGCTTGCCGCTGTATTTATACCCTTCACCTTTAAAGAAGGGTGCTTCACTCAGCTGTGAGTATGACTACAAACAATGTTCACCCTATCACGGAGTGGGAGTTTCCAGTTTGAGAAAGACCCAACGGTACCAGGTATGTGGTGCTCACCCCCTCCAGGCGTTTCCTGTTGACAACATCCAGACACAAGAAACAGAGAGCTGCCACCTCAGAGGACTCCAGCTCCTCATCTATGCGAGACAGCTTCAGCCTATCCATCACAGACCCACTTCCACCAGCGCAGGCCTGGTGCTCAGCTCACTGCGCTCTACAGGTACCAGAGAGGCAGAAACAACAGAGACAAGCAGGGGGTAAAAAGGAAAAGTTGTCATTTGTTGGGGAAACTAAAACAAGTGAAACATGACATGAGCTTGAATGACTGGCCAAATATCACCTCTATACTTGATGTGGCTGAATAATATAGAAACATTAATCTATGCCATAAGTGATAAACATATCAGAAAGTACAGTAAAATCACTGCTGACACTGTTGAGTACTCCTTACATTTAAAGCACTTAACTCTAAACCTGTAGGCAGTGTGAGGTCCTCAGGCAGGAACCTGGTGGCTGTTCCCATGGCTAGGTTCAAGACTAAAATGTATTTCAAATGGTTAAAATATTTGTATATTTGTGTGGTATATTATTAATCCCCTTTTCTTTATTTTGTTCTTGATTTTAACTTTTAATGTTCACTTCCTTTTTCTTGTTTTACATGTGCCTCTTGAAAACCACTTTGTGATATGTTACTGTATAAATAATATGTACTATTATTATTATATTATTAATATTAAAGATATCCTACAGGATGGGTCATTGTGGTGTTTTTTAATCACTGAGTGGCTAAAACTCAGGGAGTGACGTCACAGAAAAACAACACAGGTGTTATGTTGAAATCTGTTACCCCGTCAAATAGTGTTTCCCTCCTGCTAAACTGATAGAGACCCCATCGGAGGTTTGGGTTAGGAATAAGGGTTGGTTCAGACATAGATATTAAACAGTTAAAGCTGCAGTATGCGATAGTGGCCCAAATATGATTTAAAAAAAGTTATTTTTAGAAAACGGCCGCTATATCGTGACAGTAGTACATGAAACAGGTAACCTGAAAAAAATCATGTTCCTCTGTGTCCTACTGTGTCCTCCGGTGCTCCTAACGGCATCTGAAGGATTTCACTGACCGGAGGAAAACAAGGTCCGCTGCCAGCTGCCGTCTATGAGAGCCGGCTGTCAATCACTCGCGAACTCCGACCAAACGGTCAAACTAGGCAGCGCTGATCAAATATGAATCAATATTATGTTACTGTAATGCCTATTTCTCTCCTCAAATGTTTTCAGAATCATCTTGTAGTGTACTGTTTAGCTGTAAAATGAGAAAGTTTGTGAGGCAGCCGCCATTGTAAAATCTGTTGAAGGAGACCAAGTTCTGGTCACATGACCGGAGCACAGTCAATAGGAACGCTCTCTCTCTCTCTGAAATGACCTGTGATTGGTCAAAATCTGCCGTCACGGGGCTAGATTTTTCTAAAGCCTGAAAACAGAGACATGATGAGGAGCAGAAGTCTAATTATCTCTCAGACCACTTGAATTACAATATGCTGAAAGGTTATTATGGAATTTTTGCCAAATTATGCCCAAAAAATTGTTGCCTACTGCTACTTTAATACTAAAACTGTTTTATATCTATCGGTTCAGTTTTAGGTAGGGGGGGGGACACATATCGACGGGACACAGAACTCGACGCAACACCGGTCCTGACGTGTGTTTGACGTCACAAAATGAGAAGTATAAGTTTAAAAACTTTTAACTCAAGCCTGGGCGGCGGCACAACAACAGTTTAACGTTAACATAACACTACAGTTAACAACAGGCACACTGTTAGGTTACTCGATAGACTGAAGCTAAAGAGCTACTTTACAGTAAGCTAACGTTAGGCTGTATAACTTCGCTAACCTCTGTAAACTTACGACGTTAAAACTCACCGCTGTCAGTTTAACTAACTTCCAGGAAGCGAAAATGCGCGTCTTCTGTAATTCAGTAAAACAATTTCCCCCTTTTGAGAGCGACAAACTCACAAATGAAGTCTTAATGTTAGCAGTTATTTACTTGTGTGTTGTTCGTCCGCTCGCCGATTGATGGTTTCACTTTCAGAGGAACTCAGCGCCATATTTTTTTAGAACGGTTACTTCCGCTTAAAACCTTCAAAATAAAAGCTATATGGGTCAATAGAGACGCAAAAGTAAGTCTTCCTTCGGATCGGTCGACGTGAAGTGGTCCAAGACCAGTCTACACAATTATCCTACAGCTCTAGTTTTTACTTATTTGGAGAATGTTGTAGCACGCCTTTCGTTATATAACTTGTTATTTTTATTTTTACATTTTACTCTTTTATTTTGAAGACAGACTCGCTTACTGTAGGTTGACAAACTTGCTCAGACATGTCTCATAGATAGAGAGGTACCAAAGCTGAAACTATAGACACTGTTTGAAACATACCACTTTAATCAGATCACTAAAGTTTTTTTTTAGCAAGATCACACAGCTCAGGTGAAGTCTCAGGTTTGAAAGTTTCCTTTTATACAACTAGTCATCTGTCACTTGGGGAAGAAAGACAAGATATAACATAACCAAATGCAATTTTAAAATTAAATGCCAAGTTAAAAGGGTAAATGAACAGAATAGCTATATAAAAAAGGTTGTTTATTATCCTACAGCTCTAGTTTTTACTTATTTGGAGAATGTTGTAGCACGCCTTTCGTTATATAACTTGTTATTTTTATTTTTACATTTAACACTTTTATTTTGAAGACAGACTCGCTTACTGTAGGTTGACAAACTTGCTCAGACATGTCTCACAGATATACCTTTAATACATCCATGAGATAGACAGATACCAAAACTGAAACTACAAACACTGTTTGAAACATACCACTTTATTCAGATCACTAATGTTTTTTTTTAGCAAGATCAGACAGCTCAGGTGAAGTCTCAGGTTTGAAAGTTTCCTTTTATACAACTAGTCATCTGTCACTTGGGGAAGAATGACAAGATATAACATAACCAAATGCAATTTTAAAATTAAATGCCAAGTTAAAAGGGTAAATGAACAGAATAGCTATATAAAAAAAAAGGCTGTTTTTTAGCATGTGAGCCCTGGGATGCGCTTTCAGAGTGATGTGGCTTCCAGGCTTGGTTCTGGAGCACAGCGGGAGGCAAAAGGGAGGAAGTACTCTCTGGCAAACTGGAAGACGTCATTTGGTTTCCTCAGCAGCAAAAACTGCAGGAAGTCAGATACGAGCGCACGGATCTCTGGATGCTGTCTCAGGTAGGAGGCATGGTCCGCCTCCAGCTCCTCCTGCCCCCAACAAGACACAAACGCACATTCATATTCTGTTCTGTTCGAAGGATTTATAGGGTAAGATGATGATAATGGGATCTATAGCCTATAGGATAAGATGTATGGAAGGAAACAGTATTATTCAGGTACAGTCATTCTGAATAAATGTCTTTATCATATGAGAACATTATTGGTTACCTTTCTGTCCAAGAACTTGGAGCGCATCTGCATGTCTTCTTCCCAAACCAGAGGGATCTTCTCAAAACCTAACACACACACACACACACACACACACACACACACACACACACACAAACAAACAAACATCATAATTGGCTCTGTTTCATTTGAAAAACTGCTTTTATGTGTGTGAGAGAACGGTTACCTTTTTCTAGCTGTGATGGCAGCTGCAGGAGCCTCATGGTGACCGGTGATCCCACCTGCACTCTGCTGGCCATGTGCCTGATCAGAGAATATAAACTGCTCAAAAAATAATCGATCCTGTCATATGAACATTTTCTTTTTCCACAAAGTGATTAACAGAGCATGAAAGTCATAAATGCATGCACTCGTTGGGGATGCAGAGGTGTTTCACTGGCAGTCGAACAATACGCCATCCACACACACATGAAAAACAACACAGAAAATAAAATGAACTCTCTCTCTCTCTCTCTCTCTCTCTCTCTCTCTCTCTCTCTCTCTCTCGCTCTCTCTCGCTCTCTCTCTCTCTCATACACACTCATTTACATGTATCAGTTCATTGGTCTCATATCTTGATGAAATCCACATACAATTTAACACATTTTTGTTTGAACTTAGCCACATACTGTATATGGATCTCTGGTAACCAGATCACAAATATGATTGCAATCATGTCTTGGTTTTCACAGGCTACATGAAAACCACACTACAACACTAAAACTCACCAAAACATTAATTTGATTGTTATCATGCCACCCTAAACACAGGTAGAGTCCTTTAAGGAGCTGCAAACACTAAAAGAATTGCAATTTGATCCACAGTGTTGGGCAGTGAGAAGACGTATAGTCAAAGAATATAGATGTGCTTTTTTGACAACAGCCGCTAGATGGCGTTGCGGTAGCGCTGTTGCCATTTTGGACTGAAAATGGCAATGAGTCTGTGGCCATGAATGTAAAAAGAGATGTCTGTAACTCAGAGGATCATTTTTTTTTAGGTAAATCAACTTCTCAGTATGAACACTGAAATATCCCTCGTTTAAGCTGAATCCAGAGTTATTTTCAGACCCACAGGACTGCACCGCCCTACACGCTCATATGACATATCTGGTTCTGCCAGCTTCCTGCTAGTTGTAATAATGGATATATTGGCTGTAATTCATCAGTTTTATTATCTTATTATACACCCATGGGCTGTATGCTGTAAGCCTGGACCGTGGTGGATGTATTAACGTCTCTGTTCCCAAACAACCGGCTATCGGCCAATAGCTAGTAGTGCTAGTAGCATGACATAAACAGAATTTAATGTAGCTGTAGGCTATTTACTAACACACAGGGAAAAAGATCTGGGCACAGCCTCTTATACATCCATGGTCTGTGGTCTATTGTTCATCGATTTTGGAGGTCCTTGACATGAAAAAGTTTGAGATTGCTCTCAAAATCTGTGTGCTGGATTTTTCTAACTTCCATTCATGTCCATCGCTCACTTTATGCTCCTCTGGGAAGCAGCCGGGCAAAAAAGTTTAATAAATAAATAAGTAAGTAAGTAAATAGTTATAATAGTATGCATATTTATAATATTTTATTGTTCAACAAAGGCCATTTCAGTAGAAACATTAAAATTATGACAATAGAATAGAAATCATTTTGTTTTAGTTTTGTACGGCACGTGGTAGGCGGACGTTTTACTGGCGTCCGGTAGTCGCTTTCAGTCCAAAATGGCGGAGGCGTAGCTCTGCTGCTGGGCGCTTGCGTTGCAATGGAACAAACAATTGACTTTCACTTCTTAGCAATATACGTTCTTGGTGTAGTCATTGAGCTTACCCATCAGCCAGGAAGTAGCACTGCCAGGTAGTGGGGCTGTCCTCCACAGAGTGAACAATCCTCTCGACCCCAAATACCTCCACGTCCTCACCCCCAACCTCCAGCTGCTTCAGACCCAGCTCGCTCTGACCACAGAGAAACAAATGATCAGAGCTCACTATTCAAACAACACACAGAACGACCAAGAGGTCTCACTGGCATGATTACTTACAAAAGTGGTGTGGATGATGTGTGATCCCTGGTCGAAGGAGATGAAGGTCATGTGTTCTGGCACCTTCTTCCTAAGAGCGATCAGGCGCATCAGCAGCAAGCTGGACCCCTCGGTAACCAGCCCTCTTAGGACAGACATAGGATAAGAAGAGCTCTCCTTCGTCGTCTCCTGTACACACACACATAAGAAAGAATTACACCTTACAGTATTTTCACAACAGCAGGTTTCTTGACATCACCTAAATGTTTGTATAAAACCATTTTGAACAGTTATCTGAAAGACATTTAGATCCAGTTTTCACAAAATGGTAGTAAAAAGTACCTTGCTTACATTATTAGCCGTGGCAATGGTCATCATATTAGCATCTTTTTCTCATTAAAATGTTTAGAGGGCCTAGGGATGGTAGAACCCTAATGTTGTTTTGCATCAGGGTTATTCTCTCTCACCTCTCCTACAGTGGTAACTTTATCGATCACCATCTGCCCGTCATGCTGCACCATGTGACACCTCTTGTCCAAACTGTGGCCCTCAAGCTGAAAAGGGGATTCAATGTGTTTAAAGGCAGGAAATACAAAATAAAAAAAACAGACAGATGTGGCATAAGAATGAAGAATAAGAATACATTTCATGTGTGTTAAAGAGGACCTATTATGCTTATTTTCAGGTGCATACTAGTCTTTTGGGTTTCTACTAGAACATCTGACCTCTGAAACGCTCTGTTTGAGCTCCTGCCAGATTTTAAAAAAAGTGTCTGTCCTGCAGTGGTTTGACTTTTGAAAACTAGAGCCAATGAAAATGTGGGACATCGTCTCAATATGTGGGACGCGGGACAAGGGAAAAAATGCTGAGCAGTCCCTCGTAAAATGGGACACCTGGTCACCCTAGTTACTTGGTGATATCACCACGTTACGGAAGAAAAGGCGGGACTTCAAGCAAGGTGTTTCAGGCAGTTCAAGAGCAGTGTTTCTGGTGGGGAAAGTAACTACCTTTGGCGTGGACTTTGGGCTTTGTAACTTCGCAGGCCATTTACATGCACAAAAAAACTATATAATATACTAAAGGAAAGGGAAAAAAGCAAAAAGTCATAATAGGTCCCCTTTAAAATGAGACAGTACGGAGAGTTTGCAATGACCCACCTTGACATACTCATGGTAATCTTCCTCCAGCACCTCCAGGTCCGTTGTTAGGTAGGCTTAAATGGACAATGATAGATAGATAGATAGATAGATAGATAGATAGATAGATAGATAGATACTTTATTGATCCCGAAGGAAATTTAGGCATCCAGTAGCATAGACAACAAGTCCCAACACCAATACACCTTAAAAAAGATACAATCAAATAGAATAAAGTGAAATAAAATAAAGATAAGATAACATAAGTACAGCAGTGAAGTGACAGTGTGCCAATGGTGCAAATAGTGCAAATAGTAGTGCAAATATAGAAGAGTATATTAATAAATAGCAGAGTATATTATAGTGTATGATATAGTAGTGCAATGTAATATTATAATGCAGTGTGTCTGTCTTATAGTTAGTTATACCCTCCATGAAGCAGGACAAAGGACATTAAGATAAATAGACAAAACCATTGAGGGCAACCTGTCTTTGCAGCCCCTGCTTCCTCACCCCCCCCCCTCACCGGTCACTGTAGTTCCACAGGGGGAGTCATCGATGGCTCCCTGGCTCTGAGCATGCAGCAGCATACAGGGCTGCTGGACTCTTACTGCAAACTCCACCGTCACAGTGAACTTCCCCAGGTCCCGGCCGCCCTCTGACACAGTCACCAGAGAGTCTGGAAACACACACTTCAGCAGCTCTGCAGGCTCTGAGAGAAGTGGGGGATTTTGTTTTAAATTAGTCTAGAGCTTATTTTCTATGTTTGGCTCTTTGCTCCAATGAAATATTTGTCAATTTCTGTGTCTCAGGCAACACGAGATCAATCAATCAATCGATCAATCAAACTTTATTTATATAGCACCTTTCAAACAAGCTAAATGCAATTCAAAGTGCTGTACAGACGATTGACAAAATGCATTATGTTAAAAATGGACCTAGAGACCAATGCACACCAAAACAGACAACACAAAAGTTCCTCAAATATGAAAGCAACCAAAGATGGGCATCCAAAATAACAAAAGATAAAAACAAGCAAACAAGGAAATAACAATAAAAATAAATAAATAAATAAAAACCGTGAAACTACACAAAGTAAGCAGATGGTATTAAACAATAAAATTCCAAAATAGTAAAACAAACACCATATAGATGATAATAAATAAAATAAGTATAAACAATAAAACCTTAACATTTTAAAATGATAAAACACTACATAAAAGCCAGACTAAATAAATGGGTTTTTAGTTTACGTTTAAAAATAAGATGTGCCAAAACCAGGTGCTGCTAACTCCCAGCAGCCTACGCAGTTTCTGTCAGTAGCCGACCGAGTATACGGACATCTCACCAATGCTGGACATGAACGTGTTAGCTCCGTCAGAGGCTTTCACCTCCTCCCCGGGATCGAGTCCCTCAATCCCCGCTACGGCTCCGGCGGGTGTCTCGTCTTCCAGCGGGGCTTCCATCGTTAGAGCTGCCTTTATTTAATGCCAGATACTCCCGGTAATAAAAAACAGATTTATAATACACACTTTTGTTGCGACAGATAGCTTGTTTTTTTTTTGTTTTGTTTTTATGCCAAGCAGCCTTTTGATGTTAACGTTACTTCCGGAAAAGAGGAGGAACAAATGTGTGAGTTGTCAGGGCAACGACGCTGCAGTACCGTAAAGACGGACGTATGTGCGCAACCGAATTCCCACCAAAGCAGGTGCACACAAACAAATCCTGTTCATTGCTCCATAATGTGTGTTGGTTGAATGCCTTTTAAAATCCTCTATGTGTTGAGCTATGTTAAGAGTGAAAAAGGAAAACTTAAAAAATAAAGGCAGTAAACAGCAATTCATTAAAAAGGAAGCGAAGAAATACAATGACAAATTGTTTTTCTCTTTACTGGCATTTTACATTTGCTGTACTGGTTGTGTTTTGATTTTTTTTTTCTAAGCCATAAAAAATTTGTTTTAAAAATATATTGCATTAGGAACACTTTCATATACTAAATATGCATAAGATATGATATGATAAGACTAGGAGGCAATGAAAATGCATGTTTACATTAGTAACTTATTTGTTAGATAAGCAAATGTCACCAGGCTTCTGTTTATAAAAAGTTCTAGTGAAATAGTATCATCCCTCATTAAAAACCTGGACCCACCAGTGGTCATCATACTGTGAGCAAAAAGCAGGTTTATTCTGCAACACAAATTTGTGACAATATAAAACACAATGATTCAATGTCATGATTTAAAAATATAAGATTTAGAAAGATAAAAAAAAAAGACTGAGTACATCTGAAGAAAACCCTTCCCCTGAGTTAATTATACAGCCTTAATTAAGATATGAAGTATATTGTGTTTGCATGATTTCTGGTGTTTAAGCTTCAACAGGGATGTGGAGACAACACAAGTCTCTTCCTCAGGGTGAACGTAACTTCAGGCATCTGCTTTATTGCACCAGGATGTTGACTGCTGCCCTCTTTCTGGCCTACTTCATTGTTCACCTGGTGGAGGATGGTGGTAACGTCTTCACCCCTAAAACAATATACAGCGTACAAAATTACTATCCCTAACAGGGCACGTTATGATTAAGTCAAGTGTACAAAATACATTACATGGTAACGATCATATCATCAGATCTACAAGATACAAAATATTGTGGAAATTTCAAGCCACTAACTATATATATATATTTTTTTAGTTACCTTGGACAGCGGTCCATTAGCTGCCGACACACAGATTGGACGAACCAGCTCCCATCTACTTTGTGTCTTAATGACACATGATCTTCAACAGTGGCAACAGCAACCAGAACATCGGCTTCTTCAGGGATGAATGGTGAGTGAGAGCCATCAGCCTGCAGATCTCCTAATGACACTCCAGGCTGTATCTGCCCTCCCTGGCAGGCCTGGATCAGGAACACTTTGGGCTTGCCGGTAAGGGTCGACTGAGCGGTTGCCTTGAAAGTTCTAGTTATTTGTTTAATGGAGAGGGGCTGCCGATCGATCCCGAGGACCACGCCCTTCTTTCCGTGACTCAGGATACAGCAGATGAAGGCATCGCCATGCTTCGGAGCCTCTTGAAGAGCGGCGAATCCGCTGCCAGACCACTCCTTAACATTGAACTCCTGCAGCTGAGCGAGGTCGCTCTGAGAAGCGAAGCATTTCAGTGTGCGATCCATCTGGTCCTTGGTTTGGTCTTCACACATCAGCACTCTGAACCCCAGCCAGCTGAACACCTCTGCCAAACTTTCTGCAAGATATTGAATTAGAAAAAAAAAATAGTTAAGCTTCAACCACCAATAATCAGCACAATAGTTTAAATCTGTGAATCTTTCTACTCTGTAACATACTAGCATCTTTGTTGGTTCCACTTCTTACAGTCCCATCCATGAAATACATGTTGTTTATGATCACGCAGAGGCCGGTAGGCTGGCTGTTCAACTCATACACGTCCTGAAAACAATAGAAACAGTTTGACACAAACATATAATGAAGAAACTTCAATATTTTAGTCTTGAACACAGAACTTTACTTTACTAGTTTAAATTTATGAGGTATGACAATAGAGTGCTCCAGGGATGACGTATTTTTGTACACCAACCAGGAAGTTAGCATCGCACTGAGTTGCCTCGACATAAACCCAATACGATTTTTCCATTGAGTTTAGGATTATTATAAATAAGCTCTGTGTGTTGTACTTTTTACTTCAATTATTTATTTATATGACAATATTAGTTACTAGCTATGTGTAGATTCAGATACTTAACACTAAATAAAAATAAACGAATAAACTGTGCTGTATTATTAAGTAGTATATCATTATTAAGTATATAACGTAGTTAAAATGAGCACCTTTACCACCTGCAACATTGAAGTGATGAACACAATGCATCAATCATTATATTACAATGATATACCATAATACGTATTATTGTGAAATGGACCATTCTGCATAATGAGTAGGCTACTTTTACTTTTGGTACTTTAAGTATATAGTTGATGCTAATACTTTTGTACTTCAGTAACATTTTGAATGTAGGACATTTACTTGTGGCAGAGTATTTTTACACTGTGGTAAAAGATGTGAGAACATCTTCCATCACTGTGCTCTAGTAAACAATTTAATCATAAACACGTTGGTTGTCACACCCACAAAGCATCATGGTAAATGGGACGGGCGGGTTGCTGACATCGCCACAAACCCCTGACACACTGAGTACAGTCTGCCCCGGTTTAGAGTCGCGCCCGGAGCAGGGGACCGCCCCTCCCCGCAGAAAGAGGGAACAGAGAGCCCTCACTCGGGCCCGCGGAGCCGCGAGCCACTTTCACCCCCCGGGCCCGGGCCTTTCCGAGCCGAACTAGAGCAGTGTGCGGACCGTCGCGGAGGAAACACGCCCGGTGAGGGCCAGTCAGCCCACTCGCTGAGAAGTGTAAAAGTATTTTCGGTTCATTATGAAACTGTTCAAGGCACACATGTAAAGAGGCGGATGGAGCAGCTTGGATGGAGCAGCTTTCACAAACACAGACTGCCGCTTGCAACGACATTTATAAACGCCAACTGGCGATATAAAACTATATTAAAACATCAAACGGGAGGGGAAAGGACTTTTACTTGAGTGATGTTTTTTGCTGTGGTGGCGAAAAAGTTACTAGCGGAAACATCGTCGCTCTCGCTTAGCAGCGATCCAGCCGAAAACCAAAACAGACTGCTAGTTTCTTCTTCTTTGGCAGTTTTGGCAACGGGTTTCATGGTTCACTGTGCTGTTTACGTTACAGCGCCAACACAACAAAAAACAAAACATTTAAAAGCGAGATAAAGCATTTCATTTATTAAATGAAAGTAACGTTAGTTCATTTTTAAGACCTGCCAAAATTGAATTTAAGACATTTCATGAGATTTTAAGACATTTTAAGGCCTTAAATTCAGATTATTGGATTTAAGACTTTTTAAGACCCGGCGGGAACCCTGAATTCACTGAGCAGTTTCACACAAAACTAAATGATACTACGACAGACCTACGACGAACTGCGACTTTCTTGACTTGCAAAATTATGTTTAAATTGACAAACATCATATGTGGGATTCATTGCGTAATTCAAATGGGTTAAAAAAATTATTTATCTCTCTCCGTTGACTACCGTTCATATTTTTTCCAAAATAAGGTCCCATGGGGTCCTACGGAAGGGGCGTGACTTAGGCTCTCTATTCCTGTAGCACTCTATACTATAAAGCTAATACTCTATATGTTAATACAGGATAGTAAGCATGTCTTGTGTCTCTTTAACAAAGCCTAACTAATAACACTGACTCGAGCATTGTCACATAAAGTGTGTTATTTCAGTATTAGGTGAAAACCTCACCTCCTTTTGCTTCTTGCTCCCTGGTGGCAGAACATCTGAAGAAATCAGAGGGAAACAGAATTACAACTCCAAACATAAAAGCTTCAACTTCATGTGAAACACACAAGAGGCTGGCATATGAGTCATTTCTATTCCCAAATTCCACATAACATACCGCTGTCGAGGCCCGAACAAGCTTGGACAGGCCTAGATAAAAGGCAGGGGTCATTCAATTGTATGTTCTTCAGGTCTGGATACGTCTTTTGAATGTCTTCATCAGTTTGCAGGAGGTTCAGGAATGTTTTGCAGCTGTCCTCTCCTTTGTTCATGATCTTATCCACGAGCTCAACGACGTGGCCCTCAACGTCTTCCTTGTTGATGCTTTTGAGGTTGTTGTACTCTCGTCCAGTTATCAGGTCTTTCTCAAGAACTTTGTTGAGGATCAGCTTGTGGTCTCCACACAAAGTCGCCTGAATGGCTGTTTTATTACGTCTCACCGTGTCTTTGGCTGCCATGCTGAATCTGACATTGAGAACAATAAGAACAAGTAGTGTAAAAAAGGTCTCCTCCTCTAATCACCTGCGCCCGATCATGCGCTGTGCATGTGCTCTCACTGTGCGTGTGCATCGAGTAGACCCCAGACACGGCGCTAAAGGAGAGATACAGCTGAGGAGAGGACGGCTATGATTGATGCCTAACGGACATTTCTTTCATGTGTGCGTCCATGGAAATGTGAGTTTGTGTTATGTTAAATGTGTTTGGCATTAATAATTGGTAGCTTTGTATCTAAGCTGTTCTTATGTTTAGATGCCTGTGTTATATTAGGCTAACTTTGTTGCTAATGTTGATTAGGTGTTAGTTCTAATTACTCTGCACTTTTGTGCTTTATTGTTTCAGAACCACACACACCATTATTTTGTATGTTTGAGCTGCATCAATATAAACAGCCTGAAATCTACACTTAGGATAGGATAGGATAGCATTTTATTTATCCCCGTGGGGAAATTGCAGTTTCACAGCAGCACAGATTCTAACAAAAGACAGTTCATAAAATAAGACTAGGACAGGGCATACAATAAATAAGAATAAAAAATATCCAAGGTAAGCAAGATAAGAACACTAGTAAAATTATGTTATAAGGGTAAATAAAAGGTAAATAAATATGTGCATTATAAATAAATTATAAATAAATTATGTGCGATAACAGTAGTGTAAATAAATATTATATACATGTGAACAACGTGAATAGGACTAAAGGGGGCAGTGCAAAAACAGATGGTGTCAGAGATCACAGAGTCACTTGGACTCCGTATCGCTCTATTTCCGCACTCTCACCTGAGCACAAAACAGTGTCCTGACCCGACACCCTGAAGCGATTGCTGCCACACTAATGGTTAAAATACAACACACAAATTCTCTCACACAAGTAGTCAACTTTGGGTTTTTGGTTTATAGAGTCAAACTGTGAAAGATTTTTGTAACATATTGCGATTTGCACTTTTACCACTCAAGAGCCATTGTCTGGCACATAGTACAACCATTACAAAAAAGAAGTTTATTCAATTGTTCTATGAGTGTACTTCTTTTAAACTTTAAATAAGAGCGCATGCTTTCTGTTTACTTTTTATGTACTTATCAGAGATATGCTTATCAAAATTATACTTAAGTATACTTGGCTTATACCAACAAGTATACAGAAAAGTCTAAGTGTACTTGGCTTACACTGAAAAGTTTACAGAAAAGTATTTGGCTAAGTACTATAAGTTAACTTACAAGTATACTTGCAGTAACAACTATTAAACTAGTGGTTTACTAAGAGTATACTTTAAAGTGTACTTTCATAAACTAAAAAGTGGGCTACAAGTATATAACTAGTAAACTAACAGTATACCTATAAGTTCACTTGTAGTAAAGTTCATATTATAGTTGCAGTACAAAATACAACTTGGATGTAAACTAGTTGTGTACTCAAAGTTAACTACTCTTACATTTAAAGTACACTTAAAGTATACTTTTATAAACTAAAAAGTGGGCCAATTTAGTCCCAATAAGTATTCAGGTAGTACACTTACAAGTATACAACTTATACATTGATATTAGTATACTTATCACATAAAGTATACTTGGGATTATACTTGAAATGTACTTAAGTTTACTACATAAAATAAACTTGAAGTATACTTCTTTTTTGTAGGGGAATTCATTATTGAGTACTTTTTCATGAGATTACAGCAACACAATTCTTATTTACCAAACACAGCAGCAAGCGTTACTTTGAAAAAGTATGCTTTCAAAAATGAATTAACTTTAAAATGTAGTCAACTAGCTAAGAACTTATGCTAACGTTATATTTTGACTTCAGGTAACGTTACAGACTGACGTCACACAGTCAGAATTGAACACAGCGAACTTAAAACCTTTTCTACGACAATAGCACAACGTTACAAAGTGAGTTAGGTTAACTAGCTACAACAATACACCGGTAATAACATAAAGCTTTAGTCACTTACTGTCAGGAAGTCTTTCCCTCCACTGTCGGTGGACTGTACCTGGTGGTTTCCCTGTCCTCGTGCCCGTAATAGCAGTACCTAAGCAGGTTACTTTCGTTTTCAAAACTCGGCGGTCAGAGATGGAACGTTACCTGAACAAAGGTGACGTCACTGCAGAATGTGCAATAACGTTAATTACAAGCTATTCGATTCTGTATTCATTTGCTCAGATTCTGTGTGCCATGTGGAAGCGATTCATTGATAAAAATGCTAGAAAAGGATGTAGCGACAGACAAAGGAAATGCGTGATTGCGGTGCTTGTCCACCACCTAGTGGAAGAGAAGCACTTTCTTACTGTTGTTTTGCTGTAGAGAAGTAGTCATGTAGTGATAGTCCGGTGTTGTGTCGAATACTGTTTCCCGGGCATTTAGAGTGTATCCGGCCGAAATAGGTTAGCGTTAGGTGTTTTCCTCACATCGGCCACAGGGGGCAAAGGGAAGCGAAGAAGTTGCCGCAATCGAAAACTCAGAACATTTACGCAAAGCTGATTTCGCTTTTTACAAGAGAAAGGGCTTCAGGGTTGCTGAGTTAAATGGTTGGTTTGGCATGTAGCTTCAGTTCCAGAAAGAGAAAGACTGTCTCTTGCTGAAACACTAGAGACATAGCGGCAACACATTTAAATAAAGTTCTTGTTTCATCGCGGGTATGCTTCCCTGGTGGTCTAGTGGTTAGGATTCGGCGCTCTCACCGCCGCGGCCCGGGTTCGATTCCCGGTCAGGGAACTATCTTTTGCTCGCACAGATATAAACAAAAATAACAGCTACACAACTATAGATACCTGCACTATAGTCTTAAAGCCATGCCTAGCAACCACACTGACTATAAATGAATATAAAGAAAAAAAATAAAATCATCAAATTGATGGAAATGGTCACCTTTAGGTAAACAAATTGGAACTAGGTTTTGCTTGCACAGATGTAAACAAATAGCAGCTACACAACTATAGATATCTGCACTATGGTCTTAAAGCTATGCCTAGCAGCCACACTGACTATAAATGGATATATATAAAAAAAAAAATTGCAATCATCAAATTGATGGAAATGGTCACCTTTAGGTAAACAAATTTATCAGTAGAATTGTTTTCCCTTTGTTGTATTTTTTAATGACTTCAGTTACTATAGAGTATAAACCTAGAAATTGTGGTAGTCATGTGTTGTCAAGGCAAGATGTTATACCTCTGATGATTAACACGTCCGACAGTGAAATATCCAATATGAAGACTTCTTAAATTACACTACAGGTGTCCAGTTCAACAGATGTATAAGATTTTTAGAAATACTAAGGTCATTAATATCAAGTCTCGCCATCACACAAACACACCAGAAAATTTGGACCACATACCAAATAGAAAATCCACCAAAGTTGTTTAACTGTGTGGACTTTAAATATTTAATTCAAGTAACTGTTAAATATTATTTTCTGTAAATTCTATTTCCTAAAATGGATGTCTAAATGCTTTTTCAAAGCATTCTATACAATTCCAGGATAAAAAATTATTTACTCATATATGGTTGGTAATGTTTTTAAAAAGTTACCAATTTTATTTACAAGTTACCAATTTAATATAAAAAAATACTGATTTTGTATACATATTTAAAAGTTTCCAATTTTACAAAAAAAAAGTCAATGATTTTTTTAAAAAGTTACCAGTTTTTTATTAAAAAACTTAATGATTTGGTTACTTTAAAAAAAAAAAAAAAAAGTTACCAATTTAATTTTAAATTAAAGTTAAAGTTATTGACTGTGTCTTTGTAGTTTTAAACTATACTTAGTTTTTAGTGTATTTACCTTCAACACATTGCTTTAGATGTAACCAGAAAAGCTAAGTATGTTATAGGGTGCTTGAAATCTTTTGATCTTGTGGTGTATGTATGAGAAAATTAAGAAACAGGAAAAAAAAAACCCATTGTTTCCTGAAGCGTTGTACAGTAGGCTATGTGACGTCACGCTTCTTCTTTCCCCAGAAATGTGTTATTGTCTTCAGTCATTGAGAGCATTGACAGCCAGCGACGGAGTGGAGGGACAGCGGGAGGTAACGGCTTCTTAGTTTTGATATTTACAATAATGGTACTGTAATATATACGATGATTTTGTGTTAGATTTTATCATTTTTGAGAGGGAGTAGTATAGCTTAACGTGTAAACAAAACTAAGCACTGACAACTTTTTCTTCTCTTTTTTTTCTGTAGAATGTATTAAAGCTTACAGTGGAAATGTGTATGTTGTTAAAACTCTAAAATGACGACTCATATGAGGAAAGCTGTTTGTTTGTATCTGATTATGAGCCCATTGAGATGTCTTACTAGATGTCAGTCACTACATTTAAGCATTTAAAAAGGGGAAGTATGAACTGCCAGGAAATTACTTAAGTTAGTGTGGACTGATACGACAGTTTCTCTTTGTAGCTATATGTGGCCAGACCCTGTATGCTCAAGTCGTATGTCTGTTTCTGTCTTTGTGCGTGTGTGTGTGTGTGTGTGTGTGGGTGTAAATCCTTAGGTTGGCTATGAAGCTGTTTCCTGTCCATTCAATACTTTGGTCCAGTTTGCTGGTTTGGTGTGCCTCACAAAGTGGTGGGTAACCTTTGACCTTTGACCTTTGACACGCACACGCACACTCACATACACACTGTGGATATAACTCAATGAATGATGATCCACGGATATTAAAGTTAAAACATGTCTCACAACTCTTCTTCAGTACACCATGTTTGATTGGTCAAACATTTTCAGCTCTCTAGCTTTCATCAGGGTGTTGTCGCTGCTTCCGCTTTCCTTGTATAAGGTATTCAAGGAAACCGTCTTCCTCCACCACCCCCGATTAATACAAGAAAAATGTTGATGAATCAAGCAGGTTGTACTGCACGAGAGAATGTGTGACGCGTTTTAATTTTCGATGGACTTGCATTGATGCTCACACTTTTTTGCTTGTCGCTGAGTGTAAGTCCTCAAAGTTAGAACTTGACACAGGGCCGGCTCTAGCCCTTTTGGTGCCCCTCCTTTGAGAGGGCCCTAGGCGACCACCTATATGGCCTATGCCTTAAGCCGGCCCTGACTTGACAATTCATATCTTTTTATTGTGTTTTCCCTCGTGCTATAACTCTTGATATAGGTCCTCCTCTAGCAGAGACGGAGGCCAACAACCATGATGTCTGTCAGGATGAAAAGGATCCCGGCCAGGTGAGAATCAAAATATTCTTTTAACTACCAAAGGCCACACAGGCACAATAAAAGCCTGCTGCTTTAAAATACGGATGGCATTTCTATACTCTTGTTCTTTATGTTTGCGGATCTGTTTCAGATCTACCTGCTGAATCCTCCAGAGCAGGAACATAATGTAGAGGAGGCGGAGGTGAATGATAACTTCCGCTGCCTCCTTTACCCAACAAATCTACTCAACTGCTCCTGGTCATTCCACTCTTTACAGAAGGATACTCACCTCTTTGTCAATATCAGGTATTCATATTTTCTAAAATGATATATTACCCATATAGCGCAGCTATGAAGAGTATGAATTAGGGCTATCAAAGTTAACGCGCAAGTTTGGAGCGTTATTTAGCCTCCTTCACGACAAGCTAGCATGACCTTGGTACCAATGGATTCCTTAGGTTTTTCTAGTTTCATATGATGCCAGTATAGCTTTAAAAGACCCCGCTACAACCTAAAAATCGCAAGTTGCTCTAATGCGTTAATAGAAAATTATGTTAAAGAAAGTAGTGGCGTTCACATGAATTTGCGTTAATGCGTTATTATTGCGTTAAATTTGACATCCCTAATAAATATATACATACATTTGCATAAAGCAAGCATATTTGCCCACTCCAATGTTGATAAGAGTATTAAATACTTGACAGATCTCCCTGTAAGGTTCATATTGAAGAGATAAAAAAATGTGCGATTAATCACGATTAACTATTTAAATCTATAGACAGCCCTAGTATGAATATGAATGCATATTTACAATCCAAATGTATGAACTGTTTTGAGTGTGTATCTCTTTCTCTGTCTACTCTCCCAGTATCTGTGATGGCGATAAAGCAGTTCACCCTCTGAACCTCTCGTCTGAGGAGAGAGTCGGATCATTGTCTTTGACTCTGCACGAGCACGAGATGTTATATGTGATCCTGCACTTTAACATAACCCTGCACGACGAGTGGACAGTCTACACCTCCCAATACGACATGGCCCTTCTAGGTAACACTCCAAGACAAAGGGTGCCTTCAAATGAAACTCATGAGCTAGAATTCACAATTATCATCGAGAACCACAAATCTGGAGACAAATTTGTTAGTGGGATACATAGTATGTACAATTTTGCAATGTAATTTTTTTTCAATTTGTTGGGGATAACAAACTGATATGTGAGAAGCCATGTTGTTTCTCACTGAATATTAGAGGAGTGGGAGCTCCACATAAATTTCCCCCCTGCGGAGTAACTTTCCTTTTACTGTACAAATAATTCCTTATATGTTAATCAGCACATTTGTGATTTCTAATATTTATTCCGTTAACAAAGAAGGCAGGTTCCGATTCCCGTAACTTTTGCCACTCTGAACGGCATTTCATCAGCTGAGGGATTCCACTAGGAATAGCATTTGATATTTTTTGTAAGTGACAGGAAACATTTTAGTTCTGAGACATTTTTCGTGCCTGAGAAATTGATCAAGTCGACAAGAAAAATGATATTCCTGTCCCAACTCCGAGTGGGACGGGCCGTCACAGTATATGAATTAATTTGATGAGCTGAATGTTCAGGTTAGCTTTAGACTGTAATGCTGTAGAGAGTCCACAACAGACCTTCCGACTGAATTGTTCCAATTATTTCACTCATGTTTGGGTGTGTGTGCCACAGAGGTCCTGTCTCCACCCCAAAACATTTCTGCATCAGTCAAAGACGGAGACCTGTTGGTGACGTGGGATCTGCCCCAACGTCAGGAAGACACTAACCCCTCATGCTTTGAATACCAGCTGGACATGGGTGACCAGGTACAGTATGGATATGGTTGTTGATTATTCCATGAATAACATATATGCAGCGGTGGAAGAAGCATTAAGACGTTTTACTTCAGTAAAATAGCAATACTACAGTGTAAAAATATAGTTGAAGTAAAAGTCCTGCGTTCAAATTCTTACTTAAAGCTGCAGTAGGCTGAATGTTTTTGGCATCATTGGGCAAAACAATCCATAATAACCTTTCAGCATGTTGTAATTCAAGTGTTCTGAGAGAAAACTAGACTTCGGCACTTCCTCATGGCTCTGTTTTCAGTCTTTAAAAAATCTAGCCCATTGACGGGAGACTTTGACCAATCACAGGTCATTTCAAAGAGAGAGAGAGAGAGAGAGCGTTCCTATTGGCTGTTCATTCAACGGGAGGCAGCTGTCAATCACTCGTGAACTCTGATCAAAAGGTCAAACTAGGCAGCGCTGAGCAAATATGAATCAATATTCTGTTACTGTAATGACTATTTCTCTCCTCAAATGTTGTCAGAAACATCTTGTAGTGTACTGTTTAGCTGTAAAATGAGAAGGTTTGCTCCGGCTGGTGGGCGGTGCTTGGTATTTCCTCACCCGATCTCAACATGGCTGCCAGGTCACAAACTTTCTCATTTCACAGCTAAACAGTATATACTGCTAATTCATCATAATGTATTAATTGATATTTTTTAGTTTTTATTTGCTATTAATAATCTGAATATGCAACGTAACTAGTAACTAAGGTAGTGGAGTAAAAAGTACAATATTTCCATTTCAAAATGGAGTAGAGTAAAAAAGTAACATAAAATGTAAATACTCAAGTAAAGTACAAGTACCTCATAATTGTACTTAAGGACAGTACTTCAGTAAATGCACTTAGTTATACTCCACCACTGTATATATGGTATCATTTAGTGCATTGTTTTCTGGTGCACATAAACAAGAACAATCTAGGTAAACCTACTGAATGTTTTATCTTTTAAAAACAGGAAATACCCAAAACTTTGCCCGACCAGCTGTCTTACACAGAGGTCAATGTAGATCCCACCCGCTCCTACAGCGTGAGGATGAGGGCGAGGAAGACGGTTTCCTGCCAAGAATCCTCTCAGTGGAGTGACTGGAGTCACGCCGTCAGTGAGTGCTGTTTGTTAAAGTCGTCTCGATAAGCGGTTTAACCAAAGGCTGGTGACCTTTTATCATCTCCATCCATTGGTGTTGATGTCTGGAAGTCTAAATACACTGTTATATTTTAAGCATCTTTATGTGTGTGTGTTTGTAGCGGTGGAGCAGTCAATTTACAAACTCAACACTCTGGTGATCATCTCAATTTCACTGGGAATACCCATGATCCTCCTGGCTGTGCTGCTGCTGGTGCGCCATCAGAGGTACTGTTTCTGTCTCTAACTGAATGACTGACTTCTGACACAGACTTCTCTTCACACCTGCTTTATTTGTTATCCGCCTCGGTGAGCTGTTTCTAATCTGATACCATGAACTCTCTTTTAAATGTGAAACGGTGTCAGACAGAAGACAAAACATGACCCCGGCGTCAGCAGAATGGGCGAAGTTAAGTGAGAAAACGGAGGCAGGAGAAGTAAGAGGAGTGTACGGGTAGTGGTGGTGACTTTTTTTTCTGAGAAACCACAGCATGACATCCACCTTACACTTCCTTAAGGTTCAGACAGAAACCCCCTTGTACTGTACAAGGTCTAAAATAGCGAAGCAGGGGAAAAACACAACATGAAAGAAAAAGCAAAAGAACAGAAAGGAAGGATGTGCTTGGCGTAACGGTTTCAGTTGATTCGGTCAACTATTTGTTTTAAAATAAAATGCATATAAAAATTAATATTTTATAATATTTTATGCACTACTGTCAGGATATAGAGACCGTTTTATAAAAAACACGGTTTTTAATCATATTTGCTCTAATTCTACCCACTGCTGCATTAAGGCTTATTTTGTGTGTGTGTTACAGGGTGTCTAAGGTTCTGTTTCCTCCGATTCCTCGCCCCCCGCCAAAGTACAAATGTTTCCTGGAAAAAAATGACACATTCAATGTAAGTACACACACACGCTGACATCACACACTTTACCACTCACCCAACCACACACACTTGTGTACAAATGGTGCCAATGTTTGTTTGTTTTTGTGTGTGTGTGTTGTGTTGTTTCCAGCTCTTCCCCCCTGCCCCGTCAGCTGAGCCCGTGGAGGAGATCACAGAGGTGGAGGACACGGAGCAAATGCCTGGAAAGACTTTATAAAAGCAATATGGGAAGGACATATTTAAAAGAAATTTAAATAATTTAAAACGCCTGAGGTAACGTCTTACGCCATGCACTGCCAGGCGTTGAATGCATGTAAAGTGTGTATAGGCCTGTATTTGTGTGGACATTGTGGTTTTATATCACTCATGTTTGCAGTTTGCCTTGCAGTCCATCAGGCCCAGTAAGATGGTTCGAGTTTTGTGACACTGTAATACATTTTAAGACATGTAAAAGTATACCAATAGGACTGCAAAACACGCTTAGGATATCATATAAAGGAAGATTTTGCTCATCTTGTTCATTGACTTTTTTAAAGATTTTATAAATAACATTTTTATGTAGACAAATATTTAAAAATATATATATAATACATCCACGGAGCCTTTAGAAAGGTGCTGAATAAAAGTATGTCTTATAAAAATAGTCTGATTATGAATTAATCATTTTAAAAAGTTTGGTGGGTCCAAAATTAATGTTTTGTTTATATCTGTGGAAGATGTCTGGTTTCCACTCCTAACAAGGCTTGTGAGCCAATAGTAAGACAACGTTGGTAACACATGGTGTCTCTGGGTCGTCAGTTAGTGTGGAAAAAAACAGATAAATGGCTGAAATTGACAGCAAGTGCCTGGCAACGACTTGTTGTGAAGTAAATGCAATGTAACGGGACAGGGAGAATGCGACATCTAGTGGCTGAATGTTATCAATAGCAACTATAATTATTAATTTAAACAAAGGGGACGTGTCAGTTGAGTTTTGGTGAAATACACTTGCTCTGCCTGAAGTCGCTTGTTAGCTGGTCCTGAAATGCAGCTATAGTGCTTCTACAAAATGTGTATACCGTTTTGAGAGTGAAATAAAGTCGAGTGATATACTATAATGTCATGTGCTCATTTAAAGTGAATTCATTTATTCAACCTTTATTTAGTGAGAGCAGTTCACACTCTCTATGGGAGCCGACACAGGACAATAACGACAAAAAGTAGGTTGGATAACAATGACCTTGTGTTGCAAACATGAATAAAATAAATTAAAGTTACATGGTGAGATGCCCACTATAGATTTTATAATATTTCTTTCCTGCATTGCAACATTTCCTGTATTGTTACACTCTGTTCTGCTACAGTGGCTTTAGATAAGATAAAATATGTGCAGACAAACCACACAGATCAAATAGATCACTGTACTCAAGTGGGACTTCCCCTAGCAGATATAAAACATAAAAACCCATCAACTCTGTGTGTTTGTAGACAAAAACATTACATTACACGACCACAAGAATGTAAAAAATATCTTTCTTTTATGACACAAAACATCATATTACACACAGATAACTATAGTTAATAGTTTGGAACCCATTGACAGGCAAACAGCCGTTCTCACACACAATGACGGACCACAAAATGAAACCGCAGCAACAGAGATAGTGTGTGATATATTTACACAGCTTTTTTTTTTTTTACAAAAAACAATGTTCCCTCACTCACTCCGACACCAATTTAAAAACAATTCAATGCCTTTCAAGGTCTCCTGAGTACTTCAGTGAAATGTGTACTTGAAATTGACATGGTTTGCATACACTACAGTGGCCTCTTTTTCATAATCTTGTCAAGTAATAGACCCGATGTGAAGTAGTTTTTAAACTGATACTAACAGAGACACAAATACTGATAAAAATAAATCTGAAATATAGTACACAGATCCTTGATGTGCCACATACTGCATCTTGCTTGTCCACCTGATTAATGGCGTCGGTCTGCCAAGCTATAAAGGCATGGCCTCAATAGACCGAGCTGCTGCTGCTACACGTTTCCATGTAGACAAACTCTGTGGAGGACACCATTGAAAATGTGTAAGGGTTGATTGAGTTCCTCATGAGCCACGACCGGACATTTCATAGCTGAAAAGGAACTCTTTTACGATGCTCCGCAAACATAAAAACACACAGTGAAGTCAAAGAGGGTGTATCTGTGTGTGTTTGTGCCTGTGTGGGTGCATGGACCAGATTTAACTGTAATGTAACAAGTGTGTGTGTGTGTGTGTGTGTGTGTCTTACCTTGTCCAAAGCTGGTGTATTGTAGCCGTGCTTTGTCCAGTGGGTCTGTGAGGGGGGCTATACCCACGTCAGAGGCTGTATCCCTTCTGTAGCTCTCTAGCAGTGTTTCCAGAGTCCTAAAACTCTGCTGTCGGACTCCCGAATCCTGGTAATCACATACAAACCATGAATAACATCCTTGTGTGTGTGTGTGTGTGTGTGTGTGTGTGTGTGTGTGTGTGTGTGTGTGTGTGTGTGATGTTCACCCACCTGAAGACACCAGCCGTCAGTGGAGCGTACAAGCCTGTAGGTGTGTACAAACGGTGCTTTCCTGCAAAACACAAATGATTTGCTGTAAATGTGTAAAATCTGAAACAGCACAAGGTTACTCACATGTTTCAATGAGAAGATTAAATGTGAAAGAGAGATCGTATGTGGATCTGGGGGCAGAGGATTTCATTTTTTTTGTTCGACACACAGGAGTAAAGATACATTATGTAATAATTTGGAATTTCTATACAATTTTTCATATTTCTTTCTTAATTTTTCTCTTTTTCACAAGCTATATATGTGGTCTGTATTTCAAAAGTTTGAATATGGATTAATTATGTAAATATGTTTCAAAGTCTGGTCTACTTTGAAACACTAAATCACAACTATTTTGTAAATAGGAAAGACTTTCATAGCTGTAATTCTTATTATTTATATTATAGGATGACTTTTGAATATTTTAGCTGAACCACCTGAAACAAAGTTTATAGAATATGTGTATAGTGTGTATAATGTGTGTAGTATACAGTGGCGGTACTGTACAAGTACAAGTATAATCACTGTACTTAAGTATAAATTTGAGGTACTTTTACTTTACTTGAGTATTTCCATAATTTTCTACGTTCTACTTTTACTCCACCACATTTCAGAGGCAAATATTGTACTTTTTACTTCACTCCATTTATCTGACAGCTACAGTTACTGGTTACTTTTCAGATCAAGATTTTATACGTCAAACATATTATCAGTTTGTAAAATATGCATCATTATAGATAAAACTACCCCAACAGTATATACAGTTGTTAAATTTATTATGACAACATTCAGATGCTGCTCAGACGGTAATGAATGAGGAAATATCATAAATGGAACGAAATTTGCAGAACCCCACTCCCAGCTCACCTCACACACAGACAGCAGGCTCCCTGCACGGTCTCGCTGTCTCTGAGCAGAAAGCTGCCATCATGTCCAAACCTCTCCAGCAGCCTCTCTGTGGCCTCCCTTCCAATTCTCCCGAAGTAAATAGACCGGACCAGCATCCCCTCCCTCTCCATGTTGCCTCTGAGACAAGCTCCCGTGAGTGCTTAAGGGATGAGAGTGCAGCAGGCTGTAGCGGCGGATGAGCGTGTGAAAGGCTGTGAGGCAGGAAAAGCTTTTCTGGTTTTCACACTTTTCTGTCATGCAGCTGCACCTCACACGTCGTGCACTTTGTCTAACCGGAATAATGAGTGTCAGCAGAAACAAATATGTGCATACAGCAATGTCCCCCACACTAACCACCAGCCAACCCACCCACACATGCACAATAGCAAAGACATCCAACCTAGCTGTGGTTTAATTTAGTGCTGTCTCCAAAGCTTTTATTCTTATTTATTGGCTTCTTTAACTAAATAAAACTAAGAAGAATTAAAATAGAATACAACATCATCTAATAGTAGGCTAGTTAAAACTGAAACTATTAAAGGTACAGTGTGTAGGATTTGGCGGCATCTAGTTCTGTGGTTGCAAATTGCAACCGAGTACCCCTCCACTCACTCCTCCCTTTTCCAAGACTGCAGTAACGTGAGCTGCTGAGTGCAAAACCGTGGTTACGTCGTTCGCCTCGCTCAGAGGCCATCCTTACCGTAATAACACTACTTTAGGACCACAGTTTTGCACTCTGCGACTCACATTACCACAGTTTCACAAGCATGTCGGAGAACTACGGTGGCCTTCAGGTAATGTAAAAATGCGAAAGGCTCTCTCTAGAGCCAGTGTTTGTCCGTTCTGGGCTACTTTAGAAACATGGCGGAGCAACATGGCGGACTCTGTGAAGAGGACCCGCTCCCTATGTAGATATGAGGGACTCATTCTAAGCGAAAGAAAACACAACGGTTCTTAGTTTCAGGTGATTATACACTAATGAAAACATAGTTATGAATATTATATTCCATCTCTGCTGATAGATCCCCCAAAATGTTACACACTGTTCCTTTAAATTCTGAAAATCTCGTTAAAAAGTACACAGATTTTGAAAATCTATTATTTAAGATGCTTAACACTTTCTAAAAGTAAACAAAAAGCATTTTAATTTTAATTGGGACTTAATTGGGAATAATGCTTGCACAAATAGAAAATTAGGCTATATTGTTTATATAGCATTTCAATTTTCAAATTTGATTTAACATTTGAATATTGTCCACTGTACAGCTTTGTAAGGCTTTGGAAATTAAATGTCAAACAGCTTTTCCATTTTCATTTTAACATGGTCATAGAATGCCCATAGCAGTATGTGAAAATGAAAATACAAATTGGATTATTGCATTTTCATTTCGATTTTTACTCTAATAGCACATACATACAGTATGTGGAACACCTACATTGACTCCTGAGATATAGTAGTCATACATAATACACGTACAAAAATATTAATAAAAGCAGATACAAACCAGTAGTTAAATTACCTTTAAAGCATCTTTTTTTTAACATTTTATAGATGTACAGTTTTCTGACGGGTGTGAAAAGCCACTCCATAATTTGGTACCTCTAAATCTTCTAAAATTGGCCTCTGCGAGTGAGATATTTAGGAGGATGAAGATCTGAAGATTGATGAGTGGAGCAAGAATGGACCTGAGAATTTGCTTTAACTGCCCAGGAATGTTCCCTTCACCAGAAAGAATCTTATAAATAATTAAAAAAAAATACATATATATACTGTACATATCTGAGAAATATTGATGTCATAAATAGTAAGAATCTGGAGTTTCTGAAATAGAGGAGCAGAGATGTGTGACTGCTCGGGTTGCAATCCTAACAAAACATTTAAAAAAAAACAAAAAACAAGTGGCTAAATGAGACTACTAACGTCATCACACCGACTCGTCCACCTTTACAGCCCCGTGGTGTAGTTTGTTCTAACGTTAGCTTTTTACTTCTGGCTTTTGCATTTACACTGCAAAAATCATAGAAGGTGTTCATTTGTGAAGATTATCTTGCTGAACAAAACGTGTAAGCATCATAAACTCTGTGGCAACACATACAGGTTCAGGTTCAGGTTCAGGTGACTTTATTTGTACCCGTAGGTAGATTTGTTTTGCATACAACCAAAGTCATACACACAAATTTTCAGCGTTGCACTTGGTCCCGGTAGGTCAGCTCACACAAATTTGAGGACGAGCTTCTTGGTGAGGGTGTACTTGGGCTCTGGCATTTGTTTGTAATTTAAATATTCTCCTTTGCTGACCTCCCTGTTCACACGTGTCAGCACATCGAGGATATCAACCTTCCCCAAGCTGCACAGAAAACAGAGGAAGCACGTTACAGATTATAAACCTTGCTCATTGTGGATACATCTGAATACAACAACATCATGCCCTCTGACATATAACATCAACAGCGCAGCAGATACATTTGAAAACACCTAAAGCAGACCTACAGAAAAAGCGACAGAATTATGGTTCCTAATCTGGGAAAGGAGGAATATTCTATGTTCCTTTTTTCTAGAAAAAAAATGGAAGATTTTCGCTATCAAAAAGTGCATTTTATAATGGACAGGGTAACTGCACATTTTTAAGTACAAATTTAATGACTTTTAAGATCTTTTTAATACCCCTAAAAGGAAAAAAGAATAATATTACTGTGGCAAAAGAAACAGACAAACTAAACTACAGTATAAACCTTATTGAGTTTTATTGAATTTGAATAACTGAAATATTCAGTGCACAATAGCTTACATAACTGCCTTCTCAACGGAAATAAAACTGTGGCGGTAGACCCAGTCCAATGGAAAACAATGTCCCAATGTGAAAAAGGTGACAAAGATGTCCGGGGGCATGCCTCTCCCGGAGAAGATTTTTAAAAAAAATATCAGCTTTAAAATGTGGATTTACAGTCGATTTTAGCATGAGGTTATAGCGCTCTCACTACCAATATCAGCTGCTCCGATTCAACAACGTTGAGCTGAAAAAACGTGAATGTAGGCTGAAATTCAACTGTGGTGTCGTTCTGTCAGAAGATGCAGTGAGTAGAAGAGCTGAGTTAGAAAAAGTAACTAACTAACTAACTTAAGTCCGCTAGCCGGTAGGCTAATTCATGCAGTGTAAAATGTCACAGGCATGCAGGAAGTGCCCTGAGTATTGTAGCGATAGGGACGGCCGACATTTCCCATCATGCCTGCCTAGTCCTGAGTGCTGGACTGAGTAGTTTAAGTTTGCTGCTTTATGTTACAAAATGCAAATGTTCCTTTTGTTAGTGTTTGTAATGTAATGCGTCTGTTCAGAACATGGTGGCTTATGTAGGTAATTGGGATTTGAGATGTTACATTTCTTGAGTACAGCTGTATTATGTTTCAGGTGCACGCGAGTGGTCTCACCTTCCTGCTGACATCGTCAGCTGCCGGCACAGTTCCTGGATGTAGATGGAGCCTGTGGAAGTGTTTCGAAACGACACGCTCTCTTGAACGGTGGCCATGCCCAGCAGGAAGTCAGCACCCCAAGGCACCGTCTCGCCGCGCACAGGAACTGCGTCTTCCTCCAGGCGGATTTGTTTGTCCCCCTCCTCCTGTCTTGGCCTCGGGGGACACGGCATGGATCCTGGATGACCTGTGTCTTCACTACCTGCGTCTTCACGACCTGCGTCTACAGGACCTGCATCTTCCTCCAGGCGGCTCTGTTTGTCCTCCTCCACCTCTCTTGGCCTCGGGGGACACGGAATGGATCCTCTCTGGTAGCCTTTTCCCTGACACGCTTGGATGAAGAATAGTTTGGGCTTCCCTGTCAAGGTGGGAGCTCTTCTGCTGGTGAAGGGCTGTGTCAGCTCTCCCAAGTACACCTTCTGCCCATCAGTCCCAAAGACACATCCCTTTTCTCCATGGGTAAGCACGCATACCACCTAAGATCAGAGGCAGACATGTTTTTTACAAATTAAGAGAGAGAGAGTAATCAAGAGTTAAACACAAGATGATTTTGTATGTAAGCAATCACAATTAATCACAGAAACTTGTAGGTTAACTACACTTTAACCTACGAATTGTTTGACAGGACAATTGTAAACATACTGTTTTAAAGGAATAGTTCAGCATTTTATGAAATACGCTCATTTGTTTTCTTGCTGAGAGTTAGACCCCCATTTACACCTGGCATTAAAATGTGAATGAAACAGCTAGCCTGGCTCTGTCCAATGCAAACAAAATCCACCTACCAGCACCTCTAAAGTTCACTAAATAACATGTTATATCTCAGTTGTTTAAGCTGTACAAAAGTGTAAAAAAAAGTGACAAGTTGTGGTTTTATGTGCCGAACTATATCTTGCTGCTGGCTGTAGCTTCATATTTTTCGTACAGACATGAGAGTGGTATTGATCTTCTCATTTATTATTTCCAAAATGTCAAACTATTCCTTTAAAGAGTATAGTACATATAGTAGTATAGTAAAGTATATACTGAGATTACAGCCCTGAAGGTGTGTGACACTGCTCACCAAGGCATCTTCATCGTTAAAATCCCTTGAGCCGAGCTCTTCTAGTGCATGTCGCATCTCTCCTGCAGTCAAGTTATTGTATATCATCACATCAAAGCCGAGGTGGGTGAACACTGTACGCAGAGCTCCTGTGTCACATAAAAGAGAGACAAATTGAAAAATACCGGAAGATTGTTTTTATATAATATCATCATATCATGTGTGATAAGTATTAACTTTGAGTATCCTCTACCCTGAGTGTGGCCTGGTAACTAATAAACAAACAGTATATAAACAAATCAGATGACATGACTGTTCAAATACAAGGATACATACTCTCATCCTCCTGAGACCCTCGTCGATTTGTCAGCCCTGTTCCCAGGAACACCTCATTATTGATGATCACACACAAACCACGTGGTATATGAGTCAGGGGGTAGTAGTCTGTCTAAAGGGCACAAGCACATCCACATAGACAAATCATAAACATTAATGTTCTAATAAATGAATGAGAGGTATTTGTGTGAATGGTTACGTGATCAGGAAGAGAGGAGGGCTCTGTCAATTCATAAATCAACTGTTTTTAGTATTACTATTGTCGTATCTGTAAACAGCTTTTTTTCTTTTTCACATTCGTAAAAAAACTCTGCGTGCGTTCAGGACACGTACCTTTAAATATATTTCTTAAAAAAAATGCTGCAGTGTTTATATATTTTAACTACAATGTCTGCTTATTCCTATTTTTATCTTAAATTATCTTTAGTTATCTCTATATACTATATAATCACATTTTTTCTGTTTGGATTTTTAAGTTAAACTTTATTTGGATTTATTTATATATTTTATTGCAATGTTGCAATGCTACACAACTCTGTTCACACATTTCTGTATTCTAGTAGGTCTTTACTTATTGTACGTACATTTTTATTTTTATTTCACACTTGCTTTGCAAATGTATATGTTTCCCACGCCAGAGAGAGAAAGAGAGAGAGAGAAAGTTCGGATTCAACAAAGTCACACAATAACACAAACAAACTAACCGATCAAGGCAGCAGTAGACCAGCAACCCCCCCCATGTTCTGCGGGATAAAATTGCTTTTTTTTTTCAAAGGAGTCTGGTGGCTTTGAAATTGAATTTTGTAATTGAA
This sequence comes from Sebastolobus alascanus, assembly GCA_916701645.2. Taxonomy (NCBI): domain Eukaryota; kingdom Metazoa; phylum Chordata; class Actinopteri; order Perciformes; family Sebastidae; genus Sebastolobus; species Sebastolobus alascanus. The sequence goes on along the minus strand of CAKAOJ020000056.1, from coordinate 1,471,453 downwards.
TTGAGAGAGAGATCAAATATAGGCGATAGTTAGCTATCTAATTGCAAAAGGCTATGTAGAGACGAGTTTGAGCGGGAGCAGAGAGGTTTTGTTACACCTGTTTGGGTGGGACAGCTGACGTGGATTTTTTATGATCGGCTCATGATATTAACAGCCTAATTTTCGTAATAAATGTCCGAGCATAGCCACGCCCAATTCAAACCCAATATCAGGAAAGTTCACAAAAACTTAAATGACAATATTTCAAATTTTGATTGAACCTAATTTCTAATACTTTTTAGATGCTTACTAATATGTACATAATACCCTAAAATTACATAGGCTATTGTGGATTTGGGTTTCCAGTATATTCAAAGTACATAGTCTAAGCGCCTGATATCTGATTTGGAACATCTGACTTGGAATTCCTTTTTAAACAGAACAAGGACTAGATTTTATCCCCCATCTAGCAGGAAGGTATCACTTCACAGCTAGTATGAAAAAAAAGGAATAATAAGCGACCGATAACTCTTTATAAGTACATAATGGGCATGTAAGTATTGTCTTAAACAGAATTGAAAAAATGTGAAACTATCCTGTAAAAATGTCTCACCAAATTATCTTGTTCTAGCTGAGCTATCTGTCTCTCCAACTTCATCCTGGTGTGATGAGCTGCCTCCTGCACAAAACACACACACAATCACACACATATACATACATATATATACAGTATATACTGTATATACAGTATACTGTATATAGAATTAGCAAGATTAAAAAGTTTGAAAAGAGAGCATTTTATAAGTGTGTTTCATGTGTCTTACAAAAAGTATATCCTCCAGTTCTTTTTCAAGACTCTTCATTTTCTTGTCACATTCAGAAAGGCTTTGCTCCAGCGTCTCCACAGCATTCTAAGATGTAAATGAAACATATATATATAGAATTAGCATGGTTAAAGAAAGAAAGCATGTTCCAAAAGAGAGCAAATTTTAAGTGAGTTTCGTGTGTCTTACAAAAAGTTTATCCAGTTCTTTTTCACGTTGAGACTTGAGAAATTCTTGTGCCGCCATATCGTCAGGTAAGATCAGTTTATAGTCAAGGATCAGAATCTGAAAACAGAGCGGTACAAAGCATAATATAAGCCTTCGTTTTACACTACGGTCCTGGGTGGACATTTAAAGGAACAATCTGTCATCCAAATGCAAATTATTTTTTTTTTTTGTTCTTGCCAGTAGGTCGTCCCACCAACAAAATCTCTCCAAATCTCAGTTACTTGTAGGGTTCGATTGCAGTAAGAACATAATCTGACCCAGTTGCAGGAATTGAACAAAAACGCAGGGGATTATGGGTTGTCTGCGCGGGCATTTGTTGAGATGGACACAGGTAAACGACAGGTTAACATGAGTGGGAGAGGACTGACCTGGACTTCTGCAGAAGTCCGATGTTTGCTTGACATCTGGGCCGAAGCGAACGTACAGAATATGATAAATAAAGTCCACAAAAATAGTGACGTTTATAAAGTCATTGGAGATAAACTAGATCAGTGTCGAGTCAAAGTGGAAAAACTTTGATAGCAATATATCAAAATCCGTGATTCCCTGCATACATGTAGAAGTGGCAGCTCTCGAGGTTATTTCTTTATTTAGCCCGCTTTAATTTGTGCACTGTACCAGAAGTATCAATTTCACTCTGATTTGGACTAGCCAAACTGAATATGGCTTGTGAAAGCGCCCTTCCTGACTATGGAGATTCTACCACTAGCACCATCCACAAGGGGACATTTTTGGCTTTTAGTGAAATGTCTTGAAAACTAAATTTGTAATTTTAAAATTTGTACAGACATTCATGGAGGATGTATGACTTTGTTGATCCCCACCTGACTTTTACTCTAGCGCCACCATGGTGTTGACGTTTGTGCTTTTTGAGTGAAATATCTCAACAAATATCGGATGGATTGCTATGAAATTACGTGATGCCTCAACTTTTTCGTCTATTGTCATCATCAGGTCATTTTTTATTTATCCAACGTTTTTGTTAATGACCAAATACCTGCAAAACTAATGACATTTCCATCAGCATCAACTGTACTTTGTGTTTAGTTCTAATTAGCATATTAGCCAATCATCAAAATCATCGGTGGTGATCTATTTTATACCTAAATAATGTCTCATATAGTGATACAAACCACAAAATGCTGCCACTCCAAAGATGAGTGAAGTAATTCAGAGTATTATAAAGTAACACTCATTAACTTATTTGTTTTTGCGTAATTCCTATAAATTAGAGAGGATGAAATACACAGTACAGGAGAAAAATGGTAAAGCACACACCTCATTTATGTCTTCAGAAAGGCTTTTGAATTCAGGAAAATGTTTTGCCAGCACCTCGCCCAGTTCTCTGATTCGATTGAAGTAATCGTGTAAATCCTTTTGCTCCAGCTGGTACTTCGGTGCACACATGATATTGTTTCGAACGTTGGCAACCTACGCACAGGGGTTAAAAAAAGATTCCGTATATATGTTAGTAAAGGTAGGGATGGGTTTTGACCAAACTGCAACTGGCCATATTGACATTTAAAATGTGTGACTGCAGAGAAAATTTGAGACATCCAACAACATGTGTTTATTTCTATGTGAATGTTTATTTTATGTACTGTATGTGTGTGTGTGTGCAAATAAATATTTATCTTTTCAAACAATCCACCAAGCTCAAACTTCTCGAAGTGCTTGCATTGATTCATGAGACGCAGAAGTGCAGCAATGTCATAGTCACCAACTGAATTATGGTTCTTATGACCATCTGTCATGCACACCTGAAAACAGAAGAAGGTATCATTAGTTTGTTAAACAATCAGACCAAACCAATAAATTAAATCTAAATATATGTGACGAAGCAAACTTACCTTAGCAACTTCCCGTTTCTCGTGGGACCACAGGTGGTGTTTACTGTTCTCCCTCATCACCTTTCCATGCCCATTGCGGTTGGTCCAAATAACATCTCTCCAGCAAAAAGACACCTCACATTCAAAAGGAGGAATCTGCAATCAGCAGCAGGACATTAGAGTCACATTAAAAATATAATTTATTTATATATATATATATATATATATATATATATATATATATTTCAAAATAAAAGCCCTCAAGCGTTTTTCTGTGGACAGAATCCCTTCATTTGTTAGAGTTTTTATTCTGAAATAATGAAAGTGGCGCAGCTGTCAGTGTGGACACACCACACGAGACGCAGCACTTCAGCTTCACTTTCATTCTGGTTGACTGTGAAGCAATACAGCAATTGCTACCGTGCTGGTCCTCATCTGTTTGAGTTACTGGGGACTGTGCGTGCTGACCGTTATGTAGCCTCAGTAATACACTGAGTACCTCAAACAACCCCACTTCAAATAACCCATACTAGTCAGCTTATATAGATGAAGCCTTCGTTTTACACTACGGTCCTGGGTGGACATTTAAAGGAACAATCTGTCATCCAAATGCAAATTATTTTTTTTTTTTGTTCTTGCCAGTGGGTCGTCCCACCAACAAAATCTCTCCAAATCTCAGTTACTTGTAGGGTTCGATTGCAGTAAGAACATAATCTGACCCAGTTGCAGGAATTGAACAAAAACGCAGGGGATTATGGGTTGTCTGCGCGGGCATTTGTTGAGATGGACACAGGTAAACGACAGGTTAACATGAGTGGGAGAGGACTGACCTGGACTTCTGCAGAAGTCCGATGTTTGCTTGACATCTGGGCCGAAGCGAACGTACAGAATATGATAAATAAAGTCCACAAAAATAGTGACGTTTATAAAGTCATTGGAGATAAACTAGATCAGTGTCGAGTCAAAGTGGAAAAACTTTGATAGCAATATATCAAAATCCGTGATTCCCTGCATACATGTAGAAGTGGCAGCTCTCGAGGTTATTTCTTTATTTGGCCCGCTTTAATTTGTGCACTGTACCAGAAGTATCAATTTCACTCCGATTTGGACTAGCCAAACAGACCATGGCTTGTGAAAGCGCCCTTCCTGACTTTGGAGATTCTACCCCTAGCGCCATCCACAAGGGGACATTTTTGGCTTTTAGTGAAATGTCTTGAAAACTAAATTTGTAATTTTAAAATTTGTACAGACATTCATGGAGGATGTATGACTTTGCCTGACTTTGACTCTAGCGCCACCATGGTGTTGACGTTTGTGCTTTTTGAGTGAAATATCTCAACAAATATCGAAAGGATTGCTATGAAATTACTTGATGCCTCAACTTTTTCGTCTATTGTCATCATCAGGTCATTTTTTATTTATCCAACACTTTTGTTTATGACCAAATACCTGCAAAACTAATGACATTTCCATCAGCATCAACTGTACTTTGTGTTTAGTTCTAATTAGCATATTAACCAATCATCAAAATGATCGGTGGTAATCTATTTTATACCTAAATAATGTCTCATACAGTGATACAAACCACAAAATGCTGCCACTCCAAAGACGAGTGAAGTAATTCAGAGTATGATAAAGTAACACTCATTAACTTATTTGTTTTTGCGTAATTCCTATAAATTAGAGAGGATGAAATACACAGTACAGGAGAAAAATGGGAAAGCACACACCTCATCGATGTCTTCAGAAAGGCTTTTGTATTCAGGAAAATGTTTTGCCAGCACCTCGCCCGGTTCTCTGATTCGATTGAAGTCATCGTGCAAATCCTTTTGCTCCAGCTGGTACTTCGGTGCACACATGATATTGTTTCGAACGTTGGCAACCTACGCACAGGGGTTAAAAAAAGGTTCCGTATATATGTTAGTAAAGGTAGGGATGGGTTTTGACCAAACTGCAACTGGCCATATTGACATTTAAAATGTGTGACTGCAGAGAAAATTTGAGACATCCAACAACATGTGTTTATTTCTATGTGAATGTTTATTTTATGTACTGTATGTGTGTGTGTGTGCAAATAAATATTTATCTTTTCAAACAATCCACCAAGCTCAAACTTCTCGAAGTGCTTCCGTTGATTCATGAGACACAGAAGTGCAGCAATGTCATAGTCACCAACTGAATTATGGTTCTTATGACCATCTGTCATGCACACCTGAAAACATAAGAAGGTATCATTAGTTTGTTAAACAATCAGACCAAACCAATAAATTAAATCTAAATATATGTGACGAAGCAAACTTACCTTAGCAACTTCCCGTTTCTCGTGGGACCACAGGTGGTGTTTACTGTTCTCCCCCATCACCTTTCCATGCCCATTGCGGTTGGTCCAAACAACATCTCTCCAGCAAAAAGACACCTCACATTCAAAAGGAGGAATCTGCAATCAGCAGCAGGACATTAGAGTCACATTAAAAATATAATTTATTTATATATATATATATATATATATATATATATATATATATATATTTCAAAATAAAAGCCCTCAAGCGTTTTTCTGTGGACAGAATCCCTTCATTTGTTAGAGTTTTTATTCTGAAATAATGAAAGTGGCGCAGCTGTCAGTGTGGACACACCACACGAGACGCAGCACTTCAGCTTCACTTTCATTCTGGTTGACTGTGAAGCAATACAGCAATTGCTACCGTGCTGGTCCTCATCTGTTTGAGTTACTGGGGACTGTGCGTGCTGACCGTTATGTAGCCTCAGTAATACACTGAGTACCTCAAACAACCCCACTTCAAATAACCCATACTAGTCAGCTTATATAGATGAAGCCTTCGTTTTACACTACGGTCCTGGGTGGACATTTAAAGGAACAATCTGTCATCCAAATGCAAATTATTTTTTTTTTTTGTTCTTGCCAGTGGGTCGTCCCACCAACAAAATCTCTCCAAATCTCAGTTACTTGTAGGGTTCGATTGCAGTAAGAACATAATCTGACCCAGTTGCAGGAATTGAACAAAAACGCAGGGGATTATGGGTTGTCTGCGCGGGCATTTGTTGAGATGGACACAGGTAAACGACAGGTTAACATGAGTGGGAGAGGACTGACCTGGACTTCTGCAGAAGTCCGATGTTTGCTTGACATCTGGGCCGAAGCGAACGTACAGAATATGATAAATAAAGTCCACAAAAATAGTGACGTTTATAAAGTCATTGGAGATAAACTAGATCAGTGTCGAGTCAAAGTGGAAAAACTTTGATAGCAATATATCAAAATCCGTGATTCCCTGCATACATGTAGAAGTGGCAGCTCTCGAGGTTATTTCTTTATTTGGCCCGCTTTAATTTGTGCACTGTACCAGAAGTATCAATTTCACTCCGATTTGGACTAGCCAAACAGACCATGGCTTGTGAAAGCGCCCTTCCTGACTTTGGAGATTCTACCCCTAGCGCCATCCACAAGGGGACATTTTTGGCTTTTAGTGAAATGTCTTGAAAACTAAATTTGTAATTTTAAAATTTGTACAGACATTCATGGAGGATGTATGACTTTGCCTGACTTTGACTCTAGCGCCACCATGGTGTTGACGTTTGTGCTTTTTGAGTGAAATATCTCAACAAATATCGAAAGGATTGCTATGAAATTACTTGATGCCTCAACTTTTTCGTCTATTGTCATCATCAGGTCATTTTTTATTTATCCAACACTTTTGTTTATGACCAAATACCTGCAAAACTAATGACATTTCCATCAGCATCAACTGTACTTTGTGTTTAGTTCTAATTAGCATATTAACCAATCATCAAAATGATCGGTGGTAATCTATTTTATACCTAAATAATGTCTCATACAGTGATACAAACCACAAAATGCTGCCACTCCAAAGACGAGTGAAGTAATTCAGAGTATGATAAAGTAACACTCATTAACTTATTTGTTTTTGCGTAATTCCTATAAATTAGAGAGGATGAAATACACAGTACAGGAGAAAAATGGGAAAGCACACACCTCATCGATGTCTTCAGAAAGGCTTTTGTATTCAGGAAAATGTTTTGCCAGCACCTCGCCCGGTTCTCTGATTCGATTGAAGTCATCGTGCAAATCCTTTTGCTCCAGCTGGTACTTCGGTGCACACATGATATTGTTTCGAACGTTGGCAACCTACGCACAGGGGTTAAAAAAAGGTTCCGTATATATGTTAGTAAAGGTAGGGATGGGTTTTGACCAAACTGCAACTGGCCATATTGACATTTAAAATGTGTGACTGCAGAGAAAATTTGAGACATCCAACAACATGTGTTTATTTCTATGTGAATGTTTATTTTATGTACTGTATGTGTGTGTGTGTGCAAATAAATATTTATCTTTTCAAACAATCCACCAAGCTCAAACTTCTCGAAGTGCTTGCGTTGATTCATGAGACACAGAAGTGCAGCAATGTCATAGTCACCAACTGAATTATGGTTCTTATGACCATCTGTCATGCACACCTGAAAACAGAAGAAGGTATCATTAGTTTGTTAAACAATCAGACCAAACCAATAAATTAAATCTAAATATATGTGACGAAGCAAACTTACCTTAGCAACTTCCCGTTTCTCGTGGGACCACAGGTGGTGTTTACTGTTCTCCCCCATCACCTTTCCATGCCCATTGCGGTTGGCCCAAATAACATCTCTCCAGCAAAAAGACACCTCACATTTAAAAGGAGGAATCTGCAATCAGCAGCAGGACATTAGAGTCACATTAAAAATATAATTTATTTATATATATATATATATATATATATATATATCAAAATAAAAGCCCTCAAGCGTTTTTCTGTGGACAGAATCCCTTCATTTGTTAGAGTTTTTATTCTGAAATAATGAAAGTGGCGCAGCTGTCAGTGTGGACACACCACACGAGACGCAGCACTTCAGCTTCACTTTCATTCTGGTTGACTGTGAAGCAATACAGCAATTGCTACCGTGCTGGTCCTCATCTGTTTGAGTTACTGGGGACTGTGCGTGCTGACCGTTATGTAGCCTCAGTAATACACTGAGTACCTCAAACAACCCCACTTCAAATAACCCATACTGTCCCTTTAACGCTAAACAGCGTTTAACCTGGTTAAAGTTTACGCCTCAAACGCACTGGACGCGTGGTGGCTGCGTCTCTTCTAGAGCTCAGAGGTCTCGCCTATTTTTGACGCAGCCAAAGGTACGTGTCTATAAAGTGATCTATATCAAGTGATCTATTGACAATATATTGACTTCATATCAGCAAGATTACTACAGTTTCAATGTCTAGACATCTGTAGAATATGTCACAGACAGAGAAAGTGATCTATTGACTGCATATTAACATCATACCAGCAAGATTACTACATTTTACATGTCTCTATCTGTAGAACATGTTACGGAGATGAAAAAAAGTAAAGACTTGTTTTTAAATCAACACTTCCTGCTTTCATTTCAAAATAAAAGCCCTCAAGCGTTTTTTTCTGTGGACAGAATTCCTTCATTTGTTAACATGAGGCTTTTATTCTAAAATATGTGCAGACAGTGCTGTGGAACAGGCAGTGACTTGGAGAGCTCCATGAATGAATGTAGTACGGGTTTTAATTGTGGATTATTACTATTATTTACAAATTACCACACGTTTTTCCTAACCTTTTTCTGTCTAAAATAAATATAAATGATATTTATAATGAAATGAAATGGCTATTATGAAAGGCAAACTCTATGTAGAAAGAAAGGGCTGGCAGCAGCAGCAGCAGCTGAAACGCAGCTGGTGTGGATAACCGAGGCCTCAATCATGCAGCCACCACGAGACGCCGACGCCACGTCACCAGTGTGTTCACGGCCTACACTCACCCTGAAGTTAGCTTTGTGGAAACTTTTTTTGCCTCCTATCAAGAAAACTTGACCTACACAAAAACCTGTTACTGGTTTGAGTAACAACGTATTTTCACCGGTTAACTGAATTCATCACATATGCACAATCTATTCATGTTCATACCTGGTTTAGTCGTCGAATCCAGTTTCTGAAATCACATCCCTTGACACAGTGATCCGGACCGCATTCATTTACCAGCTCTCGGTGGAATTTTTCTTTTTCCTCATCGATTAAACGCTTCAGCCATTTGTTAAGAATCAAAAAAAAATCGACATTCAGCCAATTCTGTCTTGTTGGTTTTTTAAAAAATCTACGAAAGCTCTCCATTCTGATGCAACACTATCCAGCTATGCCAGGTGTTTGTGAAGTTATCAGAGGAACAAGAGTAGCCGGTTATCGTTTACCTGAGCCAATCAGGAAGGGTAAATGTATCGTGTCATATCATGCGCAGATTCATGGATTGTTCTAGAATTCTTGCTCTCTTTAATATGTTAATTTAATTGTTAATTTGACCAAATTATATATTCCTACATCAAACTTTTGAGAAACGTTTTCTATGTGAAACAATACATTTAATACACTTCATGCACCAACAAGAAGCTGCTAAAACATACAACACATTGAAGCTTTACATTCTTTTCTTTCTACTGTGACAGCAGGCTACTCACTGTGTATACTTGTTTACTCAAGTACTTTACTTAAAGACAATTTTGAGGTGCTTAACTTGTGTATTTCCTTTTATATTCTACTTTATGCTTGTATTCCACTACATTTCAGAGAAAAAAGTGTTCTTTTTACACTAAGAGTCACTAGTTACTCTGTAGATTAATATTTTATGCACAAGAAAAGTAATCAGCTTATATAGATGAAGCTACCCAAGATACAAAGTAGGTAAAAGTAGCTCCACCCAGCCCAGCTTCACCTTTCAAAATGCTGTCTACACATTACTACCAGTAGCCCTGACACAGATGCTAGGCTATAATTTGCATGATTTAAAGGTCTTATTGATAACAGTTTTATGTAGATGAATATAAAAAAATAAAAATAAAAAAAATACATTCACATAGCTTTTAGAAAGGTGAGAAACTTTTAGAAAGGTGCTGAATAAAAGTATGTTTTTTTCTTGAAAAAAAAAATACGATTGTGAATTAATAACTTAAAACATTTCGACGAGTCAAAAATGAATGTTTTGTTTATCTCTGTGGAAGATATCTGACGTTTGGTTCCCACTTCTAACAAGGCTTGTGAGCCAATCGTAAAACAACGTTGGTATCACGTGGTATCTCTGTTAGTGTAGAACAAAAATGGATTAATGGCTGAGATTGACGGTATGTGCCTGGCAACGACTTGTTGTGAAGTAAATGCAAAAGAACGGGGCAGGGAGAAGGTGACATCTAGTGGCTGAATGTTATCAATGTTATCAAAAGCACCTTTAATGAAAGCCTCACATGCCTCCCCTACTGAGTCAGGAATGCGAGTATGCATAATAAACATTTAATTAATATTCATTTAGAAACTGCCGAAAAGCTGTTGTGTAGTAGGTTAATCCAGGCTTTCACACAGAGTTAAGGCACATAAGATACGTGAATATTCACTGTCAGTGTGGTAAATCGCTATATGACGCTGGTGACAGTGACTACATGGCTAGCTAACGTTATCTTGAGTGTGAGGCTGCTGCAGTGATACAGTCATACATTAACGTTATAGCAGCTTCAGACTGTCGTCTCCAACTAAATCTCAGCCTATAGATCAAACAGTTGGCTATTAATAGGCTGGTTACTTCCAGGCTACACTTAGCCTGACGTTATTTGCACAGAATTCTGGATAAGCAATATCCGGCCACTGTGTGGGACGGGGGAAGACTGAAGAGACATGACGGCGATCAACCTTAATTTATTAAGGCATCTCGAACGCTCAGGTTCGGTCAAGGTCGCAAAATAATTATTAGAAGTGTATAAAACAAACTTTTGTATAACAAGACATGAATGCATACGAACTTGTCAAAATTAAAATCCAAACATACGTCAAACTGCATTGAACGCGCGGCCTTGACTTTTTGTCAAGTACCCATATGTGCCGGTCTGACGTATACCTTTTTGGTAAGTACTAATCTTTTTTTGATTGATTCTTTATTTTGTCGCTGTATAAGCACCTGGGTAGGTATTATGGTTACTAACATTATTTTAAGTTAAAGACCGAAATCAAGATCTATCAGTGAGTAAATCCGGAACAAAACAATGTTGTTTTTTTCAGATTTTTTAAATTTACATTTTCAATGACATACTATACATGCACATGTGATCTGTCACAAATCCAATGCTCCTCGTTCTCCTTTTCACCTCTCCCTCCTCCTCAACCTCTGGCCTCCAGTGAGTTGATGGCTTGGAGCTCTGCAGAAAACCTCTCGCTCAGATCTCTGTTGGCCTGCAGGAAACCACCAAGCCTCTTCAGCTGCTCAGTGTCCTAAGGGGGAGGCAAGAGTCGGTCAAAGTCATGTGACATCTTTCTTTATATGTACTGTATTGCCTCTGAGGCCCTGTTCAGACCTGGTATTAACATGCATCCTCAGTGATCGGATCACAAGTGGACAGCTTGGATCTTTCAGACCACATTCAGAGGTGGTCTGGGCCGCATATGACCACATTCTTCTAGCAGTGTGTACGCAAATGTGTCCTGGGCCACATTAAGGACCGCCTACTCACTTGGATCCGCGGGCTCTCACCGCGCTCCTCATATGAATAGACAGGCAGACGTGAGCGCTTGTCTGCCTCGTAGCATGGAAACGACCTCTGTGCTCTACTGTATCCTGTCGGTACAACTGTATTTAATTAAAATATACCTTATCTATAGGCTACATATCGACAGACTATCAGACTAAGCACGCAAAGTGCATTATTATCATACTGTCGGTATTTTTGTTCCGGTGTTTTGTTCCGCTCTCCTCCCCGGCTCCCTGAAGCTCTGTTCCCCGCTGATGTCTTGCAAAAGCAGCGGTGTCGGCGGCACGGAGATCCCCGGGGACCGCCGGTACATTAACCCTTTATTTTGATGTTAATAAAATGTACCAGAATTCACGAATATGTAGGATATTACTACTGACATTCATGTGATATTACGTCACAACGTCTGCTGTATTAGCCGTGTGTTTACTACGTGTTTATCTGCATATGGAGCGGGGAAGTGAGATCGGATCACAAGTGGTCACTGGAGACGCATTCTAATGCCAGGTGTGAACAGACGTATTTAAAGCTGTCAACTTCTGATCAGATCACTGAGGTCTGAACCTCTATGCGCAAGTGCTCGTGGACATATTTGTTGTTCACACCTGAGTCTCTGTATCATCTTCAGCAGCACGCAGTAACTCCTGCAGCCTCTCCTGTAGCAACTCAGCCTCCCATTGGCTGATTAAGTCGGCGCTGGGCTCCCACTTGCTGTTTAAGTCGGCGCTGGGCTCCCATTGGCTACCAAAATCACACTCTATTCCATCCAGGTCAGCAGAATCCATTCGGTCCAAACCAGAGACACATATTGACAGATCAGCGGTCAGCATCTGGACAAACAAAAAATGTGCAAATGGGCACAAACTGTGACGCAAAACTACACGGATGCAGCGAGGACTTCCAGACACACTGGACATACATTCAGCAGTGGCGGCGGCGCACACGCAGACGAAACACGCTCACCTCCTCGATCTGTTGTCCGACTTTGTCCATCTGCGGTATGCGGCTGAACTGCTGCAAGAGCTTTTTCAAAGTGGTCTGGTAGCGTCTCATCCATTCATCCTTCATATGGTTCTCACCAGAATGCATCAACTCGTTCCTGAAACGGATCACCTGGAACCACAAAAATACAGTCCCATTCATTTGAAAAGGACGGAAGGTAAATCAACCTCCAGCACTGATGCCACCCTTCTCTGGGCCCTTCTAACAAATACAAATCTCTTTGTTTTGTATTGAAATTCCTCCATCTTTCCTTCTCGGCCAAGTAACTGATATTTTTCAAAACTAAGTTGTGGATGCAAAATATTTCTAGGTCTGTCCCGAATACCAATTTTTGGGCTTCGAAGCTTCGAATATTTCTTTCGAAGCTTCGAAGCCCAAAAATTGGTATTCGGGACAGACCTAGAAATATTTTTGGGCTTCGAAGCTTCGAAAGAAATATTCGAGGGTAGTCGAAGCTTCGCGGCGCAGCAGGCTTTCATGTCTGTCGGTCTCCATTTCCCCCTTTTCAGTGCCGCTGCAACACTACTGTGCACACACGCACCTCTACACACAACAAACAGCGATATCCGCCTGAGAATAACTAATAATAACTAATGTTGAATAGGAATAATTCTGAGGGATTATTCTTTATTTCATGGGCTATTTGGGGATTTATACTCTATTATTACGTACTTATATAAAAAACAAAACAAAAAACAACAAAACGAAGCATTCAAATTATTAACTAACTATTCACTGACTGACTTATTTATTTATTAAACTTTTTTGCCTGGCCGCTTCCCAGAGGAGCATAAAGTGAGCGATGCTTTTGGGCGTTATCTATCGTAATAATAATGGTCCAAAATGACATTTTTGGATGTGAAATTAAATAGATTTAGGTCAAATTCTCCCCAAATCACAAATGTATACCGGTTCTTTGCCTGGGGGGAGGATGGTTTCTGAATTAAGGTTGCCGTGGCGTATTGTGAAGGGCCTCAACTTTAAGGCGCCTCTGCATGTGCCCCCCTGCTATATAAGGCTTGACTTATAGGTCCAGTGTGTAGGATCTGGCAGTATCTAGCGGTGAGGTGAGGAGATTGCAACCAACTGTAGCCTCTTCCATGTGCCAAGCGTGTTGGAGAGCTAAACAACGCAAAAACATGAATGGCCCTCTCTGGAGCCAGTTGTTGTAATAGTAGCGTAGGTCATTTGAAGCAGAGCCAGCGCGTACAGTGTGTGTGTACGTGGAAAGTGAGTGGTGAAGCAAGAGAGAGAGAGAGCGGCGGCAACTGGAGCGAGTAACGTTATTGACTCCGGCCCAAGCAGGAAAAGTTAACAGTATGGTTTGTCTGTTCTGGGCTACTGTAGTAACATTACGGACTCCGTGAAGAGGACCCGCTCCCTATGTAGATATACAGTCTCATTCTAAGCTAACAAAAACACAACGATTCTTACTTTCCGTTGATTATACACTAAAGAAAACACACTTCAAACAATATGACCGTTTACCTCTCTCACAAATGTTGGATCCAGAGACCGGAAACAATCACAGTAGTTGATCAGGTTGAGCAGAGCAGAGGCGTCGCATTGATCTGCCCCCTTCACTTTCACTTGACCCCGCGGCATGTAGGCCTACAGGACGGCACAGAGAGAGACAGAAAGACAGAGAGACCTTTTCAGTTTGTCATGTTGTTCTAAAAACTCAACAAATGCTTCTGTTGGGTTATATAATGTTGCCATTTGAATTTACTTGACCATGTAATAGACGATAATTTGACCAAATGGAGCTTTCACTGATTATTTCCTCTATTACTTTATCATTATTTTAGTTAGGGCTGGGCAATATGATGATATATATCGTCAAAACGCTATAAAAATGTCAATCGTATATATTTTTCTATATTGTTTCTATCGCGATATAGGCTAGGCCTGTATTGATTTTTTTTTTTACCCTATAATTTCCCTTAAAACTGTTGTGCTAATTTGTCACTCAAGTTCTTAAACTGAGAAAATACTCACACAGGAGTATAGAGAAATAGGCTTTACCATGTGGTTATTTCATAGTCCGTATGAAATGTTTGTGACAATAAATATAGAGCCGCGTTATTAATTAATATTATATTAATTATTAATCGATTAGTTGATCAACACAAACTTATTCGCCAGCTATGTTGACAATCAATTAATCGTTGTGTCGAATCCCGACATTGGGGAAGCTGCTGGAGCCTGCAAATATTTGGCCCGTTTTCTCGAAAGATTTCTACTTTTCTTTGTCATATATGCCCGTAAACTGAATTTCTTTGGGTTTGGCAATCAAATAGATGGTCTTGGGCTGTGGCTTCCACTGCTGTCTGACATTTTATAGACAAAACAATTACGAAAACAGTTGTCAGATTAATAGATAAAGGGGAAAAGCGCTAGTTGCAGCCTTAACTAAATAAACCCCTCCATCGCCTCACTCCGATTTATAATCCTATTATACTTTATAGCCAAATCAAAATTTGTGCGAAGATCATTGGCCAACCTGTGACACCCTCCTTTCAAGCAGCTCACAACAAGAGCATGCTCAGACTTGCCAACAGCATCTCTTCTGATCCCTTACATGTTTTAAATGGGGAATATCAACTTCTGCCCTCCAAGAGGCAATATAGAGTCCCCACATTTAATCGCATTAGGCTGAAGAGCGCTTTTGTTCATCAGTCCATCTTGTTGTTGAATAATAATTAATATGCTGCTAAGGAGATGTAATTCCAGAGGACAGATGGTAATTTTTTAATGGGTTATATATGGTTAGTTGTGATGTGTTGTTGTTTTTGTCTGATGTGTCTTACTTGTCTGTTTGTGTATGGTAACAGTTTGTCTATCGTATGTGTACTTTTTCCCAAATTGAGCTGCCTATGGACGCAAAACGAACTTCAGTGCAAACTGACATTAAAGTTGTATCGTATCGTATCGTATCGTATTAGTGTTTATTTTTTTCCGTCTCATTTTTTTTTCTCTCTTTTTTTCTTATTATATCTATTACCCTGGTAGGTAGGGCTGCCCCCTCTTAGTTGATTTAAGATTTTTTTTAGACGATTAGTCGTTTTGGTCTTGGTCGACTAAGATTTCTTCAGTCAATTAGTTATTTTTTTTTATACTTTTTTCATGCTGAATGACTTATTTCTAAGAAACTTATGAGCACATCTCTCGTAAACACAAGATTTAAAGTGTCGCTTTTGTGTGATTCTCTGTGGAGAAATGTTAAAAAAAAAAAAAAAAAATCAATCTGAAAGTTGCTCTTTAAGAGTAAGGGCTAGTGGTTGTGTTGTTTTATGACAACTATTCTACGGTATCATATATAATGTAGTAAAGAATACCAGTCACAGCAGATTTAAGTGCAGTGGTTGTGTGTGTGGAATACCTTGGCCAGTTCCCAGTGGTCTGTTCCCCAGTTGGGAGGGAAACAGTTGTCCCAGTTCACTGTGAAACCTGGTTGTCTGCGGTGTCTCAGGATCTCTGTCTGCCACTCTGAACACACCCTGCATGCCGAGGAAAACTACACAAACACACACAATAATGCTTACAACGTATTACAGCAAAGTTACTGTGAGAATATGTGGGAATAGTGATTGAAGATATAATATGGCCGCAGTAAACTCATAATAACTTTATTATCACAGACGCTCTGTAAACCGTATTTCAAGAATTAAATGAGCAAAAACGAAACCAAGACCAAGCAGCGTTTCCAGACTAATCCAACCTTATTCCCGCTCGGTTTGCATGAAGTCTGGCACGGTTTCCTTAGCATTGGGTTTCGATTGAGCAGGTCTCCGTGGAAAGCTGTCATGTGTCGGGTGATGAAGGGATGCAGGCCGTTCTTCAGTATGAGCAGACACTGTCCTGCTTTCAGCCAGTTTATATACTCTTCGTCGTTGAGACGGACCGTCAGCTCCTCATAAACCATGTTGGCTTCACTTCCCAGTATAAAAACATTACAAAGAGGCAGGGCAAGTTCAGGCTAAGTCCTCTTGTTTAGCTCCACCCTCTCCGTGCGAGCAACAAGAGCGGCCACTAGATGGAGCCGTCTACATTAGAAACACCAGGATGTTAATGCTCCTGCTTGTCCAGGCTGGGTGGTGGTGTTGGTGTTGGTGTTGGTACTATCTGACCAGAGAGCAGCTGCAAGCAGCAAAGCACCTGCTGTAAGGTAACCACATGTTCAGGATGACTATCAGTGTGTTGAGCTATATTATAAAGACTTTTTTTTTTTTAAAGGAAACTGCAGGAGCTGAGCTTTTTTTTTTCTTAGTTTGCTGTTCATTCTGCAGAGCTGAGAGTGTGTGTGTGTGTGTGTTAGAGGGAACCTCTCGATATACAAGGGCAGAATTAATGATTTTGCAGGCCAACACAAAGACAAGAGTTGGCCCCCCGACATTCTACACCTGGCTGAAAATATTAAAGGTGCGAGATTGGGAGCATTTCTATTGCCTCCGCACGGCTCTCAACATGGCGACAGCCGAGCCGGCTTAGCTCCCAGCATGGATGTATGAAGAGAACTGGATACAGCGTTGGAGGCCCCGTTCATTCCTATGAAAGTTGCTCAGTGGTGATGATGATGTCAAAATGGCGAGACCCGTGGAGCAGACCCGTGGAGCAGGCCCATGGAGCATCCGCTCGGTCTCTGGGTCACTTACTAACTCCGCCTCCCAGCCCTCGCTCCACTCACATGAACGGAGGAAGGGAAATAACTCTGGATTCAGCTATTAGTGCATTTTACAACTTTTGGCTATTAAGAGTGTTCATACTGGGAAGTTGATTTACCTAAAATGATCAACTGAGTTACAAACGTAACGGACACGGAAGTTGTAGTACCACCGTTTGGCCACTACAACGGTGTCGTCGGTCGGGGACGATGTTATCAACTGTAACCGCCGTATGAGCGCAGTGCAGAACGGCAGCTGGAGCTAGCCAGTGAGGCACGCTCACATGCACAAACATGCACTAAAAGGCACGGCTTGGATTACAACACACAGAGGGAGAGCGACTTCATTCCCTGCTCAGACATTACTCCTCTATATCTTTACATAGCTAATAGTTGTTTGATGCTATATTAGTGCTCTGAATATCATATAGAGAGCCTTTAATGGCTGTCTGATGAATGCTGCAGCTGATGCATCATGACTGAAAAAAAGGAAGTAGCTTGATTAAGTAGTGGAGGGGTGGATAATGAGTAAGAATTAAATGTTTTTCATGTAAAAGAGGATGGGTGTTTGACATGGCAAGGTCAGTTCAGCTACTTTGATTTTAATCTCTTAAACTATCCATCATGAGTCCAAGTTATGAGTGCGACACTAAATCAGTGATTTTGGAAGTCAGATGTAAAAACAAGCTTGAAATATACTCTCCTTGTAGCTCTGTTTTTGGTCTCCACCAACTCCTGAAGGAAATATCTGGCTCTTTAGCTGCTAAATGCTCCACTATGGTCAGCTGTTTGCTAACTTTGTCTGTCTGCTGTTTGGTGCTTGTACAGTAGGTTTATCAGAGCTTTAGAGCTGATGAGAGCAGTGAGAGTGAGCCAAAACCAGTCTGCCTAAAACCCTCTGTTAGAGCTGAGGGAGACAACAGAGTTGGTGATTATTCTGGGTTCTTCATACGAGCAACTAGACGTAGTTAGGGGCACTAGCTGCTGTGGTCTATAAGCAGGTCAGATCATCTATACCTTTGTCTAATGCAAGACCATTTCTGATTCCATAAGCCACTGGAGTCGGTGCATTGTGTCATCCCGAGGCAGCCCCCTTATGAGAGGTGGCATCACCAAGCTGCTACCTCTGCTGTGAAGAGGAGGGTTGGAAAACCCAGAAGAGTCGGGCCAGCAGCTGCATGCACTGATGTCCCTGAGGCTGCTGCTGGAGGTGTTCATCAGGGAGGAGAGCGGGAGTTTCTGACAGATTCCATGTATCAACTGAGACTACAGGGAGGAGGGAGGTTAGACGAGCAGTATGGACACACATGCAGAGAGTGTTGAAAGAAAATACACAGTAAAACACTTCAACTCAATTTCAGAAACCCAGAGAAGCACAAAAATTACAGAAATTAAAAAACCCATCGGTACATTATAAGTCCAACAAACTCAGTATCCCACAATCCTATCTGAATTTTGGCCAGGACGGACCGACCCAGGAGAAAGCAGAGAAAGAGAGAGGGATCAGCATAAGCACAGGTGTTCACAAGAAAAATAAAACATTATCCAGCTGCATATAGAATCAAAAGAAAACAGCTTCATTCCAGAGCAGCCTATTAATATTGTATTGTAATTATACAGCTATATACATACAGCCTAGTTTGCAGTTAAAGGGGACATATCTTGAAAAACTCTGTCAGTGTTTGTGCAC
Organism: Sebastolobus alascanus; assembly: GCA_916701645.2. Lineage (NCBI taxonomy): Eukaryota > Metazoa > Chordata > Actinopteri > Perciformes > Sebastidae > Sebastolobus > Sebastolobus alascanus. Next base: position 1,452,631 of record CAKAOJ020000056.1, on the reverse strand, counting down.
ATACATTTGGGTATCTGGAGCTCCTACCAACCTACAAACTGTGAAATAAGACAACCCAGTCAGTTGTTTGTGGGTTGCCTAGATCAGAAAACATGTGATTCAACAAGCCCTTCAGATTTGGCTCCCCTTCTTATGTCACATGCAGGCTCATTATAATATACCGCCACCCATCTGAGTAACTCCACCCACAGCTTGAGAACTACCTTTGCAAAGGTGCACCATTTTCCTCGCAAGCCAATCAGAGCAGACTGGGCTTTTTTTGGGAGGGGATCTTAAAGAGACAGAAGCTGAAACCGAGCGTTTCAAACAGAGGGTGAATACAGGTATATTCAGACTAGAGCGTGGATACCCGACCCGAGCCCGATGGGATGGTTCGGGACGGTTTTCGAACAGATATTTACAAATGACTTTTTGGGTTCGGTCTACTTTTAGTGAATATATCATGTAAAAATGAATATAAATCAAGGATCTACTGTTGTTGACTGCTGATTTGAAGCCTCGAGTAAGGCATTTTGGCCGTCGCCATCTTGGTTTTTGGCCGTCGCCATCTTGGTACTTTGCAAGCAGAAGTGACCCGAGAGGGTGGAGCTAAGTACAACCAAACGCTGAATCAGACATTTCCTTTCACTGTGAAAGGGTTAAAGTTCTACGACGAAAATGCAGACAACTCCCAGACCGAACAACGCCGTGGTAGCGACCTGTCAATCACAAGGTAGCCCCGCCCTAAAGCATACCCTGCTTTATGGTCTATTTGACTCTAAATGGGACCATAATTTACTAAATGAACATCATGCTGTATTGAAGAAGACTTGAAACTAGTGATTGAGACCATAAACTCATGTTTACAATGTTTACTGAGGTAATAAATCAAGTGAGAAGTAGGGTCATTTTCTCATAGACTTCTATACATCAGACTTTTTTTTGCAACCAGAGAAGTCGCCCCCTGTTGGCTATTAGAAAGAATGCAGGTTTAAGGCACTTCAGCATTGGCTTCACTTCTCAGACCCGGAGGTTACCCACTGCTCTGAGCATGTTAGCATGCTGGTGTTAGCATTTAGCTCAAAGCATTCGCATTGCTGTGTTTAAGTACAGCCTCACAGAGCTTCTAACATGGCTGTTCATTCATTATTTTGCCTACTATCTCCTATTGTATCACTATCTCAAACATGCATCTATCTGATTTTTATATATCTTCTTCTTTCTTTTTCAGGGTAAGGAGACATAGAAGACAAAAAACTCAGGACGTCTGATAAATCTCCATTAGAGTATTTGTTTGTGTTCTCTGTTAGCTCTTTGATTGACTGCCTTCTGCCGCCCAGTGCATTCTGGGATATGCTCTAGCCACCATGACCCCGGCTTGGAATAATGATGAAACAATACAACAAAGAAAGGTAAGTAGCGTACGTCACCATTCTGGGTTTTTTTTTGTGTGTGTGACTGGTTTAATCGTTGCACAGGATAATGGGCCTAGAAATGCAGCTGAGGTAGGCAGAAATAGTCACAGGATCCCCAATTAAAACATATTACATTACAATTATGAAAATGAAAAGACGTTTGTGTTGTATCAAATAATTTCATCTTTACATGAAAATTTAATTAGTCTTTTAGGATGCACAGAGAAAAACAAATATCCCTCTATCTTTGTAATTGGATCTCTATGGATTTGACGATAGTTAAAGTAGATTAGACGCCCTGGAGTGTGTGTGTGTGTGTGTGTGTGTGTGTGTGTGTGTGTGTGTGTGTGTGTGTGTGTGCATAAATGAGTCGTGCTCAGCAGTCAGTCGAGGGGACACAACGATATTAATGTGTGTGCTCGCAGGTATGTACGGGCGTGTGCTGGCTTGTATATAAATACATATATGCATTTGTGTGCATGTGTTAGCGTGTGTGTATGTGTGTGTGTGCGTGCCCACAGTCCCAGCAGGGTGTTTTTTAAGCAGAGGAGATCAAAGAGACATTAGTATTCTGAAATAAATCACATGCTCAGGCCTCGCTGTGTGGGTCCCCAAACACATACACAGGAGACTCTCTCTCTCTCTCTCTCTCTCTGTGTCTCATTCTCTCCGTCTCCTCCTTTCTCTTTCCCCTACCATCTCTCTCTTCAAAAGACACCACCAGCCCCGCACCTCCACAGCCACCTCCACCACCACCACCACCACCGCCACCCCTCCACCCTCCACCCTCCACCCTCCTCTCCCGGCCCCTAGCGGCCTTCAGAGCTATCTGCTTACTGGCTCTGAATCCTTTGTTACATCCTTTCAGTTTCTCACGTTCCAACTTGAGCCCCGTCTCCTCCCTCCGTCTGCAAATAAGCAGGAAAATGCTTTGTCAGAGAAAACTGTTGTTCGCCGCTGAAAAAGTCAGAAACGCAAAGTAGGGGTTTTTGACAAGTATATCCTTAGGGAGAGACCTCCTCTCTCTCTCTCCAACTCTCCCCCCCCCCCCCCCCCCCCCCCCTCCATCTTTCACACCTTTCTTTCAGTCTGCTTCTTCCTCTTCCAAGCTCAGCAGCAGAATGATTCCTGGTGATTGTTTTTCTTCCTTCTGTTTTTGGCGCTTGAATATCTTTTTGGGAAAAGTGTGAGCACTTCTAAGACTTTTGACAAGACTCACTCACAAGTTGTGAGCTAATGAGAGCTGTTCTGCTGCTGGGCAGCAGGCATTAGCCGGACTTCACCGTGCTCCGAGAGACGGTCACCGCTTCTGCCAGCGGGAGAAAGAGGGGGAATGGAGGAAGAGAAGCGAAAGGAAAAAAAGGAGAAAAATGATTGACATGGTTCAGCTGGGAGAGGAAGAAGCTCATTTTTAGCCACAGAATTAGAATGAGTAGAACATGAATGCCCCCTGTGGCTCCTTGACAGTTGCAATATCCATGAGATTCAGGGTTTTCTTTGTGCTTTGTTGTCTGTCTGTGTGTGTGTGTGTGCATTTGCATGCATGTGTGCATGTGGGCACGTGTGTGGGATGGATAAGTTTAGGCCAATGTGTACATGCATGTACTTATTTATGTGCGCGCATGTATCTGTGCGTGTCTACTTGTGTGTGTGTCATTTTGATAGCCACCCACATGAATATGCAGATCAGTTTTAGAGAGCGTATGTGCTCAGCATTAAAGCCCACTCTCCGCTGCTGACCCAATTTCACACTGCAGTGTATGTGTATGTGTATGTGTGTGTGTGTATGCAAGCACTTGCTTATCAATGCATTTCGCCAAGCTTGGAAAAATCGCGTGGTTAAGACGGAGGCGTGAGTCGGTGTGTGTGTGTGTGTGTGTGTGTGTGTGTGTGTGTGTGTCGGCCTATGAGTGTTTATAGTGTTTATGAGGCAAAAAAACACATGCGATAAGTCTCATCCAACACATACACGTTCACAGTTGGCTGTGAATAAAAAAACATCACATTAGTACACGCTGACCAAACCACATGCCTCTACAACCCGAACCACATTCTCGCTCAGTCTTCGTATCTCTACTCGCACACATTGGTTTGTGTGGCGGTAAAGCGCCGGCCTCACTTTGACCTAAGCCTTTTAAATTAATATTGTACTTTTTTAAGCGCTACAAATGATAGTAAAGATTAAAGAAATAGTTTGGGGAAATCATCACTTTCTTGCCAAGAGTCGGAAGAGAAGATTGATATCACTCTAATGTCTGTAGGATAAATATGAAGCTACGGCCAGCAGCTGCTTAGCTTAGCTTAGCATAAAGACTGAAAACAGGGAGAAACAGTTGGCTCTGTCCAAAGCACTGGTGGACTCAGGGGGAGTTTGGAGAAAAAAACACAGCAAAAGTGCCCTCTTGGATGCCCCTATCGATAAAACATGACGCAGTGCCCTTAAATGGAGAACACATGATAAAGTACCCACTAGGGTGCCCTTCCATTGGAGAAAACATGCAACGTGTCCTCTTTGGTGCCCTTCCAGTAGAGAAAACATGACAAAGTGCCCTCTAGGGTGGCCTTAAAATTGAGAAGATGTGATGCAGTTCCATAAAGGCTGCCCTATACATGCTAGTAAACTTTCTGTGCGTTGGTGTCCCACCGCATGCAGCTGGTGCCCTTTTTTATTTTTTCGCCCCTCAGAAAGCCTGAGTCCGCCACTGGTCTACAGCTATGTTAACCTACCAGCACCGCTAAATCTCACTATTTAACACGTTATATCTCATTTGTTTGAACTCATACTAAATTAAAGGCGTTAAAACAACAACATACAGTATATCAACATGCTTCCATGTTGTCAACTCAGCAGTGCCAGTCAGCAGAACCAGCCAGGAAAAGCCGGCGGTTCGTCAAGCCACCAGTAGATGGAGACGTTGAGAAGAGGGAGGCCCGGTGGCAGAGCTGAGGTAATGGCTCACTGGTCTATTGTTCCCTGCCTTCATCCTCACCCTCCGCCCTCTCCTTCTGCCTTCCAGTCTAACTCCCCCCTCCTGGACTTCAAAGGAAAAGGAAGGAACAAGAAAATAAGGTGAATTAATTTGCCCCCCCTATCCCATGCCTATACATGTTGTAGCGGATATGCTTTTTAATTGCTTGTGCTAAATACATAACCTATTTTTGTATCCTTTACAAAAGCCTAAATGATGATCTGGGTAGAATCTATGCAAATGCTAGAAGACCTCATAAAACATTAACATTACCTCGTATCAGCGAAGCACCTTGAAAACAAGTTGCAAGAAAATAAAGGACACCGTAAAGCACAGCTCGGGCCGGCGTATGGCTTAATAAGATCTGGCACCCAGTGCTGCAAACTCTGACAGACATTCCTCGGCATCTTTAACCCTCAGCCCAGAAGCCTCGGCGCAGACTGAACTCTGTGAAGTAGATCAATGGGAGGATTATCGCAGGACCAAGATGCCAGTTATAGAGCAGCTCTGTGCTGCCTCAGTGAGGGGAGAAGATTGAGAGGCTTTCCTTTGATCTTGTGCTGGCGCATCTGAGAGGGCCCGCTGCTGATGATAATGATGCTGAGGCCCGTTGCAGAAAGCCAGGCTGGGGCTCGGCCCCGCTCTCGCCCCCCCGTTCCTATACTGCCGATATAAAAGGCTGGCCTGTGGAGGGTTGGACGGCACAAACGGATTTAGTCGGACGGATTGTGGATTCATGTGAATTTATCCCAACAAATATTTTCTTTCTGGAGAGGAATGTTATTGATGCAACAGTGGTGTGTGTGTGTGTGTGTGTGTGTGTGTGTGCGCTCCAGTTGTTTCCTCCGTCACATTAGATCCAGCTGAACACCTCTGTCCTCTCTCAAGGACACCCCTCCCTCCTGCATGTCTCCGTCCCTCAGCTTCCGTCTCTCTCTCTCTCTCTCTCTCTATCGCTCACACACACACACTTCACACACACTCACACTTTCTCCTCTCTCACTCTGTGTGACAGGCCATGGTGCTGGAGATGGCTGCTGACATTCTGGACAGTAAAAGGCTTAAGGTGGAACGTGTGTGTGTGTGTGTGTGTGTGTGTGTGTGTGTGTGTCTCTAAGGCAGATAGAGGAACCTCACATTTCTTCCTTCAGTGTATCTGTACATCTTATCCGAGTGAGCGCTGTTGTCACACACTGAATCTCTAACAGTACACCGCCGCTGTGGCGTCTGATTCTTGACTGCCGCTGTCGTTTTTACTGATTTGCCAAAGCCAGATGATTACGATAATAGGATGTGAGGTCAATAATCTCTTAATTAGTGCTAAATGGGAATTAGATTAGGCTTTTTGTTCATTTCAGAAACAGCTCTAGTTAACCAGATTAGCGCAGTGCGGATTAGGCCTGGGATGAGGACAGAGAGAGGGAAAGGTCGACATGTCGGCCTCAGGTCACAGCTGACACTGCTGACCGGGAACGCATTATCTGATTGGCTTGTCAGTCAGTTTTTGGTGAAAGATGTCGGGACGGCCTATTGGCTATCAAGCAGTGGGCAAACTCAGGGTCTGAAAAGTGAAGCTAATGAGGAAGTGCCTTAAACTTGCATTCTTTCTAACAGCCAGCAGGGGGCGACTCCTCTGGTTGCAAAAAGAAGTATGATTGTATAGAAGTCTATGAGAAAATGAGCCTACTTCTCACTTGGTTTATTACCTCAGTAAACATTGTAAACATGAGTTTATGGTCTCAATCGCTAGTTTCAAGTCTTCTCCAATACAGCATGATGTTCATTTAGTAAATTATGGTCCCATTTAGAGTCAAATAGACCATAAAGCAGGGGATGCTTTAGGGCGTGACTACTTTGAGATTGACAAGTTGCTACCATGGCGCTGTTCGGTCTGGGAGTTGTCCGTGTTTTCGTCTTACAACTTTAACTCTTGCACAGTGTGTTTTCAGTTCACGGAAGCTAATTATCTAGTTGGTTAACCTAATGGGTCACCTGAAAATGTCTTATTCAGCATTCAGTTGTACTCATGTTTCACATCTGGTTGCAAAAAACCAAGATGGCGACGCCCAAAATGCCGAACTTGAGGCTTCAAAACGGCAGTCCACAAACCAATGGGTGACGTCACGGTGACTACGTCCACTTCTCATATACAGTCTATGCTACCAAGCAGGGAGTGCTAGTGGCTGGAGGCAATCTTATAGTTCGTGAGGACAAGTTTTCATTGCTTTTGTTTGTGTTCTGATCTCTAACTCCATTCTAACACCTCTCTCTCTCTCTCTCTCTCTCACATAGTCATGCTCTCCTCTCTCCTCCAGTGTTCTGTTATTTCTTTACTCTCCTCTCTCTCTCTCTCTCATCCCTTTGCTCCAAAAGAGCTTTTCTGTTCAACTGACCTCCTATCCTCTTCATTTGATGGGCCCCCGCTAAGAGGACTCCATCCCCTCTCTCCTTCTCCCTTTTCCCTCCTCTTCCTCCCTCTCACTCCCTCTTTTCTCACAGCTCTCTCTCTCTCTCATCATCATCCTCCCCGCCTTCCTTCCCTCGCTGCCCCCCGTCTATTCTGTGGCCCAGCGTGGGTGGCTGAGTTTAATGAATTCTCTTTTCTCTCTGCAGCCAGGCGCTGATTTCTGATTGTGAAGAGGTGTGTGTGCGTTGTGAGTGTGTGTATGAGTGAGTGAAGCACACACACACATTTTACTTACTCACTTTCACTGCCGTGACTGTGATCATTTTTATCAGTCTAAATAAATCTCGGCCTTTATCCCGATCAAGGCATCGGGTTGCACTTCCTCTTTTCTTAAAGGAGAAAGTCGCCGACTGTCAGCTTTAAAATAGATTTGCCCCGGGATGTGTCTGTTGTTGTTGTGAACACTACCTGCTGTCTCCTGCAGCCAGAAACATGAGTCAAGAGTCTGTTTTGTCCTCTGTGATGTCTTACTAATGCACAGGAAAGAAAACAGTAAATGACTGCAGGAAGTGTCTCAGAGAAGACTGGATGATTTACAGCTGACCAGATTCTGTTATGTTGTGCATAAGTAATAAATGTAAAGGCTGTTTGGTTGACAGGATTTCATGCAGGCGTCTTACATGAAGACAACACAGAGTCAATGTACCATTTTGTGCAATGAAGCATCCATAGCATGCAGGCTTTATGTCAGTGTCGGAGGTGAGTTGTTCTCAGACTATGTAGGATGTGGCGATGTGAAGCAGCATATCGCCATGCTGCTGTGATATGCCATACTTGAAGTTCAACCCGATCTCATGGGAAGGCGTATAAATAGCCTGACATTACAAGGACTGACAGTGTGTCATCAGAACGGATGTCAGCTTTTTTGCGTGACCGTTGTACGCTGCTTTTGTGCATCATTTTTATGCCACTCAACAAAACTACGGTAATGGCCGCAGCTAGGTTTAGGCAACAAAATCACTTAGTTAGGTTTAGGGAAAACATCATGGTTTGGCTTGAAATAAGTATGTAAACTAAGTAAAACACGTACGGAAACAACGTATGCTAACACTTGGGACACAAACACCGGACTGGTTGAAAGGCCTGTGTTTGTTGGACCCATCCACCTCCCTTCCCACCCATCATAAGCAGTCTTCCTCACTCTTTATTCTACTACACTAGCTCTTAGCATAGCATGTTCATGCGGATGCGTTTACATTGCAGTCAATACATGGCGTACAAATGACACGCCAAAAGCAAGAACGGCGTTTTTGTAAATAATGAAAAGCTAAATCATCATCAGACAATAACTGGTGGGTTCCCAGATTGCATTTCGGCCAATGTTTACCCGTATTTAACCAAAGCCTGCTTGAACGTGATTGGTCGATACTATTCAGACTACAAACGGGAAACCAGAACGCTTCCGATGACAAAATCTTGTCCCGTTGCCAACAGATTGTTCATTTGAATGCAGAATCTGTTTATAGAGATTACCACTCCTCTGACTTTTCATTTATCACAATTATCAGATCAACATTTCAATTTATCCAATACTTGCCAACATACTAAACTAAGATGGTGAACATGGTAAATATTACTGTTTAGCATCAGCATGTTAGCATTTAGCTCAAAGCACCACTGTGCCTAACTACAGCCTCACAGAGCTGCTGGGTTTAGACTCTTGTTTAGACTCTTGCAGCTCAGAAGTCAGAGGAGTGGCCCCATAAGTGCTCCTAGTGACATTTGCAAGATTTCACAGCGCCTGAAGGAAAACAACCAATCAGAGCCGAGGAGTACAGTGACAGTTTTATAAAAACAACTTTTTATCATATTTGCTCAGTTACCGATTGCAGCTTTAAAGGTGCTAACGATGCTAACAGCGCTAACAGTGAAAACAACGGCAACAGTGCTGACAGAGCTAACAGTGTTAACCTCGGGGGGGAACCGGAGGGTGGGTGCTACGCTTACGTCGGTCGGGCGGCATTATCAGCTGTAACCGCCGTATGAGAGCAGTGCACACCGGCAGCATGCTCACATGCAAGAACGTGCGACCGGCCCGGCTACGTCAACAAAGCACGAAGAAGCTCTGATAGCAACACACACAGAGGGTGAGCGACTTTATTTTCTGCTCAGGTACTCCTCTATATCTTTACATAGCATATAGTTATATTAAAGCTCTGAATATCGTATAGAGCACCTTTAAACTGAGGCAGAACTTTGCTTGGAAAGTGTGCGGAGCTCAATCAACCCTCTAAATAAACGTGAAAAGTAGACTTTGTAAACTGGGTTGCATTCCCCTTTTCATGCCAAACACCAGACTTCAAAAGGATGAAACAATCCTCCCTCGGATCCGAGCAGCGACTCTGAAAGTGGATCATCTCCACATCCCCACATCTGTCTGTCTGAGGTCACCGCCGGGGAGCAGGTGTTGCTGCCTCCGTCCTGCCCGCTGATTGGACGGATGGATTAGCTGCCTAACGAGGTGAATTTGTTTAATCTGATAATTGTCTCGGCGATGAAAACATATTCGCTAATTCTCTGTGGCCTCTGTTTTTTTGTTTTTTTTCCTGTCCTCCTGATTAAAGACACTTTCATTCTGGCACTCAAATAATGGAACAGTTGTTGTTATGACCAGAAGACAATGCTCTGAGGTGCGCTGGCACACACACACACACACTCGACACGCTCACACACATACATACACAGAAACACACGGTCCCCTGTGTGTAGCCCCCCTGTGGTATGCTAATGAGCTGCTAATCTCTCTGGTTTACACAGCCAGAATGTGTGTGTGTGTGTGTGTGTGTGTGTGTGTGTGTGTGTGTGTGTGTGTGTGTGTGTGTGTGTGTGTGTTTGTGTGTGCGCATTAAGGTGCAGTGTGGAAAAGCCTGAGGAATTCTCTTAGGCCGTCAACCTTCTGCTCTCACTTGGGCGCAGGCTGTCAACACATTAAATAGTTGAATCTATGTGTGTGTGTGTGTGTGTGTGTGTGTGTGTGTGTGTGTGTGTGTGTGTGACAGAGGGAGAGGAATTGAAAGTGAAAACTCAACAATAACACACTGCAAAGGCGAATAGGAGAGAAATTAGGGTAGAGAGAGAGAGAGAGAGAGAACAGTATGGATCAGGCAGCAGCATTTGTTTACTTCCCTTGTAAATGTACGCTTTCTTCATCTGATCTGTAAAATCCTGACTCTCCTCTAACTCTGTGTTCTTTTTTTTTGTGTGTGTTTTGGTGCTGCATTGCGTTCGTGTGTGTGTGTGTGTGTGTGTGTGTGTGTGTGTGTGTGTGTGTGTTTATTTATTATGCCGAAGTCACATCACTAATTAGTCCCTGGGAGAAGCCCGAGGCCATTTGCAAAATCCCACTGATTAAAAACAAGTCCAAATCCAACCTTGTGTCGCATATGCACACACACAAAACACACACACACACACACACACACACATACTCAGAGGCACGTACACAATTTGCACTCGCACATCCACACAGCCGCGCGTATGCTGAGGAAAGCTACTTACTGTCAAGGCTGGAACACGTGTGGGCGAGTGTTTTTTTTTTTCCTCGTGCATGCATGTTGAACGGCTGTTGAACGGGTGTTAGAGGAGCCGTCAGTTGTTAAGGCCAGTTTAATATTTAAACTCGCCGTCTAAAAAGTTATCATACCCCGGGGTGGCTCCTGTCACACACACACACACACACACACACACACTCGGACGCACACGCTCAAAGCCTTCAGGAGCTTCAGCTTGTCACAAATCACACTCAAGATGTCAAGGGCACCGTGCATTAGCGAGTGTGACAGACAGGGGCAGAGAGAGGCTGAGAGACAGACACATACAAGACAGAATAAGAGAGAGAGAGAGAGAGAAGAGACTCCACAATATTTTTATCTTCATTTTGAATTATATTTACATTTTTGCACCTTGCTCAACCTGCGTCAGCCAAAAAAAAAAAAATCCCACCGATTAATCCTATTTGAATTTTAATTCAAGTGAAACAGGGAGAGCGGCGGATGGATGTGATGGATGGAGACTGGAAGGAGGAGAAGAGAAGGAGGAGATAGTGACAGCATGGGGAGAAGGAGGAGGGAGTGAGGGATGATGGGAGACGTAGAGGAGGAGGAGGAGGAGGAGGAAGAGGAGGAGGGAGATAGTGATAAATTGCTTTGAACTTTAATGGACGTCTCAGATGCTCCTCTGGTGATGTGTTCGGACAATACACAACATTACTGGCACACGTGAGGGCTGATAGTAGCTGACAGCCAAAGAGGCCTGTCCCCATCGACCTACAACACACACGCACACACACATGCGTGACGTGCACACATGCTGCAACGTGGCTTTCCAAAACAAAGTCAGCCAAAGGAAGAAGGCAACTTCTTAGCAGGAAGTGCAGACGAGAAGGGGCGAACAGATGAACTGTGGGTGAGGGAGAGGAAGGAGAGGAAGGGAAGAAAGAGAAGAAGAAGAAGAAGAAGAAGTGTTAGGTCCAGAGGGAGAAGCAGAGGAGGAGGAAAAGTGGAGGGGAGGAAGAGGAGTGAGCAAGGGAAGGTGTTGCCATATGGTCAGGGTTGGGTTCAGACAAATAAAATGTTGCCTTCTCTCCACAATGGTTAACTACACACAAATGAATCACTAATGGAGCTCTCATTCACAGCGAGAAACCCGTACACACACACTCATGCGTGCACACACACACACACATGAACACACACAATGGCCGACATGTGAATGAAACTCCGAGGCATTCACACAGAAGGAGCAATAAATGTTGACGGAGGTGGGCGGACGGGTTGGGAAGTATGGAGGGTTGTTTGTGAGGTTCGAGCTGTGTGTGTGTGTGTGTGTGTGTGTGTGTGTGTGTGTGTGTGTGTGTGTGTGTAGCAAGTGTACCGTTGGAACCGCCCCTCTTCCCTTCCACCCGGCTGCCTCTCTGTGAGTGTGTTATAGTGTGTTAGTGTGTGAGTGTGCAGGCCTGTCTTTGTGTACACTTGAATGGGGGGTTTGTCCCTCAATCTGTGCCCCTCTACTTTGCCAGATTTCTAATGATTTTCCAATGATGATTTAGGTTGTGTGTGTCCAAGCGCTCACTCAACCCCTCTCTCTCTCTCTCTCTCTCTCCATTCTCCGCTCAGTTATTCTTCACGGTGTTGCTTTTTGGTTTCTTTTCTGTGTCTCACTACAACGCTAATACTAGTATCATGTGACTTAAGGCTGGCCCACACTAAAAGATTTTTCAAATCTTAACCGATTTTGAAACTTTGACCCCACACATGACGACATGTTATGTTAAATTTAAAGGTCCCATATCATGCTCATTTTCAGGTTCATACTTGTATTTTGTGTTTTTAATAGAACATGTTTACATGCTGTAATGTTCAAAAAACATATTATTTTCCTCGTACTGTCTGCCTGAATATACCTGTATTCACCCTCTGTCTGAAACACTCCGTTTTAGCTCATTTCAATGGAATTGCAACGTAATTGCGTTGCTAGGCACCTGTTTGGGTCCATGTTTTCTTCCTGTCAGCTGATGTTATTTACATACACTGCAACAGGAAATAAACTGGGACACATTTAGAATGTTTACGTTCAAAACCGTGTAATGGTCTAAATATTGTGTATTTGTGACATCACAAATGGACAGAAATCCTAACGGCTTGTTATAAACGCACAAACTCTGAATATGGGCTGTGTGTATTTCTCCGTATATTGAGCGTTTTGATAGTTTAACAGTATTTATATAGCACTTAGACCTACTTTATTATGTAAAAGACCTGAAAATCTCACTTTTTACAATATGGGACCTTTAATAGTTTTGTTCCTATAGTGTGTGGAGAGCAACGATTTGGCCAAAACAGCACACCACACACTAACAGACTCCATTCATGAACAAGAGTAAAAAAAACAGAAATCTCGCAAAATCTCTCGCGACCAATCGTGACTTTCGTGTAAACGAACATGGTGGACGACAGGCAGAAAGAATTAGCGAGGTTAGTTTTTGCACTACTTTGTTCTGAAAATTCCCAAAGGATGGATGGATGAAGTCATGGAGACACGTTAAATACACACTTGCGTTGTTGCCACAAATCAACAAGTTGGTCCTCCATTTCTGAGGTCCATCTTACTACTACTATATGCTTTGCGTTTTGCATTGGCTCTTGCATTAGCTGTGGCCGCCATGACGGCGGTGGTTGTCCTTCCTTCGTTCTTTTCCACGTGACGGCGTCATCGGTTGTCCTCGGGGGTTCCCCACACACAACAGGACTCTTAACATACGTCACACCACAGGAATTTCTGGAAAGATAATCTATAGAACCATCAAAAAATCGGCGCTTAGCTGACCATTGTCGGGATGGGGGAATCGGGTCCAATATCGGCTTGATTCTCGTGTAGTGTGTACCCGGCATTAGCATCTATCTATCTATCTATCCATCTATCCATCCATCTGAATAAAACAAAAAGTTTCTCCATTTTCAGCTCGCTATAAAAGCTAAAGCCCACTTACAGCACTTTGCATTCCTGCTGATCATTTCCCAAAGTTTACTGTAAGATTTGAGATTAATTTCCTACCTTCCTGACAGCTGTTGTTTTCCGTTCATTTCAGATGGAATTCAGCTTGCAGAGGCTTACCAGCTTGAAATAGGTAAGTTACCACAGAGAACAGAAGGTTGCACCAACATCTGATATGGGAGTATAGGCTAACAAAAAAGCATTCATGTTTTTGGACGATAAAACAATAAGCAGCCTTACAGAAAGGATGACGTGAATTTAAAAAGGTGAATACAGCAACAGTGGAAGTTTGTTAGTCGACAAGCCTGAAATGTCTCAACATCTGGATAAATTGCCATGAACTTTCATACAAACATTCATTTTCACCAGAGGATGATTCCTAATGACTTTTGAGAGAAACGTCTCGAGAAATATTGGTTGAATTGTCCTGAACTTTGTTACAGATCGTCATATCCCCCCACAGGATAAACTGTGATAACTTTGGTGATCCCCTGACTTTTCGTGCAGCACCATCATAGGGTTAATTTCGTCAGCTATTTTTTAGCTAGTCTTAGTCCTGTGTTAAATGCCCTTGTTAGCTTTTATAATATGTAGTCAAACTCATCCTGTTCTGTTTTAGTCAAGTTTAAATTGACTATGAGTCTTGGCATTTTAACAGTTTTTTTAATTTTCACAAAAAGTAAAAGAGACAAAATGGATTATCTAACTCAAGGAAACTTTGAAAGTGGATTTTTGAAAACATGCAGATAATTCGGAAAATAGTCAGCAGCCGGGCAATATTTATGCCATTTGTAGTTAACAGAATAAAAACCACTGGTACAGCCCTTCATTGGAATGCATGAATTGAAAGCGGACATCTCTGTGGCTCTGTTAAAGATAGGGTCGACGATGTCGGAGAGCTAGCATAATTTGAAGCGGACCGCGAGGCAGAGATTGGTAGACGTTTTTACAGGATTACAGCAGCTACAGATGACGGCTCTTTTCCGGTCCTTTTTCAGAGCTCATAAGTAATGGATCGCGGTCGGGGTGTAAAGACCATTTCAACCAATATAACAAATACTGTATACTGGATAACATCGTCAACCCTGCCTTTAAGTAGGTCAAACTTCCAGTTTTTGTTTTTTTAACCAAACCGCAGATAAGCCAACTTAGGGAAGTCAAGGTAAGACGTGTGTCGACACCGAGGTTGCAGCCGGGCCCCCAAAGCTTCTGCTGCCATAAAGGGAATGTTTAGTCTATGTGAATAGAGGATGAGCGGAGCGCCGAGAGCGTGTATCAGTCTGAACAAGAACCTGAATATTTCATCGCAAGACAATGGGGATATATTTCTGTTAATGTTTCATAACTGTACGTTTATCAAGGCGTGAAGGCCTTCCACGTGTGTTTGTGTGTGCGCGTGCACGCAGGTGCGCGCACAACGCCCGCCCCCGTTTTAATGTTTGATGGAGGTTGGAGGTTTGAGGAAGGGAGGTGGTGTTGTGTGGTTGTTTATGCCTCGATGCGTCCTCTTTGGGTTTATTCACAGGAGGATGACCTGTGAGCTCCAACGTGTGGCAGGCATGTGTGTGTGTGTGTGTGTGTGTGTGTGTGTGTGTGTGTGTGTGTGTGTGTGTGATAGTGTGCGTCAGAGTGAGTGTGTGTGTGTGGGCTTTTTGGGGGGGCCAAGGGAGCCATAAAAGATTCAGCTCCTCTGGCTGTATTGTTGTGGAGATAACAAATGTTTCCATTTAGTGATCATGCATGAGTTATAACTCAAAGGACATAGCTTATGCTGTTGTATGTCGGGATTCGTGTGTCCTCACGCCTTTACAGCCTCCATGTGGCCAACGAGCGGTCAGACCCCGGCGGAATGAACAGTTGTGTAATCACAGTACAAAAGAGCTCTTCGTGCCGTGATTTTTTTTTTTATGCCTCAGGTGAGCACACAGACACTGTAAGAGAGCTCTGTCCAGCTCTAGTCTTCACACACAGATGGACAGGCAGATGAAACACACACATATATAGACACGCACACACACACACACACAGAGCTCTATTATGCAGTAGACCTCTCCATCCAATTGATCACAGGCATGAATTTCAGAACAAAAGGGAAATATTCCACCTCAAAGAGCGGAGGATTTCTAACAGAATGCCTAAACGTGGCACACTGTCCTCACCGTATACTTCTAAAGCCTTTGTAACACTGAATGAGTTATAAAGTGCGAAACAATGTGTGTGAGTGTGAGTGCACATCCGCAAGGGTAAGCCGCTGAGCACTTCAAACCAAGGGCCTAATCAGCACCCCATAGCCCACCCACACAACCTCTCTCTGCATCTCTCTCTCTCCTCTGCTCATCTTATTTTCATTCCCTCGCCCCCTCCCACGGACTTGCCTCTGCATTCTTCCGCTCTCCCCCTCTTTTTCTCTACCCTCCCGCCCCCGTCCCCTCTTTCAGCTCCTCCCTCGAGATGGCAGCGAGGGTGGAGGTGACAGGAGGGTGTGTGATGGGGGTTGGGGGGGGGGGGGACGACTCCTGGGAATGCCGGGCACGGCGCAAGCACAGCTTCGAGGTCAGCCGAGTGCTTTCCCCGTCCTGGTGGGGATGTTGGCGGGTGAGGACACGCCGGGCTGATCTAGGATCTGTGTCCCTGGGGAGCAGGCGGTGACAAGGCCGCTGGCGAATGCTATGACGCTGCTGAAATATTAAAGCTAATGGGATCGCAGAGCTGCGTGCCTGCTTATGTGTGTGTGTGTGTGTGTGTGTGTGTGTGTGTGTGTGTGTGTGTGTGTGTGTGTGTGTCAGCGTGAGCGTATGTTGCTCATAAGTTGCAGCTACTTGAAGTGAAGTAGAGTGAACAAAGTGGAATCGAGATGGATAATGCATTACACTCTAAACAATGGCACGGAAGAGAGAGTTTGGGCCATGATAGAACAAAACCTACTTCTCAGTGTGAAAAATGGTGGAGGAGAGGAGATAGGAAGACGGGAAAGGATATAGGAAGAGAGGAGAGAGGAGAGAAGATGAGAGGAGAGGAGAGGAGAGGAGATAGGAGGTGAGGAAAGGAGAGAGAGGAGAGGAGAGAGAGGAGATAGGAGGTGAGGAAAGGAGAGAGAAGAGGAGATGGTAAGAGAGGAAAGAGGGGAGAGGAGATAGGATGAGAGTAAACAAGAGGAGGGGAGAGTAGAGGAAAGGACAGGAAGAGAGAGTTTGGGCCATGATAGAACAAAACCTAATTCTCAGTGTGAAAAAATGGTGGAGGAGAGGAGATAGGAAGAGGGGAAAGGATATAGGATGAGAGGAGAGAGGAGAGAAGATGAGAGGAGAGGAGAGGAGAGGAGAGGAGAGGAGAGGAGATAGGAGGTGAGGAAAGGAGAGAGAGGAGAGGAGAGAGAGGAGATAGGAGGTGAGGAAAGGAGAGAGAAGAGGAGATGGTAAGAGAGGAAAGAAGGGAGAGGAGATAGGATGAGAGTAAACAAGAGGAGGGGGGAGTAGAGGAAAGGACAGGAAGAGACAGCAAGAGAGGAGAGAAGGGAGAGGAGATAGGATGAGAGTAAACAAGAGGAGGGGGGAGTAGAGGAAAGGTAAGGAAGAGACAGCAAGAGAGGAGAGAAGGGAGAGGAAAGGAGAGAAGGGATGACATATAGGGTGAAAGGAGAGGAGGGGAGATAGGAAGTGAGGAAAGGAGATCGGAAGAGACGATAGAGAAGGAAACAGGAAGGGAGATGGGAAGAGAAGAGAGGAAAGAAAAGGAGAGGACAAGAAACGAGGAAATAGGAAGAGGAGAGAGTAGCACATGAAAATTAGAAAAAATGAGAGACGGTTAAGATCCCTCAGCTGCCAATAAGTAGGCGCACACACACACACACATACACACATCTACACGCACACACACACACACACACACACACTCACACACAGCGGCTTGAAGCTATCACACACATCGCCTGGAGCACAATACAGCTCGTTAGTGGATACATGCTGAAAATGAGTCCTCCTCTCCCTCTCTCAACCCCTCCGTCTCTCAAGCAGTTGTCAATGTTATTATTTCCAAATGAATACACACAAATGCAGTACATTGTCTGACAGAATACGCTATAAATACACTCACTGTGTAGCAGTACGACAAACACACCGAGCGAGAGGAAGAGAGAGTGCCACGCCGCAATAACGGCGAACTCCATGATGCTATATGTTTGGGGGGGGAGGGAGAAACACGAACAACAATTAAAAATACAGTAGTAGGTTGAGTGTGTGTTAGAAAACACCCACAGCAAAAACGTGTTCATGTGAGACCTGAGAGGAGCGTGTTGAAATCAGTGTTGCTGTGTGCAGCTTGTGGGCATGCAGTTAAATTATGGATTTCAGCTCACTGTCTCTGTCACTCCCTCACACACACACACACACACACACACACAGACACACACACACACACACACACACACACACACACACACACACACACACACACACACACACGCAGAAGGCGGATGTGCGGATTTCGTTGCTGTAAGATATAGACAGAGCGCCGTTTTATCGCGACGACTGTGATGTTAATTAAAATCAGACAGACGTTCGCAAAGAAATAAGTTGAGCTCATTTCCATTCTGTGTGAGAGCGGGAAAAGTAGGCCACGCTTCGGAGGCGCGCCACCTTCGCTGTCCTATACGGATGAGAAATGACTGACAAGCCGGGAGAGGAGAGGAGAGGAGAGGAGAGGAGAGGAGAGGAGAGGAGAGGAGAGGAGAGGAGAGGAGATAGGAGGTGAGAAAAGGTGAGAGGAGATGGGAAGAGAGGAGAGAAGGGAAGGGAGAGGAGAGGAGTTGGGAAGAGAGGAGAGAAGATAGATGGTGAGGAAAGGAGATAGGAGAGGAGTTGGGAAGAGAGGAGAGAAGATAGGAGGTGAGGAAAGGAGAGAGGAGAGGAGAGGAGAGGAGATAGGAGGTGAGAAAAGGTGAGAGGAGATGGGAAGAGAGGAGAGAAGGGAAGGGAGAGGAGAGGAGTTGGGAAGAGAGGAGAGAAGTTAGGAGGTGAGGAAAGGAGAGAGGAGAGGAGTTGGGAAGAGAGGAGAGATGGGAAGGGAGGCGAGATAGGTGATGAGGAAGGGAGAGAGGAGAAGAGTTCGGAAGAGAGGAGAGGAGATAGGAGGTGAGGAAAGGAGATAGAAGGTGAGGAAAGGAGATAGGAAGTGAGGAGATGAGATAGGTTAGAGAAGGGGAGGGAGAGAGATAGGAAGAGGTGAGAGGAGATAGGAGGTGAGGAAAGGAGAGACAAGAGGAGATGGTAAGAGGAAAGAAGGGAGAGGAGATAGGATGAGAGGAAACAAGAGGAGGGGAGAATAGGGGAGAGGAGAAGGAGACGGCCTCCCTTGTTTGTTGTTCCCCCCCCCTGACAATCCAAGCAAACAGCAGACTGCCAGTGTATCACACTCTGGTTGTCACCTATCAAGTCTCCAAAGGCCAGAACTGGACCACAGCCTTGACTAATTCTTCCCTCCACTCCTCATCCTCGGGCTCAGCAGGGCCAATAGTTGCCAACCCTCCTGGGGAGGACCCCCAAACCCCCACTTTGGTTTTGAAATCCTCCCTATTTTTTAGGTCTCAAAGTTGGCAAGTATAGCAGGGCCCCCTCTGTGTCGCCCCACATAAGGCCTGTTGACTTGTCTAACGGCTGCGAGCGCCGCTGCTCATCCCCGACGGAGCACCGTGCCTTGTTAGTCTCGTGTAAAACGCCGGCACACATTAAAACCCTGCGTGATGCGCCGCCGTCGTCCCTCGACTTGGTCACACGAGCTCATTTGCATAAGCCGCCTTTTATTTAAAAAGGACACGCACACAGCACCTACAGCAAGCGTGCACACGCAAGCCTCCCATCAGCCCTCAGGGGGAGACACACACACACACACACACACACACACACACACACATACATACACACACACACACACACACACACACACACCTAATTTCCCAAAACCCACCCCTACAGTATGTGCCTGCTGAGATGCAAGGATTTAAGGGAATTTGCCTGCCAAAGGGAACCGTGCTGGATTTCATCATTCAAATGTGTTATTCCGTCGCCTTAGGACAATTTGCCGTGTATTAGTGAGCGCTCACTACTCGTTTCCATCGCCAGAAACAAGATAGAAAACTTTTCCGCTCCCGTGCATCTGTGAATTCGCACTGAAAATAAAGTGGAAAAGGTCACTCTGGCAATATGAAAGAGGGGGTTTTCTGCAGATAACGGTGTATTTTCTGGTTCAGAAGTGATAGATGATGTAAAATTTCATTCAGATGAAAAGATATTCCATTATTCCGCCAAGTTAGTATCTCCTGTGCTTTGTCAAAGAAGTGGCCTCGGGAGGTATACTGGTCTCTTCGTCTGTACCAGACACACTTTCTTTAGTTTCTGGATTTGGCAGAGAGCTTTTCATATTACACACAATATTGATTGGTTTTGAAGGCCAGTGTATGTGAATCTGGGCTTTAGGTGAAGTGTTCCTCTTTGAGATGGCTTTTACATCTGGAACAAGTGGTGGAAAATAACTCTGTACATTTAGTACTGCACATTTAAAGTACTTGTACTTTATTATTTCCATTTCATGACACTTTATACTTCTATTCCACTACCATTCAGAGGGAAATATTGTATTTAATACTCCACTATATTTATCTGGCAGCTATAGTTATTTCACAAATCAAGATCTCACATACTATATGATTTTCAAATAAATATAATGTTATGATTAAAATACCCAACAGTAAATAAAGGAATAGTTGATATTTTTGGAAATGTGCTTATTTGGTTTCTACTCTCATAGGTCCATTAAATGTGAAGCTACCACCAGCAGCCAGTTAGCTTAGCTTAGCATAAAGACTGGAAACAGTGGGAAAAAGTTAGCATCACGGTCTGTAAAAACGTAACAAAATCAGCCTACTATAGCACCTGTAAAGACAAACTAATTAACACATTATATCTCATTTGATTAATCTGAAGTGTTAAAACAACAATTAGCCTTTTTACGTACAGTAGATTATGTGCTGCGCTATTTCTTGGTGGGGTGTAGTAACTTCCTGGAGTCTCCGCTGGTTGTCTGGCAAGCGGTGAGGTAACATACGCATTCATGCAGTTGAAGTTCGGAGGTTGTAGTGTGCTCATTTTTGCAAAGGAGTCTAAATAACTCCAGACTTGCGCTAAATTTTGGCGAGGAAAAATTGACATGGCCATTCTCAAAGGGGTCCCCTCGACCTCTGACCTCAAGATATGTGAATGTAAATGGGTTCTATGGGTACCCACGAGTCTCCCCTTTACAGACATGCCCACTTTATGATAATCACATGCAGTTTGGGGCAAGTCATAGTCAAGTCAGCACACTGACACACTGACAGCTGTTGTTGCCTGTTGGGCTGCAGTTTGCCATGTTATGATTTGAACATGTTTTTTTTATGCTAAATGCAGTACCTGTGAGGGTTTCTGGACAATATTTGTCATTGTTCTGTGTTGTTAATTGATTTCCAATAATAAATATATACATACATTTGCATAATGCAGCATATTTACCCACTCCCATGTTGATAAGAGTATTAAATACTTGACGAATCTTCCTTTAAGTTACATTTTGAAGAGATAAAAAAAATGTGAGATTAATTTGCGATTAATCATGGACAATCATGCGATTAAATATTTGAATCGATTGACAGCCCTAATCATTTCCAAAGCTTTTACTTGGGAATATTTTTTACAATGTGGTATTGTTATGTTTACTAAAGTAAGGGATCTGACTACCTCCTCCACCACTGACTGTAACAAAACATGGGAATGAGAAGGTCCGTCTGACTGGTCAGACCTCATAAATAGATGGTATTCGCCTTTGAGCATCCACATCACTGAGCTGCAGCCCACTTTTGTTGAGAAAAGCACATTTCCATCTCTTGTTTACGCAACTGTTTCCATCATTAACTGTCTTCCTCTATGGTTTTGTGTCTCGTGGGACATGCTTGAGATAATTCATAACTCATAATTATGATTTATATGTCAGAAGCAACTAATGAGATGTTTATTTCCATCATCCCTTCCTTCTTAATTCATCCATTCCCCTGAATGGATCTCCATACATCCTGACATGTTCCTCCAGAAGACGCAGACCACGCATCGCACTCCGCGGCCAATAGCAGCCGTTTCATCTGTCTCGTTAGAGCCTAAACTCATAAGACTTGGCTGCTTAGCCCGGTGCAGTCCGCGGGGGTTTGCAGGCTACAATACAGCTCCCGCTGCTCGGACCCATTCGGCACCGTTTAGCGAGGAAAACTCTCGGATGGCTTTTGTCTCGTGTAGGACTAATGGAAGAATGGCTCAGCACGGCGCGCCTTTGATGCGTTTGATGCGCCTCATTAACAGTTTAAATTTACACCTGCCTCATGCATTCCTGCGGGATCCCTCCTCACGTGTGAATGGGAATGTTTGTTCTTAACGAGCCTTGTGAACATTTCAGTCTGTGATGTCTTAAAGAGTCGCACATAGTGGTTTTTAACTTTTTTTTTTTTTTTTGCATATGCGATTGTCCATTTGGAATACTGTGCGCGCTTTAATAATGCAAATATTCCTGGTGGCTTCTGATATTTAACAGCAGGATTACTGTATATTCTGTCTCTTCGACCCGCGGCATCCTTCTCTTTCTATTGTAAGAAAATAAGAGTTTGTATTTGTGGAGGTTAATTATTGATCCACATATATACTGGTCACAGCTTAAACTACCATTTCACATAAAAATCCAACCCAAAGGGGGGGAACCCAGGCTGTGGGAGCCATTATCCCGAGTTAATAAATGCAAACATTTGTTCCTGATGGCTCACTTAACCTCTTAATTTATGTATGACCACCAGAGGCCTATTCAGCAGAGAGCCATCGGTCAGACAGGCCTTCACAGAAAGGCACCGCATGGCCTCTCTCCCTCTTTCATCTCCGCTGTAACCACCGCGTGTTTCACGCCGCTGCGCAGCCAGAGCGCGCCTCTCAAACGCACCTAATTGTCCCGCGTATTGACAAGCCGGTTCCGGTGTATTACTGATTTTCCACCGCTTCGTGACGGAGCTCTGCCTGGGTTTTTTTTTTTTTTTTGGGGGGACATCTGCGGGGGGTCAGGGGTGAGGGCAGCCCCGGAGCTGCGTCCATCTGCCCAACAAATACCCACGTCTTCAGACGCGAGCCTGCTAAACACCTCTAATAGCCTGTATCACATTTGCATTATTAGCCTCTAATGAGCGAGTGAATGGAGAATAAACCCACTTAAGTTATCAATGAATTGTCGCCTATAATAAACGATTGCTACAGAGTGAGATGAAAATAATGACAGTGCAAATCTCTCCCCATTATCTTGGCCCAAAGCACCATATAGCCTTTATAGCGTGGCTTTCTTTGTGCAATCAAAGGATATCAAGCTGAATCTAGGACACAGACATGAAACAGCAACTTGGAGATGGTTTCCTAATCCTCTAATCTTTTTTAGGAGGACAACTCTGAGATGTGTCCTTAAACTTTTTTTAAAAAATATTCAGTGGCTCTGCCTTCTGGAATCAGAGCTACTCTTAAAAATATAAATGCATGTGAAAAATAAACACACTGGACCCACTATCTCTCTCAATACATACATATTGTTATAGCTCTATGAATGACCCATATAGTTGACGTGATGAAAATAATAAAAATTCATGCTATTAGATCTCTTAGAGCCTCTCATGCCGTGGGTTTTAAGTTTTAATTTAATGATATGAATATGTCTGAAACTTGCAATATGGATTTTTTAAAGGGTACATATCATGCTCATTTCCAGGTTTATACTTGTATTTTGGGTTTCTACTAGAACATGTTTACAAGCTTTAATGTTCAAAAAACACATTATTTTTCTCATACTCTCTGTCTGAATATAAATGTATTCACCCTCTGTCTGAAATGCTCTGTTTTAGCGTCTGTCTCTTTAAGCCCCGCCCCAAAAAAAGCGCAGTCTGATCCGATTGGCTTGAGAGAAAAATGAAGCAGTGAGAAACACTGAAAAAGTGAGTTCTTCATGATGTGTCCCCTTTAAAGTGCACTGACCTTTAGAAATACAAAACATCACAAATGACAGCCTACGGTGGCCTGTATTTGACAAAAACAATATCCTCAAACAACGATTCATATGATATCTTACAAAAAGTTCTTCCTCATTTTTCGTGTGTTTTCCTACGAATGTCCAGCAACACGTGATGCACGTGTCAATTTCCACTTTGGTCTTTTCAAAAATAAACTTGTCTTCACAGGAAACTACTTGGTTAGATTTAGGAAAAGATCAACTTGGTTAGGATTAGGCAACAAAACTACTTAGTTAGGCTTAGGAAGAGATTGACTTAGTTAGGTTTAAGCAACAAAACTAGTTAGTTAGGCTTAGGAAAAGATTGACTTAGTTAGGTTTAAGCAACAAAACTAGTTAGTTAGGCTTAGGAAGAGATTGACTTAGTTAGATTTAGGCAACAAAACTACTTAGGTTTAAGAAAAGATCGACTTGGTTAGGTTTAGGCAACAAAACTACTTGGTTAGCTTTAGAAAAAAGATCGTGGTTTGGGTTAAAATAACCTCAGAAGTGACGTAACTTAAGAACGGAAGTTACATGACAAATAAATCAACGTTGACTTCTGGTTTCATGCAGGGTATGAACACCGGTTGCATGGGCGAAAGTCTGGTCTTTTTTGACCCAACCATCCTTCCTACGCTGCGTTTTTCGCTTTTTATACTTCCTGGTTCACAATTACATGGATTACATACAAATTGATTTTGTGGGATATACAGTATATACAAATTACAGTGCATTACTTTTCGTAGGTATAGCTATGAACGGTGTACGAGACCAGCCTGTTGAAAAGAACCAAAATTATCTTTTGAAATATCGGCATGAAGAAAAATACTGGGCTGGAGTTTTTTGAAATCTCAGCAAGTGACAAAGACGTCATTCAGGCATTGTTTTTGATCCCCAGCTCCAGCTGAAGTATAATGGTTCCTTTGTGCTACTGTGAGGGAAAATAATACACCTGCTGTGCTTTTCACTTCATAGATATGGTAGATATCAATCTGGGTCTCTGCAGTGATGTAACTAGCTGGATTAGATCATTTAAGGACAAGTTGTGCAACTTCAAATCCTACAGGGCTTCTTATGTAGTCCATTACATGCACTCTCCTCCTAATAATATAGTCGGCTCAGCTGTGGTGAAATCCAGGTTTTGAAGGACCCGCCTGGCCCCTGTACCCCAGCCAACCCCACCCACCAAACACAAACAAAAGGGCCCTTGCTCTGGCGAAACGAACCGAGTTTGGCCCACTCATTGCGTTTGTTAGCCCCACAGAGACCCTGAATATAGAACAGCTATTCTATCTAATGAGGCAGAACTTCATGGCTGCCTCTATAAAACTTTGTCAGCCTTCTGTTCTCTGGCAACAAAGCCTGAATTTTTTAAAGTTTCACCCATTTTTTTTCCCCAGTGACACACAAACTGTTAAGATGAATCGAACGCGGGCTTTTTTCCTCTCGGTGACGCGAGACAAGTGTTGCAAACAAAGATGACTATGTGGAGAAATAGGGCGCTTAGACGGGAGGAGCGATCAAGAATAACGCCTCCGCAGGGAGAGCTTTGATGACACGGGGTTGTAGTTTTATGAAATAGCCTACATTTGGCTTTGTGTCGAGGGTCTGTGAGGAATTGTGGGTGAGGATGTTTTCCTCCGCTTTTTATATTCCAATCTATGAAGATACTTCCTAGACCCAATACTAATTTGACTATTTCTCATTTATTGTGAGCAAAGATAATTGGGTGTTGCCTGCTGTGTGTGTTAGTGTGCCTGCAAGGATCTTGGGTGTTTACATAGCTTGTTTTTTTCTCTTTGATGGCAACGGAGACCCGAAATGTAGCACGCTAACAGCGTTTCATAACTTTATCACTTGAATTTATAGTCCTGCATCCGTAACACTTTTTATTTCAGCATTTCATAACAACTGTGAAGTCAAAAAGGTACTTTCTGGGTGAAGTGCAGATCTGGGATCAAAGATTTAACATCACATTTAGGGACTGTACACAAATTATTTTGGTGGTGAGGGGGGCTG
Organism: Sebastolobus alascanus; assembly: GCA_916701645.2. NCBI lineage: Eukaryota > Metazoa > Chordata > Actinopteri > Perciformes > Sebastidae > Sebastolobus > Sebastolobus alascanus. The sequence continues at coordinate 1,427,201 of CAKAOJ020000056.1, read as the reverse complement.
AACCTCCCCAGGGTTATTGATGTTTTCTTTGAACCCTCCTCTTGAATTGAAAACTACAACATGACATGAAATTAATAGAACTGTGTTACATTTGCACAACTTGTTTCATACTGTACCCCAAATGTAACCCTGGATATCTTAAGGAGGAACCGTTTACAGGTCTTAAGGAGTACTACTGCATGTGAAAAATATTGCATAAAGTCTTTGGTGGCTCCAGAGGGAGCTGCGTAAAACTGATGAATAAAAATAGTAAACTGACACATGCTTCAAGTGACACTGAGTCAGCGTTACTTCGGGTTGAAGACTACAAGTTTGAAAATAAAATAAAATCTAGGGGTGTGGAGTTAAAGCCCGCTAGCCCGCTCCTCATCTCTGCTTGAGGCTACATTAGCCCCTACTAGCATAACACACCCAAATCTCCAACAGAACTATCTGCAGTTCCCAGTGGTGTTCCTTATCCGAACATTCAAATTTTAGTCAAAGTATTTATGTTTTTTTCCCAAGCCTTTCAAAAACTATTTCCCATGTGACCTGATGGAAGCTAAGCAATGTACTGCTGTGGACGCCACGTTAGTTCGGATCCGAAAGTCACACAATAACACAAACAAACTAACCGATCGATGCAGCGGTAGTCCAGCAACTCCTGTGTTCTGCGAGGTAAAGTTACTGTTTTTGTGAATGGAGTCCGGTCTGCTTCAAAGACAATATAACTGCTTCAGTTCCCCGTCGGAAAGGGCTGTCTAATGGCGAGGTAAAACTGTGAAAATATTCTAAATATAGTGTACAATTAAACTGATATTTTTAGGTGGCTTTTCTGCTGCTACCGTCCACAGCCGCTTTACCTCGCCGTCAGACAGCCACCAGACTCCATTCACAAAAGCAGTGATTTTACCTCGCAGAACGCAGGAATATACATACAACCCCACTTTAGAAAAATCTGAACTAACTCTTTCAGTTATTTCCAAATTTAGCACAGCTAACTTTGACTTAGCTAGTGCTAGCGTTCAAATTATTCATAACCTTATTGATTAGCTTACTTTGGAAACCTACGTCACTGCTTTTGCTGACTGCTGTCAGTTTCTTTGTTTTTACTTTGTTTAGTTTAGTTTAGCTTTTACTGCTAAGTTACCGCAACTTCATCACCTCTATCGCAGCATGCAGGATTTGGTTGCTTAGTAACGGCAGTAGCGCAACCTCCAAAGCACCTTGGGTAAAATATTAATTTAGAACTAGAAAAAAATAACAAAAGACCCTTGCCCCTTTTCTAAATCCATAATCATGTTTGTACAGTCTCTTAGCAAACTGGTGTGAACGTTTTGTCTTTATAAATATTCAAATGGCTCCTAAAACACACCCTATGAGCAATGCAACATTCAAACATCTATTTGTGGTTGACTAAACTGTGATTAAAACCCTCATAACTCCGAGCTCTCAATTTGTTGTCAATCCATCAAGTGTCATCTATTTGCATACCACGTTCCCCCCACATAAAGTGCGATTCAAAGGGCGCCCGACAACAAACGGCATATGAGGCGTGAGGACTATTTGACACACCAGATCAGAGGAAAACCACATCTGTGTCTCTCTCAGACAGATATGCCTACTCATGAGCTGTCATGCAGCGGAAGGTCTCGAGTGGTTCACTTCAGTGGCACGTCTCATCCTGGGCAGAGCGCGACTGATCCGGGAGATCTGAAAGATCATTTTGTCCTTTAGTGGATAGCCTACTTTGGTGCGCAGATTGTCTTTGCAGCTTCGCCTCATTAGCCCTCTCATGGCCTGCATGAACAATCAAGGCTGGGCTGCTGAAATATTGATTAGCTCTATAGTGAGCGGGGAGATATTCCTGGGTTTTTTTTGGTGTGGGGCGTTCTGGTGCATATAGACTATTTGTTGAATATAGTTATTTGTCTTCGGAGGCTGTTTACTCCCGAGGGAAAACAATGCCTTCCCTTCAAAGTCTTGCTGGCACATGCAGAGAGGACACACTGATCGCATAATGCTGTGGTTGTGTGCACGTGCGCGGCAGTTTGCCTTCCGTGTGTGTGGAGCTCGTGCACTGTATGTGTGCACGGTGTCCCCTCGTATTTTGCGTTGTTTTATATGAGGCACGTTCAAAGAGAATTATATAGTATTGTTTATGGAGGGTGACTCCATAAACAGGGGAGCTTTAATGCTCTGCGAGAGAGGAACCGCACCGCCGAGTTTACTGCCAGCTGGACTTGTGTTACCTGTGCAATCCTCTTTAGTCACATTAATATAGCCCCGCGCCATGCTCTAAATAGCACTGCGGGGACTTGAAACAGCGCGAAAGAAAGTAGAGAAATCGAGAGAGAGAAATGGGAAAAAGGTGAGATGGGAGAGGAGTGGGAGAGGAGATAAGAGAGAGGAATTACAAAGTAAGTGAGAGTGGGAGTTCTGTTGCCTATCAAATAGGCGAGTTTAAGAAGCGTTTCCACCTTGGCTGCTAATGCACTTGGTGATTGTCTTGTGTGACTCATAGAGTCTATAAAGTAGGTTAGTGGGTTATTGCTTAAAGTTAAAGAGCTAATAAGCCTCAAAATGTTTTTTCTTTCCCTTCATGATGGGAGTCATTCGGCAGTAAAGACGTCTGTCGCAAAGTTTGTCTGTGATGAGATGTGTCATTAAAAATAAAATGCTATAAGCCCACACAGCAAAAAACATGACTTATTTGTTTGTTAGACTGCGGATGGAAATCTTTGATCTCTTCATGAGCATTTTATGTCTCTGATCAGTATAAATAAGGCACTTGAGCAGAGCGGTGCCTTGTATTTTTGACTAATGTAGCAGTTCACAGCCTTTTAAAATCTGACACAAGAGCAGTAAAGCTATTCAGTGGGGAGTGAACGCACCATGAAGCTAAAGTTAGACCACACTTAGTTTGTGTGTGACGCCTGAGCCAGCTCCAGTCACTGAATGGGGACTGAGAGATGTGGCTGAAAATCCAAAATCTAGTAAGTGGACCGTTAATGAAATTCCATGCTCAAACACATCTGCAGTAATATTCACCTATTAAGACAGTCTCAAGCAATGCTAGCAGCTCTGTGAAGCCGTACACAAGCAGTGGGCGACTCCGGGGTCTGAAAAGTGAAGCCACTGCTGAAGTGCCTTAAACTTGCATTCTTTCTAATAGCCAGCAGGGGGCGACTCCTCTGGTTGCAAAAAGAAGTCTGATTGTATAGAAGTCTATGAGAAAATGACCCTACTTCTTTATGATCTCAATCGCTAGTTTCAAGTCTTCTTCAATACAGCATGATGTTCATTTAGTAAATGATGGTCCCATTAGGGTCTGGCTACCTTGTGATTGACAGGTCAGTACTTCAGCGTTGTCTTTGTCTTTTTATTTTATAACTTTAACCCTTTCACAGCGTGTTTTCAGTTAATGAAAGTTAACTATAACCTTTTTGGTATCCTAAAAATGTCTTATTCAGCGTTCGGTTGTACTTAGCTCCACCCCCTCGTGTCACTTCTGGTTGCCAAAAAACCCAAGATGGTTACAACCAAAAACCAAGATTGTTACGGTCAAAATGCCAAAATCGAGGCTTCAAAACGGCAGTCCACAAACCAATGGGTGACGTCACATTATTTCAGTATGCATAGTATGCACAGTATGTTTGGTTGTACTTAGCCTTCTCGTGTCACTTCTGGTTGCAAAAACCCAAGATGGCGACGGCCAAAACTCAAGACGGCGAAAATACGTCATCCCTGTACTACTGTATTACAACACAGGACGGGCCGGGCTAGCGGCTCATTTCAGTAGATATCCCTGTGAAACAATACATACACGTCATTGACATAATGTCAACACTGCAACCTCTTCACATTCTGTTGATAATATTTTTGAATGTTCTTACACATTGCACCTTTAAATCTGTAGGCTTCATCCTCTGGGGATCATGCATGTCTAGAAGACAACGCAATGTCATGGCAGTCCATCATAAAGCCATGCTGCCGCTAGCCCGGAAAAATAAAATTGTATGAACACAACTTTTTGAGTTGACTTTTCAGTGACTGTCTCACACTTGTCAGCTCTGAATAACTATGTGTGATAGAGCTGATCTGTCTCTGGAGCAGCTGTTGAGAAGTCTTACTTTACAAACATTGATCTAATGCTCACAATTTAGCCGAATATTCATCTTCGTGCAGTGTGTTGCGCCTCTGTTACTGCTGTGTCCATACAAGATTACTAATTTCTCCATCACAAGGTTGTTAAGTGAGCCATTTGGCCAGTAAAAGTCTTCCCTATAGATCCTCACACAATGCCCCATTGATTGATGAATTATCACAGGCACTTATGTTTTCGGCTATATCAACCTCACACATCAAATGCAGCTCATCTGCATGCTTGGTGACTGTTTTTTTTTTAATACACGTGGACCATGCAAGAGGAGAGAAGAAGAAGAAGAAGAAGAAGGGGAGACATAACTTCACATGAGTGATATGCAGACGTCTGCCATTCCCTCCCTCCATGCTTCTCTTAACTCATCCACCCCCATCTGTTCATCCACAGCACGGCACAATCTGGCGCACTGCAACCATCAGGTGTGCGCACAGCCCCCACCCAGCCTTTCAGTGCCTCCCGCACCAACTTTGAGCTCCTGTTTGTCTTCAAAATAAGGAAGTAAGAGAAACATCCTCAGATCAGAAACAATTGAGCCTCCAATTCTAGTTCTCCCACTACTAGACCGAGGCAGGGGCCAAACTTGGTAACTACCAAATATATCGTTCCTTTATTCGGGCCTGATGTGTGGATCTTTATGTGCGCTCCTCCTGACCTCCCCTGAATCAGGCTCCAGAATGCCGGTGATGGAAAACAGCTCCAGACAAAAGCGGACGAGACTGAAAAGCAGTGAAAGGAAGAATGAGAGGGGAGGTGGGAGGAGTTCGGAGGGAAACGAACCCTGCCAGCTTTTAAATCATCATTGGAAAGTCATTAGAAAGCTGGCGGGGCCGGGCGGAGACGGCCGCACAGATTGCGCGCTCCCGAGCACAATACTGGTAATGAAGTGGAAGCTAAGAGGGAGTGTCCCAGGACAGATTTCTTTGCACTGGGTTACTCCACCGGCCCCTAAAGTTTCCCCACAATCTGTGTGCGAGGGTGTAAAAAGCTGCATTCATGAGATGTTAACCGCTTTGTTTGTCGGGAGGAATTTATTCAAAGTGTTGCAGCTATCAGCGACAGATGGGCTGGAAGGTGATGGATCGGAGCAGAAGTTAACTGAAGGAGAAAAAGAGACGGAGAAAGGAGAATAAATGTTTAATGTAACTGGACGTTACCAATCTGGTGGCGCTCTGGTGCCAGTCCGTGCCTGCTGCTCCATTCACATCACTGCCTGTTGCACCATTACATGCACACTATTGGTCCCCTGTTGGCGCAATCAGATTGCAAAGTAGTGTACCATTTATTCAAGCATGATCAATTATGGTGTTTTCCTTAAAACGAGCATATTTACACTGCAGTTTGGTGCGTTTTGTACGGTGCGTTTTCGTGCGTATTTTTGCGCTGAAGGTTTTAGTCTGACTTTTTCGAGAGAGCAGGGGAGAATCCAAAACTGCCATTAATATATTAAGGTTTAAATTGGAGTACATTAGGCCTATTGTCGTGGCTTTCAGTCGTGTAGTTAAGTTCAATGGACACGCTTCAATAATATCCATAATATACAGTATATGCATCACTTACTTGCTGAGTTGGGTTGATTGAAGGTCTATGTTTGGGTTGCAGCAGATGAATGGATGAGCGCATGCGAATGTGCAGTGCGTTACTATAGTAACTAAATAAAGAAATTATAGTTCGATGCAGCCATCAAAGTATTCAAAAAGCGTAAGCCTTAGTTCAACATCAAAAAACTAAGCGAAAACAGACTTAATCTTTGTTTTTGAAAGACAGAAAAACAACTTCTCCTGGGTCTCCTCCTGTCACACACACCTGTATCTGCTTCTACATGAGGACGGGCGCGCGTTGATTGCGTCATTTAAAACTCAAACTTTGTAGTTCTTTAACAAAACAAACAAACATGGCTCCTACATTATACAATTGTACCAACTTTTATATTGGTATAACAGTAGGCCATATTATTTAGACATGTTGTTGGGAGGGTTTAGTTAAGAGAAATGTTCAAAGACAATGTTAGGGCTGCATCTAACGATCGCTTTTTAGTTATGATTAATCAACTATTTTCTCAATTCATCGATTAAAGCTGCAGTAGGCAGAATATTTTTGGCATCATTGGGCAAAAATTCCATAATAACCTTTCAGCATATTGTAATTCAAGTGTTCTGAGAGAAAACTAGACTTCTGCACCTCCTCATGGCTCTGTTTTCAGGGTTTAAAACATCTAGTCTACGGGAGACTGTAGGTCATTTCAGAGAGACAGCATTCCTATTGGCTGTTCATTTAACGGAGGCAGCTGTCAATCACTTGCAAACTCTGATCAAACAGTCAAACTAGGCAGCGCTGATCAAATATGAATCAATATTCTGTTACTGTAATGTCTATTTCTTGCCTGAAATGTTTTCAGAAACATCTTGTAGTGTACTGTTTAGCTGTAAAATGAGAACGTTTGCTCCGGCTGGTGGGCGGTGCTTGATATTTCCTCAACTGATCTCAACATGGCTGCCAGATCACAAACTTTCTCATTTTACAGCTAAACAGATGATTCTGAAAACGTTATGTTTTTAAAATGTCAGGAAATAGCAAAAAATGCCTCATCACAAGCAAGATGGCACCTTCTAATTAGGGCCGTCAACCGATTAAAATATTTGATTGCAATTAATTAATTGATTGTCCGTAGTTAATCGTGATTAATCGCAAATTAATCCCATATTTTTATCTGTTCAAAATTTATCTTAAAGGGAGATTTGTCAAGCATTTAATACTGTTAGCAATATGGGAGTGGACAAATATGCTGCTTTACGCAAATGTATGTATATATTTATTATTGGAAATCAATTAACAACACAAAACAATGACAAATATTGTCCAGAAACCCTCACAGGTACTGCATTTAGCATAAAAAAATATGCTCAAATCCTAACATGGCAAACTGCAGCCCAACAGGCAACAACAGCTGTCAGTGTGTCAGTGTGCTGACTTGACTATGACTTGCCCCAAACTGCATGTGATTATCATAAAGTGGGCATGTCTGTAAAGAGGAGACTCGTGGATACCCATAGAACCCATTTTCATTCACATGTCTGGAGGTCAGAGGTCAAGGGACCCCTTTGTAAATGGCAATGCCAGTTTTTCCTCACCAAAATTGAGCGCAAGTTTGGAGTGTTATTTAACCTCCTTTGCAACAAGCTAGTATGACATGTTGCGTTAATGCGTTAAACGCGTTATTATCAGGTTAACTTTGACAGCCCTGCCTCAAATGTCTTGTTTTGTTCTGATCAACAGTCCAAAACCCAAAGATATAGTCTATATAGTTATATACTCATATAAGGCTGAGAAAAGCATCAAATTCACACTGGAGAAGCTGCATGAAGCAGCAAATGTTTGGCTATTTTGCCAAAAGAGTGACAGAAAATAGGAATTGATTTTCAAAATAATGGATCAACTAATCGTTTCAGATCTGGAAAATACTAAGAACCCTGGGGAGGGCCTTGTTTTCAGCCCCCCTCAACACCTTCAGTCCATTAAATAAACTTTTAGAAACAACTTAAAAAACTTTTATCTCTTATAAGAAATAATATTTTATGTACAATTTTCTATCTCAAGTGGACATTTCACTGTGAATGGGCTTATAACACGAGTGCCAGACTCAGGGTCTCAGCCTATATACGACCTTTATTTTCCACCTTCCACACAAACGGGCCTAATTAGACCTGCGCGCCACTTTACCATGCGTTCAATTATCGATAAGAGCTGAGGAATAATACAGGTTGAATGGGCGCATCAACCCCTCTGTAAGTGAAGTGCGATCCTCTCTTTAGGACCTCTATACTGGGGGGGCCGTGACACTAGTTCCTCAAGTGTTGCACTCCGGAGCTGATGGGCGCATTCACTCCCAATCATCTCCATCAATAGCGCAGAGGACGGGAGCCCCGGAGTGCGCTGCTCTCGATGGAGAGGCGATAATTGGATAATTAGTGCAGGGGAACCAATTAGGACTGTGGGCTTGTGATGGCACGCGAGTTAAGCAAAGGTTAGCTGTGTGGGGAGGGGGAGGGGTGAAGGGCTCTGATCGATTATTTTAGACACCCCCCCCTCCCCACACGCATACTCCTTTCTCACCCTCTCTCCCCACTTTCTCCCTCCACCGCTTATCTGCTGGACAAAAGGCACCAAATCGCCTATTTCCATCTCAATGAGTTAAGCCCCAACGAGAGGCAGGGATCGGCCGACCGGCTTCAGACCCCCAAATACCCGGCGATCACTAGAGCAAATGGGACCACAATGGTGGAGAAAAGAAAGAAAGGAGTAGAGGAGAGGAGAGGAGGAGGGAGGGAGGGGGGGTCCTCTAAAGATATATTTATATACGTTAAAGAAAATGCTAATGCGTCCCGTGAAGAATAGAGGGGATTTCGGAGACTCTCTCTAATTCTGCTATTGTTGAACTCGCGTGCAGACGGGCGAGATCGACACGGTGGTCACGTGAGAGACGAGAGACTTATTCTTTTTTAGGTGTGTGTGTGTCCTTCAAATGACAGCTTTGCTTTGAGGAGAGAGAGGGGGGGGGGGGGGGGGGTGAGGATAGCAAAAGCCCGTCAAACATTGTAAGGAAAATAAGTGTCACGCGCACGTACATGCACGTGCAGGGAGCTTAATCCGCGAGGCGAGACTCAACATAGTGTAATTTGCTTTTGATTGCTGTGTCTGTCTGTCTGTGTCTGTGTGTGTATGTGTGTGAGAGAATGCTGAGTCCTGTGTACTCTAAACACATACAGACATGAGAATAAACACCCCGCAGTGAGCACATTATTATTATTATTAGTGGTTCAATAGAGGATCAATAGAGGAGTGAAAGAGAGATGTTTGGGATCAGACTTGAGCCTATAATGTTGCTGCTGACACAGATTCATCAGTTACCTTATCTTTATCACAGATACTTTGCAAATACTTTTTTAAAATCATTTACTAATGCTTTAAAGCTGCAGTAGGCAGGATATTTTTGGCATCATTGGGCAAAAATTCCATAACAACCTTACAGCATATTGTAATTAAAAGTGTTCTCAGAGATAACTAGACTTCTGCACCTCCTCCTGGCTTTGTTTTCAGCAGTGTTGCCAGATGTTGCGAGAGAAACAAACAACCAGGTCTATAGAAACGAGCCCAAAAGTAGCAACTCTCCCCCCCAAAAAAAACCAAAACAAGCGACCTTACCTACCACAATATGAGAAAGAGAAGCGACTAATTGACCACTTCATATATATGTATGAATTTATGTTGGATTGCATGCATTTCATTGCATTTTGCATCCATTTTTAGCTTTGAAACTTGAAACTTAAACAAGTTCAACATTCTTCAACGTTCTTTCATGTTTTTCAGTGCTAACATGTTGAACCAGGTCAGCATGATGTGCTTGTATATCACACTTATGATTACGGCAAACTGCCTTCAAATCGTCAAACAGGAGCCCAAATAAGCAACTACACTTTAGAAACAAGCCTAAAAAAACGCAACCCGTGACTACCAATACTTGTAAGCGACTTTTCAGGAAAACAAGCCGATAATAATAAGCAGACTTGGCAACTCGGGTTTTCAGGCTTTACAATATCTAGCCTGTGACCGCAGACTTCGGCCGATCACAGGTCATTTGATAGTGAGAGAAGGTTCCTATTGGCTGTTCATTCAACGGAGGCAGCTGTCAATCACTCGCAAACTCTGTTCAAACTAGGCAGCGCTGATCAAATATGAATCAATATTCTGTTACTGTAATGCCTATTTCTCTCCTCAAATGTTTTCAACATGGCTGCCGGGTCACAAACTTTCTCATTTTACAGTTAAACAGTACACTACAAGATGTTTCTGAAAACATTTGAGGCGAGAAATAGGCATTACAGTAACAGAATATTGATTCATATTTGATCAGCGCTACCTAGTTTGACCGTTTGGTCGGAGTTCGCGAGTGATTGACAGCTGCTCAGATACGGCAAGGCTCCAGCTCGGCTCTGATTGGTTGCTTTTCTCCAGTCTGTGAAATCTTGGAGATGTCATGAGGAGCACTGGAGGACACATTTTTTTTTTTTCAGATTACCTGTCTCATGCACTACTGTCAGGATATAGTTACCATTTTAGAAAAGTAACTTTTTTTTAATCATATTTGCTCCATTTCTACCCACAGCAGCTTTACTAACCCAACTTATAAACTCTTTGTAAAGGTGCCCGATTGGAAAGTCTTACCAATATTTCTACAACACCCCTGATAGGGCTTATAGTCTTGCTGTTCCGTCCTTAATGAATCACAGAACGGTGTCTCCTTATCGTTTAGGACAGGCCTGACTGTGTCTAACTATGCAAGCTGCCTGACTAGATGTTGCCCATTCAGGTGTCTCCTATTTGACTTTCTGTGGCAGATGGGTTCTTTATAGGACATGCCAACTGATATTAGCTTCTACTGCAAGGCAAGTGTTGCCCCTGAAAAGCTGTGTGTGTGTGTGTGTGTGTGTGAGGGGGAGGGAGGGAGCGAGGGAGTAAGGAAGGGAGGGAAAGAGAGTCCAATGGGAAGAATGAGAAAATCTCTTAAAGAGCCGTGACGGGGCTCCGGTCTCTCTCTAAATGTATTTTAATAGGAGGGACCCTGATGTCCAGAGCAATTCATCTCCCATCTCCCTGTAATGAAAGGAGTCGTGGCCGGGACCAGGGCAGGTCTGGGGAAAGAGGAGAGGGGGGGGGGAGGAATACAAAGGCTGCATGTGGCTTTGCCTCATTATGCTGCAGTTAGACGGAGGGCTGCGGGGGTTTGGGGTCCCCACAGGCCCAGCTCGGGGGCCACAATGCCGGCATGGACGTCTGCAAAGGGAGACCCTGCCATGCCATTATCCCGCCGCTACTAACGAGGGCTTCATACGCCTTTGATATAATCTCACCATTGAAATCCTGATAAATCCCCCCTGCGTTTACAGCCAAATCCCATTTGTAACGGGCTCGCGGAAGACTGTGTGTGCGTGCGTAACCGCCTCTCTTCACCTGCGCCTCTCTGTTCTGGCAGGCGAGGTTAAACCGGGCCTGGCTTAATTTAAGAAAAAAAAAAAAATCCCCTCTCTCGCGCACAAGACATCTCGTGAGCCGATCTGAGCTCGAGACCGAATTAGAATAAAATCAATGTCTAAGTGGATATCATCCCGTTTCTAGTCCCAGATATGATCTGATAGGCAAACAATTACTGGATTACAACACACTGGGGGTGGGGGGGATGAATAATAGAAGACAAGAGCACATTTATGGAATTTATTAATGAGAATAAAATGAGCAATAAAACGATGCTATTGCCACCAGTTACCCCACATCCTTTGACTCCCCAGCCCGGCCATTATTCGGCACGTTAAGCTGTCTCAGCATTATTATGGGTCTATCAGAAGCGCATCTTATGAAATCTCGTCTGTGCGGGTGCGTGGATCAGGGCACTCTGAGGCTGGAGGGAAAAGGACAAATCATATTCTTATTTCCCAGCAGAGGTGGAGAGGTCACTGGGACAGCTCCTTCACGCGGGGACACGCGCGTGGGGATCCAACAGAACAGTGTTTAAAGCATAAATCTCCTCGTACTGAAAGTGCGCCTATATCCTGAACAGACACTCCTATTCAAATGCTTTGTCCTCTAGCTCAGGGACACTGCGCATCTCTGCGCTCCCCCCCCCCCCCCCCTCTCCATGTGTCGGTGCGCAGACTCATTTAACAGCCCGAGGAACATAAACAAGCAACGGAAACTATATCTGTATTAAATCAAGCCCCGCGCGTTTAGCCCACATATTGGGTGCCAAGTTTCTCCGCACAGTCCAGGAATCTCTAAACAGGGTTTAGAGGTCTTTCAGAAGTCCCCCCCTTTCTCCCCCTCTCTCTCTCAAAGCCCGGATTGGTCACAGTGCGGCTCATTTGCATGCCTCGCCGTATAAACCCTCCTGCAGACACTGCAGCCCTCTTGCGCTGAGAGAGCAGCACACCTCAGTAGAGAGAAAGAGAGAGAGAGAGTGAGAGAGTGAGAGAGGAGCGCATCCAGAGTGCGCATTGAAAGACATATGGAATATTTATTACTGGCTTTATACGCGAAAATAAACAACCCCGGAGGAAGAGAGGGGAAGGAATAGCTTTTTTTTGGCAGTTTTGTTTTAACTTCAAATCGGACTCGGACAGTTCCAGATTATTTGTTTTTAGGAGTGAAGGTGTCAAGATGGGAGAAACAGGGAGGAACGGGCTGTTGGTGCTAGTGTGCGTCTCTTTGGCGAGCCTTGCTGCTGTCACACAGGGAAAGACGCTGAAATATCAGACGTTCGAGGAAGACGCACCGGGGACAGTAATTGGAAACTTGGCCAAGGACATCTCCTCCTTCTCCGCCCTCGCCTCCTCTTCCTCCTCAGGGGGCTCCAGGACCAATTTCAGGATGATGAAACAGTTCAACTCCTCTTTCATCCGCCTGCGGGAGAGCGACGGGCAGCTGACCATCGGGGAGAGGATAGACAGGGAGCGCATCTGCAAACACACCCTGCACTGCCTCATCGCTTTCGACGTGGTCAGCTTCTCCAAGGAGCAGTTCAAACTCATCCACGTCGAGGTGGAGGTCAAGGACATCAACGACAACTCCCCCGAGTTCCCCCGGAAAGAGTCGAGTCTGGAGATCTCCGAGAACACAGCGGTGGGCACGCGGATCCCGCTGGACTTCGCCGTGGATGAGGACGTCGGGTCGAACTACATCCAGAGTTACCAGATCTCCGTCAACAGCCACTTTTCGATCGACGTGCTCAGCAGGGCCGACGGGGTTAAATATGCGGAGCTGGTGCTCATGAAGGAGCTGGACCGGGAGACGCAGTATTCTTACGCGCTGGAGCTGGTCGCCATGGACGGCGGAAACCCGTCCCGAACCGGGACAACGCGCGTCAACGTCAAGGTGAAAGACTACAACGACAACAGCCCGGTGTTCGACCGGAACAGCTTCTCCGTGGACCTGCCCGAGGACGCGCCGGTGGGTTTCCTCCTGCTGGACCTGAACGCGGAGGACCCGGACGAGGGGCTGAACGGCGAGGTGGTGTACGGATTCGGTCACCAGGTGCCCGCAGAGATTCGGCAACTCTTCAGAGTGGACCGGAAGACCGGGCGGCTCACCCTGGAGAGCCCGATTGACTTTGAAAGTAAGAACACGTACGAGTTCGACGTCCAGGCCACCGACCTGGGTCCGAACCCGAGCCCGGCCATCTGCAAGATTGTAGTGCAGGTGCAGGACGTTAACGACAACGCACCGGAGATCTCCATCACCCCTATGACGTCCACAACGGCGGGGATCGCGTACATCACCGAGGCGGCGGCCAGAGAGAGTTTCGTGGCTCTGGTCAGCACCTCGGACAGAGACTCGGGCGCTAACGGACAGGTGCACTGCACGCTCTACGGGCACGACCACTTCAGACTGCAGCAGGCGTACGAGGACAGCTTCATGATCGTGAGCACCAGCCCGTTAGACCGGGAGAAAATCCCCGAATATAACCTCACAGTGGTGGCGGAGGACCTGGGCTCCCCTCCCTTCAGGACCATCACTCAGTACACGATCCGACTGTCGGACGAGAACGACAACGCTCCGGTGTTCAGCAAGCCGGTGTACGAGGTGTCCGTGGTGGAGAACAACGCACCTGGCGCGTACATCACCACGGTGGTGGCGCGGGACACGGACATGGGGTCAAACGGGAAGGTCAGCTACAAACTGGCGGACACGTATTTCATGGGCTCCCCCATCTCCACCTTCGTGTCTCTGGATCCGGCCACCGGGTCGCTTTACGCGCTCCGCAGCTTCAACTACGAGGTGGTGAAACAGCTGGAGCTGCGCGTCACCGCCAGCGACGCCGGCTCTCCGCCGCTATCCGGCAGCGCCAACGTGTACGTGAGGATAGCGGACCAGAATGATAACGCGCCGGTCATCACTCAGCCGCCTCTCAATAACGGCTCCGCTGAAATCCTGCTGCCCCGGGACGCACCGACCGGCTACGTCATCACCCGGGTGGAGGCGCGGGATGCGGACGAGGGCGTGAACGCGGAGCTGTCCTACGGGCTGGCCACCGGCGAACCCTCCGTGTTCTCGGTGAACAAAGCCACCGGGGAGATCTACCTCAACCAGGTGCTCAGCCACGAGGTGGACGAGACCCTGAGCGTCACCGTGACGGTGAGCGACAACGGGCGGCCCGCGCTCACCTCCACCGCCGCGCTCCACTTCCTCATCATCGCGGGCTCCCCGCCGAGCGACCGGACGGTGTACCGGCCGGGCGCCGGGGACGAGGTGCACGCGCAATGGGACCTGTCCGTGGTGATCATCGTCGTGCTCGCGGGGAGCTGCACGCTCCTGCTGCTCGCCATCATCCTCATCGCCACCACCTGCAACCGGCGCGCCAAGCGGGACAAGAGCGGAGAGGACAGCGACTCGTACGGGGAGAAGGGCACGCTGGATCGGGGCAGCAGGAGCAACGTGGCGGACAACCCGCTCCTGCCTCTCCACGCCGCCGGGGGAGAAGCGGGGTTTGAAGGACACTCTTACAGCAGCCAGCCCGGCGGGTTCACCTCGACTCACCCCGGGGGCATCGACATGTGTTCGGCCTCGGAGGACGGCAGCGAGGTGCCCTGTGTGTATGACTCAGACAGCAACAGCAAGCCTCGAGGGAACAAACACGAGGTGAGATGCACCTTTGGGACAAGAGGGGGTCGGGGAGGGGTGGCACACAACAATGAGTAATCTGCAATGTGTTCATCCAGCAGACACTAACCTCTAGTTTTCTCTCCTCCTGCTACAGGGCTACTCCACTCTGCCCGGCTATGGGAACGCCAAAGAGGCTGTGAGGCCCATCACCATCTGGAAGGGGAACTCTTACACCACCATCTCTGCCAGGGACCCGGCCTTCAGTGGCAAAGACAGTGGCAAGGGGGACAGTGACTTCAATGACAGTGACAGTGATGTCAGTGGAGACACTGGCCTGAAGAAAGATGGCGCAGTGGTTCCTCCAATGGGTGGCCAAAATGGTAAGATTGGCTAATTTGAATGGATATATGTCAATAAGGTGTCATGCTTTGGTTCTGAATCTAACTTTTCTCCATCTCTTCCAGCTCTGTGGGCTTGTACCAGCGAATGTAAGGTCCTGGGTCACTCGGATCGCTGCTGGAGCCCCTCAGCAGTGAGGGCCAACGCAGCACCCTCTCCGGCCCCCACCCTGTCCTCCTTCAGCACCCTCCCCAAGACGGCCTCCCTGCCCCGGGACCCCAACCGCCGGGACAACTACTACCAGGCCCACCTCCCCAAAACAGTGGGCCTGCAGAGCGTGTACGAGAAGGTGCTGCACCGGGAGTACGACTACGTCCTGGTCACCCCGCCCAGGCCCGTGAGGGTGCAGGAGATCAGCGACATAACCCTCCCCGTTTACACCCCCACCCCGACACACTGTCCCAACGACGACGTCTAAAACAGCACACACCTAAGCTCACTCTCAAAGACATGTATAGTGTGTTGAAAGTTTTAATTTATGATTCATTGAGACTACTGTAAAAGATTATGTGGGGAGTGTGCATATATATATAAGTTTATATCCTAATATTTGTGTGTTTTTTGTTTTCTTGTAAAAGCCACATTTGATGCAATCACTTTTGAGACATTTTTGTTGGACATGGAGTGTATCATATGCAAGTTTTGTACATACAGAGACTTTATTTTTTATAAAAGTAATAATCAAGCAAATATATGTACATATGAATTGTAATTATTGATCTTTAAGCACGCTGACTATTTAAAAATGGCTCCAGAAACTGTGCAGGTGGAGGGCCGGGTGACCCCACAATGTATCAAGTTGACAATGAAATGATTTGAATGCAATAATAAGTAATTGTACAGATTTCTTTTTTTATCATCACAATATTCTGACGGGAAAATAAACTTTGAAATACTGTTCTGAACACGTGAGTGATGTGTTTGTTCTGAAAAGATTAAAGATCCAGGTGAGGTGATGCCTTACAGGAACATCAGTCACTACAGTAAAAGCCAACAGGCGTCGCTGTTATTGCAGCAGTGAGCCTCTGTCCTTGCAGCCCACCGGAGAAGGTCACTTTAGTTTTTTTCTTTTTGTGAATACGATTTTGCTGGTGAGATGCCAGAGCAGACGCCAAGGATTTCCAGCAAATCACTCTCACGCCTCATGCATATCAAGAGCGAACACCTTCAGAGTTTCTCTCTCATTTTCGTTGGATAACGACATTTTATACTGCCTGAGACCTGCATGTAAAGATATGCTCTCCATTAGGCATACATAAATCATTACCACCTGGAATGTGCGCACGGCAGAGACGTACGTAATGAGATTGACGATGCGTAAAGGCGCATTTGTTCGTCTCCAAAGCAACAAAGAGGAAGTCTAACAACCTGAGTTTGATAGGCATCAAAACAGATGATTTTTTTTGTCAAAGAACAAGAAGTCCTTGTGAGCAAATTCCTCCTGCTATCCTGTCAGGATGTTTTTTGTCTATCTGCCAAATGCGCGCCCTTCCTTACGTAATCCGCCCCATTATCATTCATGGGTCCAGGGCATTTTTTTCATAACAGCAACTCGGATAAAGATAGAGAAATAAAAGCTCAAGTCTGTCCAACAAGCTGCCGCTTTTGCACACTGTCATGTTGTCTCCAAGCTGGAGGAAACATGCGACATTCCTTCAGAGCCACCTTTGACCTGCAGCAGTCTGTGGAGCTATTGAGAGAGAGAGGAGGGAGAGAGGAGGGAGGGATGTGTGCGCTAAGGTGATTCCTTCCTTCATCATTAATTGCCGAATAAGTCTACACACCGAGGTTGAGGATCATAGCAGGAATCCAGCTTTAAGATCTTCAAAGGGAAAACATGATGAATGCTTTTCTGAAAGAAAGCATCCCTTTTGGCTTAGTGGTTGCTCATAATGTGCTGATCACCACCACCAGGAGGTTCTATTTTACCTTCTTTTTATTTCGAGTCGCAAAACTTGGAAAGTTTACGCACAGTTTCAACATTGCGTAAAAACACGACCTGCCTGTGTGAAGTGTGAAGTGAATGAGCCCATCCTCCTCCTCCTCCTGACAGAGAGAGAGAGAGAGAGAGAGAGAGAGAGAGACAGAGAGAGAGAGAGAGAGAGAGAGAGAGAGAGAGAGAGAGAGAGAGAGAGAGAGAGAGAGAGAGAAGGTAGTGGACTGGGGTTCCTTCAGGTGATTTGCTCCAGTCATGGCTGGAAACTCAGAGAAAGTACCGATCGCCTCGGCGGGACCAGAGGACCTGCAGCACTTCATGCCCCCGGTGAGTTTTCAGCTCAATACGGTCTATAACCGGCAGTAGAATACGGTAGGTAGGCTACATGTGGATTATATGCTGGATAGATGACCAAAAACCACTGTCATCACTGTGTAGTGATGGGAGTCTTAATTTCACCAATCAGAGGTCTTATTGGGCGGCTTTCTACCAGGGCTGATGTTGTGTACATGGTGTGTTTGTCTTACGGTAGGCTTATTCCGCCGTGGCCGTGAAGCCCGCCGCCACCGGCCGCCTCCTGAAGGCCGGGATCGCGGTGCTCATCGCCGGGGCCCTCCTGCTGCTGCTGGGGGCAGTCGGAGCTTTCTACTTCTGGAACAACAACGAAAAACACGTAAGAGTAATATGGTATTCTTTCTCTTATTTATACTACAAAAAAAAGTTTTTTTAAGGGACTGTACGAAAATTATTAGAGAGGAAGCTATAAAGAGGGTGTTTTTAGTTTCTTCTCATGCTTAATTTAGATTTTTTGTTCAGCTTTCCTTTCTCTTAAAAAAGAAAGAAGTTTATTCAAGTGTGCTATTAGTATACTTCTTCTAAACTTAAAATAAGAGAGTATGCTTTCAGTTTACTTTTTATGTACTTATCAGAGGTATATTCTACTTAAGTATACTTGGCTTATACTGAAAAGTTTACAGAAAAGTATATTGGGCTAAGTACTATAAGTTCAGTTAAAGAAAACTTACAAGTATGCTTTAATAAACTAAGAAGTGGGCTTCAAGTATATAACTAGTAAACTAACAGTATACCTATAAGTTCACTTGTAGTATAGTTCATATTATAGTTGCAGTACAAAATACAACTTGGATGTAAACTAGTTGTGTACTACTCTTACATTTAAAGTATACTTTTATAAACTTAAAAGTCAGCCAATTTTGTCCCAAGATGTATTGAAGTAGCACACTTACAAGTATACTACTAGTACATTGATATTAGTATACTTATTGCTACGTTGTTAATAGCTACAGTTGCATAAAAAAAAAAAACTTTCACTTGCGACATGGTTCATAAAGGTGCACTTTGCCACATGCAGAGGACAACAGGTCTGTCTCTGAGTCGGGTTTTAAATCGGTGACACACATTAGAGGTTCTATTAAGATATTACAAATAAGATATATTAAAGAAAACATTAATAACCACGTGGAAGAGCTTTCCTTTTTTTTACAAAGTAAAACATAAAGTTCAGCCCCGCTCGCCACCGTAATAATTTCCGTACAGTGCCTTATAGGACTTTCAATCAAAAATCAAATCAAATGCAATCTGATCTGCTAGATAACTCATTTTGCTCCGATGTGGTTTCACTCTACTTTTCTAAAATGAGCCACAGAAGAAATATACTCTATAAAAATAATGTCACTTGATTGAAGAAATTCGAGCTGTTTTGAATTGGAGAAATTAAATTGCCAGTGGTAACATTTTTAACTTCTCTGAATTAAAAGGAGACTCGAGAGTAAAAAGAAGTTTTTCCAAGATGGATTTTTTTTTTTAGCAGTGTAGGCAAACAGTAAAATGTAAATTAAACACTCCAGCTCCATGGTGCAGTCTGCTTGGTGAATGGAGGCGTTGTGCGTGTTTGTGTGTGTTGGAGGATCCTGGCAGGGTGGAGAGGGGTGGTGGTGGTGGTGGTGGTGGTGGGGCCTCTCTTTGGTCCGGCTGATGCTCCGGGGGCAAGAGGTGGAAGAGACGAGAGGGGAAATGTAGCTTTCGGAGTGTTTTTCTTCCAAATTTGAAGTTAAAAAATGCTATTAAGACGCGATGAAACGGCTCTGTGGAGGGGTCATCATCACCCAGAGCTGCACAGATTGTATTCTTCTGAGCGAGTTTGAATGAGTCTGAAAGAGAAATCCAGAAACGAGAGGCAAAGTGAGAGAAAGTAAGATTGGAGAGGGAGGGTGTCGAAAGAGAGGGGGGCTGGGGGTGGGGTGACTCTCAGGACTCTCATACCTTACATGCCAGTCTGAAACCCTGTGTGTGTGTGTGTGTGTTCAGGTCTACAATGTCCACTACAGCATGAGCATCAATGGCAAAGTGGAGGAGGGTGCGATGGAGATCGACTCGGCCAACAACATGGAGAGATTCAGCACCGGCAGCGGGGCGGACGAGGCCGTGGAGGTCCACGACTTTGAGATTGTGAGTCGGATCTGAAATAGACGGAAAAGTCGATCAGATTCGTTGGAACTTTAAAGGCCCTCGTGGGGAGATTGCAGCGAGTAGACGTTTTATCTCCCGTTGGGCCAATCAGTGTCAAGATGCACCGTCCCACCAATTTTCATTAAATGCGGACTGGTGGTTTTTGACCTTTAATTAAAGCGTCCCAATCAGGCCAATCAAAACTTTTAACCTTTTAACTATTAAAATTTTGACCTTTGATTAGTGTCCCTGTGAGTGTAATTCTTTAAAATCTAGAACATAATGCAGCGTCGCCTCAAAATGTCATCAAAATCAGCTGATATTACATTTAACGTACACATCTATAGTCCCATACAGAGTTCCTCTAACTTCCATCTTTTCGTCTGTCCCCCCGACCTCTCCAGGGCATCACAGGGATCCGGTTTTCAGGAGGAGAGAAGTGCTACATCAAGACCCAGGTGAAGGCTCGTCTGCCTGATGTGGAGACTCTCAACAAGGACTCGATGACATTCGACCTGGTGGGTTGCTCCTGTCCGTCTTGTATGTCCGTGGAAGGCATGTTTTTCACCAAGCTGTATTGTGCCTTTAATGTGTTTTTCAGTGAATTCTTCAATAGTCCATTTGTCCGGTACTTGAATGGACAAATTACCAAATAGAGTGCTCCAGGGATGAGATATTTTTTAGGCCAACCAGGAAGTTAGCATCTCACTGGTGCCCACGACAAAAAGCCAATGGGATTGTTCCATTGGGTTTTGGATTATTGCAGAAAATAAGCTCTGTGGCAAACACACGCTTCAGAATCATCTTGTAGTGTACTGTTTAGCTGTAAAATGATAAAGTTTGTGACCCGGCAGCCATGTTGAGATCAGTTGAGAAAATACCAAGCACCGCCCACCAGCCGGAGCACAGCCAATAGGAACGCTCTCTCTCTGAAATGACCTGTGATTGGCCAAAGTCTCCCGTCACGGGCTAGATGTTTTAAAGCCCGAAAACAGAGCCATGAGGAGGTGCAGAAGTCTAGTTTTCTCTCAAAACCCTTCAATTACAATATGCTGAAAGGTTATTATCGATTTTTTGCCCAATGATGCCAAAAATATTCTGCCTACTGAAGCTTTAATTGCAGAAAAAAGCTCATAAATCGTAATACTCAGCATATCACAAAATGTTTAAAATCCCAATAAGATCTTATCGTGATAATATGGTATCGTGGGGTGATTCCCACCCCTACTGTCTAATACCAAGAGGAGGATATATATCAAGGGATATATTTCAAACCTGGCAACCCAAACATTGTTCTTAAAAATGTCTAATTACTGTTAAATCATTAATAAGCCCATTTATAAAGCCAGTAGGTACAAGTTAAACTTAAACCCTATTAGTTCCCACCTCTGATAGAAAGCTAGCGTATGCTGAGGTATTAGCATGAATCACCCAGGACAATGATAAACCAGGAGCACATGGGGGATTTTTATGTGGGTTCCCATCACGAAACAGCTTGGTGGACTCTCAAAAAACACAACAGAGGACTACAATGCATATACAATATGTGTGTGTGTGTGTGTGTGTGTGTGTGTGTGTGTGTGTGTGTGTGTGTGTGTGTGTGTGTGTGTGTGTGTGTGGATCGCTGTCACAACACACCAACACCACCGCCTGTGATTGTTCAATTGAGGCCGTCTGATAATTAAAATCATTTAGCTCTGCATAAGCCTCACATCCACATAAATCCACATCACCAGAACACACACACACACACAATTAATTATCACGCCGGGCTGCTCTTATTGCCTCTCTCTCTCTCTCTCTCTCTCTGCCTAAACAGATCATTTATTCCACGTTTGTGCTTTTGTGTGTGTGTTCGTGTTATTGCCTCTCTTTGCCTCATAAATGATCGTTTGGCTCACGCTCGTGTGTGTGTGTGTGTGTGTGTGTGTGTGTGTGTGTAGACAGGGAGATGTTGTTGTAATGGTTGCTGCAGGCTGGTCATTTGCTATAATTTAGAGTGATGGCAAATATGGGTTAGATAAGCACACACACACACACACACACACATATGCGTTGCCATCCAGAGAGAGTGGGTCAGATAAACTGTTATCAGTGGAGCAGTGGAGAAGGACCCCCGCTTTTTATTTGTCCCTCCAGCAAATCATTTGAGCTGGGTAGAAAAAAAATACAGCATTTCTGAAAGGTTGGAGGATAACGTTCCCTAAACATGGCTGTGGCTAGTGCGGTGCTGCCCGCAGGAACAAATGCCTCTGGGCAAAATCATCCCCACTGAATTCCCCCTACTACCTGCCGGCTGTGGATACTGAGCATATATATATATATATATATATATATATATATATGTTTACACAGTCTCTCTTCTGGGAACCTCGTTAGTTTATCTGCAGAAACCTGCATATTTAGGCCATCCAATCTAACCTTCCCTTTAGATCTTGATGAGTCCTGACATTGCGTATGCAGCTAAATGTTAGTGCAAAGGGAATCTGTGTACTGGAGCCTCAAGGGCTTCGTCTTTACTACTTGATTTTATGTTGTTATGAGGAGCATTAACAGCACGGCGTTAATGCAGATTAGACTCGGACAGGATGCGAAGACTGTGAGATCCGCGATCCCGACCGACTTTACTGTCTTTCACACGGTGGGAGGTTTGGTTTTAGAGCTAGAGTGAAGATACAGATATCAGTATGAAACTAGAAAACCTAAAGGAATCCATTGTTGCCAACCAGTTTATGCTAGCAGGAAGGAGGCTAAATGACGTTCCAAAGTTGAGCTAAATTTTGGCGAGGAAAAACTGGCATTTTCAAAGAGGTCCCTTGACCTCTGACCTCAATATATGTGACTGAAAATGGGTTCTGTGGGTACCCACGAGTCTCCCCTTTACAGACATGCCCACTTTATGATAATCACATGCAGTTTGGGGCAAAGAACAGTATTGAAATTACATAAATTGGGTATCACTGTAAAGCTGAGACTCTTGTGGATCCAATGAGCCCAACTGTATTCATGTGTGATGATGTGAGTCTCATTGTATTTTTTAAACTTGACCTCACTGTATAAATGACCTGTGGTGACCTGTAGGATAATCACAGCCTCATGAAACTTTACAGCCACAAACTAGAGACCTAGAGCATTCAGAGGATGGATGACTTTCCTAGGTAGATCGACAATAAGGGGGTTTCTGAGCAGTTTCCAGAACAGAAGCGCTCGCCATCCCAGCTTTCAGATGAAGTACACCACTTCTATGTGACGTATACTGCTGACCTGCTATCTCCTCCTAAAGACACCCTAAAAAAGACAAAAACTGGTCTGTTGTGGGTCTCAGAGGGTTAAAGGAGAAGGCTAGTAACAAGGTCCACTAACAAGTGTGATATTACGACGTCTGCTGTGATGTTTGTTTGCTCACCTCTCCTCACCTTCTTCCTCCCCCTCAAGGAGGACGAGGTGATGCCGGCCAAATTCGAGGACGACCTGATCTGGGTGGCGGCCGACACTCCCCTCTCGGACTCCGCCTTCCTCAGCAACAAAATAAAGGACTTGTGCGGAGACCTGCCGATCTTCTGGCTCCGTCCCACCTACTCGACCAGTAAGCAATCACACAGCTCACAGTGGCAAAGATAAGAAAACTGAAAGTAAAACATTCACTTTTCAACGCTGTGTTTTTTCCCACAAAACAAAGAGGATTCGGGTCAAACGGTCTCTAGAATTTCCATTTAACATCGCAGTTGTTTAAGCCACAGAAAGAAAAACAAGCTTAAAAGAAAAGCAGAAGTGCGTTTGAAGTTTCGCAGCTACCGAGTGTACAATTTTTAGCGTGCTGGGGGGGGGGGGTCAAAAGTTCTCAAAACACAATTTTATTCTACTTCATCTGAGGACTTCAAAAATGCTGCCAGAGAAGCGGCTGTGCAATCAGGAGCCGCGCCGCATTAGTGCCACTTCGCTCCTAAATTTGGTGTGCTGTCAGATACTGAGACTGTGATGTGTGCAGGCGGCCAGAGGAAGAGGAGGGCCGCTGCCGCTGCCGCCGCCGCCGCCGCCGCCCCCCGCCAGCGCCGCCAGGCAGCCGGGGCAGAGGAGGAAGAGGAGGACGTGGAGGCAGAGTTCAACCCGGAGAACCCCTATCAGGTGAGTCACACTCTTCTTCTGTTGTGTTTCGCGACTGTCCGTTCGGATCCGAGGGCTACCTGAGGAGAGTTCCTCACAGCTGTGCGAGCAGCAGCAGATGCCGGGGTCACGGCGGAGGGGCCCGGGTTGTCACTGCAGATCTGAGTGTATGCGTGGGTGTGTTTTCTATGTGAGGCTGTCCAAAGCTTTCCTTTCAGCATTGAGGCGCGATGAATAATTCCACAACACCCCCCCCATCCTCTGCTGTGGCCCCTTTGCCCTGCTGAGCACACACAGACTCCCATACACGCACACCCCCGTGCCCTCGGTCCTCACCCCTCATGTTGGGCCCCTTTTCTTCTAATCCCTCTCTAAGCATCCCCCAACCCCCTGCTACACACTCCTGACAACCACAGAGGGGGGTAAACAGCAAGCACTGCGGCGAGAAAGAAAATATTTGACAACAAAAAACATCTGACAACGTCCCCCCTCCTCCCCGTCCCGCCTGTCGGAAATCCATTTTTAATTGGTTTGAAACGTCTTCTCCCCGACCGCTAAAGACGTACAGTATCACATGCCAGACAAACACTCTGTCCTCTCTGTCTCCTCTCAGAGAGGTCTCGAGGGCGAGCAGGGCACCATGAACATCGACCCCAGGCTGGACCACGAGGGCGTGTGCTGCAACGAGTGCCGCCGCGGCTACACCCACTGCCAGAGGATCTGCGAGCCGCTGGGAGGGTACCAACCGTGGCCCTACCACTACCAGGGCTGCAGGGTGGCCTGCAGGGTCATCATGCCCTGCAACTGGTGGGTGGCGCGCATTCTGGGTCTGGTGTAAACACCAGCGCCGACCTGGGAGATGGTAGAGTCCAGGAGGGAAGCAACAAGGGAGGGGTGGGGGGTTTCCAAGGGAGGGGAGGTGGATGAAAAGTTTAGGGGAAAAGTTTAGGAAGGGAAGACGATGGCGTCTTATAGTCATCGGCAGCATCAGTAACTGTGCCCACACATTAGAAATGCACGGTACAGAATCTAGGACAGACATGTTCTCACATGTACGCAGCTTGTCTTATTAAAAAAAAAACATACCTGCTATGGATTTAGATCCTTCTGAGCGACATGCTGTCAAGAGAACAGAAGTTATGATACGAAACATCCAACAGTTCAATTAAAGCAGCAGTAGGTAGAATTGGAGCAAATATGTTATAATATTTTTATAAAACGGTCACTATATCCTGACAGTAGTGCATGAGACAGGTAATCGGAAAGAAACATGTGCCTCTGTGTCCTCTGGTGTATAAATACGAAGCACCGTCCACCAGCCGGAGCACAGCCAATAGGAACGCTCTCTCTCTGAAATTACCTGTGATTGGCCAAAGTCTCCCGTCACGGGCTAGATTATTTTTAAAGCCTGTAAACAGAGCCATGAGGAGGTGCAGAAGTTTAGTTTTCTCTCAGAACACTTGAATTACAATATGCTGAAAGGTTATTATGGACTTTTTGCCCAATGATGCCAAAAACATTCTGCCTACTGCCGCTTTAAGTGCGTGATCTATTGACACCTGCATTGATTTCAAACATGTGTACACCGCCCATTTATCTATAGGAAAAGCCTTTATATTTATAGAGCTGGTAATCATTCCTTTTCTTTCATTCTTTGATGTAAATAAATGTATAGGGTAGCAGTCAGCTGGCTTAAATAGCACCTATGAGAAATATTATGGACTCCTGTGTTTTTAACTCTTTCCTTTCCCAATCTCATCTACATGAGTAGCTCTCATTAAAACAATGTACTGTACACTCTCTCTCTATCTCTCTCTCTCTCGCAAGCTTTCATCTAAATGTACTTTCATCTGCGTTGAAGATCTCAAAGTGCAATATCACGGAATAAACTTTTTTAAGTAACGTCTTTTTTTTTGTTACTGACCTGATGACTTTATATCCTGTTTGTAAATACTTATCATTGGGTTTATTTGGGAACAGCCCCCCCCCTCTCTCTCTCCCTCTCTCTCTCTCCTGAACACTCAAAGACACTTTTCAGTTTGGAGACGTGTCACATCTGGAAGCCGCTCCAAAGGGATGAGCAGAATGAAGTTTCCAGAGTTCTTTAATGTGAGAGTTGCAGCTCTAGAACTCTTTAATGAGACTAAAGACTCTGTAGCCGTCACGCTCCCAGATCTTACCCACGATGCAAAGCGCTTAGCTCCTTTTGATGTCACAGAGCCGCCTCAGGCGGGGGTAGGGGGTAAGGATGGGGGCGGTGTGTTTGTGTCAGGGATAGCGGAGGAGTATGTGTGCGTGTGTGTGTGTTTGTGTGTGTGTGTGTGTTATGAAGCTCAGAGTTCCATCCAGAGCCACAAACGGGCGTTTGATCGTTACGAGAGATGAAACGATGTGTGATGAATTTAACACTTAACTCAGTGTGAGAGGCTTGATGATGCGGTTAGGAGGCTGATCCATATTAATGCTCTCTCGCCGCGGCAGGACGCCCCCTCACTGCAGCATATATGTGCGATGGAGGACGGAGGAAAGGTGCCCGCCATCACCAGTCCACCTCGGGGCTGCGTCCTCGCCTGCTGGCCAAACAACTCGGGGCTCTCTACCGCCTCGATACCAATCGAAAACCACATCCTGGAGCTGTCAGCCACATCTGAACCGCCTGCCCTCGTATCAGTGATGCCACATTTCATCCCTCCCAGCACTGAGCATTCCTCTCTGTCATAATATATTGCCGTTTTTGCGTCTGGTGGATCCCATTCCTAGACTTTCCAACCTGTCCAGAGACAACGATCCGCAAGACAAAGTTGTGTGAGCCAAACATCAAATCTTTTATTTACACTGAAGCTTGTATCACACTGAGGGAACGAGCGGTGCGAAGCCACACATTCCAGACAAGTCACTTTTGCAGAGCTGTTGACTTTTTACTGAGTGTACAGAAAAAAAAAAAACCTGCATGAGCCAAGAAATGCAGTCGTAGCTATCATTTAAAACATCAACTCAACCGGTTCTTATTTTTTAACAACTTTACATTATTATACAAGTGCTGATAATAAGAAGTCATAAAAGGCTCCCACATAAAAAGGCTGTGGGCGTTTTTTTTTTTTTTTACTTGAGAAAACCAGGCGAGGCAGAGGAGAGAAAAGAAGGATGATCTGAAAGTTGAATTGGAGCATTTCAGGTGAATCCAGACTTCCCTTTTGAGTCCGTTGGCCTTTAAAAATCAGATCATGTATGTAGATAAATCTGTTCAACAGATTATTTAAATTTGGTTGAGTGAAAAGTGGGAACACCGAGGCTCCCTGCACTTAGTGAAAGACAGCAGAGCAACAGAACAACTGAGGGGTCGGGAAGAGGAGGAAGTGGACGGCCACGGAGACGGCAGGGCAACAAGGACTCCCGCTGGAGTACAGATGGACAAATGTGAAGAAAGATGAAGTCAAACAGAGGAGAGAGAGAGAGGGAGAGGGAGGGAGGGAGGGAGGGAGGGAGGTGCTCAGTACTTCTTGAACTCTACGTCGTCCGGTGGGTTCATCTCCACTTTTCTCTTTTCCACATCTACCCAGTTGGTGCTCAGGACTGTACCGCCGGACTCCATCTGCACGGGGAGGAGAGACGGCACTGTAGTTACGCAACACTTTCTCTCTGCTTAAAAAGGATCAGGGCTTAGATATGTCCACGACAGCATCATTGATTCCAGGAGTATTAATGAACAGGGTGGATTTTTTTTCACCTCTGTGCAGATTCGAGAGCTGCTAGCTAGGCTCTTAGTCTTGTTGTAACATCTGTTAAACATGTAGAATCATGCTATAAATGAAAAGCAAGCTTGGTTAGCAGGCTGGTTGCTCGGGTAGATCCTGATGCAGTTAGCTAAAATAGCTTTAGCTCGCTTCCTTCTTACACTCCGAAAGTCCGACGGCGGGCCCGTCCGCTATTCTGTCTTTCAGAGGTTGTACCGGGCTCAGTTTTCAAGCCAGAGTGAAGATACTGGTATCATAAGAAACTAAGCAAAACCTAAGGAATCCATTGGTACCAACCATGTCGTGCTAACCTGTCGGGAAGAACGCTAAATAACGCTACGAAGCTGCGCAAAATTTTGGCACGGGAAAAGAATTGTCGAGTGGTAAAAAATGGTTAAATTTAGCATCAAATCTGTGTAACAAATGGTATCAACCCAAAAATTGCTGCAACAATTTATGCTCATAATAGAGCATGGGGATGACAATCATTTACTTCTACCATAATGTTCTAAACCCTTATACACTTTCACAATTTATTTCAATGAATGAATTAATTCATATTCATTTCTGATTTATGACTAGAACAATTTGACACACAGTGCTGAGCTGCATCTCAAATTAATCTTCAGGTTCCCGGCTAAAAAAAATCTCAAAATGGCAGCTCCCGTATCCTGTATGGATATTTTGGCTTCACTTCTGTACAGTGGGAGGAAGTGGAGACGCGTCGTCAAACGACTCGTCACTAAAGTATAATACTTACGAAGGACTTGTTCATGGCTCGCTTGACCTCGTCGGTGCCATCGCAGTAGATCTGCTGGAAGAGCTTGTTGAGCGCGGCGTCTCCCTCCAGCTTCTCGGTTTTCTCCTCCTCGCCGAGGTCCACCACCATCTTGTCCCATTTGCGGGCGTGCTGGGACGACGACGGGTACTGGTCTGATGGAGGAGGGTAACAAAGGCTTCGGTTCATATAAATTCAGTTAAGACCAAGTCAGAGGGATTTCAAACCGGCTGAGCGGCGTTTGCCAAGAGCGCTTTAATCACACTGAAACAAACAGTTTATGGCTCATAAATGTTTTTCATTGAGATTGTTTAATTGAATGCGCTTCGACTTTTATCATCCAAATCGCACCGAGATGCATTAACCAGACTCATTTTGCTCACTTTGCTACTGAAATCATCCGACTCAAGACGCTGAAGGATCGCATTGTGATTTGATTTCTGTATTTCCGGGATGAAACACGCCCACTGTAATCCTAACAAGAGACGGGAGAGCGGGGAATGTAATCCAGACGCAGATTTACATAAATACGGCGCCAGACGCGCGCCAGACGTATTCAGGCCAAGTGCGGACATGCGGCGATGTGATCCCATAAAATCAGATGTCAAATATCATGTTTAGCTGTAACAGTAGTCCCGAGTTATAAGCAGGCACTTATGAAACAGGGCGTCCTCGAGGCTGAGCTGGTTGCATGGAGAGGATGGTTTGGCTGCCCACTTAACTTTTACTCCCCCCTTCCACCCAAACACACACACACACACACACACACACACACACACACACACACACACACACTTACATAAGTAATTAATCCTGTCAGTAATGGGAATGTGTGGGCTAAAATACTGAGTCATATTTCGCTGTCATACCTTTCCCTCTCCATGTATACTTTCGCCGTCAGACTAATGAAAGACTCTAGCAGGGCTCGACTGCCCACTCTCATTTTAGTGCAGAACAGACAAACACAGGAGCTGATATTGATCTTTGCAGAGAGACAGAGAGAGAGAGAGAGAGAGAGAGAGAGAGAGAGAGAGAGAGAGAGAGAGAGAGAGAGAGAGAGAGAGAGAGAGAGAGAAATAAGACGAGGGTGAGACAGAGAGATGAGAGCACAGACAGGAGGATAGTTGAGGGGTGGAAGAGTGTAAATGCAGGACTGACTTGGATCGAAGTGTTTGATGTTGGACTCCTGTCCTTCCCCCTCCAGCATCTCCCATCTCATGGCATCCGTCTTCTTCAACTTGAACTCCACCTGACAGAAGAGGAGGGCGATGAGGACAGGGTCGAAGAAGAAGAAGAAGAAGAGGGGGGAACAAGGGAGATAACAATGTTAAGCAAAATGATCTTCTTTTTGGTGCGCGGGACAAAAATAACGCTCCCATTAGAGTGACGTGTTAAAAAAAAAAAAAGTACAGGACATCAGATCATTATTGAGGCCAGAGAGGCTCTGTCTGTTCGGAGCCGTCGTCGAGTGTGTGTGTGTGTGTGTGTGTGTGTGTGTTTCCGTGTGTGTGTGTGAGAGAGAGAGAGAGACATCAGGGATATGCGGGGGCACAGCTCAATCTCGAACCTCACTGACAGACATACTGCACTAACGAGATGCCTGTCAGCCAGAGGGCCAGTGTGAGAGACGCAGCGAGCGGGCGGGCGGGCGGGAGGGATGGAGGAGGTGGAGGAGGAGGAAGAGGAGGAGGGGGAGATCCTAATTCCACACAGAGGCATCTGATCCAAATCATTACACCAGGAGAACATGGCAAGAGGAGGAAAACAATGAGGGGAGAGAGAGAGAGAGAGGACATGGACGCACGCTTTTAACGCTGAGCCGCATTGACAGGGCACATACCAGCGAGACACGCGAGCCGCAGCGCCCCTCGCACACCCCGCCACCCATTAGCGGCGTGTGCGTTTGATATGTGTGCACGCGAAAGACAGCGCTGGTTATGTCGGTGCAATTAAGGAACATTTCTGCTCTGCTGGGCGATGTGATGATTCATTTATGAGGGTGCCAGAGGAGGAGAGCGAACCGAGAGGTAGACGAGGTTAGAGATGAGGAGGCTGACTGGCACCGAGCGAGGGGGAGCAGATTGAGAGAGGGAATAAGACAGCGCGATCGCTGCCGCCTTCTCCGACCGAGCTACAGCGCGAGCGGCGGCACACTGATTGATCACTTCGGTTTGTGTCAGCGCTTTCTGCCCCACAAAAGGGCCTCGTGCACAGCGAGGCATCTGTGGCAGTGTCCGAAATTAACTTTTCGGCTCGCCGGCGAAGAGGGCCGAGACACTAAAAAAAGAAGATGCCTGCTGAGAATACAGGTCACTGCCCGAATAATTCATATTCATCCTTCAAAAGAACGTGTCGCACAACTTTTTGCAACTTTGTGCATACGATCTGATTCTGTAAGTTAAGCTAAATCCAGACACCCCCCCCCCACAAACTTACGACAGTGTCCGACACTTTCTGTTAGCTTTCCTGGAAACAACAACCTGACATTCACACACACTTCATGCTGGGATTAAAGCTGAAGTAGGCAAGCTGGAGCAAACATGATTAAAAAAAGTTATTTTTCTAAAACGGTCACAATATCCTGACAGTAGTGCATGAGACAGGTAATCTGAATAAAATCATGTGCCTCTGTGTCCTCCGGTGATCCTAATGTCATCTGGAAGGTTTCACAGACTGGAGGAAAACAACCAATCAGAGCCTCGCCGTCTCTGAGCAGCTGTCAATCACTCTCAAACTCTGATCAAACGATCAAACTAGGCAGCACTGATCAAATATGAATCAATATTCTGTTACTGTAATGCCTATTTCTCACCTCAGATGTTCTCAGAAAGATCTTTCAGTGTACTGTTTAGCTGTAAAATGAGAAAGTTTGCCGCCATGTTGAGATCAGTTGAGGGAATACCAAGCACCGCCCACCAGCCGGAGCAAACTTTCTCATTTTACAGCTAAACAGTACACTACAAGATGTTTCTGAAAACATTTGAGGCGAGAAGTAGGCATTACAGTAACAGAATTCATATTGATTAAAATTTTATCAGCGCTGCCTAGTTTGACCGTTTGATCAGAATTCACGAGTGATTGGCAGCTGCCTCCGTTGAATGAATAGCCAATAGAAATGCTCTCTCTCTCTGAAATGACCTGTGATTGGCCAAAGTCTCCAGTCACGGGCTAGATTTTTTTAAAGCCTGAAAACAGAGCCATGAGGAGGTGCAGAAGTCTAGTTTTCTCTTAGAACACTTGAATTACAATATGCTGAAAGGTTATTATGGAATTTTTGCCCAACGATGCCAAAAATATTCTGCCTACTGCAGGTTTAACGAGCTGTGAGGAGGTGAGAAAGTAAGCCGGTTTTGAACTGTGCAACAGAGCTCAACACTATGAATGCCTTCCAGGAGAGACTGCCTGAAAATGTGCGTCGTTATACCCATATTTAAATAATTCATCACATCTTGCCCCTCATTTCAACCCGCTTTCAAATGAGACCTTCTGACGAGGTCGGACAACGCGTTGTAGAAACTAGTTCTGTCGAGCATAACCCAGCCCTTACAGTAAGCAAACTGTACGTACAGGGAGTAAATAAAAAGATTGAATGGAAAATGACTTTCATTTTGAAGTGACTAAATCACTGCAACAAAGGTGTATCACATTAGTCAACCCCTACGGGGTTTTGAAGTGGGAGAAGTTATTTTTGGGCGTCCAGGGTTCTGGAGGTAACACTCGTTCATTGCATTTATTTTATGCATTGACAATGTTAGGTTACCATCTGTTGGAGCACTTCAAAAGCTTGGATTTGCATGAATCTCTCTTTGCTGAATCATCAATACAAAAGACGAGCTACCGTTTTACAAAATATCTGGTTCTTTAATAAAAAAAAAAAATCAAAAAGGTACAAGCCTGTGTGCAGAAATGGAAAGAAGTTAACTAAAATTTCCTAGGTGCATTTCGGTACGCACGGCTCACGGCGAGCAGAAAGCAATGTTTACGCTTATAAACACATTCAGCGGCTTAAATCAGCTCACTTTCGGATTAGTTCGACAAATATGGTGCTGCGTTTGGTTGCAACAAAAATGCAATTCAAAGATGAACTTATCCCAGTCTAATCTGGCTTGCCTTGCCAACTTGTAGTGACCAGTGGGCTACCTCCGGGTCTGAAAAGTGAAGCCAATGCGGAAGTGCCTTAAACTTGCATTCTTTCTAACAGCCAGCAGGGGGCGACTCCTCTGGTTGCAAAAAGAAATCTGATTGTATAGAAGTCTATGAGAAAATGACCCTACTTCTCACTTGATTTATTACCTCAGTAAACATTGTAAACATGAGTTTATGGCCTCAATCACTAGTTTCAAGTCTTCTTCAATACAGCATGATGTTCATTTAGTAAATTATGGTCCCATTTAGAGTCAAATAGACCATAAAGCAGGGTATGCTTTAGGGCGTGACTACCTTGTGATTGACAGGTCGTTACCACGGCGTTGTTCGGTCAGGGAGTTGTCCGCGTTTTTATCTTATAACTTTTACCCTTTCACAGTGTGTTTTTAGTTCATGAAAGTTAATTGTAACATTTTGGTCGCCAAAAAATGTCTTATTCGTGTCACTTCTGGTTGCAAAAAAACAAGATGGCGACGGACAAAATGCCAAACTCGAGGCATCAAAACTGTCGTCCACAAACCAATGGGTTGACGTCACGGTGACTACGTCCACTTCTTATATACAGTCTATGGTGGTGTCAACATGCTTTGCAGCAGTGAGGTATAGAGCTCCAACGATTAAAGATTAATTAGTCGATCAACAGAAAGTTAAACGGCAACTATTCAGATAATCGATTATTATTTTTCCAAGCGAAAAACGCCAAACATTCTCCAGTTTCAGCTTCTCAATAGAATTATTAAATCATCCAGGATACATCAGTGTGTTTTTTATGTTGATTTATTAAACCCTGTTCATCAGTTGTGACCGTTTGTGTTTGATGAACTGATTTCAATCGATTGTTGAGACAGCTCCTCTTGGCATATTAAATATTTTTTTGTTTCTTTGACAGATGCACCTGCAATCTGGGCACAGGTGCTCCTTTGAGCTCTGTTAGGGGTCTCGCGGTGCTTTCAAGACACGAGTACGTATCAAAGTGCTCATTTGCCAACCTGCTCTAATGGCTGACAAATGCGGCTAATTGGCGATCAAACTAATACGGCCTTTGTAGCGGCGCTTGTAATTCTGATTATGCGAGGTTGGATTTCTTTAGATCTTATGGCTTTTTCATTATGCTTTTACATTTTTTGTTTACCCTGTGGATGAACAGTTAAACACTCTGATATTAAAGGGATAGTTTGGCTGTTTTGAAGTGGGGTTGTATGAGGTACTTATCCATAGTCAGAGTATTACCTACAGTAGATGACGGTCGGCACGACCCCAGTTTGGAGAAGCAGACAGGAGTTACCGCACTGAAGCAAAGCAACGTACTGCTGTGGACGGGGCCGGCAGCAAAACGTATAAAACACCCAAACTATCCCTTTAACTCTAAAATAATCTTAGTCAAGCTATCTATCAGTGAACCTTTCAGCCTGTCTGACTGTTTTAAATTGATTTGTTAATGATCACACGGACAAAGTCTTAGAACCGAGAAGGACCAAAGACTGTAGACCAAGCAAATTAAACGTTATCGTCTTAAAATTACCATTACTGGGTTGCAGGTGCCATGAATTGTCTTCAGTGTTTCTGTAGTGTGAAGCGCAGCAGGACTCGAGCCTCAGCTCTGTCTGTGTCAAAGTGGGTGTGCTTCTCTGCGTGCTCCTGGGCCATACAACATTAATCTGCTGCCACATCTGTGTTTCCTGGCTTTTAAGGGACATGGCAGGCCCGGCGCCGTGTGTGTGTCTCTCTGTGTGCGCTTCTGTGTGCGTGACAGGCGAAAAGATGGCTCGTAAAGGGATGTGACAGCAGAGCCACATACGGGGGGCCACCACCCACAGGACCCCAGGGGCTGGACCATACAATACTACACACACACGCAGACACACACGGACACACACGGACACACACGCATGCTATTTACAGAAGGGCACTGGGGTCCCGTGTCGTTTGTCACATGTGTTTGTAACCCCCCCCCCTTCCTCCCTGCCACGACTCCTCGCCCAGCATCTCCCTCCTCTTTCTCCACTTTCTCCAGATCCCCGCGGATTTCCAAACGAACTCGGCAAGAAAGACGCATAAACGAAATAAATATAAACATTCTTAGACGTTGACAGGCGTGGAAATTAAAGAGCGGAGACGCCACTTTAGCTATTTGCCAAAAAAGAGATGAGTTTGGAAGTGAATGAACGGGCGAGCGCGGATTCGAAATTGAGTGTGCTGTGCGCGCACGCGCCCGAGTGTGTGTGCGTCAGCCGTCTGTTCTGATCAAACACACTGGTGTGTAATTGGCTCCCCGTTGTCGCGGTGACCCCTGCGGTTGGAATGTCTGTCGTGGTGGAGGACAGGAGGAGGTCGCACTGACGATAATGTGCTACAGAAGACACTCGCGCGCGCGCACACACACACTGCAAATAGTTTGTGTAAATGGCACAAGTGTGTTGAAAGATTACTGTTCAGCCTCTGTATTTGTGTGCGTGCGTGCTCGCGCGCTCGCGCCCGGCTTAGCCTCCCCCTGCTAAGTTGTCTTTAAAGACAGCGAGGAGTTGAAGCGTAAACATTGTGGAGCGAAGAGCGCAGGGCAGCCCATTACAGAGACAGACAGGCCAACATTGGTTGGGAATCAACAGCTCCGAGGGCAATGCATTTTTTTTCTTTTTTTCTCCAAACGCTCATTAGGGATGCATGCCAATCTGGAGAAACTTGATTTGCTGATGCCGTTGTTCATTTGAATGTTTTTTCCCCCCAGTGGCTCCTTGGCTTCAGAAAAATGAACCAGCTCCAAAATATTTAAATGAGACACGCATCGAGAAAGCTGCTCAGTTTGTCGGGGTCTCTCACATCGTCGTGCACGTGTGCGCACACATTTTTCACCTGTAGAGTTTTACAAGACTTAGGTTCCGTTATGCCGTCTTGAACATTTGAATGCTGCAATTACCAATGAGGGCTTATGAGCTCGGTTGTGTGTGTGTGTGTGTGTGTGTGTGTGTAGGGGCCATGTGTGCCGGAGGAGCCCAGTGGACCAGGGAACAGTCAGGGCTTTGTGGGAGAGGAGGAGGGATTGAACACTCTCTCTCGTTATCCCAGAGAGGTAGAAGTGTGTGTTTGTATGTGCGCAAGACAGGGAGAAAGACAGACAGAAGGTATGTGTGTCTGTGAGAGGCCACCGAGAGATACACAAAACAAAGACAAAGACGATAAATGAGGAAAAAAAAACAGGGACAGTAGGGAGAGAGATAGAGAGAGAGACGAGAGAGAGTGCAGGACCATCTTCAGCCGTGGTCTCTCTAAGACTGAGCCCTTGTTTAAGCTGCAACCCACGTGCACCTCTGGTATGCAGTGTCTGCTGTTGCCATGGAAAAGTGAGAAAGTGAGTGAGAGGTTGTTTTTTTTTTTGAGAGGGGGCAGTTTCCGTGCAGGTCAGTCTCCGCTCGGCACAGTGTAGCCGCTGGATATAATGCACACAATATAGATGTCAGGTTATGTAACGCTACTAATCAAATTTTTTGCTACCGTGGCACCATACAGTGTATATTTTCAGCACCTGTGATCGCGCACTGGCCTTTCGTTCCCCCGTGGCCCTTGCTTCAACATAAACTAGAATAAATATCGTGATTGCTTTCAGAGGCTCTGTGGCTCGGCTTTTTGTTTGGGGATGTAAACTTGATGTAAACCCTTGTTTTTTTGTTTATGCTTGTTCATGGATGTGACACAAATATAGATCTATTAGAAACAAATATAGGGCTGGGTAGTGTATTAGTGCTAATACCTGAGTTTCGGCAAAGAACGTCTATTGATAAGAAGTGAAAGTTGTTTGTTCCATTGCAACATCAGCGTCCAGCAGCAAAGCTGCGCTTCCGCCATTTTGGACTGCAAGCGACTACCGGACGCCAGTAAAACGTCCGCCTAAAAAGTGCCGTACAAAAGTAAAACAAAATTATTTCTATTCTATTGTCGTATTCTACCGAAATGGCCTGTGTTGAACAATAAAGTATTATAAATATAATACGCGTTTTCAGTCCAAAATGGCGGCAGCAGCTGTTGTCAAAAAAACACCGCAGTTCTGTCTCTTTGCTTCTATACTCTTTGGTTTGGGTACCAAAAAGACATGCAGTGACCATCCATCCATCATATTGTATTATAGTTTTCACAGTCAAAAAGCAAGATTCACTGAGGCTTTTGGGGCTGTTTAATATCGCCACAGTGCACCACCCATTACAGGCTGTACTGTTCTGTCTTTTGAAATGACATTTATATAATGCATTATAATCCATTTATATAACACATTTGAATGCATTTACCTCGGTATTCTAGAGAAACATGAGCTGTATCAATATAATCTTCACTCAGCTCTACTCGTGTAGGTGGCTTGTGTATCTTTTGTGCGTCTTGTTGCATCTCATTTTCATTTGCCATAAAGGTTGTCTGTCTCCGAACATAACTACTACTACGGATTGCTATATTATAATTTTACGAGTCATAAACTTTTCTTTTCTCATGTGGGATTCAACTTTGGTAGAAGTAAACTTTGTGGAGTCAAGATCACTACCCTATCATTTATTTTCTAGACTTAGAGTAGTAGAGTACTGTTAACTTTATTGTGCCCGAGGGGAAATTTGTCTCGGGCACAGTGCTACAGTCTGTTGCTTTACATAAAAAAAAAAAACCTTCACAAAAACAACATGAAAACATCTTAAAACATAAGAGACATTTGACATTGACTTGGTGTATAGAAAACCCACGGCTGAACTGCATCAGGAGGGCAGTCCCAGGATCAGGCCAGGAACTGAATGTGTAATGAGATGCTGCCTTAGTAAAGTTAAATATAAGTAGATGTAGCTCACATTTGCCTTTTCTTAGTAAATCTGACCATAAGGCCGTTACACATCGGGGGCGTTTTTTTCGTGCGATTAATTTGCAGGTCAATATATTTTTTCGAACTGTTGTTTTTGTCATGAATACTTTCGCACAGAACGTGAAAGCAACGTAATTTCTTTCCGGAACGAGGTTGACTTTCTGATCACGTTGTGGGGAACGGTTTGAGTTGCGCCTATATTTATGAAACAACAACACGGAGGCTCTGTAGTCCGAACCAAGACAGCAAACTTTATTACTCCTTTCAACCATGACAAAGGCAGTGCAGACCAGATTCACTCCTTCCTTTCTTACCTTTCACAATAAAAGCCCTTGACATTCGCAGGCGAATATTTCACATTTTCGTGTCGTTTATTCGTTGTGCCCCCGGAGGGTAAAGGCCTTATACTGTCAAAATGTCTGATTTAACGATTCAATAGTGGTTATAAAATACTGTATTTAAGTATTAGTTATATAAGTTCCCTTTTGTGCCAGGGAAACAAAAACCTCTTCATTATAAAAATAAATAAATAACTGAGCTGTTTTAATGTCATTCAGCATTTCATTACACAGCCTTTGAATGAGCACAAATTCAATCATACAGATATATCAAACGACCTTTAATATAACCTTCTTTCTCATCCAAAATATTCTTTTTTTTAAATAACTACTTCAAAAGCCTTTTCAGCTGCTATAGCCTACCTACTCGATGAAACTCAATGTTTCAGTAGTCTACTTACATAGCACAACAAAAATATATATATTTTTTGTTTTGTGAAACATAAATTAAATGTGAATGTAAAAGCATTACGCACACATGAGGTTTGTTCCCATCCAGACAGCAGAGATTGTTTTTAAGAAATCTTGTAAGAAATTGTTTTACTGCTTAATTTGTCACTGAACATAACAACGTTCTTATCGTTGAATTTTCTCCGAGACGCACGGCAACCGCTGTCATGTGTAGTCGTGTGCAGCCAGTGGCTTCACTCTGCTTCTTGGTTACTTCCTGGTTCCGAGACCGCACGCATATAAACAACACAGCATTTAGCCCGCGCAATCGGCGAATGTCATCTTATTTGCCGATAGGCCGTTGGCAGTCAACAAGGCAAACATCGGCTGATACCGATGTTCGGTCGATAAATCGGTGCATCTCTAGTTATGAGTGGACCACCTACGTGAAGCGACAACAAGTGCTTAACTGGTTCATTATCCTTTTACTAACTATACATTACAATCTAAAGAGTTTTTCTTTAGTTACTTATAATAGGATACAACTAAAGATGCTTTGGAAGCTGCAGACTATCAGAATAATAGTTATTAGGAATACACATGATCCCAAAGAAGAAAGCAGAGCTTTACAGTGTGTTGTACAGTATTGGCAAGAGAGTGTGTGTGGCTTAAAAGACGAATTCCTCCTCCTTAACGATTAAAAAAACAATCAAAACAACTCGCACAAAAACCTGCCTCTTGATCCTCAGGCTAAAACCTGACAGTGGTCTAAAACCCTGAATCAGCACACACTCCGCCAGCACACTCATTAGCCCACATCCTCTATAATACACACTAATTAGCCTATAGTAAAAAGTGCCCTTCCTACTCATTAGGCCCATAATCACCTTTAACAGTGCCGAGGAACTCTCGGCGAGTACGGCCCTAATAAATGTGTGTGTAGGAGTGAGGATTTGTGCATGTGTGTGAATCTCCTGTTCTGATGAACTGCGCTGACGTCTCCACGGGAGACGCACTGTATACAGCGAGAGTG
Organism: Sebastolobus alascanus; assembly: GCA_916701645.2. Classification (NCBI taxonomy): domain Eukaryota; kingdom Metazoa; phylum Chordata; class Actinopteri; order Perciformes; family Sebastidae; genus Sebastolobus; species Sebastolobus alascanus. The sequence continues at coordinate 1,388,252 of CAKAOJ020000056.1, read as the reverse complement.
GATTTTCTCATTTCTACTCCAGCTACGGTAAGCTTTAGCAGCATTAAGGCATTATAGGTAGTGACAGCCTGCTTTACACTGCTTTAAATCAGTGAAGAGATTTAAGATGTTAATCTCAGAGTGGAGTAATGATCAGTCACAATTTCAGTGAGCTGCTTAAACTCGGCATGGTTTCCTTCTTTGCTTTCTTCTTTAACAAAGACACGAAAATAATGACTGATCAGCTATTAAGACAATAACAGCCTGAATACACAGAGATAATATTGTGTCATTTGATGCTCGCTGGCAAGATTGCAGTTCAGAGATTTGAAGTCAGAGAAGCGCCCGCATTTCTCCAGCGTGTGACATAACTACATCACGTTTTCCTTATAGGGACATATAAAAATGTTCCTCGACATGTTTAATAGTAGTCTGCTTCTCTATTGCTGAGAGTGACTACTGGGACAGCAAGGCTACATGCGGTGTTCTCACTGATTCGGAGTAAAATTCAATAACTTTTCATCTTTCGAAAACTTAGTTGGGAGTGCTTCCATGACCTAAAAATGTTGTTTCTTCCTTGTTTGTTTATGTTTTTCAGTTCGGAAAAAGTTGTGAAAGTGGTAAACAGTTTTATATTCCACTACAGCTGGGCTTGGTGTGGAGAAAAACATCAGAAAACCACCATCTCATACTAGGGCTGGGTATCGCCACGGATTTCCAGAATCAGTTCGATTCTGATTCAATTGAATATGGATTAGATTCAGGATATTACAGTTACAATACCATTGCTTGGATATGAAAGAGCTTCTCATGGGAACTAACCTGGTGCATTATTAATTAAAGCTGAAGTAGTCAGGTTGGAGCAAATAGGTTATTTTTATAAAACGGTCACTATATCCTGACAGTAGTGCATGAGACAGGTAATCTGAGAAAAATCACGTGCCTCTGTGTCCTCCGGTGCTCCTAATGGCATCTGCGAGATTTCACGGACCGGAGGAAAACAACCAATCAGAGCCGAGCTGGAGCCTGCCGTCTCTGAGCAGCTGTCAATCACTCGCCAACTCCGACCAAACGGTCAAACTAGGCAGCGCTGATCAAATATGAATCAATATTCTGTTACTGTAACGTCTATTTCTCGCATAAAATGTTTTCAGAAACATATTGTAGTGTACTGTTTAGCTGTAAAATGAGAAAGTTTGTGAACCGGCAGCCATGTTGAGATAAGTTGAAGAAATACCAAGCACCGCCTACTACCAACAAACTTTCTCATTTTACAGCTAAACAGTACACTACAAGATGTTTCTGCTCTGATGTGCCTTTTAGTGAACAATGGACCATTAAACACAATTGCAGTTTGATTCTGCTTCCTGAGCATGTCATCGGTCACAGCAAAATGTCTGTTAAACCTGTCAAAAACATCATCAAAAATGTATGCCAGAATGTAAAATATGCATAGCTGCTGAAGTCAAAATCAACATTTCCTTCCTGAAAAGTGGACTCCCTGTTGGTTTAGAAAGTTTCAACAACAACACACTAACTGGACGAGCTTAAGTAAAAGTGACGGTGATACCTTGGTGGTGAGGATCTTGAAGTTGCTCTGTTGAGGGATGATGGGGTGCATTAGGTGAAGGCTGAGGTTGTAGTTCTCCCCTGATGCCAGCTGTATCGTGGCAGAGAGCTGCAGAGACCACAGACACCAGACATTAGGCATTACCTCTCATTGGCTGCTATTAAGTTGGCAGCCAGGAAAACATGTAAATATGTAATAGAGTGCTCGACAAAAAGCTAATGGGATTTTTCCATTGGGTTTTGGATTATTGCAGAAAATAAGATCTGTGGCAAAAAAACGTTTATGATACTTACAAGTTTTGTTCAGCTTATCTCTGGCTAATCTCCACAAATGAATCAATAGTGGCGTTGAAACGAGTTTGCGTTAACGCATTATTATTGTGTTAACTTTGACAGCCCTCGTATTTTTGCTTGAAATGCACATCCCTACTTGTTAGCAACCGCCTCTTTTAAAGACACGCAGAGTAAAACCTTAAAAGTTCAAGAATGGGACATTTACTGACATATTTTATGTCGTAGAACAAAACGTTAAAATCTCTTAAGCTTGTTGTTAAGTACAGATCTTATTTCAGGCATCTAACTAAAAACCCATTCAAAAAACCCGTTGACTTCCAGACGAGGGAACCGGAAGTGCTAAAATGCTAACTCATTTCCAGGTTGTAGGACTCGTTCCTGCACCACTCTATCGAGTCTTATTCAAAGTAGTGCCATGACTATGAAGTAAATCATCCTTTCAGACCGTCCATTTTTTGTTCTTGTTAGATAAGATAACAATTAAATGATCCCTGTTTTGAAATTGTAGCATCAATATTTTACAATTTTACAGCCTTTAGAAAACACACAACAAAGAGATAGAGGAGGAGTGAGGGGGAGGTGAAGGTGTCAGCTTGTCCGTGAAAATAATCATCTGATGTGGCTGGTTTGTCGGCCAGGAGTATCCTCGCCCTGTCCCCTTCAGCCACAGAGTGACCAGTGATGAGGGGACGGGGGGACGGGGGGTCACGGGGGGTCCGACAGCTCCTAACAGCCTGTCACTCACTGGGACTGGGTGGGTGTCTTGTTGGTTTGGAGGGACGTGGACTCGGCTGTGGCCCGAATCCTCACACTCCTCCTTACACACTTGTCTCTTGGCAAACGCTGCCCTCACATAAAAAAAGCACTAAAACTTGTCCACTTGAGGAATAACTCGACTGTTATCATCTCATCTGTTTTTTTTTTGCGGAGGAACAGTAACTCAACTTGTAATCATTTGCAATTCAACACCTACCAGTTCACTGAAAGTGGACTTTCTGATTTGGGACCAAATGTATGTAAGAAGTAGTTCATCGGGGATAAAAGCTTAGAAAGTTAGCTAAAGTAGCTTTTGGGCAATTCCACAAAACTATCAAAGCACTTAATATTCATTTCCAGTTGAATTCCTGCGCCGTCTGTAGGTATACAGCTGCCGCGCGCTCAGTCACCAGGGAAAAGAAGTGGAACCACAGCCTTTCATCTTTAATTTCTTTTGTATATACTGACCTAGTAAAAAATATATGAACTTATCTGTACTTCGCACCGCAGACAGAGGGAGCTTAACAAGTGACTGCGGGATTCGGAGCGAGTGAACTATTTCTTTTGAAATGGGGTAAACTCAGTTTGTTATTCTATTAGGAAAGACAAAGCCGTTCCCTGGGGTGCCCTGCAGTTACCCCTCGGAGAGACGGAAAGAAGCAAAGGAAAAGGGAAAAAGAGAAAGAAAGAGGGTCGTCCCCGGGGGGGCTCCGCAGCTGATCCTAGATCGGTTATGCCGTCTATCTACAGACAATTAGGAGGTTGGAGAAGCTGGGGAGGGTAAATTGTTCTTAGATCTGTACTTTGGGGGCAATGTTAACAAGGCGCCACTGGAGGCATAGTTGGGTCCGTGGGGAGTGTGTGTGTGCGTGAGTGTGTATGTGTGTATGGGACCCATCTAATGGGCCCCCCCGAGGAAACACCCAAGAGCAAACCCATCTCTGTTCCACACACACACACGCACACGCACAAAGAAAACACAGGCTCTCTTCACTTCAACACTGCATTTAAGTGTGTTTATACCTCTTTTTCCATGAAGTTGACACACACACCATCCTTGGGTACATTCTTTGCCATGACTGTGACGATGACTTGAGACTCTGTTTGGTACCAGTCATGTCTGCAAGAACACACACACAGAAAACTGATTAACAAGTATGAAGACACGATGATACAGAAAATTGGTGAAGGCGTCTACAGAATCCTCAAATTATAAAAGAAGGGCGTGGACAGAGGACCTTCAGACAGATATTACAGAGCATGAATGGGAAAAGGCTTGTTATCAAGCACAAACGTTATCTATACATCAGACCGGCAATACGTCATCCAGAGTAGGCTCGCGTAGCCACGCCCCCTTTTGGGGGGAAAACAATCCCGTGTCCCTTGTAGACGGCAATAGTGTAAACAGAAGAAGTTGAAACATGTCTCCAAACTTCTACTTTAAACAAACCGGTCATAGTAATAACGCTATGCTGAAGAGTTTCTGTGTAGCTGGTTGCACCAACAATAAATCCCAAAACGCTGATCTCCGATTTGTTCCCCCGCCATGTTCTAAAAAAGATACAATAAAGGGGCTTCATGGGCCCGAGCTATAGCCCAGACCAGCATCACCGAGGCTGCTCTCGTGTTTGGGGGAAAGAAACTCGCTGTCACAGGAGGGAAAACGATGAAAAGCTGTTGTGTAGCGGGTTAACCGAGGCTTTCACACTGAGATTTGAGGCACATACGATACGTGAATATTCACTGTCATTGTGGTAAATCGCTAAATGATGCTGGTGACAGTGACTAGCATGGCTAGCTAGCGTTAGCTTGAGTGGGAGGCTGCTGCAGTTACACAGTCATACATTAACGTTATAGCAGCATCAGACTGTCGTCTCCAACTAAATCTCAGCCTATATCAAACAGTTGGCTATTGACAGGCTGGTTATTTACAGACAACACTTAGCCTAACGTGAGTCAATCAAATATGTATAGATGTCTGGATACCCGGCCACTGTGTTGCACGGGGGAAGACTGAAGAGACATGGTGGCGATCAACCTTAATTTATTAAGTTATCGCGAACGCTCAGGTTCAGTGGAAAAGTGATATATTATGTTCAAAATCAATAAAGATACGATATAGAAGTCTGAAGACCTTTTCTGTTTCCACCGCTGCTACTGCGAATATATAAACTTCACGACACCAAGAACTTCAAGTAATAAAAAGCAGCTCATCACTAACATGTCTCGTCTATGTACATTGTTTTCGCTTTGACGCAAGCCTTGGTTAATCATTACGCTGGTCTGATAAATACAATAAACAGATGCCTAGATAAGGCGTATTTGCATTTATGCACTTACTTCACAGGTGGAACCGCTGGTGTCGGCTGGGTCGTTCAGCCCCCACCGAGACGGAATGACAATTAGAGAGGAGGATGTGGTGATGAGGCAGAGGGATGAAACAAAAAAAAGGGCAAAAATTAGAGAAAACATTACAACAAAAGAAGCTCAGTAGGGCTCCCTTCTTTGAACGGGAGCATACACAAGCCTGACGCTCTCTGCTGATGCTGAGAGCAACAATGCCCCCAGGTGGCCGTGCGGAGAAACTCACCCTGTTGTCGCCGACGATCTGTGTCTCCTCTGGAAAGAGAGAAGAAGAATTTGGGTGAGTGAGTGGCAGGTGGAAACATTTAACACACCCCCTGAAGCTGCCTAAAGCAAACTCTAGTCTCGAAACTATGATGGCAAAGCTATAAGAACACTACTTTTAACCTAACACGCATTTGTCCACAGATAGCAGACGGATATGCCCACACAGACACTCTCTCATCCTCCACCAGTTTGTTTACTGGTCCATCCACGCCCATTAAAAAGCCCTGTGAGCCCAAGCAGGCCTGATCACCGTTTACCAGCGTGCTATCATACATTATTCAATGACTTCATTACAGAGAGAGAGAGAGAGATGACGGGAGGCGTGTTAATGTTGTCTTAATGAGGTCGCATTTGAAATGGTGAGGAGGGAGGGGGGGAGGGGGGGCGGTGTTTGGAGAAAAAGACTGTGTGTCGGAGTTTGTGTATATTTAAACAAGCAGGGTGCCACATGTGATGGAATAACCAGGTGTTGTGTGTGTGTGTTGGTTGGTGGTAAACACACTGTCACCGGAAGAAACACTGTTGGTGTGAGCGTGAGCAAGCACAAGTAGGGTACTTTCAAGTTTTAGGAGTGGGAGGGGGGGGGGGGGTGATGTACACCCCGGTGTGCATTTGTCTGTGTGTGTGCGCGCATGCCGTCTGTGAGCACGCCTACGAAGGAGTTGGGTCTCATCGGGGGCTTTCAAACATCAGTAACGTTAACTCTGATGAATCACACCGCTCCCGGGAGTACGTGTGCAAGCGGGTGTGAAGCGTGTTTGTCAAAACTCATGCTCTTGTTTACTCGAGATGATCCAGAGGGCCCAGGCATCACCGGCAAACAGAAACACACCGCCCCAGACACGGCATGCATCTTTTATTGGGCCGAGCGGCTCCGCCTAAACACTCGCACTGTGGATTCATGGATGTGTGCGAGCTCATTTGTTTGATCAGATGGGCTGATCAGCTCCCTGACTGTGCCATTTAGCTCCGTGTTTGATAGCAGGGAGTAAATAGAAGTGAGAGCGCAACTGGTAATGGATTTGGAAGTCTGAAACAATTTTTTAATCCAAAACCGCCATAGGCAATATTGTGTACCAATATTTAATACCTTTGAACATTTTCAATAAGTCAAAACAATTACATGAAGACTGTTTATTATGCTAATAAACCTAAAATTATAGACCGACATCAGCTCTAAATACCAGCCTAACCTTAATAAAAAATACAGACATTATACGAGTTTCAGTTCAGCTGCTTACCCCCCATCATCTCCTCACACCGCTTGATCCAGGTCTCAAATGATTTGTCAGAAACTGTGGAAAACACAGAAAAGAAGACATTTTATTGCTCTGTTAACCCCTTTCCATTCTGCCCTCTTTTTTGTGGTAGGGGTGGGGTACAGGAGGTCTTTAGGGGGAGATAGCAGCTCAACAGTACATAACACATAGAAGTGGTGTACATCATCTGAAAGCTGGGAACCTGGAGATTAATTTGAGATGCAGCTCAGCACTGTGTGTCAAGTTGTTCTAGTCATTAATAAGAAACAAAAATGAATGAATGAATGAAATAAAATAAATTGTGAAAGCCTAGAAAATGCGCAAAGGAGATGCATATTTGACAAGTAAAATTTGTTCAACTCAAAATTTGTTTAATAATAGTTTCACAGCTCTTCTGACAGCGCTGATGAATTTTAGACTTTGAGATTTTTAAATCTTTTTCCACCATCCCATTGATTTACTTTTGACCACTTATCCAGTTGCCAATGGAGACAGTGGGTAACCTCCAGGGTCTGAGAAGTGAAGTCAATGTGGAAGTGCCTTAAACTTGCATTCTTTCTAACAGCCAGCAGGGGGCGACTCCTCTGGTTGCAAAAAGAAGTCAGATTGTATAGAAGTCTATGAGAAAATGAGCCTACTTCTCACTTGATTTATTACCTCAGTAAACATTGTAAACATGAGTTTATGGTCTCAATCGCTAGTTTCAAGTCTTCTTCAATACAGCATGATGTTCATTTAGTAAATTATGGTCCCATTTAGCGTAAAATACACAATAAAGCAGGGAATGTTTTAGGGCGTGGCTACCTTGTGATTGACAGGTCGCTACCAAGGTGTAGTCCGGTCTGGGAGTTGTTCGTGTTTTCTTACAACTTTAACCCTTTCACAGTGTTTTTTCAGTTCATGAAGTTATTTGAAACATTTTGGGCGCCTACGTCTCCCACTCTCCACCCACCCTCTCGTGTCCCTTCTGGTTGCAAAAAAACAAGATGGCGACGACCAAAATGCCGAACTCGAGGCTTCAAAATGGCAGTCCACAAACCAGTGGGTAACGTCACGGTGACTACGTCCACTTCTTATATACAGCCTATGAATAGAGCCCTACTGCATAGCGTCAACGCTCCAAAAAAAAGACCCAAAGCATTTTTTTTTTTAACATAATAACAGCTAGTTCTGTCATGTCTATAAAAATATATCCATTAAAACCGAGTCTTGATGACAGCGAAAGCTGCTTTAAGCGTTACATAAATAGAGCAAATTTCTGGGTCATTGATAAATAGAAAATGAAGTGTATACAAATATAATGCAGTGAGAATCCATGTGTTGTTCATGTTTTTGGTGGTTTTGGGGGACCATCAGTCTGATGAACAGAGTTGGAGTCACTGTAGCTGCAGTAAAAGACACTGATGAGGTTCTGGTCACAACGGATATGTATATTGAAAATGGTGGTAATAGTGTTTAGGTTGACAATTGCTACAGTTGTGAACAATGTGGACAGACACTGGCTTCACTATCTTGCGTGATCTGGACGTGCACGAACACCGGTAGTTACTAGTTTAAAATCTTTTCATCCTTATCGGACATCTTGGAGGGATCCCTCGAGCCAAACCCAATCCTGGCTATTTCTGGACTTAAAGCCCAAAATGCACAACAGCTCTTTTATAGCATCATCATGTGGTCTGATATTACTTAACTGAAAACAAAGAAAGCTATCAACCTATTCAGCCCTGCTCAAGGATGTGATGCAATACCTCCAGCTAGGACAAAAACATCATCATCAATCATTTTAATAACTGAAACTATCCTAGAAGATATTTACTATTGACTTCTTTCCTTGTAGTAATTTTTTCACCATTTCTGGATCAAACGATTAATCAGTTACTTAGGAAAATAATCGGCACATTAACTGATAATGAAAAGTGTTAGTTGTAGCCCTAATACAGTTTAGAGGACCAACTGAAGCATCTGGCTCAACAACATGTCGTCATATGGAGTTAAATGCACAGGAAGAAAATAAAAACTCTTGCTTTAACTGCTTAGCTGATTCCATACAGATGTGTGATCATAATAAATACAAATAAATATGTACTGCTTTATGCTCTATAAATATACATTGCCTCTCTTTTTAAACTCTAGTAGCGCGCTATGGAGCTGTTTTTTTCCCCCATTTTGTGTATCACATGTATGCATCACACACATGCATACACGTGCACTATTACACTGATCTACAGATGGCGGTAACACACCAAGATATGCAGAAATGTGCCAACAAAGGCAGTGAATAAGAAGACTGCTAGCATCAACTACAGCATCAAACATGTAAATAATAATACACAACAAGATCTCCTGATATACAAGTATAATGGACGATGTGAAGTCAAAGAGTAACCCGAAGAGTGTACTACCACGCTTAAATCATGGCCAGATACTGAAGTACTCAGATCTTTTACTTAGGTAAAATAATTAATACCACTGTATAGAAATACTCTGTTACAAGTAAAAGTTCTGCATTCAAATTTACTTAAGTAAAATACAAAAGTATTTGCATTAAAATATAATTAACGCGTAAAAGCAATTTTGTTTTAATGTCACAAATTTCTTTAACTCATTAACGCAATCGATCTTTCGGAGGTTGTAGCGGGCTCAGTTTTAAAGCTAGAGTTAAGATACTGGCATCATATGAAACTAGAAAACCTAAGGAAGCCATTGGTACCTACTAGCTTGAAAGAGATTAAATAAGGCTCCAGATTTACGCTAAATTTTGGTGAAAAAAAACTGTCATGGCCATTTTCAAAGGGGTCCCTTGACCTCACTCCTGTAATACACTTTTAAGATACCTGCCAGCCAATCAGAAAGGAGTATTTTCCAGGCCATAGTGTAAGCAATAAATAAAATCTGAACGTTAAGAATTCATACTGCATTGTATTTTATCCCTAAAGTTAAAGGACACTGGTTTATCACTTCGTATTCAATGAGGAGAGTGAAACAGACAGCAGCTACTGCTGCAAACAGTGGTTGGTAGAGAGAGGGAGGATGATGATGGGAAGTTTGTAGTCGAGGCCAAAAAAGGCTGCACTCACCATCCAGTTGGTGTCCCTGAGCGAAAGCTGCATGTGCTGACTTATATTGGTTCAGGTGGTATTCTGCTAATCTGCAGTTGGGAGACAAAAACATGCCACATATACTTAGATCAGTCTTGGAAAAATTAAAGTGTCCTCTTCTTACACAAATTGTTTTATTATGTTTCTTGTTAAAGAAGTTAAATAACTAAAACAATTATTGTACATAAACTTTATGGCTGGCTGGAGAGAAAAGTTGAACTGTTGCCTTAATGCAACAAGAATAATATGTTTAACTTTCATAGCAGATGTGATTGTGATGTTTCCCAATCCATATATATTACATATTATATTACAGATTTTGCAAAACAACACGGAGTCACTGGGTCCATCAACAGTAGCTTCAGTTCAGCACATACACCAAACACCTATATTTGTGATTTTCCCTCATTTTCTTTATCGTATTTATATTATAGTACACACCCTGTTCGCATGAAAGCAAGGGGAAGGCTGGGTGTTAGCTGCTGGGCTTTTTTGGCATCATCAACAGCACCTGTAGAGAGAAAATTACACTATGTTTATCATACATATACATTCATCTAGAGCTGCAACGATTAACTGATTAGTTGTCAACTATTAAATTGATCACCAACTATTTTGATAATCGATTAATCAGTTGGAGTAATTTTTTAAGAAAATAAAGTCAAAAATCTGATTCCAGCTTCTTAAATGTGAATATTTTCTGGTTTCTTTACTCTATGACAATAAACTGAATATCTTTGAGTTATGGACAAAACAGGGGATTTGAGGACGTCATCTTGGGCTTTGGGAAACACTGATCAACATTTTTCACTCGATTAACCGAGAAAATAATCAACAGATTAATCAACAATGAAAATAATAAATAAATAATCATTGGTTGCAGCCCTACATTCATCCAGCCTGTATCACTTAGAAAATTAATATTCATGCCACCACAATTTCCTCTAGTGATTGCTGACTGGTACCAGATTATTAATTCAAGGATCTCAGAGGAAATGTTCTTTTCTGCAGTCTGGACCACAACGGCTACTCCAATGTTTGAGGGACAATACCATAGCTTGTATAATACCAAATATTACTCATATATTGTGGGCAGTTATCATAAAGACAACATCATAGTTTTCCATAGAATTTGAAGACATTTATATTTCCTGCAAACAAGTGCAATCATACATCTTGCCGATGCACTGATTTATCGGCCGAAATTCACCTTGTTGACTGCAATCTGCCTAACGGTAAATAAGATGACATTCGCCGATTTTTTTCCCCCCCGTTTTTATCTGTTGTGTCACATCAATTTTGTGCAGGCTAAATGTTATATTGGTTATTAAAAAAAGAATATTTTTCATGTGAAAGAAGGTTATATTAAAGGTTGTTTTATAAATGCGTATGACTATGATGAATTTGTGCTCATTCAAAGACAGTGTAATGAAATGCTGAATGTCTTTATAGCAGCTCAGTTATTTTCTTTTATAATGAAGTTATACTCTATAAGTTAACTTTGTTTCCTGGCACCAAAATGGAATAAATCACAACAAAAACAAATAAATAAAAACATCGGCATGGGCATCAGCATCGGCCAAATTCTTATTTAAAACATCGGCATCGGCCCACAATTTCACAATTGGTGCATCCCTAAAACGGACTGTGTTATAACTAACGTGTCTGTCAACGCATGTAGTCTACAGACTTACAGCTGTAGTTTTTGAGAAGTATGTGGGCATAGGCACGCTGGCAGAACCATTCAGCGTTGTCAGAGTCTCCTTGCAAGGCCTCATTAAGCTCCTACAAGAAAAGAGACAGAGTTAAAGTGGACAGCTGACAGTACTGTTTTGATTCAGTTGTGATAATGATGAAACAGTTACCACAAAACAGAAAAGCTGAAACTGGCTGACATGTTTGTTTCCTGTGTTTTCTATATTGTCACCACCGACTATGTTTAATGCTAAATGCATTATTCTGGGATCTATTTGGCAAATAATAGTGAAAGTGCTGAGCGTTAATGAGACATCATAGAGCAGCCTCTATAACTGGAAGGAAATGAGTTTAAATGTTAACAAGTCAATAAAACTAGTAAAGAGAGTTTGTTACTGACTTCTAGTTTAATCTATTGAAGATTACAGTGTATGCTTATCATGCTGATAGCCTGACATAGCTTAAAAGAAGCTTATCACTAACATTAGCTAACGTCGCCTTGTGACTAAGAAATGTTGCATTTGTAATGGTGGTATAATAAGTGTGAATAAATACGTATAATACAATGAATGGCCTGCTAACGTATAAATGGTACTGTAAAGTTATAGCTAATGTTTCCCTGCTCTTCTTGTAAAGTGAATTTATTTATTTACTGTTTATTTATTTATTTATTACTGTTTATTTATTTATCTGGTTTGCTCAATATTAAGTAATGATTTGGTATTCTTGACTGATAATGAATTTATATTTTGATAAGGATAACTATATCAGTAATTAATTTATATTTCTATATGACAGAGATGAAAGGTAATAATTATAGTTAAACAAGTTTAGGAAAAATAACTTAGATTATATGTTTAGCTCAATAAGGACGCTGGTTACTTATTACTGAATGAGTTATGGAGAAGGGGTGGGATTAAATAAATATGTACTTCTTCTCACTCCTTTTCGAATATGTAAACCAAGGCAAGTGTTTGACAATTTCTTTTGCTTATGATTTTCATTGTATGTGGATACAGCTTTTTTTCTGGCAGTCCACATGTTGTATGATGATTCTCTTTTTTTTTATTATTATTATTATTATTTTACATGTTCGAAATAAATTTTGAAATGAGAAATGAAATGTAAAGTGATGCTAACAGGAAGTGTTAGCTAACGTGGCTAGTTACAGTGTCAAAATCGGTGCTAACATCAGAAACATTAACCGACACCACACTCAGTTTGCGTTATAAAACACCCAGCTAGTCAGAAGAAGTTAATGTGATAAGAAAGAGTCACCTGATATGTTGTGTTTGTTTGTGTTTAGCTAATGTTTACCTCCAGAGCTTTCTGTGGATCCTCGTCAATGAAGCTATCGGGGAAGCTGCTAAAGCGAAAGCAGAGAACCAACAAGTTAACCAGCTGCAGAGAGACAAATGAATGCAAAAAATGAATAAAAAGCTAATTCAACGTGTTAAGTTGTACTTGCCGTTCGGTTGCCATGGGTGTTGCTACGGGTGTGGACAGCGTTCCTGAAAGTTCTAGCAAAATGTGGAGACTTCTGGAAGCGTGATAGCGGCAGCAGCAGCCAGAGCTCTGTCATCTGTCAACATCCGGCCGCTCACTCTGCCACAGCGACACCTACCGGCCGGGAGGAGTCACCACATCACCGCCTTCTAATGGTCATGTCAAGAAGGGAACCAGGATGGCTGTGACTTTAGTGAAATCAAAATCCCACACAAAACAATTAGAAATATGTTTAATTACATATCATACCCCCATAGTATCTTACAGAAACTCAATTTCACAAATCTATCAGAAAAAAACTATTCATATGTTACGAACCAAATATCTAAAATTCCCCATAACTCCCAAAGCGAAAGAAATCCATTTTAAAATATAAAATGGAGTGTATCCATCCAGTTATTTGTTGCGACAACGATTTGGAATTGAAACCAATAACTGTGTATTTTGTGATGATACTGAAACTACTGATCATTTATTTTTTCATTGTATGTATTCTGGAGCTTTATGGCTTGATATACATGACTGGCTTTTCCCAAAAGTTTCTCATCTGGAAAACTTCTCTCAAAAGGACATTGTTTATGGACTTGTCATGGACAATAACAAAGATGACTTTCTGGTGAATAACGTTCTCATTCTTGGAAAATTTTATTTGCATAAATCCAAGTATATGAAAGTGAAACCTAGGTTTAATGTGTTTCATTCTGAGTTTCTTTGTTACATAAAAGCCCTTAAAGTCATGAAAAGCAAAAATGCATTGAAACTTCTTAGCATAATTGAAGAATATGAATTACAGGTACGGCCCAAGCACTTAATTTAATTTATTATTATTTTCATGTATAATTTTACATTTTTCTCTGTTTTTATTCTATACGCACCTTGTCCTTTTGCTGTAATGCAATGATCTATGAGCCATGTTGTTTGTAAATTTGAATTTGTTCAATAAAATGTATATTAAAAAAAAAAAAAGAAGGGAACCAGGAAACTGGGGAAACTCTTGCGATATGGTTAGGGTTAGGCATTGATCTCGAATGGAATAGGTCGATGGGCAGCTAATCTCGCGAGAGTTTCTGCAAGTTTCCAATTTGCGGGTAACCTGCTAGACACGACCCTTTCTAATGACAGCCAACTTCTTGGCTATGACATGAAAATACACCTGTGCAAAAAAGGGCTGCCATTCTGTATTTTTTTAGACATATATTAAATACTATTATTAATCAATAATTGTGTATATCAAACTATTGGATTATTAAACTATTTGAGCATTTTAAAGTAGCTTGGGGAAGAGGGGCTAATTTGACCTATTTTGTATCCAACTACACACTGTAGTTCCATCTATATTGATATTAATTTTAATCAAAGTAACTAGTTACCATAGCTCTCAAAAAGTGGAGTGGAGTAATAAATACAATATTTCTGTTTGAAATGCAGTGGGGTATAGAGTAGCAGTGGTGTTGCAACTGTTACAAGTAAAAGTCCTGCATTCAAAATTGTACTTAAGTAAAAGTACAAAAGTATTGCATCACAATATACTTAAAGTACAGAGAGTGAAAGTACTCATGATGCAGAATGGCCCATTTCAGAATAATATTGTATCATAATTATTGATGAACTAATGTGTACATCATTTTAATATTGCAGCTGGTAAAGTTGGAGCTCATTTTAATTGCTTTATATACTGCTGGTGAATTTCCCCACAGGGATAAATAAAATCTTATCTTAATACAACATAATTAATTTGTTAATCATGATAAGAAAGAATATTCCCCTGTGAACTGTAGTGGAGTAGAACTAATAAGTAGCAGAAAATGGAAAAAAAAAACTCAAGTAAAGTACAAGTGCCTCAAAAAATTGTACTTAAGTACAGTACTTAGATACTTTTAACCACCGATGCTGGTAACTATATGAATAAATGAGTGACGACGAATTTCACACAATAACAAAATTAAGTTTATTTCATATAATAGACCATTATCCTTCCAACACCTCTGGACTGCATGAAAGCAAACACACCGAAAATAAGGCAACAGAAACTCCACCTCTCCCTCTGCTACAAGCTCACACAGCAATATCAGTAAAACTTACAGTATCGAGAGGCCTCCAGATAAAGCAAAGTGAGGGGTGGTTTACTCAGTAATAAAGTGAAAACAGTTTTGCATATGGTTCCCTGCGGGGGGGCGAAGGCCAAGTTACAAGCATCTCCTAAACCAAGCCGGCCTAAATCTTACAAACTCAGTCTATATTTGGAGTGAGGCCAAACTAAGATCATCTGAAGTGAGACGCTGAACTTAGCATTACTTCAATATAAAAGGGGCCAGCCGTTTTACTCCTTGCATAGAGTATATAGTCTGTGCAGTAAAACTTAATTTTGAACGAACCTGAGGGAGAAAATGGCAACAAGGCACAAAGTCAAGCATGTTCACATATGACATACAGTATATAAACACACAATACATACAGATATCAAGGCTTTAGAGGTTCATATATGCATTATATATACGAGTAATAAACTAAACAGAATGTGTGCATAGCAGAAAGGCTAAATAGTAGCAGTATGACTCTACAGGAGGCAATGGAGCTAAATAAAAGGCCATTTCACTGGTGATTGTCAACAAAAGGAAGGTCCACTGTGTAGATACATCGACTACAAACAGCAGCAGTGCTAAATTACTATTCTACAAATAACAGTGATCCCTTGTTTTCAACATTTCACAATACAAACATAATCTTAAAAAAAACAAACAAAGAAATAATAATAATAATATGGAATGTTTTCCCTCAATAACCTCGTGATTACCAGGAACACAGGAAGCGGGGACGGGAGATCGTCAGGCACTTAGAGAAGAAACTTACAGCAGGGGTAAACATTAGTGCAAAGCCATTTTCAAGGCAGAGGAATGATTCAGCATGTGATAGTAATAAAAAAAATAATAATAAAGAGCGGGAAAGAGCGAGAGTAAAGGCGGAGGAGGAGGAGGGCACAGTGTGCCGATCAGATCATTTTAAGTGCAAGAAGCAGAGGGTGTGTCTGCAGAAGGTGCAGAGAGGCTGTAGATTCCAGTGCATGTCTGTCTTTGGTGTCTTGGTTAAGAGAGTGACAGGAGGCTGAGATAAAGCACGTGAGCTAGCTTTCTCTTGGAAAGTAAACTGCTAAATGTTGTGAGATTTTGGTTCCTGCCAACTCAGACGCCAAGGAGGAAGCAGTGATGTAGAATTACTTTTGTTACCAAATCACAATATAATCTAAAATACAAAAATAATCCTAGATCAATGCTCCCGCTCTTAAGAAATATAGGCCCTGGTGTGCTGACGTTGCCGCAGCAAAGTGCAGCTCTGTAGCTGCTCCTGAGTCAGTGGAGTGTTTTGGGGGGGGGGGGGTGATTGGTCTTTTCTACTGGTCGGAGCTAGTCAGGGGCACCAGCTGTGGAGTCTCCACTTGTGACGTTTTGTATCCCGGGTGTGACTTTTCCTCCCGTGCACCCTCTCTGTCCACCTCGGCGGCGGCCTGTCGCTCGCACAGACTCCCCAGCAGCTGAGCCGTTTTGAAGACCGAGGCGTGGCCCGCGGGCTGCAGGGACTGGACCTTCTGAAGGTTCTGGAGGGTCCGCAGCATCTCGGCGGACACGATGGGCAAATGCTGCTCCTGGATCAGGCTGGCGCTGGCGGGCCGCAGGACGGTGTCGCGCTGGCCCGGGGGTCTGGGATGCGGCCTGGTCCGCTGGGTGGCCGGGGCTCGAACGGAGCCGGACGACGTTTTCTTCTGTGGCGGGTGCGGATCTTCCTCCTCCACCGATTGGTCGCTAGAAGGTATAGTGCTGTCATCGGAGTCGTCGCTCACGCCGCTGTTGTCGTCGCGATCGTCATCTTCTTCCTCTTTGATGCCGTCTCCGTCTGTGATGTAAATCATATCTTTGGGCAGAGAGGTGAACTGGTAGACGAGACGCTGGCCTTCAACCTTATTCAGAATGCCTCTCTGGTAGTAGTACCTACATGAACACAAAGGTTCAGCATTAACAAAACAAACCACGCATCTACACACATATATATTCCTCAAAGTAAAGACATGACCATGTTAGAATAAGGGATGTCACGAGGGCTGATACTTCGAAACGTGACGGTACTCATTTTTCTACATAACCGCAGGAACCATCAGGGCTGGAGACTAACGTCGTCCCGGGGACGATAGAAAATGTCTTCGGGACGCAGTAAAGTCACTATGGATGCGTCCCTGATAATGCTACATTGCCAACAACAAATCTGTGTTGATATCAGCAGGACGAGAGCTAGTTAAGATCAGCTGTTAGCAGCCTGTAAGCAGCACAGTCCTGCACGGAGCTAACAGCTAACGTTAACGGGAGGTGCCACTGGTTTACATTATGATCCATTCAGGCTCTGTTCAGTAAAAACGTGTATTGGGTGAAGGTAAATTCTAACGTTATCATGATGTGTTCAAATGTAATCTTGTAAAATGTCGTTTTTGGCGAGAAACTTGAATAAATCCAGTTGTTTGAAGGAAATGTTTTCACAGCAATATAACACAGATAATAGAGTGAATTATGAACAGTTTAACTTCCTAAAGAAACCAGTATGCCAACGGTAACAAAGGAGTGGATGTTGAAATATTTTTTTTAGTTTTGTTTTTTTACCGTGGAATCAAATTGGTATCGAGAATCTAGGAATTTCACTGGTATTGGCATCGACTACTAAATTTCTGGTATCGAAACATCACTAGATGACATTTTTGAGCAGCCTTAGCCCTCTTGTGCTAGTTTACCTGAGTGCTCTGCCCATCGTCTCGTAATTCATATCTGGCTTGTTCTTGTGTTTGCCCCAGAGTCTGGCCACTGCTTTTGAGTTGACAAGCTTGAAGATTCCTGCGTGGGGATTGGTCCATTTAATGTAGCGGGGGCAGACCTGTCGGTCCTGCAGCAACTCCATCAGGAACTGCCACAGGTACAGCGTGTTTCCTCCTGAAGCACAAACACAGGAAACATGATGGAAAAGGAAAAGACAAAGAACTGACATAGGAAAGTGACTGATCCCCTGTGATCCACATTGGTCTCTCTGTACATGTACCGCTGTAGCCTTTATGTTACTCTGACCGCATTTAATTCAGACTTGTGTCGTACTAAAAGTGTTATGGAAACCGGAGGAGTGCTTTAACCTCCCGGTTAGTAGGCAGCACGGAGTCGTGTCATTAAAGCAGCACAATTCCTCTGTCACACAATCAGAAGCTTCCCCCACACATGCACATCGAACACAAATGTGTTATGATGAGTCCACAAGTGCTGTTTTTATGCCTCTTGTGGACGGTGCACACACGCCTCTGTGCGCTCAGCGTCTTGTGGGTCCTCTCCCCCTATAATGGCGGCGTTTTGAGGCTGCTATCTCTGCACCGATCTCGACAGTGCCTGGCTGCAACCCATGGGTTTCGCTCCAACATAAGCAACGGCGACAAGGGCTCTTGGCTCGTCTCCATGACGTGACTCGGGACGGACTCAGCCAAACATTTCTTTGTTCTTAGTTGAAATGGACGGCATAGCGCTGCAATGCGATTACCTACCCAGCGAACAAATAACCGAATAGTCGAATATACGGGTCCAGCCCTAATGGAAACGTCACTAGGGCCCAATACCAAACCACCCCCTACACCCTCTCCCACTCCATTTGCACATTCGCGTGGAGGGTCCGCCATATTAAGTGCCATCCCAAACCAAGTAGCGTGGAGTGGAAGTGGGCCTGCATCGATTCCGACTTAACCAGCTGCCCTTACTGACGACGTGCAACGCCGTTTTGTGTTCGTCATGGAACACGATCAAATGTAAGTTCCGTGCGACTACCGGTACAAACATTTACTCGTAAACTACTCAAACTAAGATAGACATTTAATTTATTCTACTTTATTGTCATACAGACGTCAACAACTTAAAGTAAATAGATTGTATTTAGGATCAAATCTACCCTTATCTAGTCTAGAAAACGGTAGACATGTTCATTAGATTGTAAATTGTTGTATATTTATACAACATATATTTATTATTTGTTATCCCTATCAGCAGCTATAACCCCATAATTTATTATATCTTCAACTGTGCAATACTGACTTAACAGTACAATAATTTAGTGCAATAATTCAGCTGTGCAATAATCTGGTTGACTCCGGCATTAACACCGCATTTATTTATACAGTACACTTAAACTAACATTCATATTATTTATATCATTCTTGCATTTATATTTATATTATTTGCATAGATCCTATTTTTCAGCATTATTTTATATTTTCTTATGATTTCTCTAATTTTATATATATATATTTCTATTCTAGAATGAGGGCAAAACGTAACTTAATTCCTTCCTTCCCCCCGGGGATCAATAAAGTACTTCTGATTCTGATATTTATTTATTTCCCTTGCCGGAGAGAGGGAAGTTCGTCCCGAAGTCGCCGCTCTATTTATACCCAACACCTTAAAGAAGGGTGCCTCATTGAGCTGTGAGTGTGAAAACAAACGAAGTTCACTCCACCACGGAGTGGGAGGGTGTAGGGGCCGAGTTGGAAGTTAGCCTTGGTCTGACCTAGTGAGATTACTGTCGTGACTTTTATGTAAAGCTGACTCTGCTGCTTATTTAGACATGAGACCAACATGTAAAATTGCCATCAATTGTGTCTGAAAGGGGCTTAACTAATTGTGTTATGTGTGACAATACCTTTGTTGTATTTGTCCTTCTTCACTATAATGTCTGGTGTGGGAGACTCTGCCCTTCTATGTCGAGTTTTCCTCCCTGAGTAGTTGAAGAATAAAAGCAGGTCATTTACAAGATTTTTAATATAATCAAACACTTATTTACAATCACACCATCATTTAGTTTCAGATGAGCTGATAACCCAGAGAGTGACTGACCTCTCTTTTTGGACTGCAGCTGTGCCGCAGGCTTCTTTGTGTGCAACGAGTGCCATTGTGGCTGGTCAAACGCTCCCACAACCCCCTCCGCTGACACAGTCACCTGGGTAACAGGAGTAGTGATGACATCACCCAGTGACGGTAAGAAGGTCTGGGCTGCAGGGGGGCATAAACAGATTTAATGAAAGAGAACAGCACCGTGACCAACGTGTCTAAAAATAACACCTCGCAGTCAGACATGTCCTACATCAAAAAGCAGCGGCGGGGTTTTATTAGGGCATCTTCACTGTTTGTTGTGCATGTGAGTCGTGTTAACTCAGGTGTGTGTATGTCTGCTCACAGTAGTGTTCCAGGGAGAGGGTGTCAGCACAGTCCATGTTAAGAAGCGAGTCGGCAGCAACAAGTGTCTCCATGGTCTCTTCCTCTCCACTTTCACATGGCTCCACTGCAGACCGCAGAGAGGGGAGTAACATACACAAACGTTTATTAGCAGGTCGAGGAGGTTGGCATTTAGTAGGAGGAAAATTAAACATGAGAAGCACTGAGGATAAAGCTTGACGGTTGAGCCAAATTATGAAAACATCCTCTCACCGCTAGACATATCTAGGGCTGCAACGAACGATTATTTTCATTGTTGATTCATCGGTCGATTATTTTCTCGATTAGGTGCTTGGTCTAAAAAATGTCTGAAAATGGTGAAAAATGTCGTTTTGTCCACAACTCAAAGATATTCAGTTTACTGTCATAGAGGAGTAAAGAAACCAAACAATATTCACATTTAAGAAGCTGGAATCAGAGTGTTTTGACTTTTTTTTTCTTTAAAAAATACCCAAACCGATGAACAAAATAGCTGCCGAATAATTTAGTTGACAACTAATCGATTACTCGATTAATCGTTGCAGCTCTAGCGATATCTAGCCATGCAGATGGTTTTGGTTTTACTCAACATTGCAAGACGTGTGCCTCTGAACTTTCTGCTGCCATCCCAATACAATTGGGGCGAAAGGATTTTAATTTAAAATATTCGACAGCAACATTAATGAGATGAATCACCTTGATATGTCAGGTATTTAATTCGCTGGATAAGCCTAGCCAAAAGCAGACATTCTTGTCCATTAATATTTTCTCAATTGATTTTCCAGACAACTTAATATGTATATTAATCACGGGATATACTGCAGATGCTGTGATTAGAGGATTTGATCCATATCGCCCCACCCCTAGCTGTGAGCACCACAAAGTCTGAATGAAAGTCACATCGCCTGCTTCTGAAATTGCAGACATTTTAAAGGGAAAAGGGGCAGTGTTTTCCAACCTTATTTGTCAGACGTGCCCCCTCAATAGACGGGATGGGCTTTCCTGGAATTGTTCGATAGTAATTCACCACAGGGAAAATTGTGGCTGAGATGGATCTGTGGCTGAATTCATACAAGACATAGTGATCCAGTAATTGTCAATGTTTGGGCTTAGCCTTTTATTCAGTAGATTCTGCCAAGTTTGCATTCACGCCACTACCGCTTGGGAGTGGCAGCGACTGCACGATACAACCCTTTATCCATTACTTTAAGCTGTCTAATCAGACCTTTCGGCTTGATAACTACTTTTCGCACACTCTCAATCACAAGTTTTGGGGCTGTGGTGCTACAACTGACTCATGTTGATAAGAAAGTGAGGTGTGCCTTGTGCATGTGGCCTATCCTAACTGGAACTTTTACTGGTTATTGTGGCAATTAATATACTAGATAGATCCAATAAGCTGCTCCACAATCTTTCCAGGTACCCAATGGTAACTGCAGGGGTACCTCGGTTGGGTATCCTCACTAGAAGTAAGGGAGAACATGTTTTATTTTTTGTTTAGGTGAACTGACCCTTTAATGATCCAAACCACCCAAATGATCGAGCAGCAAGTTCATTAGTAATTTGCCCTACTTTTTTCCACTTCACCCACTAAACTTCAGTGTTAGATAAATAATACTAATAAATGAGTATAATGTTTCACTGCTTATAGTGTTGTTACCTCCACAAAAACAACATGTGCATCTATGAGCTTCTGTCATTTATCAGCAGACATCTTATATGTCACTGAGCGGCAAAATACTATCAAAAGTGGGTCTATTTGTTTTGTGCGCATTAATTTATGTGAAGCAGTGAGCAGGCTGTGGAGCGGTGAGCTAGTAAACATCTGCTAGCTAACAGCTGAGTGTGGCGGGCTCAAACACACTTTCCCCTCGCCGAGAAAACCAGCAAACGACCTGTCAAAACAAAAAGCAGTGTTTAAAGAAACACGGCAGGTAAGTTTCTGCCCCAAAAACGGTTGTTATTTTGAAGTAAGTACCGTTAGCCGAGTTAACCGAGCCCAACTTCCACCGTGCTCGCTCTACAAACTAGACTAAAGTCGGTAAAAAACAACCCGATACGGTGATGTAACTTACTTTTAATTCCCAGCACTGATGAGGAACAAGCCATAGCATGTGTGCTGTAGCCCGAAGTGACCACGTCTACATCCTAACATGATTCATTAACGGTCTTTCCCAGACACAAGCCAGGAATGTTTTGTTTCACTTCCTGAATTTTTTTGCGGAGGGGTGGTCCATGTGCGACGAAGGGCTGCTACTGCGCATGCGCAGCAGTGCTGGTGGGACTTTGAAAAGCTTCAGTATAGGCAACAAGTTTTTGGCATCATTGGGCAAAAAAAAATCCATAATAAACTTTCAGCATATAATTCAAGTGTTCAGAGAGAAAACTAGACTTCTGCACCTCCTGTGCAATATAAAAAACAAAAATGCATGTGCAATACTTGTATATATTTACCATACACCATATTTCCTTTATTATTATACTGTATATTATTGTAAATACACTATTATTTTATTTTATTTTTACTTTATTTTATTGTGTTATTCTTTGCTACTTAACTTATTGTTTCTTTCTTGCAGCAAAAAATATTTCACACGATTGTACCTGTATAACCGGTGTGACAATAAACATCTTGAATCTTGAATCCTCATGGCTCTGTTTTCAGGCTTTAAAAAAATTGGCCAATCACAGGTCATTTCAGAGAGAGAGAGAACATTCCCATTGAGCGTTCCGATTGGCTGTGCTCCGGCTGGTGGGCGGTGCTTGGTATTTCCACAACTGTTCTCAACATGGCTGCCGGTTCACAAACTTTCTCATTTTACAGCTAAACCGTGCACTACAAGATGTTTCTGGAAATATTTGAGGTGAGAAATAGACATTCTAGTAACAGAATATTGATTCATATTTGATCAACGCTGCCTAGTTTGACCGTTTGATCGAGATTCGCGAGTGATTGACAGCCAGCAGACTCCAGCTCGGCTCTGATTGGTTGTTTTCCTCCGGTCTGTAAAAATCTTGCTGATGCCATTAGGAGCACATGAGGACACCGAGGCTCATGATTTTTTTGCGCTACCGCCAGGATATAGTGACCGTTTTGTAAAAATAACTATTTTTAATCATATTTGCTCCATTTCTACCCACTGGTGCTTTTAAATGTCACTCGTCACTGAAGAGAGAAATAGAAAGACTAGAGAAAATAGCGGCAGATTTGTGTGGAGCGATGATGAGACGGCGACCTCCCTCAAATTAATGCATGAAACAAACATAAATGGCATATCTCCATTATGTTTTCCACAGCGTTTTTGTTTGTTTGAAGCTTGACTGGCGCCCTTTTAATTACGTCAATTTGTAGCGCTTGCTTCTTCTGCAACGGTAGCATCAATGAACCAACTCCTAATATTAGGGCTAAGCAGAATGCTTCGACCGTTGCCATGTTATTCGACGTCCAAATCAGTATTCGAATGCTTCGTTCATTTATATATATATGACTGTAATAATAAAGTATAAATCCCCAAATAGCCCATGAAATATTCCCACAACATTATTCATATTCAACACCGAAGGACACAGAGGCAAATGATTTTTTTCAGATTACCTGTCTCATGCACTACTGTCAGGATATAGTGACCATTTTATAAAAATATTTTTTTAAATCATATTTGCTCCATTTCTACCCACTGCAGCTTTAATTTAGTAGGACTTGAATAAAACCTTCCCAGAACAAAGCTTGGACCGTTTAATAACCATTTATTGGACTATTGGGCGACAGGTGAGCTTCAATCATTACATTTGAATGTGATAGGTGAAAAAAGCCTGTGTGTGTGTGTGTGTGTGTGTGTGTGTGTGTGTGTGTGTGTGTGTGTGTGTGTGTGTGTGTGTGTGTTGTACGCGCTGACCTTTGAGCAGGTGCTGGTGATGCTCTGTGTGTGACTGCTCACACGCTAGACCTGCATATGAGAGCAGGTGTGGATGGGGAACCTGCTCCACAATCACTGCAGGGTAATCTGAGTAAACCCCCAACTGCAACACAAAGAAAATTAGGTTAAATCAGACTGCAGTTCGTCAGATTGAGCTCTGTTTCAACACACACACACAAAGAAACTGCTTTAACATTTACTTACCTGTGACATGCTGACATGGTCACTGGCAAAGTCAAAGATGAGCTCTGACTGCTGCAGCATGGCTGAATATCCCAAAAAACACACACAACCTTAACTGCGTGAAAACAGCATCGCAGCTTTCCACTGAAGACTATTAATAACTGACAAGGTCTGATGTGTGTTTTTTGTTTCCCGACAGATCCAGTCTTTTGGAGAGAATCTTCAGATGAGCAGCAGTTGACTGTCAGCGTAGATCAGCTCCCCCCCAGGATACGATGAGGCCGGCCTCTTTCCATGCAGCGCGATTCAACAGTGGAAGAGTGATGTGAGTAAACTAATTGACCAGAGACACAGAGGCGTCACAGGAAACTCGTGTTCTCTCGCTCTGCTTTCGTCTCTCGATGAGGAAGTGGGGGCCGCTAAACTGTCCTGTGGTCTGACTGAGCCTGCCAGATAAGAGCAGAGAGAAACAAGAGCAAAATGTGTGAGCCGTTGGAGGCGAAACACAGCGAAAGTACCACACCTGCAGTGAATAACCAGTTTTTAAATAAAATGTCCAAAAAAAGAAATGTGGTCACTGTGATCTGAGAGGCAAAGAACACAGCACAGTTTGCTTCCCTCTTTCATATATCTCGTGCGTTTGCTCTTATCTCGCTTCTAAAAGCGGCTAAACCAGCAACAGGAAGGAAGCGTTTGCACTGCAATGTGTGCCCGCGCTGTGTGTGTGTGTGTGTGTGTGTGTGTTTGTGTGTGTGTGGTACGAGTAGAGGGGAGGCAGCTGGTGTTGAACTTGAAACATCATGTCTTTGCACAATGTTCAAGGTTTCAGGGGCGTTACGTACACATTCCTTACAACACGGCTGTGAAGGGGACATTCAGAACACAACTCCTCTTCTCTACTCCCCCTTTTTCTCTCCTCCTCGTCACTTGTTTTTTCCTCTCTTGGTCATGTTAATTCCTTTTAATCGCTCGGCCCCAGCGCCCTGACCGTCCCTGCTCCTCCGTCCTTCATTTAGAAGTAATTCTGAAGTTAAAGTTAACCGTTGAGTGAATTTAATATTTTCTGTTGGTGCTGCACAGCGGCTTCCCCCTCACATTTGTCAAATTTATCTTGTAAACACTGTTGGCACACCTGCGCTTACCTTCAGCCCTCCTCTGTTGAAGATCACACCAGCATTTAGGTTTTGTGCACAATAGATCTCCCACTGTGAACAAATCGCTTCCAAGGAAATAAATATAATCACTGAGCTCCTACATTTTAATCCCATTAATCCTCAGTGCAGTTGAAACACTCTTGGTATACGCTCACAGTTCCTGAACGCGCTTCTTTGTCTTTATATGTGTGTGTGTGTGATAGAGGCTCAACATGTTTTGGTCAGTTATCACACAGGAAGCACAGCTCAGTTAGGAGGCGCAGCTTCCTGAGCCAAACCGCTGCCAACATCGTGTGCCAGCAATGGCCCTCTCTTTCGACTTCCTCTGATGCGTTTGGTGCTCAATGATCTGCGTAGTAGGACATGAGCGAAACGGAGGATAGTTACTTCTGTAAGCAAGTTAGAGAGGAGAACTAGTCCTTTTTAAAGGGGACATATCACGCTCATTTTCAGGTTCATAATTTAGGGTTTCTACTAGAACATGTTTACATGCTTTAATGTTCAAAAAACACTATATTTTCCTCATACTGTCTGTCTGAATATACCTGTATTCACCCTCTGTCTGAAACGCTCCGTTTTAGCGCCTGTCTCTTTAAACCCCCCTCCTGAAAAAGCCCAGTCTTTCATAATTGACCCTTCCTAAGTCCCGCCCCTTTTCGCTCTGTGCTCCAATAACAGTTGAGCAAGCTTGGATCCCGGTAGAACCTCGGTCAACTTTCCCCTTTTCCTGTGAATGTACTTAGATATGCTACGTCTGTTCGAAGCATGGGCGCCGGAAGTAGTACTTTACGGCCCTGTCCCACTTTCTTTTCTAGTTCGCGAATCATATCAAATGCCCCTATATTGCAAACACGGTAAACGCAATAAAAAAGACGTTTCAGTCATTCCCGTCCACCCCGTGCATGTCAAGACTGGAGGGTGTCAGAAGTGTTTTTACTCTACAGATATTCTCTCATTTTACTCTGTGCAGCAGCTGTCTGCACGACTCCGTCTCAGTCTGATTGTATAGAAGTCTATGAGAAAATGACCCTACTTCTCACTTGATTTATTACCTCAGTAAACATTGTAAACATGAGTTTATGGTCTCAATCACTAGTTTCAAGTCTTCTTCAATACAGCATGATGTTCATTTAGTAAATTATGGTCCCATTTAGAGTCAAATAGACCATAAAGCAGGGGATGCTTTAGGGCATGGTTACCTTGTGATTGACAGGTCGCTACCACGGCGTTGTCCGGTCTGGTAGTTGTCCGCGTTTTCGTCTGACAACTTTAACCCTTTCACAGTGTGTTTTCAGTTCATCAAAGTTATTTGTAAAAATTTGGTCGCCTAAAAATATCTTATTCAGTGTTCGGTTGTACTTAGCTCCACCCTCTCGTGTCACTTCTGGTTGCAAAAAAACAAGATGGCGACGGCCAAAATTCCGAGCTTGAGGCTTCAAAACGGCAGTTCACAAAGCAATCGGTGACGTCACGGTGACTACGTCCACTTCTTAAATAGAGTCTATGGTTGAAGTATGTTTCTTTTTGTCAAGCTTGTCCGACCTATCAACAGTAACTAAGGGGGGCGGGACTCAGGATCTCTCAATTGATTAATTGTTTAAGTCATATTTAAACAAAACATATCAGGAATTCTCTGGTTCCAGTGTCTTAAATGTGAATTTTTGCTGTTTTTCTATGATAGTAAGTTGAATATCTTTGCTCTGGGAAAATGTGATGGGCTTTTTTCACTATTTTATGAGAAAATGACAAGTAGTAGCAGCCCAAGGAGAGAGGTATTTAATCTAAATCACGTTTTTTCTTTTTTAAATGAACAAACACAGGCGGATTTATTTTTTTCATATGCTTAATCTGACTGTCTTTCCATGTCGAGTTGTAGTGCAGGTTGAATATAATTAACTACCACGCAGCTACTAACCTGAAAATCAGGCTCTGGGTGTACAGTGTGGCAGGCTGCCATGCTTTTTTTTAGAATCAAGAAATGTAGTGTACAAAACGTAAAGTATGCTGCCTGCATTTTGTGTTTTGTGCTGTTTTCCTCTCTTTGAGTGGTAGCCACCACTGCCTGCCATTGTGCCATGTGTATATACGTTCATTGTTAGCGTGGCCTGCAGCCTGCTGCTTCTATAGAGGAGCCACTAACAGCACAGAGCCTTTGTTCATCAGCACTCCGGTCACATAGGTTTGTCTCTGTGGCCTCGGCACCGGGATCTGAGTCTGTGAAGTGGTTGCCAGGCCCCTAAGGACACTGATAAGCCCCCATAACATTCATTCCCCAGTTTGTGTGTGTATGTGAGAGAGAGTCAGAGATAGAGAGAGTGCGGGTGTGTTTGACAGAAAGGGGCAGAGAGTGTGTATATGTGTGTGTGTGTGTGTCTGTGTGTCTGTGAACTAGGCCAGGCTGATAACAGTATGGCAAGTGAGGGAGCAGCTGATAAGCCCCTCTTGTTGCTTGCGGTAACCGGGCCTTGTTAAATGAACACAGTGGAACATGGTGTGTGTGTGTGTGTGTGTGTGTGTGTGTGTGTGTGTGTGTGTGTGTGTGTGTGTGTGTGTGTGTGTGTGTGTGTGTGTGTGTGTGTGTGTGTGTGTGTGTGTGTGTGTGTGTGTGTGTGTGTGTGTGTGTGGAGAGGAGGAGATTGGGGGGAATGGTGGAGGTGGTCACAACACACCTCTGTTTTAACAGCCTTCCTGGTGTGCTGTCATTTATAGCAAATCATATTTAAGTCTTTCTTACTAAACATTTCTGGCAACTGCGTCAAACGTGGCGCACAGAAACTCAGCACACACGCACTCTCTGAAAAATACTTTCACTTTCCCTCCAGCACATGTCATGCAACATGCAGTCACCCGAAGAGCTTCTAGCACTTTCTTTTTCTCTATTGGGTATATTTGTCATTATGCAGTAGTAGTAGTAGTGGGTCGTTATATGGAATAAGAAGCAGATGGCTTACCTTGTGTTTATAGCTTGTGTCTGTATGTGGCAGAGCAGCAGCTGCCTAGAGGATCCAGAAGAGGAACGGAAACTCTTCTCATCTCTTTTGGCAAGCAGAGAACCTTCATCTAGCTTACAGACCTGGGATCAGTTTCCTCTTGCGAACTCCAGTTCACCAAGGAAAGTGCCACACAGGCTTTAGATCAGTGTATGTTTTTCTTCTTCCCTTCAGACCTGGCCAGTTATTGCTTCCTCTTTTTTTATTCCAGAGAACTGCCCCCCCTGTGAGTTCTGATTGGTTACCTGTGTTGTGAGTCAAGGTAACCCATAGTGACCATTGTCAGTGTGGAGCAAATGTAAACACGGGCGTATTTGCAATGTAAAGCAGCAGAGGGACAAGCAGCCGATCTGCAAACAGCCCAGTTGGGTTTACATGCAGCCAGAGGATGTGTGTGATGATCTCACTACATATCATATTAAAATCAGTAGGTCAGCTTCAACTTAACTAAAAGGATTCAATATTATTAAGGTCTAAGTTTGATTAATGGTACAGTTAATGTTGACATATATGGCAAAAAATAGAGACAGAAAATATGGACAAAAAAGGCTTGCAGACAGACACAGGAAGACGGATGCGTAAAGTAAAAAACACATTTGTCATTATCCAGTCCCTGATGCTCCCTAGTGGCAAAACTCTGCACCGGCACCCTTAACAACAAGTGTTTTCATGTCCTCTCCTTCCTCTCTCTTTTTTCAATAAACGACAAATGGAAAAACTCATATGAGCAGCCATCGCAGAGTGTGGTTCGGTGATACTCGGGGGAGATCACTATCACTGCTGTTTCTTGGAAATCATCAGCTCTCTCATGAGAACGGGCCTCTCTGCAGCAGCCAGCCATGCCGTCTCTGTATACTGTCACTGCTGTGACGGTTGCATAACTACACTGTCTGTGAACTTCACATACGTGCATAACCGTCATATGTTCACAAATACACAGATAAAAATGGAACGTGTCGTGTGATACTTTCCTTGACAAAACTCACTATTGAATATGTTCTTTGCTGTGGCGAGAGCTTTATTTAGCCCCACTGATCTATGAGTAGAAACTGACGTGTTGTAGTTATAAATGCTACAGAGTCACTTATTTATTGCAAGATTAGTTTTTGAGGATTTTAACATCTGCATCTTTAAAATATGTGCAAGGAACGGCATTTTTGGAAAGATTATTCTACCTTTAATCTGATCCATATACATCCAATATATCTGTGGGTAGATAAGGCAGAATAAATCAAGCCTACCCTTCATTCCCACCACTTCTGCAACAGCAGGCAGCTTTCAAGAATGTGCTGGTTTGGCTCTAAAATCAGGTTAACTCCCAAAATGTTTTTATAAAGTAGCAGAGGGCAGGTTTTTATTATTGCAATATGTGCGTGTGCGTGTGAGAGATAGATGGAGGGTGATATTATATCAGAGAAATTATTGATACCTGCAAATAATCCATTGGACCCCAAATAAAAGTACAGTCGTCGTTTTTAGTGTATGTAATAATCACAATTCTGAAGTTTGTTTTTGTTCAGAGTATGAAATTCACATGCTTCCTGCGTAAAGCTGAAACGATGAGGGACTGTATGAAAATTATTATTGGGGTCAGAAAAGCGGGAGGTTAAAGGTAGGGTAGTCTGACTTTTTTTCGTCCTGACTTTATATTTTGTTTCAGCCATTTTTTTTGCAAAATACTTAATGGTTATATAAGTAGTTACATCAGAAAGATAACTTTCACTTGCGACATCGTTCATAATAGGGATGTCACGATACCATAAATTTAGTAGTCGATGCCAATATCAGTGAAACTTCACAATTCTCGATACCAATTCGATACCTCGGTAAAAAGCAAAAGTAAAACAGTAAATGTACTTCAGCATCAAACAACTGGATTCCAAAGTACATTTTACACGATTACATTTGAACACATCATGATAACGTTAGAATTTACCTTCACCCAATACTCGTTTTTACTGAATAGAGTCTGATAGTATATAATATATATAATATAATACAGCGTCATAATGTAAATCAATGGCACCTCCCGTGTTGAAATCATCAGGACGAGAGCTAGTTAACGTTAGCTGTTAGCAGCCGGTAAGCAGCACAGTCCTGCACGGAGCTAACAGCTAACGTTAACTAGCTCTCGTCCTGCCGATTTCAACATGCATTTGTTGTTTGCAATGTAGCATTATCAGGGAAAAAATAGGGTGGTTGCAAAAAACCAAGATGGCGACGGCCAAAAGGCTTCAAAACCGTAGTCCACAAACCAATGGGTGACTTCACGGTGACTACATCCACTTCTTATACACAGTCTATGGTTGCAGCCCTAAATACTACGTGTCTGTTATACAGTATGTCTTTCATTTGACCTCACTGACAAGCTGCACACATCTGCACATTTACCTGATGTAAGCTACATGATGACAATTTGCAGTATTTGTCTCTGACCGACGTGCACACTCTGGCCCCATAGATTTGTCATCACATTGTCAGACGAGCCTTAAAGGGGAGGTACAGTAACAGTGCAGGACTGTGGCACAAAGTTTGCATGTGGAGCTGACGGGGAAATAGATGAAAGAAATCCACGGTACGTCAGTCTGATGGATTCCTTCTGCTGGCCACGTCTGCTCCCCTTCTGCTGCTTCTACTGCTGCACCGTGTGTGTGTGTGTGTGTTGTCTATGCATGCATGTGTTCAAGTGTGTGACATTTATACATCTGTGAAAGTGAGCGATGAGTTGCGTTTTTGTGTCATTTATCAACCCTTCCTTGAAGTGCGAAATCAATGGAGTGTGACCGAAAACAGCACATCAAATTAGACAAATATGCAGAAAGCCTTTTTTCACACACGTGCACACTCGCATGCATATCGACCTTGGTGTCAACACTCACTCACTCCAGCTCACATACCTTGTGTTTTCATAGGCAGCGTGAGGTTCTTAGTTTGAGTTTAGTTCAACATGTTTCCCTTGAAGTATTTCCATGGCTGAACTACACACTCATAATGTAGCATGTTTTCTTTTCTTCTTCACAAATGTTAGTGGAAGAGATGCCAGAGTGAAAGCTCTCCTCCTTGTGCTATCAATCTAGAATAAATACTCAGGAGGAAGCCAGCAAGTCTTACGCATCAAGAACTGTGCATACGCGTTTAAATTATTACTACATTTATGTCAGACGCCTTTCAGGTGAGATAAAAAAGACAGGAGTGAAGGCTTTATCTGGCTAACAGATGAAGCTATATGTGTGGTTTATGTTTGCATACCTAGGTCTGCCATGCAGGATTACTGCCTGTCAAATATTTGAGAGTTAAGTCAAACATCATGCAACTGATGATAATTGTTTTTGAATGCAGTTCACTGGCACAAGTCTGCCAAACACGCTGCGGAAATATGCAGAATGGTGGATTGTTGGGGTAGAAAAACATGAAAGAATGTTTGGAGAAAGAGCGAGCAGAGATGGGGCCAAACCAGGTCTGTTCACACCCCAGCCCCTCAGACCCACAACCCAAAACCATCAACCCTCAAATCCGGCCGAGTTCCAGCAATTTATGCTGGCTTTTATAGCCTCTGGGGAGGTCAGAACAAACTGTGTGTGCTGGTATGTGGTCTGTTTGTACATATGTGGTGTCCAAATGTACTGCACGTGTATTTGTGTTTTGGAGAGACAGTGTGTTTGCCTGTGGGCTATGTACTGAGAAGGACATTCAGTCTCGGTGTTCAATGCGGTTAATAAAGGAAAAGTCTGCAATGTTTGCAAAGAAGCTCTCAGCCAAGCTAACACGATAAGTCTATCAAAAGTTTACAGTCGTTTTTTTTTATTGCTAAATGAAACGCTTTCTCTCATTAACCTTTTGGCATCAATCTGCTGCATGTTTTCGTCTCTATTTTCTGGCTCCTAATAGCAATAAAAGTGAAATTAACTCTCTACAACAGACCGCTGTAGCGTAATGTTCACTGTGGCTGAACTGAGCTTTCCTCCAGTAATTGTGCTGAAGTCTAGATAGAACATTACAGCTGCATGTAAGAAGAAAAGGTTGAATGACCAGTTTTGCCAACTTGGCGACTTTGTTACTAGATTTAGCAACTTTTCAGACCCTTTTAGAGACTTTATTTCTAAAAAGCAACTTGCAACAAATTTTCTTCAAATCTTCTTATCTACATCAGGGGAAAAGCGTGAAATATATTGTAATTCATTCCCATGCATGCTGCTCAGAGTAATCACAGTCCACGGCTCTTCTGCCAATAGCACGGGGTCTCTCCCTCTCCTCTTGCGCAGATTGCAACCAACTGAAAATTACACAAAAGAAAACATCCATCCATCCATTTCTACCAGTAGATCCCCCTAAATGCTACACACTGACCCTTTAATCCCTACAAAGAGCGAAGTAAACAAATAAGATATAGTGGTAATTACCAGTGCTGGTAGGCAGTTTTCTTTTACCTTTGGACAAAGCCTGGTTACCTGGTTAGTTTCCAGAGTGCATACCAGATTGGTAAAAGAAGCAGTACCAGCAGCCGGTTAGCGTAGCTTAGCATAGAAAGTTACTGTGCCCATTCAAGAAATGGTCATATAACCTCTAGTAAAACCACAGCTTGTTGTCTTTTGTACAGATCAAACGGGGTTAAACCGGATTACATAGGTGCTGATGGGCAGATTTTGTTACCTTTGGACAGTCTTTATGCTAAGCTAGGATAACCGTAGTGCATTTATCATACATACATTGAGTGGTATCAATCTTCTCATGTAGTTCTCGGCTGGAAAGCAAATACGCATATTTCCCAAAGTGTTGAATCATTCATTTAATGCAGGTTCACCTAGCGGATCTTTGTTTTAGTGTTAGCATAAACTCTTTGATAGATTAGCCTACAACTGTTCTTACAGCTTCCTAAAACACCATAAATCAGGGCTGCCTGGGCCAATAAATTATTTTAATTTCAAACACACGTTTTTTAGAGCAAAATAAGAGGTTCTAAATCGA